>CP125979.1:61718702-62376176 GCA_030063025.1 Avena longiglumis | reverse complement strand
GTTCGTAGCATGGAAAACAAAAAATTTTCATCGCATGACAAACAAACAAGCCAAGATCTATCTACTAGATTGTAGCAACGAGTCGATGGAGGAACCTCACCTCAAGATTCCAAAGTGGGTTAATCTAGAGCGGATTCTCGTGGGTGATGTAGTCAGACTCTTCCCGATCTCAAGATCGTGGACGATCCTTCCAGCCGCTATCGCTCCCCTGAAGCCCTGCAATGGGTCACACGGCTCGTCCTAGATTGACGAAGACCTTCCTCTCCCTTGTTCCAAAGAAAGGGGCAATGAGGTTGTAGACTCTCCTCAAGGATTTCTAAGCAAAGACAACGGGCGTGGTACCTAAGTAGAGGGAGATCCAGGTCAGGCTTCGCAGCCCAAGAAAAGTGCGATGGTGGAGCTTATGAGAGAGAGGTGATTAGTGGCCTAGTAATTAGACACACACCAATTAGAGGGCTCTAAACCAATTAGAAGGCTCTAAACTGCTGGCTGTAAAGTAATTAGAAGCTCTAAACCAAAACAGCTCTAAACCCGAGATCTAGAGTAGAAAGTAAAGGCCTATGGAGGAGCCCCGCCTCCCTTATTATGGGAGGGGTGTTCTGGAGCGCTGCCAGGTCAGGAGGGAGGGATTTCTCCCCAACTCGCCTAGGGTCAAGGCGCCCGCCTCGAGGAGTCTACCTCCTCCAGGTTGGTCTCCAACTCTCTGCTTGCTTCGCTTTCCCACGCTTGTTTTGGCGCTTGACTTTCAAACCGGACATTTGACTTTTCTGTTTTAGGATTCAATTTAATCCTTTATTTGGGACAGCAATAACACTTAGTACATGATGCAATCATTCAATGATCAATGACACATCTATGTACTCCTTCCCCCCGGAGTGCCGGATAATCCGAACCTTCTAGAACATTCCCGATGAAAAACACCTAATCATTCTCAACTGGAAACGGGACTCTCTTCCTTTATATGAATCTTATTCTCCGGACCATTCCGGATCACCTGCGTGATATCCCGGATCCCATCCGAGACCCAACAACATTCGGTCTCTCTCTCATAATACCATAACTACTCAAACAACGTCAATCTCTTAAGTGTGCTGTCTCCCTACTTGCTCGTGAATTATGCGAGATACGATCAGACATTCGAACAATAACCAATAGAGGAATCTGGAAATTCATATGGCTCCTCATATTTCTACGACATCTTTATGATCAAATGAACCACTTACATACGATACCAATTTCCCTTTGTCTCACGACATGTTACTTACCCAAGGTTATGATCGCCTGTTAGATCTCCGCATACCAATTAGTTCAACCTTGTTACTGATAAGTACTCTTTCTGCTCCGTGATATGTGATCCTCAGACCAAGTCACATGCTTGCAAGCTAATTGGATGACATTCCACCGAGAGGGCCCAAGAGTATATCTATCCGCCATGTGGATGGACAAATCCCACTCCTTTGATCCATGTGTCTCAACCAATACTTTCCAACACTCAATGCCACTTTTATAACCACCCCGTCACATGTGTGGTGTTTGATGTCATCAAAGCATCCATCCGTAGAAAGGTGATATGCATGATCTCATGGTCGAAGGAATTAGGTTACTATGTATCGTAAAGCATATAGCAATTGAACTAATGAAATGATTCTTCCGATCTTTATGCTACGCCTTATCTATAGGAGTATGTCCACCATATCATTCTCCTAACGATATGATCTTGTTGTTGATAATATCTCAATGTTCATGATAGGGAAACCACAATCATTAATCAACCAACAAGCTAGTGAAGTATAGAGGCTATACTAGGGACTTCAAATTAAGTTTACAAATCACACAAGTATCAATGTTTCCTTGTTAATACTATTATAGTATTGAATGCAAACATTTATCATAAACACAAAGATATAATAATAACTACATTTATTATTGCCTCCTAGGGCACATTCCAACGGGCCTCCCACTTGCACTAGAGTCATCTAATCTAGATTACATGGTAATATACCGAACACCCATGGCAGTTTGGTGTTGGTCATGTTTTTGCCCTCCTGAGAGGTTTAGTCAACTGATCCGCCACATTCGTGATCTCTGTGTACTTTGCAAATCTTTATATCCCCATCTCCGGATATGTTCTCGAATAGCGTGAAAACGCAGCTTGATATGCTTCAAATTTCAGGTGACCTTGGTTCTGCAAGATTGGCTATGGCGCCCATGTTATCACAAGAGATAGACATTGGGTCCAGACTTGGAACCACACCCGCCTCCTGTAATGAACTCCTTTCATCCATATCGCTTCTTGTGAAGCCTGGCAAAAAGCCATGTATTCATCTGGGCTTGAAGATCTCGCGCCAACGCTTTGCTTTGCACCTCCTCCACCAATCGCCGCACTATTCAAATAAACACGTATCCGTATTGTGATTTAGAATCATCCGATCGGTGTTCCAACTAGCATCTGGGTGTGGTAACCATTAACAACGAGTCGCTCATCACCTCCATAAGAAAGAACCATATCCTTAGTTCTTCTCAAGTACTTAAGGATGTTTTGATCATCAGTCCAATGATCCACTCCTCGATCACTTTGATATTGCATAGTTAAACTAACAGATATGCAATGCTCGGGTCTAGTACATAGTACGGCATACATTAGAGATCCTATGGTCGAGGCATAGGAGTCTTACTCATCCTTTCTCTATCTTCTCGGCCTGATGTCGGACTTTGAGTTTTACTCAAGGTCGATTGGGCAAATATGGGCAAGAACCCTTCTTGCTTTCCTCCATTCCAAATCTCTTTAGAACTTTGTCCAAATATGTACTCTGTGACAATGATATTTCATGCTTTCGATCTATCTCTATAAATCTTTATGCCCATTATGTAAGCTGCTTCGCCAAGATCCTTCATTGAAAACTATTATTCAAATATTCCTTGACACTATTAAGAAGGTTCTACATCATTCCAATCAACAATATGTCATCCACATACAAGACAGAATGCTACAGTAGCTCCCACTCACTTTTCTTGTAAATACAAGCTTCCATAAGTTTGTATAAAACCAAAACTTTGATTACCTTATCAAACGTTGATTCTAACTTCGATGCTTGCTTCAATCCACAGATGGACCGTTGAAGTTTGCATACCTGTTAGCATCTTTAGGATCGACAAAACCTTTGGGTCGTGATCATATACAACTCTTCATCAATGTCTCCATTGAGGAATGCCGTTGACATCCATCTCGCCATATCTCATAATCATAATATGCGCGGACATAACATTATCCTCATAGATTTTAGTTGCCATATTGGTGAGAATGTCTCATCGTGAAATAACCTTTGAATTTGTTCGAAACCCTTTGGCGACAAGTCGAGCTTTATGACATGAATACTACCATCAAGATCTGCTTTTCTTGAAAATCCATTTGTTTTCGACAGCCTTCCCGCCATCCGGTATAAGTCCACCAAAGTCCATACTTGGTTTTCGTATTACGGATCCAATCTCGGATTTCATGGCTTCTTGCCATTTATTGAATCGCTCACTATCGCTTCCTCATATGTCTCGGGTCATCGGTGCCGCTCCACCACCATGACATTCATAACCAATCATACTAACTGGAGTGGTAACGAAGTTCTCGTTGATCTCCGAGGCCTCAGTAGCAACTTCAACCAAGTTTCATGATCATCATCATTAGCTTCCTCCCTCATTGCGTGCAGCACCACAGAACTTCTTCCTGTCACGCTACTCGCAATTTCGAGAGAAGGTTCAACAACCTCGTCATGAGTTCTACTTTCCTTCCACCACTTTCTTCTCGAGAGAAATTCTCTCTAGAAAGGATCCATTCTTAGCAACGAATGTTTTGGCCTTCGGATCTATAGATAGAAGGTATACCCAACAGTTTCCTTTGGGTATCCTATGAAGACGATTTTCCGCTTTGGGTTCAAGCTTGTCCTAACAGAATTTCTTTACATAGGCTTCAAGATCCCCAAACTTTATGAACGACAATTTGGCTTCTTCCCCAAACCATAATTCATACGTGTCGCTTCAATCGGATTTAGACGGTGCCCTATTTAAAGTGAATGCGGGCCAAGCTTCTAATGCATAACCCCAAAATGATAGCGTAACTGTAAGTGACATCATAGAACGAACCATATCTAAGAGAGTTCGACACGACGCTCGGACACACCATATTACTGCAGTGTTCCCGGCGTGTCAATTGTGAAAGTATTCCGCCACTTTTAAATGCTCGCCAAACTCGAACTTAGATATTCACCTCCACGATCGTAACGAGAAATTTAATCTTCTTGTTACGCTGATTCTCTACCTCACTTTGAAACTCCTTAAACTTCTCGAAAGTTTCGGACTTATGTTTCATGAAATAGATATACCCATATCTACCAAGTCATCCGTGAAGGTAAGAACATAACGATAATCATCACATGATGCTACACTCATCGACCACACATGTATGTATGATTTCCAATAAGTCCGTAGCTCGCTCCATCATACCAAAATGGAGTCTTAGTCATTTTTCCCATCAGACATGCTTCGCGATCTTTCAAGTGATTCAAAATCAAGTGATTCAAGAAGTCCATCTGAATGGAGTTTCTTCACACGCTTCACTCCGATGTGACCAAGACGACAGAGTGCCAACATATAGGTTAATTATCGCTGATTTCAAACGCTTAGCCTCAATGTTATTATATGTGTATTTCACTATCGAGATTCAATAAGAATAGACCATTCATCAAAGGTGCATGCGTAAAACATATTACTCATATAAATCGAACAACCATTATTCTCCTGACTTAAACAAGTAAACCGCCCCGCAATAAACAAGATCTCGAGATAATGTTCATGCTCAACGCAGCACTAAATAACAATTATTTAAGTATAAAACTAATCCCGATGGTAGATGAAGAGGTAGTGTGCCGACCGCGATCACATCAACCTTGATCCGCTTCCCACGCGCCGTTATCGCCACCTGCTCCTCGCTAGCTTCCGCTTATTCGCAAAGACCTGCTTCGAAGTTACAAATATGAGCAAATCAACCAACCAAAGATTAAATACCTGTGCACTACTACGAGTACTAGTGAGATACACATCAATAACATGTATATCGAGTATACCTTTCTTCTTGATGTTGCCGCTCTTCAGATCCGCCAAGTACTTTGGGCACCCGCCCAAAGGACCTTCTCCCTTGCAAGAAAGCACTCGCCTGTGCTTAGGTCCAAATTGGTCTTCTTTGTCGGCGCGGCAGCTTTCTTACCACCTCTTGAAGTGTCCCTTTGCTTAGACTTGCCTTTCTGAATTTGGTGGTCTTATTGACCAACAACACTTGGTGCTCTTTTCTGATCTCCACTTCTCGCAGATTTTAACATGGCAAAGAGTTCCTGCAACGCCTTGTTCATGTTCGATGTTGTAGTTCATCACAAAGTTCTTGCAACTGGTGGTAGTGATTGTAGGACACGGAAATCCCCAAAGCATTAGGAATCACTATACCCAAGCTTTGAAGTTTGTTTGCGTGCACATCTTAAGCACATGCTCACCGACTTGAGAAGCCTTCTTCCATCTTGCGCTTAAAGAACTTTTCGTAGCCTCATAGCTTTCAATTGCCGTGATGAGTCTCAAAAATTAATTTGAGATCCTCGATAATATCATGTGGGTCTGACTCTTCAAACCTTTCTCAAGCTCCGATTCTAAACCATACAAGATAGCACACTAACTATGGAGTAACGATTCTTCCGAAAGCGAGGTAAACATTCTTTACTTCATCGAAGCAAGTACGTGGTGGGTCACCCAATGCATCCAAAGACATAGGTCAAATTACTAAATGTGAGACAATCTCAAATTGGGAACCAATCCGCTGGGTTGCTTCCATTGTTTTTCAACTTTTCTTCTCTAGAACGCATTAAAATTGATGGTAGGGGCTGCCATTGATCTACAACATATTTGCAATAGTTTAGACTAAGTTTATGACAAAATTGAGTTCAAATTAATTAATGAAATTAAACTAGGTGAACTCCACTCAAAACAATATCCTCACATTGTTTTAGTGATCACACCTAACCAAATCCACCACATCAACACCGATCATCACGAGAGTTGATATAGTTTCAATGGCAACAATCATCATGTTCATCATATTCACTATACGATTCATGCTTTACCTTTCGGTAATCCGTTCGAGACCATGTCTCGCATGCTAGGCTCGTTCAAGATCAAACCTGTTTCTGCATGAGCAATCTGGCTTGCTCACGCTTGTATACACTTGCGAATCTAGAACACCCGATCATCACGTGGTGCTTCAAACAACAAGCTTTAGCAATGCTAACTAAGGGTGAACACTTTATGATTTGAAATTGTTGAGCATGAGGGATCATCTTATAATGCCACCGTCGCTCACTACAATACAAGATGCATAAAGCGATTAACATCACATGCAATTCAATATATGTGATATGATATGGCCTTCTTCGCGGCCTTCGATCTCCATCTTCAAGCACGAACATGATCTCCATCATCACCGGTATTGCATCAAGGTCAATGACGCTTCCATGGTCGTCATCGGGCCAACTATTACAACTACTTTGAATAGACACGAGGTCTTAACAGTAAATTAAAGACAACCATATGTTTCGCCGTTGTCGACTTACAATAAGGAATACTGCATACATCGAATATAATCACAATCATGGCCATATCATCATCGCACACCCTCAAACAGTTAGACGCTTCTACTTTCTTGCATATTTTACGGGTTTGGGGCTTTCAATAAGTGTCGCCTAACTACGAACAAGAACCACAACATTGATACTAGCATTGTTGATCACCCGTTGTAAATTGGATCTTAACTATGCTAGAGAAACATGCACCCGAAAGCCACTTATGCAATAAGTTACATGTCAAGCGTGGAGCAAGTCTTATGAACGATGTCATGTAAGGTTAGCCCGGCCGCTTCATCCCAACATACCGCAAGATGCAAAGTACACAAAAGCAATCTACCATAAAAGCATCAACGCCCACAATGACCATTGTGTTCTTACCAGGCAACAGATCTACATAGACACGGCTCGATACCACCGTAGGGGTTCGTGAGTATGGAAAACAAAAATTTTCTATCGCATACAAACAAACATGCCAAGATCTATCTACTAGATTGTAGCAACGAGTCGATGGAGGAACTCACTCAAGATTCCAGTGGTTAACGAGATGACGCGGGTGATGTAGTCGCATTTTCCGATCTCAAGATCGTGCAGACGCTTCCAGCCACGTTCCTCAGCCGCCCCGTCATCGGTCACACGCTCGGTACTGACGAAGACCTTCCTCTCCTTGTTCCAAAGAAGTGGAGGTTGTAGACTCTCCTCGCGATTTCTACAACGGCTGACAGGGTACCGAAGTAGAGGGAGATCGCCAGGCTTCGCCTAAGCCGGGCTAGTATGGTGGAGCTTATGAGAGAGAGGATTAGTGGCCTAGTAATTAGACACACCACTAGAGGCTTTAAACCAATTAGAAGGTCTAAATCTGGTTAAAGTAATTAGAAGCTCTAAACCAAAACAGCTCTAAACCGAGATCTAGAGTAGAGGTAAAGTTGCCTATGGAGGAGCCCCGCCTCCTTTTATGGGAGGGGTTCTCATGCCAGTGAGGAGGATTCTCCTCCCAACCTAGGTGGCGCCGCCCGAGGAGTCCTCCTCCTCCGTGTTGGTTCCAACTCCTCTGCTTGTTTCCTACAGCTTGTTTTAAGTAGCTTGACTTTCAAATCGACATTTGACTTTTCTGCTTTAGGATTCAATTTAATCCTTTATTTGGGACAGCAATAACACTTAGTACATGATGCAATCATTCAATGATCAATGACACATTCATGTACCTTCCCGAAAGTCGACAATCCGAACCTTCTAGAACATTCGATGAAAACACGGAATCATTCCCGAACTCAAACGACTTTCTCTTATATGAATCTTATTCTCGACCATTCCGGATCACCGTGATATCCGGATCCCATCCGAGACCGAACAACATTCGGCCTTTCTCATAATACCATAACTACTCAAACAACGTCAATCCTGGTGTCTCCCACGGTTCGCGAATTATGCGCATATGATCGAGACATTCTAACAATAACCAATAGAGGAATTGAAATTCATATGGCTCCCACATATTTCACGATTATTTTATATCGGTCGAACCACTTACATACGATACCAATTTCCCTTTGTCTCACGACATGTTACTACCCAAGGTTATGATCGTCGGATCTCCGCATACCTAGTTCAACCTGTTATCGATAAGTACTCTTTTTCGCTCCGCGATATGTGATCTTCAGACCAAGTCACATGCTTGCAAGCCAATTGATGACATTCCAGAGAGGGCCCAGTATATCTATCCGTCATGTGGATGGACAAATCCACTTGATCCATGTGTCTCAACCAATACTTTCCGAACACTCAATGCCACTTTTATAACCACCAATTACGGTGTGGTGTTTGATGTCATCAAAGCATCCATCCGTAAAGGTGATATGCATGATCTCATGGTCGGCGAATTAGGTTACTATGTATCAGAAAGCATATAGCAATTGAACTAATGAAATGACTTGATCTTTATGCTACGCTTATCTATAGGAGTATGTCCACCATATCATTCTCCTAACGATATGATCTTGTTGTTGATAACATCTCAATGTTCATGATAGGGAAACCACAATCATTAATCAACCAACAAGCTAGTGAAGTATAGAGGCTATACTAGGGACTTCAAATTAAGTTTACAAATCACACAAGTATCAATGTTTCCTTGTTAATACTATTATAGCATGAATGCAAACATTTATCATAAACACAAAGATATAATAATAACTACACTGTTGGAGATATGCCCAAGAGGCAATAATAAAGTGGTTATTATCATATCTTCACACTTATGATAAATGTTTACATACCATGCTAAAATTGTATTAACCGGAAACATTAATACTTGTGTGATTTGTAAACTAAAATAAGAGTCCCTAGTATAGCCTCTTGTTAAACTAGCTTGTTGGTTAATATATGATCATGGTTTCCTGATCATGAACATAGAGATGTTATTAACAACAGGATCATATCATTAGGAGAATGATGTGATGGACATACTCCTAGATAAGCGAAAGCATAAAGATCAAGGCATTTTAATAGTTCAATTGCTATATGCTTTCTGATACATAGTAACCTAATTCCTTCGACCATGAGATCATGCATATCACCTTTACTGGATGGATGCTTTGATGACATCAAACACCACACCGTAACTGGGTGGTTATAAAAGTGGCATTGAGTGTTCGGAAGGTATTGGTTGAGACACATGGATCAAGAGGGATTTGTCCATCCACATGACTGATAGATATACTGGCCCTCTCGTGGAATGTCATCCAATTAGCTTGCAAGCATGTGACTTGGTCACAAGGGATCACATATCACGGAACGAGAAAAGAGTACTTATCAAGAACGAGGTTGAACTAGGTATGCAGAGATACCGACGATCATAACCCTGATAAGTAACATATCGTGAGACAAAGGGAAATTGGTATCGTATGTAAGTGGTTCATTCGATCGCAGTAATCGAGAAATATGTGGGAGCCATATGAATTTCCAGATTCCTCTATTGGTTATTGTTCGGAGAAGTGTCTCGATCATGTCCGCATAATTCACGAACCGTAGGGAGACACACTTAAGGATTCGACGTTGTTTGAGTAGTTATGGTATTATGAGAAAGAGACCAATGTTGTTCGAGTCTCGATGGGATCCGGATATCACGAGGTGATCCGAATGGTCCGGAGAATAAGATTCATATAAGGAAAGTCCTGCTTCGAGTTCGGGAATGATTCCTGTTTTCATCGAATGTTCTAGAAGGTTCCGGATTGTCCCAAGACTGGGGGAGGGTACATGAATGTGTCATTGCTCATTGAATGATTGCATCATGTACTATGTGTTATTGCTGTCCCAAATAAAGGATTAAATTGAATCCTAAACAGAAAAGTCAAATGTCCAGCTTTGAAAGTCAAACCGCCAAAACAAGAAACTGTGGGAAACAAGCAAGAGGAGTTGAACTAACCCGGAGGAGGAGTAGGACTCCAGCCGGGCGCCAGCCCTAGGTCGAGTTGGGGAGGGACTCCTCCTCCCCGGGCGCGCCAAGGAACCCCCTCTCATAAAAGGAGGGCAGGCCTCCCATAGACACAATACTTTCTACTCTAGATCTCCGCTTAGAGCGCTTTTGGTTTAGAGTTTCTAATTGCTTTAGCCAACAGCTTAGAGCCTTCTAATTGGTTTAGAGCCTCTAATTGGTGTGTCTAATTACTAGGCCACTAATCCTCTCTCTCATAAGCTCCACCATACTGCACCGGCTTAAGGCGAAGCCTCATGATCTCCTCTACTTCCCAGACCACGCCAGTCGCCGAATCGCGAGGAGAGTGCTACAACCTCCGCTTCACTGGAACAAGGGAGAGGAAGGTCTTCGCCGAAAACCGAACGCGGTGACCGATCATGAGCGCCGAACGTGGCGCCGAAGGATCGCTCACACGATCTTGAGATCGGGAAGAGTACGACTACATCACCCACGAGAATCCGCCTCGCTAACCACTTTGGAATCTTCGAGGGTGAGTTCTTCATCGACTGCTACAATCTAGTAGATAGATCTTGGCTTGTTTGTTTGTATGCGATAGAAAATTTTTGTTTTCCATGCTACGAACCCCACAAAGGGTATCAGAGCCGTGTCTATATGTAGATCACAGACGAGTAGAACACAATGGTCATTGTGGGCGTTGATGTTTTATTGTAGATTGCTTTTGTGTACTTTGCATCTTGCGGTATGTTGGGATGAAGCGCCCGGCTAACCTTACATGACATCGCTCATGAGACTTGCTCCACGCTTGACATGTAACTTGTATTGCATAAGTGGCTTTATGGGTGCATGTTTCTCCTAGCATAGTTAAGATCCAATTTACAACGGGTGATCAACAATGCTAGTATCAATGTTGTGGTTCTTGTTCGTAGTTAGAACGACACTTATTGAAAGCCCCAAACCACGTAAAATATGCAAAGAAAGTAGAAGCGCCTAACTTTGTTTTGCGGTGGGTGTGCGTGATGTGATATGGCCATGATTGTGATTATATATGATGTATGCAATGTTCCTTATTGTAAGTCGGCAACCGCAGAGCCATATGGTTGTCTTTAATTTATGTTAAGACCCGCGTGTCTATTCAAAGTAGTTGTAATAGTTGAAGCCGGTGGACGACAACCATGGAGTAGCGCCATTGACCTTGATGCAATGCCGGTGATGATGGAGATCATGTTCGTGATTGAAGATGGAGATCGGAAGCACAAAGAAGAAAGGCCATATCATATCACATATTATGAATTGCATGTGATGTTAATCCTTTATGCATCTTGTATTGCTTAGTAGACGACGGTAGCATTATAAGATGATCCTCATGCACATGAATTTCAAGTCTTAAAGTGTTCACCCTTAGTTAGCACCGCTATAAAGCTTGTTGTTTCAAACACCACGTGATGATCGGGTGTGCTAGATTCGCAAGTGTATACAACGTGAGCAAGCCAGATTTGCTCATGCGTAAACTAAGGTTTGATCTTGACGAGCCTAGCATGTACGCATATGGCCTCAGAACACGGATTACCGAAGGTAGAGCATGAGTCATATAGTAGATATGATGAACATGTTGATTGTTCGCCATTGAAGCTATATCAACTCTCGTGATGATCGGTTTTGATGTGGTGGATTTGGTTCGTGTGATCACTAAAACAATGTGAGGGATATTGTTTTGAGTGGGAGTTCACCTAGATTAATTTAATTATTAATTAGAACTCAATTTATCATAAACTAAATCAAAGTGAATTTGCATAGTTGTTGTAGTCATTGGCATCCGCTACCACCTTGCGCTTAGTTATAATTGAGATGATAGAGCTATAGAATTCTGGTTAGTTACTTTACTTAACCGGTATCGTATTGTTTTGAAGTGTTAATCTAAAGTTTAAAAGTCCTATTGCAAACTTTCAAGAAGTTCCTTACTCCATGAAGTTTAATAATTGGTATTAAAACAAGAGTAACAATTCCAATGTTAGTATATAAGTATCATGTTTGTCTCCACGATTCTTGATATTCAAAGGATTTTCTTAATATCAAGGTTATCTAGGATCCGAAAGAGTTGTTTCGAAACCATGATGTGTGGAAGATATTGTGATATCTCAAACAAAGTTTTGGTTGCAACATGATAGAGTATAATATGGCAAAAGTCATGTTCTCATATTTGATGAGAATTTGCAAAAGGTTGGAGACACTTGTTGTCCGATCCTCCAAAAGGTTTTGGATAGCAACATTATACTCATAATTCATCGTTATAAGCTAAAAGTAGCTTGATCATGGACGATTCCATGTTAAGGGTGAATATTTGATGTAGGTAAAATGTTTACTACACCAAGAGATTACTAAATAAAGGAATTTGAAAGAACACCAAACATTTGATGGTGGTGATCTACTTCAGTGCAAGTCCAAAGACATTGGTATTTAACTATACACGCTTTGGACTATGTGTCATATGTATGACTCACTATTGATATTGATAGATTCTTTCAAATGTAAAAGGAAATACCGAAAGAGAATCTCATAAATATATGGCAGAAAAGAAAAGATTAGAATTGTTCAATTTAAGTATATAGATGATATACATGTTATGGATATATTCTTTGCTTATTAAACAATGTGGTTCTTAAGTATTTGATACTGAATTTGTTGGTGTGAATCATACACGAAACAACACAATTCATGAACTACAATGGCCTAAGTAACTAGCAAAGAATATGTGATGATGTTCATCGAGAACAAAATAAAGGGTTATTGTGTTGCTCGTTAAACATCAAAGCTTGCCTTCAAGATTTGTTTTATCAAAGTTATGAGAACAAAAGGGTTGTTCAAATAATTGCCGTAATCCATAAAAGATGGATGATTCGCAAATCTCGTTGGAGGAATCACATCCATAAAACTAGTGCTAAAAATGTCGAAAGACAAATTGATTGAAAGATCACTTAGGAAGTGACATCGCCGCTTAAATTATATTGGAAAGAAAACATGAAGAAACTCCATATGTATGGAATTTTGGAGTCTTTTGATTTTGATCAAATGACGCCAGAAACTTTCCTAGAGATAATTAAAACTTCGCTCATAGGCCAAAAGGAACGAAAGACTAGCTTATTGGAATTTGTACATATTGTTGTATCAAGTCCATTATGTGTAGTCAAGAGCGATGGATTTCAACTTCATATGCTTTCTCCGAAAATTTGAGTGAATATATGAATATTTACTTAATAAGGATGAAGTATGAAACATTTGAAAAGTTCGAAGACTTTCAAGATGAAGTGTAAAATCATTGTAACAAGAATATAAACAGTTTATGATAAAGATCATAAAGGAAGATATTTGAGTTACAAAGTTTAGCATAATACCTAAGATTTAAGGAATCATTCCGTGGATTTGCATTTCCAAACACCATAAGAGTATGGAGCGTCGAGATATGTAATTAAACCTTGTTTGACATGGTAAGATCAAGGTGTAATTCATAAAACTGCCATTATATTTTAAAGATTAAAAGCTTTAGAGATTACCGTTTTCCAATTGAAAAGAGCTTCATCATAATCCGTTGAAATGACACCATATAAGGTTATGGTTTGGGATAAAACCCAAGTTGTCCTTTCTTAAACATTGGTATGCTATGCATAAGAAAGATGTGTGCAACCAAAGTCGGATAAACCTGTCTTTGTATAAACTGTTAAGTATTCCTCCATAAACACCGAAGACAAAAGTGTTTGTTGCTTAGAACGTCAAGTTTCTTTGAGAAGGAATTTTTCGTGAAAAGTTAAGTGGGAGGACAATGGAACTTTGATAAGGTTAAAAGAACCTTAGCTGTATGTGCAGAGTTGCGCAGCGCCGAAAAGTGTTTCGGAGGCAGCAACAATGCTCATGGCTCACGTACCTCAAAGGTTGTGGTCACGTAGATCCAAGTTCCTATTGAAACAAGTAGATCGGGTAAACAATCAAATACCAAGATTTGAGGGTTAAATCATTATTTTAGAATAATGAACCGATTACATGCAAAGAAGCGATGATGGGCCCTGACTCCGTCATATGGCTTGAAGCCATAAAATCCGTGATAGTTCCATACACGAGAAATCAAGTTTTTGAACTTGAAGGACCCTCGAGAAAGGTGTAAGACCTTACAGTTGTGTTTGGATCTATAAAGAAATAGACATGGATGTTTCACATCTATGAAATAGTCGACATGTTGGGAAAGAGTTCACAACAATGTTCAAAAGTTGACTATGACAAGATCTGATCTTTCATAGCGATATTTAGTCTAGACGGATTAATGTAGCAACCACTACATATAAGTTGTTATATGGTAGTTGAATAAACAAAACAAGTTCTTCTAATAGAATCGTTACCTAGGACATGTGCATAACACGGTCCATAGGGTTTTGTTAATTCAAAGGATGCTAAAAGCACATGCAAACTTCAATGGTTGAAGTGAGCATCGCGGAGTTGGAATCTTCACTATGATGAAACTGTTAAAAGAGTTTAATTTCATCAGAGACAATGAAGATGCTTGCATTTGCAAGAAATTAAGTGGGAGCGCTAAGACATGTTTCTAATACATTATGTGGAAGACATATTGTTGATTGGAAATAATGTATCTTTTATTAACACATATTAAGAATTTCATCCCGATGGAAGACTTAGGCAAAACCCAAATATTTAGCATCAATAGATGCTAATATGGTTGTGCCAGAAGTACATAGACAAGATATTGGATGAGTTCAATATAGAAACTACAAGAGAGGTTCTTGTCGCACAGAAAGGATTGAATGAGTTCAATGTTGATGATATATATTCAAGTGTATTGACATTTGGTAAAGTGAAACAAATAATCAAGTATAGATTGATACTTGATGCATGAAATCACAAAGAGTATTTATATCAATCATACTGTGATATGTACAAATCCAGATATGTCCTATGCTCTAAATGTTGTGAGCATATACCAGAATGATTTGTTAGATGATCATTGGACAATAGTAAGGATATTCTTATGATCTTTTGGAAGAACTAAGAGTATATTATTTGTAAAAGTGACAAATAGATAGTTAGTTCATTGTAAGAGTACTACATTGATACTAGCTTTGTCACAAAGTACAAATTAAGTTTATCTCAATCTAAACTAAGGGTGGCACAATATAATGGAAAGTGAGTTCCATAATGGATTTGGATGATTTCCAAAGTTAAGACATTGTGACAGATACTACAACAAAAGGCTAAGTATATGACTGCTATTATAGCAGCAAAAGAGGGCATTTGTGTCAAGAAGTTTGTTATCAAACTAGGTGTAGTTCACAGAGGGATAATACTATGAAGATATATTGTGCGACAATATTATCAACATGTTTTAACCCCAAAGAACTAAAGGTCACACCGAAAGGCCAAATTTATACAAAGCCATCTCATTAGAGAATGAGTGATGCGTAGAGACGCAAACACATGCAATTACACACGGACCGGAAGTGTCGATCCGGAGGTCGATTGACCACTAGCAATCATGTACATACAACACCGAAAGCCATAGGTGTTGAATACACAAAGGTTTGAAACTAGATTATTGACTCTGGTGCAAGTGGGAGACTGTTGGAGATATGCCCAAGAGGCAATAATAAAGTGGTTATTATCATATCTTCACACTTATGATAAATGTTTACATACCATGCTAAAATTGTATTAACCGGAAACATTAATACTTGTGTGATTTGTAAACTAAAATAAGAGTCCCTAGTATAGCCTCTTGTTAAACTAGCTTGTTGGTTAATATATGATCATGGTTTCCTGATCATGAACATAGAGATGTTATTAACAACAGGATCATATCATTAGGAGAATGATGTGATGGACATACTCCTATAGATAAGCGTAGCATAAAGATCAAGTCATTTCAATAGTTCAATTGCTATATGCTTTCTGATACATAGTAACCTAATTCCTTCAACCATGAGATCATGCATATCACCTTTACTGGATGGATGCTTTGATGACATCAAACACCACACCGTAACTGGGTGGTTATAAAAGTGGCATTGAGTGTTCGGAAGGTATTGGTTGAGACACATGGATCAAGAGTGGGATTTGTCCATCCACATGACGGATAGATATACTCTGGGCCCTCTCGGTGGAATGTCATCCAATTAGCTTGCAAGCATGTGACTTGGTCACAAGGGATCACATATCACGGGAACGAGAAAAGAGTACTTATCAGTAACGAGGTTGAACTAGGTATGCAGAGATACCGACGATCATAACCTCGGATAAGTAACATATCGTGAGACAAAGGGAAATTGGTATCGTATGTAAGTGGTTCATTCGATCGCAAAGTAATCGTAGAAATATGTGGGAGCCATATTTCCTCTATTGGTTATTGTTCGGAGAGGTGTCTCGATCATGTCCGCATAATTCACGAACCGTAGGGAGACACACTTAAGGATTCGACGTTGTTTGAGTAGTTATGGTATTATGAGAAAGAGACCGAATGTTGTTCGGAGTCTCGGATGGGATCCGGGATATCACGAGGTGATCCGGAATGGTCCGGAGAATAAGATTCATATAAGGAAAGTCCTGCTTTGAGTTCGGAATGATTCCTTGTTTTCATCGAATGTTCTAGAAGGTTCCGGATTGTCCCAAGACCGGGGAGGGTACATGAATGTGTCATTGCTCATTGAATGATTGCATCATGTACTAAGTGTTATTGCTGTCCCAAATAAAGGATTAAATTGAATCCTAAAACAGAAAAGTCAAATGTCCAGTTTGAAAAGTCAAACTGCCAAAACAAGAAACTGTGGGAAACAAGCAAGAGGAGTTGGAACCAACCTGGAGGAGGAGTAGGACTCCTCCAGGCCGGCGCCAGCCCTAGGCCGAGTTGGGGAGGGACTCCCTCCCTCCCCTGGCGCGCCAAGGAACCCCCTCCTCATAAAAGGAGGGGCAGGGCTCCTCCCATAGACACAATACTTTCTACTCTAGATCTCCGGTTTAGAGCTGTTTTGGTTTAGAGCTTCTAATTGCTTTAGCCAACAGTTTAGAGCCTTCTAATTGGTTTAGAGCCCTCTAATTGGTGTGTCTAATTACTAGGCCACTAATCCTCTCTCTCATAAGCTCCACCATACTCGCACCGGCTTAAGCGAAGCCTCATGGATCTCCCTCTACTCCTGTACCACGCCGCCAGCGCCGAATCGCGAGGAGAGTGCTACAACCTCACGCCGGAACAAGGGAGAGGAAGGTCTTCGCCGAGTACCGAACGCAGTGACCGATCAAGGAGCGCTGCCGGAACGTGGCGCTGGAAGGATCGTCTACACGATCTTGAGATCGGGAAGAGTACGACTACATCACCCACGAGAATCCGCTCTCGTTAACCACTTTGGAATCTTCGAGGGTGAGTTCCTCTATCGACTCGTTGCTACAATCTAGTAGATAGATCTTGGCTTGTTTGTTTGTATGCGATAGAAAATTTTTGTTTTCCATGCTACGAACCCCTACAGACATCTGTATCAAAATGATGCACACAATCTTTTTTATTTATCATTATTCAAAATAGTCTTACAACAAAATACAGAGATCAACCCAAAGTCACCTCACTAACGATAGCTATTGCAACACCTACAACCTTGCAAAGGGGTGGCCACTAAACTAACCTAGTCAGTCGCCCTTGAAAAAATGTAACTTGACGATGTCATTCTTGCGGGAATATATATTTAGATTCATATCTTACGAAATAATAAATAAATATAAACTAAGCAATGACAATAACTGTCCTAAAGCCTTTGGTTCCAATAAATGTGAACTTTGTACTCTTTCATCTATGCACATGTTAGTTCACACTCTCTAATCAACCATGTCTATTAGTGTATCGCTCATAGGGAATTTTGTATGCTTAATTTTCTATAAATCATAAGATGTTAAGAGGAAACATTATATGACTAATTATTATAGGGCATAACTGTTATCTATCTATTACATTGGATATTTATATTTATATTCGTGTATTAAGGAAAAAATTGGCATGCTACAAAAAATGGCTTCTACTTTTTGCAAGTAATTAGTGAGAAATAAATCTAACTTGAAGTCATATTCAATATATATGTTCCCATGGAAAAGCATATATAGCTATGTCATACATAAGAAGCTATGCACACACAAAAATAAAGTGAAAGTATACCTTTTGTCTCTAACCGTTGGCTAGGATTAGATGTTGTCTTAATCCAAATACTTTTGCCCTTCGACAATTAAGAGTGTGTACTTTATTCCCTCATATTGGTTCAGATAGTAGTAATATTGGAGTGATTTTAACCGACATGGTACATGTAAGCCATGTCACCATCATGCCACCAGTTTTCTTGGAAAATGTGGAATTAATTTAAATAGGATAAAGTAATAGAAACATCCATTCTAGAGTTCTAATATTTTCTTATTTCTTGAAAATTTAGAAATTTTCATTAATTGGAAATTAGTCAACAAACTATATATCATTGAATATAAAAGTTATGTCATCATGAAAAATGGTGAAAAGATATAACATAATGGATGAATTATAGTATAAGGCAAATGAGTCAGAAAATTTCGTTTGCACATTATTAATTAGTACGTCAAACATGTATGACCTTGTAGACCTGGTGAAAAGTAGCATGTCAAAAAAACATGTAGATATAACAATTTCCCATTATGTGCAAGTATAAAACTTGAGTATAAAGAAAATACACAGTACCTCAGGCAGTCTCATCATGCAAATTGAGGAGTTGTATCAATTTTCAGTTTTCCTCTAACAAAATCTCAAGTTTATATACACCCTCTGTCTCAAAATGCAAGCCATCTAAGGTTATTCGAAACTCAAATTCTACTAATTTTGCAAAATATTTAGAAAACAATATTTGCCTATATGATATTGGATGGACACATTAAAAATATACTTTATGATAAATTTGTTGATATTGATTCAGTATTATGTATGTTCATATGTTTTCGTATATACTTCATCAAACTTAGAAAATGTTGAGACGGAGAGAGTACCACTTTTTCAATTGACCATGTGTATAGTAAATTATGATGAACGGAATTTACGATATACATTTGTGTATATCTAAATTTAAAAGATGGTAATTCAACTGATATGTGCTTTCTATATTAACCATTTGCTAGATGACGTGTAAAATAATGATAAATATTAGGAATATTTGTTTGTTTGATTTTTGTGTGCTCCAAAACTGACATGTGAGCAGGCAAGCTGTCGGCGACGGTGATCCAAGCTTGATGGCTCACAAAATGTTGGCCTAAGTATGGAGCCAATGATCCAAGCTTGAAGGCTGAACTAATCATATTGGTAACAATATTACCATACTTCAATTGCAATTATTTCACATGCAACAACAATATCAATTATAAGGAATCAATCTAATATCTTCAACAGTTTAATTGAATATGTTGCTCTCTCGCTGCAGTGTCAAATGGCAGCATGTGATCCAAATAGTAATACCTTGGATTTATCTAACTTTCATAGTGATTCCTCATGTTGATCTTGTATGGCGCGAAAAACATATATCAGGTTCCATTCCAAATTGTAAGACTTTTTTAGCTTATTAAAACATTTTTTATTATAGAAAGAACATCTTTATTTTATACAGAAAGAAAATAATGTTCTCAATAGCTGATTTTGTCTTTTTAGGAATGGGACTTTAATTTAATCAAGAGCTAACATTAAATCTGTGTACAATCATCTACGCACTAATAGCTGATTTAGTAAGCATACCTAATTTGAAACCTTTGTACAATCATCCATGCATGTATAGCTGAAAATTTCCTTTCCAAAAAAAATGTATAGCTGAAAAAATAAACAAATAAGACTTCCACATCAAGAGAGCCATGTGATATATTATCAACGGACTCCATGCAAGGACTATCTTCGATCGATCTAGTACCCAGCTCCTAGCTATAGGGGTTATATGAACCTGAGTCCGTATCTGATGGAGTCCTTGATCGATTTGCACGCCAGCAGAGGACACCGACGTGAGCTCACAACGGCATCGGTTGGCTGAGTCCGGCTGTTCGTGTGTTCTTTTCTCTCTGATTAGCTAGAAAGGGGATTGAGATTTCAAAAAAAAAAGGTAGAAAAGAGATTGAACGGGTGTATTAAAAAAAGTTAGAAAACAGATTGAACGGGTGCATTAAAAAGAAGGTTACCGTACATTAGTGGGACTCGTGACACGTTGGAGAACGTCCTTTCACGTGGTGTACAATTCTTCTAATTAAATCACAGCCTTAAGTTGTAGATCTAACGGCTAATATAATTTTGGTGATGTGGATCAACCTAATGCCTCGAAAAACACCCTTATATTGCTTTTAGTATATAATAGATAGATTTTAACTTACAAAAATAAAACGACAAAAAATCCATGGATCTCTTCTCTTAAATTTTGCATGCATGTTTTCCTCCAGGAACTGTCACACTGGAAATGACCGTAAACGAATCTTCTGTAGGACATATACATTTGGCCTCATATTATATAGGTAATCAAAAATTGAAAGCAGACACACTAAACTCCACTTTCCTACTGTCTAGATTATTTTTGTTTTTAAAAGTTTATATCTGTAAGAGTTAATCAAGTATAACAACATCTTTTTTTTAGGGTGCAACAGGGGCGATATCTCACCTGAACACGGTCTCATTTTCTGTTAAGAAAAAGGGTACATGGTAGCAACATCGCGACGGATCGCGGCGTGTGGGGTGGCATACCACCCCTAAAATTTGCAGAAAAGTGAAAGTAAAAAAGACTACGCAGCACTATCACACCACGCTCAGAGGGTTTAGGGCGCTGAGGTCGACAAGGCGGGGAGGACGGACCACCCACGGACGCAGATGCTCCACCGCCAGGTACGCAACCTGGCTGGTAGAGAGCAAGCAGAAAATATGGTTCAACATTTTCATAAAATCTAGAAACTCTAAAATTCCCATGGTTTTAGTGGACAAATGCCCATATGTGACAAGTTGTTTTCTACGGGTGCTAGCTATTCATGCACAGTTGAGCTTTAACCAAAAGATTTAGTACGAGTGACTGTTTTGGCCACTCCTTTAAGTTGATATGTCGTGCTTGCCGCTCCTTTCGTACGAGTGACTGTCTAGGAAGTACGGCGGTACTGTGAGTCAGCTGCAGCTTACTATGACTTAGGAAACAGGTTAAATCATTTAATAACATTATACAAGTTCAAGAATATAGGTACGGTGGTTCGGAGGTAAGATCATCATGCTGAGTGATTTTCCTGTCAAATAAGCAATGGTAACACACCAAAGAACTCTGGATAGGAATTTCAAAAAAATTAGAATTTCATGCTCGTCAGTATGTTGTAATTCCTTTCACATGAACTCTTAGTCCACACTGAACTTTGGTAGTCCATTCATACAAAATCTTTATGTCATAGGATGTGGTCAGCCGTTCAATGTGCTTTTAAGTTATCATTTCCCTAAATTGTTCTTCTTTCTTCCCATATTATTGTCATCTTGATGTTAGTAGTAATTGTTTCTTGGCTGCCTTTTACAAAAAAATTATTATACTAGGTCTTACTCCCTCTGTTTCAAAATATAAGATGTTTAAGCTTTGTAAAGCAAATGTATCTAGACTTGTTTTAGTATGTAGGTTTACTAAGGTTTGGATTGAGTCTACACACTAAAATAAGTCTAGATTCATTTTCTTCACAAACCTAAAACATCTTATATTTTGAAACGGAGGGAGTACATGTTTGTCTTCTACTCTACAATACCTATTTCAGCGAAAACAATATTATTTTGATATTATTTAGCCCTCTCATGCAATCACTCCGGTAAATTAAATGTTCTTGATAAATGTTTGTTGCCAAATGTCTACCATATGATCATTTGGGATTTCTCTCTCCAAATGATCATTTTTAGTGTACTCTGCAATACTGCCATATTTCTTCTTTGGTCAACATTTAATTTTATAAGGCTATTTACGCTTTGCTATTCAACCGGTGTAATATATAGAAACATGAAATTGTTATTTTTGCACAAGGGAAAAATCTTTGTTCCAATCAATTAATTAAGAAGATAATTGCCTAGTTAATTGACGAAAAATGGACAAAAGCCAATACAATGGGACGAAAGTGAACCACTCACAACACAAGAAAAACCCCACGCCCGCAAAGGGAACTCGAAAAACACCCCCAACACACCATGATCACAACCCTTGATACTTGAGCAATCCCATGGAGCCCTCGATGAGAACACCTCAACTAAAGACAATATGGGCAAGTCCAACGCCAACGAACGAACTAAACCAAGAGGACAAACCGAGAAACCAAAGATCGTCCATCAAGCAGACACGGCTGCCTTTCCTATGGCGCCAATCTTCTTGCCTTTGCACCTAAGTGACTTCTCCCTCCTGCCAGTCCGAGGACAATCACCCACCTTCTTGCTTTTCCTCTTCATTGGCGTCCCCGTTAGGACACAAGCAGCTTCCCTTTCACAAATAGGAATAGTAGTTTCCAAGCTATCGAGCAAGGCGCAAAGCTATTTTGCAAAGAGGAGCATCAGAATTAAGAGTCGGTGGTCTAGTTAGATTTGCAACTGATTAAATATATTTACTATTTCATGTCTGCAAAGTGTATCTACAAGTACACATATTCATATCTAGCCTATGAACATGCATGAATTGATGACTAGTAATTAAAACTGAAATAAAAAAAAGGTATCAAGCCCAACATGAATAGAAATCAGCACACACACACAAAAGAAAAAACAACATGGAGCGGCGGCGGCGGCGCATGACGCGCATGAGGTTCTAGTACCGTGAGAATCTCAAAATGAATAGTTAATTTCCATGCAACAACAGCAATAGGCCGAATGTCGTAGGTCGACAGCAATAATAATTGGTTAAAAAGAGTGAATATCAGCAATAGGCATATATGGACACATTTGCATGTGATTTTTTTCCTACTCTGAAACGTTTTTCATGTCCAGTTCCATGGCAACTACAGTAGTAGATGTAACTCTGAAACGCTCACTGTCTGATAGTGGAACCAATAATTTGTATGGCAAGAGCCATCTATGTACAAGAGAGTTGGTGCTTTACACATCCTCACACCATGATGGTCCTGTGTGTTAATTTCGGTCACATATCGACATATCATTATTGTACTGAAACGTCTGTTCAGTCCATGCAAATCCCCCTATAACCTTCACACTGTTAAATTTGCAATTGTGATGCTGCAGGCTTGTCTCTTTGTTAATTTTCCAGTTAGCTCTTTTCTTTTCTATTATTTAAAATTTATCCTGATGTGAATGTTAGGGCTAACAACCATGGTCCATTACCACTGTGTCGGCCCTCGACGCCGGCGTCGGGCCCTCGGTGAGGCGGTCGTCCATGACCACCTGGTTGTAGTTTTTTGTTTGTAAACCATGCATGTTTTCATTCGATTAAGCCAGCCACGTCAGCCGACTGAGAAATAGTCACAAAAGAAAAGTAGTTAATTTGATAAAGCATTTCCATAATTGTATTATTTTTTATAAAATTCTCTCTTCAAGTGTGAACGCACATATAATAATAATCTAACTTAATAATCTATTAAAAATATTTGATAGATAAAAAATAAATGAAGGAGTACAAAAAAATCGCAATATTAAAGCTCGGTCACGGTCTCTCGAAATCAAGAATTCTTTCATCGCATCCTATTTTCCTCAATTTCAGCATGACGAATACACAAGGAATAAAATCTCCAATGATTAGACTAGCATTGTCAGTTTTCGAAGCCATCAGAGACACCCACCTAGAAATGGGACAATAAGATATTTGAGCATACAATGTCCATAGCCACATCTCTCATAAAAGCATCAGGGCAAAGCTTATTTGATAGATAAAAAAGATGAAAAAAAATATTCTGAATAAAAATCAAAGCTCCATGTTGACTCCTCAAATTCAACTATTCTTTCTTTGCATCCTATATTCTTTCTTTTCACCATTGACGAATAGACACGCTATTAGATCTTTAAAGTTTTGAGTAACCTTGTGAGTCTTCGAAGCCGTCAGAGACATCCATATAGAAACGGTACCATAAGATCTTTGAGTGCAAAATTTCCATAGGCACATTTCTCACAAAGTCATTTTTGGAGAATCTACATGTAGCTAGAAGGGTGCACATGCACTTAGGGTGGGTTTTTTTTAACCTTACAATCAGCCTGAAGTTAGTATATGTATCTCTCGCATAAAATTAGTATATGGACTACATTTCTCCAATATCCTACGCAGGCCACAAGTACTTAGCTCAGTCTTAGTCCATTTCCTCTGGAAAGGTATGGCACCATATTGTTGTACATCCCTGAAAAACACAGAAAAAAGGGAGAACATGATCAATGAGAATCAATGGTTTAATGGAGAAAATCAGATCATACATGTCACTATATCAAATTTGTGACAAATTAGTTGTAAAACTATGAGGAATATGTGTTGGCATATTCATATGACAACACCCAACATTTACATTGAGTAAGGTTGAAGATCAACTGAACCGAAGAGTGGGGAAAATAGGTAGGAAGTAAAAGTAAATAAAATCACCACTGGCTTTATGTAACAAAATGGTGACATGAAATTTTTTGAAGTATCACAATTAATATTATACAACAAATTAAATTTGTTCTAAATTTTTTTCAACTGGTATTGTTTTACTTAATATAAGAAATTTTTGTGGTAATAAAACTATGTCGTTTAGAATTCCAAACATTTAGTATCTCAGGAAACATAAACTCATTCCATAAGCATATCCAATATGATAAAGATGTTGCCCTCGCAAATGTGAGGGCCCTCTTGCTAGTTCCAATTAAAAACACAGCAAAGTACACAAACTCCACACATACCGATGGTAACGGCGACAAGCAATACAACGAACATCTTATTCCCAACAAACTGAAAACATAAGAAACAACAAACCCAGCAACCGTGGGTTCCTTCATGCACCGACGGCCGCCGGGCTCACGTAGACGTAGGCATCCAGCTCGAGGACGGCGTTCCGCCCGCGCCAGCTCGCAGTTTTCAAGAGCACGTACCCGGTCGCCATCCTGAAAACCCCGGTCCCGCCGACCACCGCCAGCTCCCTCTCCTTCATCGCGATGTTGTTGCGGCCCATCACAGTCAGCGAGCTCCCGTCGTAGGGCCCCTCGGTGAGCAACACGTTCATGGTGAGGAGCATCGCAGGATCGCCCTGGGACGCTGTCACGTAGAATCCCTGGGCGCGCCCGACGACCCTCGACGCTGCCGTCGGGCCCTCGGTGAGGAGGTCGTCCATGACCACCGTGTCGCCGAAGCGGGCGCCGCCGGCGGAGCCCTTCAGCGGCTGGCCGGTCCCGTTGACGATTTGAACCGCGGTGGGTTTAGGGCCAGTGTAGCCGTCATGCATGTAGAAGTGGAGATGCTTTGGGGCATCCTGTGTCTCGACACCGGCGACGGCACAGGCAAAAAGGATGGTGGCCATGGCCGTAAGTAGCGCGGCTAGAGATGCAGAGGTGAGTAGGGAAGCCATGTTGAGCATGAGAAGAGGCCGCGGTGTTTCCATGTTCTTAAATAGCGTAAGCCACCAAGGATAAATCATTAGGGCGAGGATAACAAACTAAGTGTAACGTTTTCTTACAGACCCTTTATTTGAACTGCATTTTGAAATGTTAATAAAATTTAAAACAAATACCCGCACATATATCTGCGTATTCTAGGTGCGCACAAAATCGTCTCATGAAAATTCAAATTTCTGAGTGATCTGCGTAAGAAGACAAAATGCAGTGCTAAAACAAGTCTTGTTAGAACAAAAAAATTGTCTTCTTACACATCCCATAGAAATATATGTTTTTAATGAAACTTTACGTGAGCACGTAGAATATGTAGATGCACACAAGAAGATATTTTTAAATATTTTTTACAATTTGAATTGTATATTTTTTGCTAAAGGAGCATATCCACATGACATAAAAAAAGTGAATTTCTGGTTTTCTATCTTTTATTATGGAAAACGTTGATGCTCCGGCGACAGCATTGCTCGCCACGAGCGCTGCGCGCCTCGTTTCCTTCCCTGCAATGTTGTTCAACGCATTGGACCTCACAACTGGCTATTTTTGCCGCCGATTACTATTTCCTAGGCTCATGCAACACTAAGCCTCCCGTGGTGGACCTCACAAACTTTTTAAGCCGACTTTTTCTACTCCTGTGCATGTAGTTAAACTATATTGCTGGTGCTGGTTATTCTAATTTCTATCGGGTGGATAGTTAAGAAAGTTTGACGGTATGGCTCATGATCTGAAACTGCAGAAATAGGGATGCAGGAGTAGAACAAGTGAGATATATAAGTGGGATCTCAATTTTACACATTAAGTTTAACTCTACACTAAAATTTGTTAGAGACATGCGAATCTGGCAAATCTCCCACAACTATTTTAAGAAGCGGGTAGATAACTGGAATTTAATATATCTCACTTGTCCCACTTATATCACTGTTTAGAGTTAAACTAGAAATGAGATTCTAATTATTCCACCTATCTCACTTCTACATGGGAAACTGCTACTGTGTTATACTTATCGTCGTTGTTGGTACATACTGCTCTGATAATGAACTCACACTAATATATTGTCCGGCTACCTTTGTTATAAAGCTGATATGGTTTACTTTATGGCAGGACAAAGTTTTTAGGTGCAAGATGAGGACGGCGTGGAATCAGAGTTCGCGGCTCCTCTTGCGGTAAAGCTTCCGAAGTCTTTTTTGTGTACAAGTGCTCAAATTTGAAAGGAAACATTGAGCGCCAGGTTTAAATCATGATGCGAAACATGTAATTTTTCCCTAACAAATGTAGAATAGACAATATGTGAACAAATGATTTGATGTTTTTGACCTTAAGCAATAATTAAAACTAAAGTAGAAGTCCTGTTAAAAAATTAAATATAACTGAAGTAAGCCGAGCCCAACACGAATAGGAATCAGCACACACACACACATACTCTCTCCATTTAGAAATATAAGATAGTTTAGCTTTGTGAATCAAATGTATCTAGATATGTTTTAATGTATAGGTTTATATAGGTTCAGAGTAAAACATTTACACTACAAGGCGTCTAGATAGATACACTTCATAAATTTAAAATGTTTTATATTTCTAAACGGAGGACTATACCCACTACAGGAAATAGGAAGGCGCGACGGCTGGACCCCGGCGTGAGGGCTTGCCCGACAGCCAGCGTCGGCGTAAGGCGTCGGCGTAATGCCCGTAGGCATAGACTGAAACCTCGTCGGCGATAGAACCCGTCGGCGTATAGAACCCCATCGGCGCAATGATCTAGCCCGACGGCTACAACAAACCGTCGGTGTAGACGCCCGTCGGCAGCTTCAGTGGGTCCCATCCTCATCATCCTCGCGCGGTTGCTCCGCTCCCTATTGTCCGGGCCTCCGGCTGGCGGTGGAGGTGGTGGTGGGAGCCCGCCGGCTTCAGTACCTAAAATAAAGAGCGGCGGAGCGGTGCAGCAAGGAGTGCAAGAGGTAAAATCTCAAAATGTATAGTAAAATTTCGTGCAACGCCAGCAGTAGGAAGACAATATTAAAATTTGGTTAACACAGTATCAGCGATAGGCATATATGGACACACTCTGCATGTGTTATTTTCCTACTCTGGAACGTTTGTTATGTACTAACAACAGTAGTAGATGTAACTCTGAAACGCTCACATTCTAAATAGTGAATTTGATAAATCTCACTTATCCCACTTATATCAGTCTGAAATGAGATTCCAATTATCCCACATGTCTCACTTATACATGGGAAATCGCTACTTTTTTATACTTATCGAGGTTGTTGGTATATTGATTATGTGACATATTAGAAGGAAAAATATTAAACTTGGTATATTGATTATGTCTCAAAAAACCCTTCACAAAATGACCTATCTCGTTCGAGATTTCTTGGCTTTCGGGTCAAATGATCAATGTTATGGTTAGAATGAAGGCATATTTTATAATAATGTATCCATATTGTACATAAGTGTGCATCATGGGATGATGAACAATGTTTCAAGAGGAAGTTTTCCTTTTCGTCGCACCAAAAAGGCGTTTTCCATTTTCTGAGTGCAAAAAATAGATGGTTTTGTGAAGCAACCACCAAATAGCTAATTTAAAATACTACCGTCACATTTTTCAAAAATACTAGACCATCTTTCATGGATAATGTCATAACAGGGGGATCTCAAACATTTTCGTCTATCCCTGGTGAAAAAGATAAATTCCTGCCGAATCGGTAGGAAGTGAGTCAGATATGAACTACAGGTACATGATCGGATGCTCATGATATTTTACAAAAATCATTTTTAGGTTCAAAATATGTTGTTTCATCATAGATCCACTTTAAGTTTAGCGAGTCTCAGCCCCGAGCTAAGAATCTTCATGCTCGCCCTTTGACAAAGTTTAATGATAGTTTAAAACGAGCATTATAAATTTAAAAAGATCCAAACAACGTGAAACCTTCGCGTGTTGTCATATTATGTGACATAGTTAGAAGAAAAAATATCAAACTTGGTATATTGATTATGTCTCAGAAAACCCTTCACAAGATGACCTATCTCGTTCGAGGTTTCTTGGCTTTCGGGTCAAATGATCAATGTTATGGTTAGAATAAAGGCATATTTTGTGATAATGTATCCATATTGTGCATAAGTGTACATCATGGGATGACGAACAATGTTTCAAGAGGAAATTTTCCTTTTCGTCGCACCAAAAAGACGTTTTCCATTTTCTGAGTGCAAAAAATGGACGGTTTTGTGAAGCAACCACCAAATAGCTAATTCAAAATACTACCATCACATTTTTAAAAAATACTAGACCACCTTACATGGATAATGTCATAACAGGCGGATCTCAAACATTTTAGTCTATCCCTGGTGAAAAAGACAAATTCCTGCCGAATCGGTAAGAAGTGAGTCAGATATGAACTACAGGTACATGATCGGATGCTCATGATTTTTTACAAAAATCATTTTTAGGTTCAAAATATGTTGTTTCATTATAGATCCACTTTAAGTTTAGCGAGTCTCAGCCCCGAGCTAAGAATCTTCATGCTCGCCCTTCGACCAAGTTTAATGATAGTTTAAAACGAGCATTATAAATTTAAAAAGATATAGGGATGCAGAAGCAGAACAAGTGAGATCAGTGGGATCTCAATTTTACACATCAAGTTTAACTCTACATTAAAATTTGTTAGAGACATGCGAATCTGGCAAATCTCCCACAACTATTTTAAGAAGCGGGTAGATAAGTGGAATTTAATATATCTCATTTATTCCACTTATATCACTTTGTTTAGAGTTAAACTAAAGGTTTAGAAATGAGATTCCAATTATCCCACCTGTCACACTTCAACATGTGAAACCGCTACTGTGTTATACTTATAGACGTTGTTGGTACACACTGCTCTGATAATGAACTCGCACTGATGTTGTCCGGCTACCTTTGTTATAAAGCTCATATGGTTTACTTTATGGCATGACAAAGTTTTTAGGTGCAAGATGAGGACGGCGTGGAATCAAGAGTCCGTGGCTCCTCTTGTGGTAAAGCTTCCGAAGTCTTTCCTGTGTACAGGTGCTGAAATGTGAACGGAAACAGTGAGCACCAGGTTTAAATCATGATGCGAAACATGTAATTTTGCCCTAACAAATGTAGAATGGACAATATGTAAACAAATGATTTGATGTTTTTCACCTTAAGCAATAACTAAAACTGAAGTAGAAGTCCTGTAAAAAAATTAAATATAACTGAAGTAAAGCCGAGGCCAACACGAATAGGAATCAGCACACACACATACTCCCTTCATTTAGAAATATAAGATGTTTTAGCTTTATGAATCAAATGTATCTAGATATGTTTTAATGTATAGGTTCATGTAGGTTTGGAGTAAAACCTTTACACTACAAGGCGCGTCTAGATAGATACACTTCATAAATTTAAAATGGTTTATATTTCTAAACGGAGGGACTATCTAAAATAAAGAGCGGCGGAGCGGTGCAGCAAGGCGTGCAAGAGTTAAAATCTCAAAATGTATAGTAAAATTTCGTGCAACACCAGCAGTCGGACGACAGCATTAAAATTTGGTAAACACAGTATCAGCGATAGGCATATATGGACACACTCTGCATGTGCTTATTTTCCTACTCTGAAACGTTTTTTATGTACTAACAACAGTAGTAGATGTAACTCTGAAACGCTCACAGTCTGAATGGTGAATTTGATAAATCTCACTTATCCCACTTATATCACAGTCTGAAATGAGATTCCAATTATCCCACATGTCTCACTTATACATGGGAAATCGCTACTTTGTTATACTTATCGAGGTTGTTGGTACATGCCGCTCTGATAATGAACACACACTGATATTGCCCGGCCACCTTATCGACTGGTTATAAAGCTGATGTGGTTTTCTTTATGGCAGGACAAAGGTTTTAGGTGCAAGATAAGGATTGAGAGCACGGCGTAGAATCAGAGTTCGCGACTCCTCTTGTGGTCAGTAAGTATTTTCGGTGTATAAGGTCACATGTAGCGGTGCGTACCCGTGCCGTCAGGGAGAGACGAAAGGAGGGTTCCACACCTCTCGTCGGCGATGTCGCCAATCTGCTCCGTCTCCGATGGCCCTAGGCTCTTGGAGGTGTGACAGACCAAGACCTCTCGTCGGTGGAACATTTTTCGTTCTTTGTTTAGCCTTTTCAGTGTCTTCTCCAGGATATTGAGGCGACGGCTACATCCTGAGGTCAGAATAAAGTCCTCCCGGCCCTATCCTGACTCCGTTGGTACATCTAGCGTGGACGGAGGGAACGTGGAGTCGTTTGTCCGACGGATCTCTTGGGATTCCGTCCGTTTTCGTGTTTGTTGGTTTGTTTTTAGGTCAGTCTCTTCCGATCTATGGTTGTCATCATTGGCGATGGTTTCTGCTCTAGTTTATTGTTCCTTTGTGGTCTTAGCACGACGACTTCTTATCTGTCTACTACAACAAGCTCTACTACGACAAACTTTTTCCGGCTCCGATGATGGAGGGCGAGGATGGCGGCGCGCCTTCGGCTCGCCTTAGTGTTTGTAGTCGTCACTAGGTGTCCAGTGACCTATTTGTAATTTTTAATACATTTAGGCATCTTTGTACTACTGTTTATGATTATTAATAGATCGATGGAATTTCGCAAAAAAATATATTTTCCGTGTATAGGTGCTCAAATCTTTAAGGAAACAGCGAGCGCTGGTTTTAAATCATGCTGCAAAACATGTAGGTTTTCCCTAACAAATGTAGAATAGACGATATATGAACAAATGGTTTGATGTTTTTGGCCTTAAGCAATAATTAAATTTGAAGTAAGAAATCATGTAAAAAAATAAATATAACTGAAGTAAAGCCCAGGCCAACACGAATAGGAATCCGTACACACACGTACATAAGAAAAAACAGCGGTGGAGCAGTGCGGCAAGGCGTGCATGAGGTTCGAGTACCAGAAGAATCTCAAAATGAATAGTACTCTCTAATCATCCAAATTTTAACAAACCTGTGGTATCTATTTTGAGACCGATCAAGTAGTAAAATTCCGTACAACAGCGATAGGCTGAATCTAAAAAATTGGTAAATATCAGCAATAGGCATATATGGACACACTCTGCATGTGCTTATTTTCCTACTTCGAAGCGTTTTTAAGTAACAACGGTAGTAGATGTAACTCTAAAACGCTCACAGTCTGAATAGTGGACTCAATAATTTGTGTGGTAAGAGTGATCTTTGTATCCTCTAAAAAAAAGAGTGATCTCTGTACATGAGAGTTGGTGCTTTACACACCCTCACACCAAAATGGTCCCTTGGGTTTATTTTGGTAGCGCATATCATTGTACTGAAATTTGTAGTTCGGCCACCGAGTGAAATGTATCAACCATCCTCCAACTTAGTTGGCTATGTCTAAAATAGTCGTCGAACTCAGAAAATTTCATAAACCCTAAACCCTAAAACCAAAGACTGTCCATCAAGTAGACATGGGTGCCTTTCCTACGGCCCAATCTTCTTGCCTTTGTACCTAACGCTTCGTTCGGATGTTGATATTGGGGCTGGGTATTGGGTATTCGGGTGCTCTCGGTCCCGAATACATGGATTCTGGTTGTTCGGATGTTTCAAGTATTCAACGCGGGTATTGTAGATAGATATCTAGGCAACGCGCGGACGGCATAAAAATTAGACGCCCAATGTCGATGGGTTAGCCTCGACTTCGACTAGACATTCGGTCATGCCACACTTCCAGAACCAGCTCGCGACAGGGGACCTTTGCGCGCTCGTTAAACTTGGCCGCAGAAGACCTACGCGACGGCGGATGTAGCCCTCCCTTTCGTCCTCCTGTCCTCCTTCTCCGGCGGGAAACGGCTCTGCCGCCCTCCCGCCCTCCTTCCCCGTGGCCCATCCCCTGCCTGCTCTCTCCGCTCCTCTCACTTCTCTCTACTCTCTCAGCAGGACGGCATCGATTGGACTTCCTCCGGCGTCCACAAAACCAACCCCCCTGAGCTTTGGCTTTCGTCTAGTTTTGTTGTCCCAGGACACCGCCCCTCCCTCTAAGATAGGACGTTTGGCTCCCTCCTCTCTCCTTGTCTTCTTGATATGCTGCTGAGTGTCGTACGCAAGGTGCTCATGGTTTGTTGAATGCTTTTGATGTCTGATAGCGCTTGCTTTAAATTTCTGAAACAATGGATTACTTGCTAATAAAATTGTTCTACATTGTAGTTGCAACATGTCCGAAGAATTAGAATTGTAGTTGCAACTCCATGTTATGTTGTTGTCAAACTAATTCCTTAATATTATTGTTTGTAAGTATAGTTGTTATTGCTTGTTGCGAGTATACTAGAATGTTCTAGTTGTTGCGTAATATTTTTGCACCTATATATTACAGTATAATGATCAGTCTTATATAGCTGCAATTCATCGGTTTGGCTGTCCAAACAACATTTGGCATTCAATCTCAATATCTACTTCTCTTCCGAATATCTAACACATCCAAACACATATATTGGCATTCGAGCTCAATATCAATATACTAGTTATTGGACATTCAACCCAATATAATTTCTATCCTACCAATATGAACATCCAAACAAAGCGTAAGTGATTTCTCCCTCCTTCTGCCAGTCCAAGGACAATCACCCACCTTCTTGCTTTTGCTCTTGATTGGCGTCCCCGTTAGGACGCAAGCAATTGTTGTTCCACATCTAGGAATAGTAATATCCAAGCCGTCAAGCAAGGCGCAAAGCTATTTTGAGAAAAGGAGCATTAAAATTAAGTGCCGGTGGTCAAGTTAGATTTGCAACCGTTTAAATATATTTACTATTTCATGTCTAGTAAGTGTATCCACATGTATACATATTCATATCTAGCATGTGCACGTGCATGAGTTGATGACTAGTAATTAAAACTGAAATAAAAAAAACTATCAAGCCCAACTGAATAGAAATCGGCACATACACAAGAAAAAACAACATGGAGCGGTGCATCAAGATGCGCATGGGGTTCTAGTACTGTGAGAATATCAAAATGAATATATAGATTCCGTGCAGCAAAAGCAATAGTCCGAATGTCATAGGTCGACAGAAATAATAATTGGTTAAAAACGGTAAATATCAGGAATAGACATATATTGACACATTTGCATGTGACTATTTACCTACTCTGAAACCTTTTTTATGTACAGTTCCATGGCAACAACGGTAGTAGATGTAATTCTGAAACGCTCACTGTAACGCTCACAGTGTAGTGGAACCATTAATTTGCATGGCAAGAGCGATCTATGTACTCCCTTCAACCTCATATTAGTTGACTCAAATTTATTTAGATATAGGAGTATCTAGTACTAAAACTTGACTAAATATATTCGTATCTATATAAATCTATATCAACTATATGGGTTGGAAGGAGTACAAGAGAGTTGGTGTTTGACACATCCTCACACCAAGATAGTCCTGTGGGTTTATTTTGGACACATATCGACATATCATTGTAATGAAAAGTCAGTCCATGCAAATCCCCCTTAACCTTCACACTATTAAGTTTGCAATTGTGATGTTGCAGACTTATCTCTTTGTTAATTTTTCAGTTACCCTTTTCTTTTCTATTATTCAAAAATTATCCTGGTGTGAATGATAGGGCAGACAACGACCGGGGTCCATTATTTGCCACGTCTACAAATACGGAGCCTTACTATGAGCATTGACCGTAAATGAAGCTGTCACCTGTATTTAATGATCTAAGTCACGTATTTCTAAGGTGGATGACCATATCAAAATCGAGTACCAAGTTCAAAGACTATATGGATGGATTTTACTCATTTCAAATAAACACAGAGAAGTACAAAAACTCCACACATACCGATTGTAACGGCGACAAGCAATACAACAGACATGTTATTCAATCCCAACAAACCGAAAATAGGTGCAACAACAACCCAGCAAGCGTGGGTTCCTTCATGCCCCAGCAAGCGTGAGTTTTAAATATTTTTTACAATTTGAATTGTATATTTTTTGCTAAAGGAGCATATCCACATGACATAAAAAAAGTGAATTTCTGGTTTTCTATCTTTTATTATGGAAAACGTTGATGCTCCGGCGACAGCATTGCTCGCCACGAGCGCTGCGCGCCTCGTTTTCTTCCCTGCAATGTTGTTCAACGCATTGGACCTCACAACTGGCTATTTTTGCCGCCGATTACTATTTCCTAGGCTCATGCAACACTAAGCCTCCCGTGGTGGACCTCACAAACTTTTTAAGCCGACTTTTTCTACTCCTGTGCATGTAGTTAAACTATATTGCTGGTGCTGGTTATTCTAATTTCTATCGGGTGGATAGTTAAGAAAGTTTGACGGTATGGCTCATGATCTGAACCTGCAGAAATAGGGATGCAGGAGTAGAACAAGTGAGATAAGTGGGATCTCAATTTTACACATTAAGTTTAACTCTACACTAAAATTTGTTAGAGACATGCGAATCTGGCAAATCTCCCACAACTATTTTAAGAAGCGGGTAGATAACTGGAATTTAATATATCTCACTTGTCCCACTTATATCACTTTGTTTAGAGTTAAACTAGAAATGAGATTCTAATTATTCCACCTATCTCACTTCTACATGGGAAACTGCTACTGTGTTATACTTATCGTCGTTGTTGGTACATACTGCTCTGATAATGAACTCACACTAATATATTGTCCGGCTACCTTTGTTATAAAGCTGATATGGTTTACTTTATGGCAGGACAAAGTTTTTAGGTGCAAGATGAGGACGGCGTGGAATCAGAGTTCGCGGCTCCTCTTTTGCACCGGTAGAAAAGGGCCCATGCGTCCCGATTGGTAAGGGCCATTAGTCCCGGTTATCCAACCGGGACGGGGCAATCGGGACTAAAGCTCTAACCATTAGTCCCGGTTGCCCCACCAACCGGACAAATGGCACACGTGGCGGCATCGAGGCGCGGTGGAGCATTAGTCGGTTCGTAACACGAACCGGGACTAATAACTGCTGCCTTGGCAGAGATTTGACCCATTTCTGCCACGCGAAGAATTCATTTTGGCACATTTTGTTGCAGCGGCATTTTCGCCACTTTTTGTGTCGCGGCAGAGAATTCATTTAGGTTGTTTTATTGTTTATTTAGTGTTTTGCACTTATCAACGAAGGAACCTTATATTACACAAGATCATCATGACAACATTACATTCAATACACGGATCGAGTTCATGCACTACATACAAAAGTTGCTATTCGATGCTACCGGCCAATTTCTTGAAAGTTGCTATTTTTACAATTCCTATTGTCTATACACAGCCGAGTAGTATTCCCCTTGTGTGTTTAGGACTTCTGCATCCAAGAATCCCGCAAATTCCTCCTGAATTGCTCGTATGCGATCCTTTGGCAGAAGACCGTCCCGTAGACGTTCGATCTGATTTAAAAAAGGAGTCAGCCTATATGAATATGAAACTAAACACAATTTGATTGTAATTAAAAACTATAGAAATTGTTTACGTACGTGGAGTTGCTCTAAATTTCTGCCCTTCTCATCGCACGTCTGCCGGATGAACTCGCATACATAGTATCCACATAGATTGTTACCTGGTCCCTGCGTCAGGCACTTTACGAGAACAAAGTTCAATCAAAATAATAATCAAGCATGATAATAACTGTATCAAAACTAGAATCAAAGAGATGCGCGGATATAGCTAGTGGTGCTTACATGCGCGGATACGGGCATGGGGGCACGTTGGACTCGGAAGGGAGGTGTATATATACCATACGACATAAAGAAGACCCCTTGCCAATCGAGAGGATGAGAAAAGCAGTAAAGGCTGTTAAAGATGGGGACTTCATTCCCGATAGAGAGAATGATGAGCTCACACTCGCCCTTGGAAATAAGGAACATGATGGACGAACACGAGGCACAATAGGCTCCCAATCATGGAGGACTGGGTTTCCCGAAGAGAGGAAGAAATATCCTGATAGAAGCCGTCAGAGGAGTAAGGACAGGCGGTTGAAGCGAAAGTCGAGAAAAGCGAATGCGTTTAATTGAAAACGATTAAAGCAACAACAAGATGAAATTAACTCACTTAAAGAGCAAAATACTACGGCGCCCCATCTCGGCAACCACTGCATTCGATGCTACCGGCCTATCGAATAATCGAAAAGCGATGTGGCTTCCACGAGGTCCCGGGTGATGACAATGGCGATGCCGATGATGCACCGACGATGGCTCTGTTGGCTACCCAGTGGATGATATCACGAGATGACACACTGCGAGCTACATGTCAAAGTTGTGAACATATCAATGAAGGTGGCGGTCGGCTATGCCTTACCAATTGGACCACACCAACTTACCACGATCGTCGGTTCGAGGGCTACCTGTTGTTGGCGTGGATGAAATCATGCCCACCTTTGAGGTTTTGGATCTTCACTACCTGCTGGTGAAGGGATGTGATCTTTGGGTGACGAAAAAGCGTCACCATTCTATGGCGAAGGATTGTATCGTGCTTGAAATCACACGCCAAGGCCATCTTCGCCGTCTCACCCGTCTCCGAGGTCGTCGCCGCTGCAGCCGTCTTCGTCGCCTCACCGGCTCCGTCGCCTCACCCGTCTCGGTGCAGCCATCGCCCGCGGAGCCATCGCCGGCGCCTCGGGATAAAAGCGTGGCGTACCGCTCTGTCGTCGTGGCGATCGCCGAAACGTAAACAAGAGCCTCTTCCAAAAGTACCAACGGTTCCTCCCAAGAGCTTATGGTATCTTGAAGAGGAGATCTGGCGATCGTTGATGCGGAAGCAGCGTTTTTTAAGCTAGTGAGGCGGCCGAAAGAGCGAGTTCCCCAGACCAAAGAAGAAAAAGCCAAAGTGTTGAAAATGCTAAAGACTCTTCATCAACCCGAGCCAAAGCTGTCATCGGACTATGAGCGTTCTATTCTCAAGTCACATGCGGCACAAAAAGCCTCGAAGAGCGATCTTGATGCAAGCGGAAATCATTTGCTCGGAGAACAAGCAAAACAGACTTGCGCCCCTCTCAAGGTGATTTCTCAAACCAATGTGGGGTCGAGCAAATATGGGGCGAAGCGGTATGATCCGGAGGTAGTTGCTGTCTGGAGAAGCTTGCTGCTCAAGGTATGAGTATTGCCGATGCTTATCCGATTAGAGTTCTTCCCGTGAGTGAAGTAGCATACAAATACCGATCGGCAAACCTCTCGTCAAACTGAGGAGGTAAATAATCTTTCAACAAAAATGCGAAGATTGCATAACTGGTACATGCACGCCACAAGTGCCGGGCTAGCGGATAGTCTTTGAGGTTACAAAAAGCATCATGGGAAAGAAAGTGATGACATGATATCCATTGAATTTGTTGAGCTATTTCAATTATTCAATCAAGGCGCCTTGGACAAATCGCTCATCGGTGCCTATTGTGCATAAGTACTAATTCTGTAATTAACTTAGTCTCAGCTATCTCACTTTGTTTATTGCATGTATATAATCATCTTGTAATATGCAGAATGAAGATTCTCGAATATGCGGAGGACAAATCTATGATATTGGCTTCATTGACCCATATTGGGTTCATGAAGCTAATCTCAAAATAAGCCGCAGGATACGGAGGATAATATAGTACTGGCGTTAAGGTTTCAAGAAACCAAAAGGAAATACTTTTCCTTACAACTTGAGTGAGTGTTATTGTCTTGTATACACTTTCTATTTCGCTTACTCGATGTTAAGTATATAATTGATTAGTTATGCATTCGCAGCTTCCACTATATTCTGTTAATCATTCAACTTGACAAAGGCGTGTACTAGTCATGGACTCGAAACATAAACCCCTTGAGGCGTGGAAGGACATGCAGATACTTCTCCAATGTAATTCTAATCATTACGACACTATATCGGCAACGTTTGAATTTTATGATATCAAGTACTTAATAACTTCTTTTATTCGTTTTCTTCACGGGCAGCGGTTGGAAAGCAGTTCACCAAGAAGGCTAGGGTGTTTGGAAAGAGGAGCTTACATTTCAACCACTAGATGTAAGCACCACTAGCTATATCCGCGCATCTCTTTGATTCTAGTTTTGATACAGTTATTATCATGCTTGATTATTATTTTGATTGAACTATGTTCTTGTGAAGTGCGACACGGGGACCGGTAACAATCTCTGTGGATACTATGTTTGCGAGTTCATCCGTGACGTGCGATGAGAAGGGCAGAAATTTAGAGCAACTCACGTATGTAAACAATTTCTATAGTTTTATTTTCAAACAAATTGTGTTTAGTTTCATTCATATAGAGACTCCTTTTTAAATCAGATCGAGCGTCTACGGGACGGTCTTACGCCAAAGGATCGCGTCACGAGCAATTCGGGAGGAATTGGCGGGATTCTTGGATGCAAGTCCTAGACCGAAAGGGGAGTACTATTCTACCGTGTATAGACAATAGGGATTGTAAAAATAGCAACTCGATCCGTGTATAGACAAGGGAATACTTTTGTATGTAGTGCATGAACTCGATCCGTGTATTGAATGTAATATTGTCATGATGATCTTGTGTAATATAAGGTTCCTTCATTGATAAGTGCAAAACACTAAATAAACAATAAAACAACCTAAATGAATTCTTCGCCGGCACAAAAGTGGCGAAAATGCGCCGCGGCAACAAAATGTGCAATGAATTCTACGCGGCGAAGAATGGGCCAAATCTCTGCCATGCGAAGGTTATTAGTCCGGTTAGGTACGAACCGACTAAAGCCCTCGCACGGTGCAGCTGCCACGTGTATGATCTTTTGTCCCGGTTGGTGGGGCAACCGGGACTAAAGGTTCGGGCTTTAGTCCCGATTGCCCCGTCCCGGTTGGGCAACCGGGACTAATGCCGCTTACCAACCGGGAGGCATGGGGTTGTTTCCACCAGTGACTGTATCAAAACTAGAATCAAAGAGATGCGCGGATATAGCTAGTGGTGCTTACATCTAGTGGTTGAAATGTAAGCTCCTCTTTCCAAACACCCCTAGCCTTCTTGGTGAACCGTTTCCAAGCTCTGCCCGGTGTAGAAAACGAATAAAATAAGTTATTAAGTACTTGATATCATAAAATTCACGAACGTTGCCGATATAGTGTCGTAATGATTAGAATTACCGCTGGAGAAGTATCTGCATGTCCTTCCACGTCTCAAGGGGTTTATGTTTCGAGTCCATGACTAATACACGCCCTTTGTCAAGTTGAATGATTAATGAATATAGTGGTACTGCGAATGCGTAACTAATCAATTATATACTTAACATCGAGTAAGCGAAATAGAAAGTGTATACAAGACAATAACAATCACCGGAAGTTGTAAGGAAATAGTATTTCCTTTGGTTTCTTGAAACCTTAACGCTGTACTATATTATCCTCCGTATCCTGGGGCTTATTTGAGATTAGCTTCATGAACCCAATATGGGTCAATGAAGCCAATGTCATAGATTTGTCCTCTCACGCATTCGAGAATCTTCATTACGCATATTACAATATGATTATATACATGCAATAAACAAAATAATATAGCTGGAGACTAAATTAATTACGAATTAGTACTTACGCAATAGGCACTCATGATCGATTTGTCCAAGGCGTCTTGATTGAATAATTGAAATAGTTCATCAAATTCAATGGATATCATGTCATCCTTATCTTTCCCATGATGCTTTTTGTAACCCTCAAGACTATCCAGTTAGCCCCGCCCTTGTGGCATGCATGTACCGATTATGCAATCTTCGATTTTTGTTGGAAGATTGTTTACCTCCTCGAGTTTGACGAGAGGTTTGCCGTCGGTATCTGTATGCTACTTCACTCACGGGAAGAACTCTAAGCGGGATAAGTCTTGGCAATACTCATACCTTGAGCAGCGGACTTCTCCAGACAGTAACTACCTCTGGATCATACCGCTTCGCCCCATATTTGCTCGACCCACATTGGTTTGAGAAATCACCTTGAGAGGGGCGCAAGTCTGTTTTGCTTGTTCTCCGAGCAACAGATTTCGCTTGCATCGATCGCTCTTGAGGCTTTTTGTGCCGCATGTGACTTGAGAATAGAACGCTCATAGTCTAATGACAGCTTTGGCTCGGGTTGATGAAGATTCTTTAGCATTTTCAACACTTTGGCTTTTTCTTCTTTGGTCTTTGGGAACTCGCTCTTCGCCGCCTCACCAGCTTAAAAACGCTGTCATTTCAGATCAACGATCGCCATGATCTCCTCTTAATTACAGTCATAAGCTCTCTTGGGAGGAACCTGGTACTTTTGGAAGAGGCTCTTGTTTACGTTTCGCGATCGCCACGACGACAAGAGCGACGCTTACGCTTTTATCCCGAGGCGGCGATGGCTCCCTTGCGATGGCTGCACCGAAGATTGGTGAGGCGACGGAGCCGGGTGAGGCGACGAAGACGGCTGCCGCGGCGGCGACGACCTCGCTGGAGACGGGTGAGGCGGCGGCGAAGATGGCCTTGGCGTGTGATTTCGAAGCACGATACAATCCTTCGGCCATAGAATGGTGATGTTTTTTGCGTCACCCAGCACAGTCACATCCCCTTCACCAGCAGGGTAGTGAAGATCCAAAACCTCAAAGGTGGGCATGATTTCATCCACGCCGACAACAGCGTAGCCCTCTGGAACCGGACGACAGTGGTAAGTTGGTGTGGGTCCAATTGGTAAGGCATAGCCGACCGCCACCTTCATTGATATGTTCACAACTTTGACATGTAGCTCGCAGTGTGTCATCTCGTGATATCATCCTTTGGGTAGCCAACAGAGCCATCGTCGATGCATCATCGCCGCCATTGTCATCACCGGGACCTCGGTGGAAGCCACACTGCTTTTTCGATTATTCGATAGGCCGGTAGCATCGAATGCAGTGTGCTGCTGAGATGGGCCGGTAGTACTTTGCTCTTTAAGTGTGTTAATTTCATCTTGTTGTTGCTTTAATCGTTCTTCAATTAAACCCATTCGCTCTTTCTGACTTTCTGCTTCAACTGCCGTCCTGTCCTTTCTCCTCTGACGGCTTCTATCAGGATATTTCTTCCTCTCTTCGGGAAACCCAGTCCTCCATGATTGGGAGCCTCTTGTGCCTTGTGTTCGTCCATCATGTTCCTAATTTCCAAGGGCGAGTGTGAGCTCATCATTCTCTCTATCGGGAATGAAGTCCCCATCTTTAACCTTCTTGCTTTTCTGATCCTCTCGATTGGCAAGGGGTCTTCTTTATGTCGTATGTTATATATACACCTCCCTTCCGAGTCCAACGTGCCCTCATGCCCGTAAAACCAATTCCTTGCATGTTCTACCCAATCGTCTGTCTCTGGGGTGATATTTTTATCACGCAGTTCCTGCTCAAGTTTCTCCCACTTAGGAATGCCAACCCTGTAGCCACCTTGCCCCATAGTATGGTGATACTTCTTCTTAGCAGCATTCAGCTTATTCGTTTCAGACATTTTCTTAGCTTTTTCTGATTTCTTGTGTTCCACAAACTCATCCCAGAATGGTTTTATCTTCTCAAACTGAATATTCTTGAAATCGGGAGTCTTGTTTTTCACGACATAGTCAAGGTGCAATCTTTTCTTCCAGTTGGTGAAACACTGGGCCATCTTCTTCAAAGCCCACTCCCTGACCTTAGCCTCCATGGCTCTCCCATGTTGTAAGGCGTCCTCAACTGGATCCTCCGCATTTGGATCCAGCTCTATCTTCGGTAGTTTGAAATTAACCATGAGCCTCTTCCACGGTAAATCTTTGGCGTGGTTAGGGACAAATAAACATGTTCCCTCTTCATCCGCATTAGCAGGCCTATTCCAATTTCTAATGGTGATCGGGATTAAGTCCCTAACGATTACTCCGCATTGTGCCACAAATTTGGTTGCGACAACTTCGGGAGTCGTCGGTTTGCTGTCTTCAGCGACATCTTCGATCCTGAACCTCTCATGGTCTTGCAACTTTTTGGTTGGGCCTCGTCGCTCTTTTCATGGAGATTCCTTGATCCGGAGGGCTAAAGAAGAAAGATCGTCGTTACTATTTCTATATAGATAGCAGATGATTAATTAATGAATTGATTTATATTACATGCACCTCGGGAATGATGTCTTCTCGATTACACAAGGCATCACCTTCTCCCTCGGAAGGCAACACCTTCAACCTCAAACAAGTTGTCTACTACGGTAAGAGGATCACCCTCACGGAGTTGTTCGAAGCGTTGATCGTCTAAATTATCTTCCCCACGGATCACACCTTGGATCAACTCTTCTTTTCTTCGTCTCGGCGTGTGGGTCCATATTTTACGCATAGGTGGAAAAGCGAATAAGTCAAAGCGACTAAAGGAGAAAGTTAAGTGGTGTTGAGAGATATAAACCCTAATTCAAAGAAACCCTAATATATACATACACAATAATAAAAATGAAGAAAGGGAACCTGTAGTAGATAGGCACATCGTCGAATCCACATGCACCTAAGTTGCTTGAAAATGTGAATCGGTGCAGGGCTACCCGATGTGAACAGCAGTGGGACCGAAGACCAATAATACCAAACTAATTAATAAACCTAATAATACCTAACTAATAATAAACCTAATAATCCAAACACCAAAAAGAAAGGGAAACAATCAGCACATGGCATCGATGCAATGCTCAAGCAAGTATGATGATATGACAAGTTAATTTGCATTGGAATGTAACCCTAAGAAATGCTCGACTCGGAGAAACTCCGGAACACATGAGAGGGGTGGATTTGTTCTTCTAATTAAACTTGTAATTTAAGTTGTTGAACAATGCATGATTATAGCTTAGATATCTAGGTTTCATTTTTCTGAACATTTTGATATATTATTCATATTTGTATGACTTATAGATTAAAAGTTATTGAATTTATAAGATTATAATTATTTCTGAAATTATTAAAAGATGGTTAAACTTTTTACACCGCAGGCATACCTACCCATAGTGATCGATGAGGGCCCCATGGCCACCTCAGAGACTTCATAAGCAAGAGGGACCGGGGTTATTTCTCACCGACGCGGCATCTAGACAGAGGGCGACGAGTGGGCACAGGCCACGCAGTAACGATGGGCGCCACACGACGCCACATCGGCTCGCCGTCAGCAGAGACGGCAGCACGGGTTGGCGCTAGGAGGCGAAGGGCTGCATGGTCTAGCGCTGGACTCACGCGTTGCGTTGAGCCAAAAAGCGGCCGCCGGATTGGTCACGGAGCATGGCGCATGGCGGCAGCAGCGGCGCTTGCGATTCGTCGGCGGTGACCAAAGAGCGAGGAGAGGAAAAAGGTCGGCGAGATCCGCGTGCTCACTGTGGTGCTCAAGGTAGTGACGGGAAGTGCGGGAGGTCTGACGAAGCGGCGTGAATGGCGACGGCGGCGTCGGTGACGGAGAGGGCGTGCTCGATCGCGGAGAGGACACCCCAACAAGCGAGCTTGGTGAGAGGTTCTGGCGAGGCGGAGCTCTAGAGGCAGCCGTTAGGGCGTGCAGGACGGCGGGGCAGCCTGCCGGCGTCGGGGGCGGTTGTGCGCGCGTCGGTGAAGCAGAGAAGTGATGGGGAAGGGAAGAAGAAGAGGAAGGGCTAAAGGATTATAACCAAGCGACCTTTAGTCGGTTGGTGGCTCAACGGGACTAAAGGAATATCGTCGGTTGGAGCCACCAATCGGGACCTATACTCAAAATTTTCAGCGACCAAGGGTTGACGCTGTAGAGGTCTTTAGTCCGGTTGGTGGCTCCAACAGGACATATTCTGTTTTCAAAAAATTTCAGGTATTTTCTCTCTGTTCCCGCCTTATTTTTTATTTTGGGGTTTAAATTTGTATTGTTTTTTAAATGATAATTAATTTGGAATTTAGAAAAACTTTAAACATAAAAAGTGTTTGGATTTGAATAAATAATTCAAAACAATTTTCTGTTTTAAAAATAATTAATGTAACCATTTAAAATATGAACCATTTACAATTAAAAATGAATTAACTTATATTTTTTTAATATCAATTTGGAATTTAGAAAAACTTTAAACATAAGAAGTGTATGGATTTTAATAAATAATTCAAAAAAATATTTTATTTTTAAAAAATAATTAGTGTAACCTTTTAAAATGAATTAACTTATATTTTTGAATATTAATTTGGAATTTAGAAAAAATTTAAACATAAAAAGTGTTTGGATTTAAATAAATAATTCAAAAACATTTTCTGTTTTAAAAAATAATTAATGTAACCATTTAAAATATGAACCATTTACAATTAAAAATGAATTAACTTATATATTTTTAATATCAATTTGGAATTTAGAAAAACTTTAAACATAAAAGTGTATGGATTTGAATAAATAATCCAAAACCATTTTCTATTTTTAAAAAATAATTAATGTAACCTTTTAAAATGAATTAACTTATATTTTTAAATATTAATTTGGAATTTAGAAAAACTTTAAACATAAAAAGTGTTTGGATTCAAATAAATAATTCAAAACCATTTTCTCCTGCAACATTGTTCTCCATACCAATGTCCACACACAACCATAATATGGGCACAACGTCACAAACTATGTCGTGATTCAGCACATAACATCGGTCATTTGGACCGAAAGCCATGAAACCTCGAACATGATAGGTCATTTTGTGAAGGTTTTTTCGAAACATGATCAATATACCAAGTCTGGTATTTTTCCTTTCAACTATGTAACATAATATGACACCACGCGAAGGATTTTTATTGTTCAGATTTTTTTTGAATTTATTATGCCTGTTTTGAATTATCTGAATTTCTAACTATGGTCGAACCGGTGTGCATGAAGATAGGGGACGAGCATCGTTAGAACTTGCATTGGATCTCTGAAGAAACCACATATTGCGAGTCTAAAAATAATTTTTTCAAAAAATCACGGGCGATAGATCACGTACCTATAGTACAAACGGGACCCACTTCCTTCCGATTCGGTAGACATTTGTCCTTTTTATCCGGGATGGACGAAAAGGTATGAGATGTACCGGTTGGGAGATAGTCCGTGTAAGGTGGTCTAGTATTTTAGGAAAATAGGACGGTAGCATTCTGAAATGGCATTTTGGTGGTTACTTCACAAAACGACCCGTTTTTTGCGCTCGGAAAATGGAAAGGGGCTTTTTCCGTGCGACAAAAAGGAAAACTTCCTCCTGCAACATTGTTCTCCATACCAATGTCTACACACATGCATAATATGGGCACAACATCACAAACTATGCCGTGATTCAGCACATAACATCGGTCATTTGGACCGAAAGCCATGAAACCTCAAACATGATAGGTCATTTTATGAAGGTTTTTTCGAAACATGATCAATATAACAAGTCTGGTATTTTTCCTTTCAACTATGTAACATAATATGACACCACGCGAAGGATTTTCATTGTTCGAATTTTTTTTGAATTTATTATGCCCGTTTTGAATTATCTGAATTTCTAACTATGGTCAAACCGGTGTGCATGAAGATAGGGGACGAGCATCGTTAGAACTTGCATTCGATCTTTGAAGAAACCACATATTGCGAGTCTAAAAATGATTTTTTCAAAAAATCATGGGCGATAGATCATGTACCTGTAGTACAAACCGGACCCACTTCCTACCGATTCGGCAGACATTTGTCCTTTTTACCCGGGATGGACGAAAAGGTTTGAGATGTACCGGTTGGGAGATAGTCCATGTAAGGTGGTCTAGTATTTTAGTAAAATAGGAAGGTAGCATTCTGAAACGGCATTTTGGTGGTTACTTCACAAAATGACCCGTTTTTTGCGCTCGGAAAATGGAAAAGGGCTTTTCCGTGCGACAAAAAGGAAAACTTCCTCCTGCAACATTGTTCTCCATACCAATGTACACACACATGCATAATATGGGCACAACATCACAAACTATGCCGTGATTCAGCACATAACATCGGTCATTTGGACCGAAAAATCCATGAAACCTCGAATATTAAAAACTGAGACTACAAAACCGGGACTAAAGGCCAGAAACCGCGAAAGATATCCTTCGGTCAAGCCACAAACCGCGAAAGACATGAACTAGAGTTACATAATATGAGCATGAACTTCTTGGCATATGTCATTCCTTATGACCGCTTCAGACGTAACCATGGAGCATCTTCTTTACTTAACGGAATGCTTGGGTCACATTTTCACTGTGAAGGGTGGAATTTCATCAAACTTATTATAATCTTCTGACATGTCTGTCTTGTCCTCGATTCCCACGATGTTTATTTTCCCTGAAAGAACTATGTGACGCTTTGGCTCATCATATGATGTATTCATTTGCATATTTTTTTCTTTTTTTCGGTCTGGAGGACATGTCCTTCACATAGAAAACCTGAGACACATCATTGGCTAGGACGAATGGTTCATCTCTATAACCAAGATTGTTGAGATCCACTGTTGTCATTCCGTACAACTGGTCTATCTTTACCCCTTCCCCATTCAGGTTGACCCATTTGCAGCGAAACAAAGGGACCTTAAATGAGACTCCATAGTCTAGTTCCCATATCTCCTCTATGTAACCATAATATGTGTCCTTTTGTCCATTCTCGTCTATTGCATCAAAGAGGACACCACTATTTTGGTTGGTGCTCTTTTTATCTTGGGCGATCGTGTAGAATGTATTATCATTTATTTCGTACCCTTGGAAATTCAATACAGTAGAAGATGGTGACGCGGCCAACAAGTATAGCTGATCTCCAACAGTGGTGTCATTCAAGAGATGTGTCCGCATCCAACCACCGAAAGACTTCATGTGTTCATCTATAATCCATGATTCAGGCTTCCCCGGGTTTTTGGAGCGTACAATATTCTTGTGTTCCTCGATATACGGAGCTGCCAAGGTGGAATTATGTAGAACTCTGTAGTGTGCTTTAGTGAAAGAATTCCCGTCCCTACATATCATTGCTTTCTTTCCCAGCGTGCCTTTTCCACTTAGTCTTCCCTCATGCATGAGTCAAGCACCAATCGGCTTAAGGTCGAATAAAGTCAACACAAAACTCAATGACCTCCTCTGTTCCATATCCCTTGGAGATGCTTCCTTCAGTCTAGCACGGTTATGAACATATTTCTTTAAGACTCCATGAACCTCTCAAAGGGTAACATATTGTGCAGAAATACCGACCGAGAATGGCAATCTCTTCCACTAGATGAACCAGAGATGCGTCATAATATTGAAGAAGGATGGTGGGAACACCAATCCAAAACTAACAAGACATTGTACCACATCCTTACGTAACCTTGGCGTAATATCTGGATTGATTACCTTCGAGATATTGCATTGAGGAATGCACAGCTTCACAATGGGTACTCGAACATTTTCGGTGAAGCCCCTCAATGCAATCGGAAGCAACTGCGTCATAATCACGTGATGATCATGAGACTTCAGGTTTTGGAACTTTCTCTGCCATATTTATTATCCCTTTATATTAGATGAGAAGCCCGACGGCACCTTGATCTGTAAAGGACTTCAAAAGATTTCCTTCTCTGCTTTGGTAAGAGCATAGCCGGCACGACTTAAGTGACGCCCTTTATCCGCCTTGTTATCTGTATGCATGTTCTTTGGGTCTTTCATAATTTGTTGGTCCTCCGTGCTTCAGGTGTATCTTTTGTCTTCCCATACACGCCTAGGAATCCTAGCAGGTTCACGTAGAGATTCTTCGTCACGTGCATCACGTCGATTGAAGAGCGGACACGCAGGACTTTCCAATATGGCAGCTCCCAAAATATAGATTTCTTCTTCCACATGGGTGCGTGTCCTGTAGCGACGTCGTTCGGAACTGATTGACCGTCGGGACCCTTTACAAAGATTACTTCTATGTCCTTGACCATACCAAATACATCATCACCAGCAGGGAGTTCAGGCTTCTTCCGGTGATCTGCCTCACCTTTGAAATGCTTGCTTTTCTTTCTTACGGGATGATTGGTCGGAAGAAATCGTCGATTCTCTAGGTACACAACCTTATTGCATTTATGCAAATATGTACCTTCGGTCTTATCTAAACAGTGGGTGCATGCCTTATATCCTTTGTTTATCTGTCCTGAAAGGTTACTAAGAGCAGGTCAATCATTGATGGTTACGAATAACAACCCTCGTAGATTAAATGGCTCCTGTTTGTTCTCATCCCACGCAGGTACACCTGGTTTGCCCCACAACTGTAAGAGTTCTTCAACTAATGGACTAAGGTACACATCAATGTCGTTGCCCGGTTGCTTCGGGCCTTGGATGAGCACTGGCATCATAATGAACTTACGCTTCATGCACAACCAAGGAGGCAGGTTGTAGATACATAGAGTCACGGGACAGGTGTTGTGACTGCAACTATGCTACCCAAAAGGATTCATGCCATCCGTACTTAGACCAAACCATAAGTTCCTTGCGTCACCTGCAAATTCTGGGAAGTCTCTCTCGATTTTTCTCCACTGTGACCCATCGTGAGGTGTCTCAACTTCCGTCTTTCTTATGGTCTTCTTTGTGCCATCGCAACAACCTGGCATGCTCTTTGTTTCGAACATGCGTTTCAACCTTGGTATTATAGGAGCATACCACATAACCTTAGCAGAACCCTCTTCCGGAGGCTCTCCCTCAACATCACCGTGGTCATCTCGTCGATCTTATACATAACGTTGCATACCGGCATTTATCTAAATTCTCATACTCCTTACATGGTAGAGGATGCGATCGTTAATGCATGCATGTATCTTTTGCACATCTAATCCCAGAGGATGAGAGTCTTCTTTGCTTCGTAGGTACTCTCGGGAAGTTCATTATGTTTTGGAAACTTGGCTTCATTATTTTCAGCATCTTTTCAAATGAGGAGTCGGTTAAACCACACTCGCCTTCCATCGCAACAATTCCGATTAATGGTACCGAGCTTTGTCTTGCCATCTTCACAATTTGGGTACAACAATTTCTTGTGATCTTCTAACATGCCCTCTAACTTCAACTTCTCATTTTCTGTTTCACAGTCTCGCTTTGCATCAGAAATGACCCTACCAAGTTCATCAGCCGGCTCATCTGATGCCCGTTCTTCACCTCTTTCCTCTCCATTGTCTTCCATTGCAGTATGACTGTATTCAGGACACATATGATGATAGTTGTTATCATCATCTTCTTCTTCACCATCTTCCATCATAACCCCTCTTTCCCCGTGCTTGGTCCAGCAATTATAGTTGGGCATGAAACCTTTCATAATCAGGTGGTTGCGAATGATTTTCGAGGAAGAGTACTCCTTGTTGTTCCGACATTGAACACATGGACTGTTGGAGATATGCCCTAGAGGCAATAATAAATGTAGTTATTATTATATCTTTGTGTTTATGATAAATGTTTACATTCATGCTATAATAGTATTAACAAGGAAACATTAATACTTGTGTGATTTGTAAACTTAATTTGAAGTCCCTAGTATAGCCTCTATACTTCACTAGCTTGTTGGTTGGTTAATGACTGTGGTTTCCCTATCATGAACATTGAGATGTTATCAACAACAAGATCATATCGTTAGGAGAATGATATGGTGGACATACTCCTATAGATAAGCGTAGCATAAAGATCAAGTCATTTCAATAGTTCAATTGCTATATGCTTTCTGATACATAGTAACCTAATTCCTTCGACCATGAGATCATGCATATCACCTTTACCGGATGGATGCTTTGATGACATCAAACACCACACCATAACTGGGTGGCTATAAAGGTGGCATTGAGTGTTCGGAAAGTATTGGTTGAAACACATGGATCAAGAGTGGGATTTGTCCATCCATATGACGGATAGATATACTCTGGGCCCTCTCGGTGGAATGTCATCCAATTAGCTTGCAAGCATGTGACCGCTCACAAGGGATCACATATCACGGAACGAGAAAAGAGTACTTATCGGTAACGAGGTTGAACTAGGTATGCAGAGATCTGAAGCGATCATAACCTCGGATAAGTAAACTATCGTGAGACAAAGGGAAATTGGTATCGTATGTAAGTGGTTCATTCGATCGCAAAGTAATCGTAGAAATATGTAGAGCCATATGAATTTCAGATTCCTCTATTGGTTATTGTTAGGAGAAGTGTCTCGATCATGTCCGCATAATTCACGAACCGTGGGAGACACACTTAAGGATTCGGACGTTGTTTGAGTAGTTATGGTATTATGAGAAAGAGACCGAATGTTGTTCGGAGTCTCGGATGGGATCCGGGATATCACGAGGTGATACAGAATGGTCCGGAGAATAAGATTCATATAAGGAAAGTCATGTTTCGGAGTTCGGGAATGATTCCGGTGTTTTCATCGGGAATGTTCTAGAAGGTTCCGGATTGTCCGGCACTCCGGGGGGGAGGGTACATGAATGTGTCATTACATATTGAATGATTGCATCATGTACTAAGTGTTCTTTCTGTTCCAAATAAAGGATTAAATTGAATCCTAAAACAGAAAAGTCAAATGGCCAGTTTAAAAGTCAAACGGCTAAAACAGGAAACTGTGGGAAACAAGCAAGAGGTGGTTGGAACCGACTTGGGGGAGGAGTCCCTCCAAGCCGGCGCGCCAACCAAGTCCGACTTGGGGAGGGAATCCCCTCCCCTTGGCTGCCCCTCCCACCTATAAAAGGAGGGGCAGGGCCTCCTCCTCTAGACACACAAGTTCCTATCCTCTAATCTCCGGTTTAGAGCCGTTTTGGTTTAGAGCTTCTAATTGCCCTAGCCTTCGGTTTAGAGCCTTCTAATTGGTGTGTCTAATCTCTAGACCACTAATAGATATCTCTCATACTCCACCATACTTGCTCCGGCTTAAGGCGAAGCCCTGCGGGATCTCCCCTCTACTTCCGGTACCACGCGGTTGTGCTGCCGGAATCGCGAGGAGAGTGCTACAACCTCCGCTGCCTGCTGGAACAAGGGAGAGGAAGGTCTTCGTCGAGTACCGAACGTGTGACCCGGCTGAGCGCTGCGGAGCATGGCCGGAAGGATCGTCTACGATTTTGAGATCGGGAAGAATCGACTACATCACCCACGAGAATCCGCTCTCGTTAAACACTTTGGAATCTTCGAGGGTAAGTTATTCCATCGACTCGTTGCTACAATCTAGTAGATAGATCTTGGCTTGTTTGTTTGTATGCGATAGAAATATTTTGTTTTCCATGCTACGAACCCCTACAGTGGTATCAGAGTCGTGTCTATATGTAGATCTGTTGCACGAGTAGAACACAATGGTCATTGTGGGCGTTGATGCTTTTATTGTCGATTGCTTCTTGTGTACTTTGCATCTTGCGGTATGTTGGGATGAATCGGCCCGGGCTAACCTTACATGATATCGTTCATGAGACTTGCTCCACGCTTGACATGCAACTTGTATTGCATAACTGGCTTTGCGGGTTCCTGTTTCTCCTAGCATAGTTAAGATCCAATTTACAACGGGTGATCAACAATGCTAGTATCAATGTTGTGGTTCTTGTTCGTAAGTTAGAACGACACTTATTGAAAGCCCCAAACCACGTAAAATATGCAAAAAAAAGTAGAGGCGTCTAACTTTGTTTTGCGGTGTCTGATGATGTGATATGGCCATGATTGTGATTATATTTGATGTATGCAATGTTCCTTATTGTAAGTTGGCAACGGCAGAGCCATATGGTTGTCTTTAATTTATGTTAAGACCGTGTGTCTATTCAAAGTAGTTGTAATAGTTGAAGCCGTGGACGATAACCATGGAGAAGCGTCATTGACCTTGATGCAATGTCGGTGATGATGGAGATCATGTTCGTGCTTGAAGATGGAGATCGGAAGCACAAAGAAGAAAGGCCATATCATATCACATATTATTGAATTGCATGTGATGTTAATCCTTTATGCATCTTGTATTGCTTAGTAGACGACGGTAGCATTATAAGATTATCCCTCATGCACATGAATTTCAAGTCATAAAGTGTTCACCCTTAGTTAGCACCGTTGCTAAAGCTTGTTGTTTCGAAGCACCACGTGATGATCGGGTGTGTTAGATTCTGCAAGTGTATACAACGTGAGCAAGCCAGATTTGCTCATGCGGAAACTAAGGTTTGATCTTGACGAGCCTAGCATGTACAGACATGGTCTCGGAACACGGATCACCGAAAGGTAAAGAATGAATCATATAGTAGATATGATGAACATGACGATTGTTCGCCATTGAAACTATATCAACTCTCGTGATGATCGGTGTTGATGTAGTGGATTTGTTTTGTGTGATCACTAAAACATTGTGAGGGATGTTGTTTTGAGTGGGAGTTCACCTAGTTTAATTACTTAATTAATTTGAACTCAATTTGTCATAAACTTAGTCTAAACTATTGCAAATATGTTGTAGATCAATGGCAGCCCCTACCATCAATTTTAATGCGTTCCTAGAGAAAGAAAAGTTGAAAAACAATGGAAGCAACTTTGCGGATTGGTTCCGCAATTTGAGGATTGTCCTCACAGCTGGTAATTTGACCTATGTCTTTGGATGCACATTGGGTGACCCACTGGTGATGCTCCGATGAAGTAAAGAATGTTTACCTCGCTCGGAAGAATCATTACTCCATAGTTCGATGTGCTATCTTGTATGGTTTGGAATCGAGCTTGAGAAAAGGTTTGAGAATTCAGACCCATATGATATTGTCGAGGATCTCAAATTGATTTTGAGACTCATGCGGCAATTGAAAGCTATGAGGCTTGAAAAGTTCTTTAAGCGCAAGATGGAAGAGGGCAGCTCCGTCGGTGAGCATGTGCTTAAGATGCAGGCGCATAAACAAACTTCAAAGCTTGGGTATAGTGATTCCTAATGCTTTGGGGATTTACCGTGTCCTCAATCAGTACCACCAAGTTACAAGAACTTTGTGATGAACTACAACATGCGAGAACATGAACAAAGAGTTGCAGAACTGTTTGCTATGTTAAAGTCTGCGAAGTGGAGATCAAGAAAGAGCACCAAGTGTTGTTGGTCAATAAGACCACAAAATTCAAGAAAGGCAAGTCTAAGCAAAGGGACACTTCAAGAAGGGTGGTAAGAAAGTTACCACGGCGAAGAAGACCAAGGCTGGACCCAAGCACGATCTTGAGTGCTTTCTTGCAAGGGAGAAGGTCCTTTGGGCGGAATTGCCCAAAGTACTTGGCGGATCTGAAGCGGCAACATCAAGAAGAAAGGTATATCGATATACATGTTATTGATGTGTATCTCACTAGTACTCGTAGTAGTGCCTGGGTATTTGATACTGGTTCGGTTGCTCATATTTGTAACTCGAAACAGGTGTTGCAGAATAAACGGAAGCTAGCGAAGAACCTGGTGACGATGCGCGTGGGAAACGGATCAAAGGTTGATGTGATCGCGGTCGGCATGCTACCCCTTCATCTACCATCGGGATTAGTTTTATACTTAAATAATTGTTATTTAGTGCCTGTGTTGAGCATGAACATTATATCGGGATCTTGTTTATTGCGAGACGGTTACTTGTTTAAGTCAGAGAATAATGGTTGTTCGATTTATATGAGTAATATGTTTTATGCACATGCACCTTTGATAGATGGTCTATTCTTATTGAATCTCGATAGTGGAAATACACATATCAACAACATTGAGCCTAACGTTTGAAATCAAGCGATAATTCGACCTATATGTGGCACTGTCGTCTTGGTCACATTGGAGTGAAGCGTATGGAGAAACTCCATTCCGATGGACTTCTTGAATCACTTGATTTTGAATCACTTGAAAGATGCGAAGCATGTCTGATGGGAAAAATGACTAAGACTCCATTTTCTGGTATGATGGAGCGAGCTACGGACTTATTGGAAATCATACATACCGATGTGTGTGGACCAATGAGTGTAGCATCGCGCGGTGGTTATCGTTATGTTCTTACCTTCACGGATGACTTGAGTAGATATGGGTATATCTATTTCATGAAACATAAATCCGAAACTTTCGAGAAGTTTAAGGAGTTTCAAAGTGAGGTAGAGAATCAACGTAACAAGAAGATTAAATTTCTGCATTCTGATCGTGGAGGTGAATATCTAAGTTACGAGTTTGGCGAGCATTTGAAGAAATGCGGAATACTTTCACGATTGACACCGGGAACACCACAGTAATGGTGTGTCCGAACATCGTGTCGAACTCTCTTAGATATGGTTCATTCTATGATGTCACTTACAGATTTACCGCTATCATTTTGGGGTTATGCATTAGAAACAGCCGCATTCACTTTAAATAGGGCACCGTCTAAATCCGTTGAAATGACACCGTATGAATTATGGTTTGGGAAGAAACCTAGATTGTCGTTCCTTAAAGTTTGGGGATGCGAAGCCTATGTAAAGAAGTTACAGCCGGACAAGCTTGAACCCAAAGCGGAAAAATGCGTCTTCATAGGATACCCGAAGGAAACTATTGGGTATACCTTCTATCATAGATCCGAAGGCAAAATCTTCGTTGCCAAGAATGGATCCTTTCTAGAGAAGGAATTTCTCTCGAAAGAAGTGGTGGAAGGAAAATAGAACTCGACGAGGTTGTCGAACCTTCTCTCGAAATTGCGAGTAGCGCAGCACGGAAGAAGTTCCCGTGGTTCTGCACCAATAAGAGAGGAAGCTAATGATGGTGATCATGAAACTTCGGTTGAAGTTGCTACTGAGCCTCGGAGGTCAACGAGAACTCGTACCAATCCAGTTGGTATGATCCTGTTATGAGTGTCATGTTGGTGGACAACACGATGACCCCGAGACATATGAGGAAGCGATGATGAGCCCAGATTCCAATAAATGGCAAGAAGCCATGAAATCGAGATTGGATCCATGTACGAAAACCAAGTATGGACTTTGGTGGACTTACGGATGGCGGAAGGCTGTCGAGAACAAATGGATTTTCAAGAAGAAAGCAGATCTTGATGGTAATGTTATCATCTATAAAGCTCGACTTGTCGCAAAAGGGTTTCGACAAATTCAAGGAGTTGACTACGATGAGACTTTCTCACGATGGCGAAGCTAAAGTCTGTGAGGATTATGTTAGCAATCGCTGCATATTATGATTATGAGATATGGCAGATGGATGTCAAAACAGCATTCCTCAATGGAGATATTGATGAAGAGTTGTATATGATACAACCCAAAGGTTTTGTCGATCCTAAAGATGCTAACAAGGTATGCAAACTTCAACGGTCCATCTATGGGTTGAAGCAAGCATCCCGAAGTTGGAATCAACGTTTTGATAAGGTGATCAAAAGTTTTGGTTTTATACAAACTTATGGAGAAGCTTGTATTTACAAGAAAGTGAGTGGGAATGATGTAGACCTTCTTAATACTATATGTGGATGACATATTGTTGATTGGGAATGATGTAGACCTTCTTAATAGTGTCAAGGAATATTTGAATAATAGTTTTTCAATGAAGGATCTTGGCGAAGCAGCTTACATATTAGGCATAAAGATTTATAGAGATAGATCGAAACACCAAATATCATTGTCACAGAGTACATATTTGGACAAAGTTCTAAAGAGGTTTGGAATGGAAGAAAGCAAGAAAGGGTTCTTGTCCATGTTGCCCAATACGACCTTGAGTAAAACTCAAAGTCCGACATCGGCAGAAGATAGAGAAAGGATGAGTAAGACTCCTATGCCCTCAGCCATAGGATCTCTAATGTATGCCATGCTATGTACTAGACCCGACATTGCATATCTTTGTTAGTTTAACTAGCGGATATCAAAGTGATCCAGAGTGGATCATTGGACGTGATCAAAAACATCCTTAAGTACTTGAGAAGAACTAAGGATATGGTTCTTTCTTATGGAGGTGATGAGCTCGTTGTTAATGGTTACACCGATGCTAGTTGGAACACCGATCCGGATGATTCTAAATCAATCTGGATACGTATTTATTTTGAATGGTGCAATAGTTGGAGGAGTGCAAAGCAAAGCGTTGTGGCGAGATCTTCAACTGAATCGGAATACATGGTTGCCGGAGGCTTCACAAGAAGCGATATGGATGAAAGAGTTCATTACAGAGCTGGGTGTGGTTCCTAGTCTTGTGGACCCAATGTCTATCTCTTGTGATAACATGGGCGCCATAGCCAATGCGCAAGAACCAAGGTCACACAAGAAGTCAAGCATATCAAGCTGCGTTTTCACGCTATTCGAGAACATATCCGGGATGGGGATATAAAGATTTGCAAAGTACACAGATGAATGTGGCGGATCCGTTGACTAAACCTCTCCCGAGGGCAAAACATGACCAACACCAAACTGCCATGGGTGTTCGGTATATTACCATGTAATCTAGATTAGATGACTCTAGTGCAAGTGGGAGACTGTTGGAGATATGCCCTAGAGGCAATAATAAATGTAGTTATTATTATATCTTTGTGTTTATGATAAATGTTTACATTCATGCTATAATAGTATTAACAAGGAAACATTAATACTTGTGTGATTTGTAAACTTAATTTGAAGTCCCTAGTATAGCCTCTATACTTCACTAGCTTGGTGGTTGGTTAATGATTGTGGTTTCCCTATCATGAACATTGAGATGTTATCAACAACAAGATCATATCGTTAGGAGAATGATATGGTGGACATACTCCTATAGATAAGCGTAGCATAAAGATCAAGTCATTTCAATAGTTCAATTGCTATATGCTTTCTGATACATAGTAACCTAATTCCTTCGACCATGAGATCATGCATATCACCTTTACCGGATGGATGCTTTGATGACATCAAACACCACACGTGGCGGGTGGCTATAAAGGTGGCATTGAGTGTTCGGAAAGTATTGGTTGAAACACATGGATCAAGAGTGGGATTTGTCCATCCATATGACGGATAGATATACTTTGGGCCCTCTCGGTGGAATGTCATCCAATTAGCTTGCAAGCATGTGGTGGCTCACAAGGGATCACATATCACGGGAACGAGAAAAGAGTACTTATCGATAACGAGGTTGAACTAGGTATGCGAGATATACCGATCATAACCTCGGATAAGTAAACTATCGTGAGACAAAGGGAAATTGGTATCGTATGTAAGTGGTTCATTCGATCGCAAAGTAATCGTAGAAATATGTAGCCATATGAATTTCCAGATTCCTCTATTGGTTATTGTTCGAGAAGTGTCTCGATCATGTCGCATAATTCACGAACCGTAGGAGACACATAAGGATTCGACGTTGTTTTGAGTAGTTATGGTATTATGAGAAAGAGATCTAATGTTGTTCAGAGTCTCGGATGGGATCCGGGATATCACGAGGTGATCCGGAATGGTCCGAGAATAAGATTCATATAAGGAAAGTCCGTTTGAGTTCGGGAATGATTCCGTGTTCTCATCGGGAATGTTCTAGAAGGTTCCATTGTCCAGCACTCGGGGAGGGTACATGAATGTGTCATTACATATTGAATGATTGCATCATGTACTAAGTGTTCTTGCTGTTCCAAATAAAGGATTAAATTGAATCCTAAACAGAAAAGTCAAATGGCGGTTTAAAAGTCAAGCGGCTAAAACAGAAAGCTGTGGGAAACAAGCAAGAGGTGGTTGGAACCGACTTGGGGAGGAGTCCCTCAAGCCGGCGCCAACCAAGGCCGACTTGGGGAGGGACTCCTCCCTTGGCCGCCCTCCCACCTATAAAAAGGAGGCAGGGCCTCCTCCTCTAGACACACAAGTTCCTATCCTCTAATCTCCGGTTTAGAGCCGTTTTGGTTTAGAGCTTCTAATTGCCCTAGCCTTCGGTTTAGAGCCTTCTAATTGGTGTGTCTAATCTCTAGACCACTAATAGATCTCTCTCATACTCCACCATACTCGCTCCGGCTTAAGGCGAAGCCCTGCGGGATCTCCCCTCTACTTAGGTACGCAGGTTGTCTTCGGAATCGCGAGGAAGTGCTACAACCTTCATTCTTTGGAACAAGGGAGAGGAAGGTCTTCGTCGAGTACCGAACGTGTGACCGACTGCGGAAGCGCTGCCGGAACGCAGCGCCGGAAGGATCGTCTACACGATCTTGAGATCGGGAAGAGTACGACTACATCACCCAAGAGAATCCGCTCTCGTTAAACACTTTGGAATCTTCGAGGGTAAGTTATTCCATTGACTCGTTGCTACAATATAGTAGATAGATCTTGGCTTGTTTGTTTGTATGCGATAGAAATTTTTTGTTTTCCATGCTACGAACCCCTACATGGACAACGTATAAATCCATTCTCTTTGTTTGCCGTAGCCACATCGATAAATTTATCCACGCCTTTGATATACCCGGCTACCCGCCGGTCACCATACATCCATTCCCGGCCGTTCATCTGCATCATATAAGTAAGTTTATCAAAAAACAGAACATCATAAATAGTGAAATAACCAATTCACACCGACACATGAATTGTATCAATGACCTAGAAAAGATAAGATTGCTAACCTCGATCGAGGGAAATAAAGAGGAGAAAGCTCAAGTGCGTCTCGGACACCTTCTATATTTTTGTTCTATGAGAAATTCAACGGGATTTTTCACTCAAACATTTCAACAAACACCTTCAATGCATGCATGAGAAAAAACTAGCACACCCCCTCACACCTTCCATCATTCGAAAAAAACAGAGTGGAGGCAGAGGGGGCTGGGGCGTTGCATTTATAGAGGGCAGGGGTCTTTAGTCCCGGTTGGAGCCAGCAACCGGGACTAAAGGTGCATGCCACGCCACGTGGCCGTGGCCAAACCTTTAGTCCCGGTTGGTGGCTCCAACCGGGACGTATGCCCACTTACCAACCGGGACGCATGCCCCTGGCCCCGTGCCCACTCCAACCGGGACGCGTGCCAGCATTAGTCCCGGTTGGTGGCGCAACCGGGACTAATGCTCCGAGGGGTCGCGAACGGATAGCCCTTTTTCCTCTAGTGGTGGTAAAGCTTCCGAAGTCTTTTTTGTGTACAAGTGCTCAAATTTGAAAGGAAACATTGAGCGCCAGGTTTAAATCATGATGCGAAACATGTAATTTTTCCCTAACAAATGTAGAATAGACAATATGTGAACAAATGATTTGATGTTTTTGACCTTAAGCAATAATTAAAACTAAAGTAGAAGTCATGTTAAAAAATTAAATATAACTGAAGTAAGCCGAGCCCAACACGAATAGGAATCAGCACACACACATACTCTCTCCATTTAGAAATATAAGATAGTTTAGCTTTGTGAATCAAATGTATCTAGATATGTTTTAATGTATAGATTTATATAGGTTCAGAGTAAAACATTTACACTACAAGGCGTCTAGATAGATACACTTCATAAATTTAAAATGTTTTATATTTCTAAACGGAGGGACTATACCCACTACAGGAAATAGGGAAGGCGCCGACGGCTGGACCCCGTCGGCGTAGGCTTGCCCGACAGCCAGCGTCGGCGTAAGGGCGTCGGCGTAATGCCCCGTAGGCATAGACTGAAACCTCGCCGGCGTATAGAACCCCGTCGGCGTATAGAACCCCATCGGCGTACGATCTAGCCCGACGGCTACAACAAACCGTCGGTGTAGACGCCGTCGGCACAGCTTCAGTGGGTCCCATCCTCATCATCCTCGCGGCGGTTGCTCCGCTCCCTATTGTCCGACGGGCCTCCGGCTGGCGGTGGAGGTGGTGGTGGGAGCCCGTCGGCTTCAGTACCTAAAATAAAGAGCGGCGGAACGGTGCAGCAAGGAGTGCAAGAGGTAAAAACTCAAAATGTATAGTAAAATTTCGTGCAACGCCAGCAGTAGGAAGACAACATTAAAATTTGTTTAACACAGTATCAGCGATAGGCATATATGGACACACTCTGCATGTGCTTATTTTCCTACTCTGGAACGTTTGTTATGTACTAACAACAGTAGTAGATGTAACTCTGAAACGCTCACATTCTAAATAGTGAATTTGATAAATCTCACTTATCCCACTTATATCAGTCTGAAATGAGATTCCAATTATCCCACATGTCTCACTTATACATGGGAAATCGCTACTTTGTTATACTTATCGAGGTTGTTGGTATATTGATTATGTGACATATTAGAAGGAAAAATATTAAACTTGGTATATTGATTATGTCTCAAAAAACCCTTCACAAAATGACCTATCTCGTTCGAGGTTTCTTGGCTTTCGGGTCAAATGATCAATGTTATGGTTAGAATGAAGGCATATTTTATGATAATGTATCCATATTGTGCATAAGTGTGCATCATGGGATGACGAACAATGTTTCAAGAGGAAGTTTTCCTTTTCGTCGCACCAAAAAGACGTTTTCCATTTTCTGAGTGCAAAAAATAGACGGTTTTGTGAAGCAACCACCAAATAGCTAATTTAAAATACTACCGTCACATTTTTCAAAAATACTAGACCATCTTTCATGGATAATGTCATAACAGGGGGATCTCAAACATTTTCGTCTATCCCTGGTGAAAAAGACAAATTCCTGCCGAATCGGTAGGAAGTGAGTCAGATATGAACTACAGGTACATGATCAGATGCTCATGATATTTTACAAAAATCATTTTTAGGTTCAAAATATGTTGTTTCATCATATATCCACTTTAAGTTTAGCGAGTCTCAGCCCCGAGCTAAGAATCTTCATGCTCGCCCTTCGACAAAGTTTAATGATAGTTTAAAACGAGCATTATAAATTTAAAAAGATCCAAACAACGTGAAACCTTCGCGTGTTGTCATATTATGTGACATAGTTAGAAGGAAAAATATCAAACTTGGTATATTGATTATGTCTCAGAAAACCCTTCACAAGATGACCTATCTCGTTCAAGGTTTCTTGGCTTTCGGGTCAAATGATCAATGTTATGGTTAGAATAAAGGCATATTTTGTGATAATGTATCCATATTGTGCATAAGTGTGCATCATGGGATGACGAACAATGTTTCAAGAGGAAATTTTCCTTTTCGTCGCACCAAAAAGATGTTTTCCATTTTCTGAGTGCAAAAAATGGACGGTTTTGTGAAGCAACCACCAAATAGCTAATTCAAAATACTACCATCACATTTTTAAAAAATACTAGACCACCTTACATGGATAATGTCATAACAGGCGGATCTCAAATATTTTCGTCTATCCCTGGTGAAAAAGACAAATTCCTGCCGAATCGGTAGGAAGTGAGTCAGATATGAACTACAGGTACATGATCGGATGCTCATGATTTTTTACAAAAATCATTTTTAGGTTCAAAATATGTTGTTTCATTATAGATCCACTTTAAGTTTAGCGAGTCCCAGCCCCGAGCTAAGAATCTTCATGCTCGCCCTTCGACCAAGTTTAATGATAGTTTAAAACGAGCATTATAAATTTAAAAAGATATAGGGATGCAGAAGTAGAACAAGTGAGATCAGTGGGATCTCAATTTTACACATCAAGTTTAACTCTACATTAAAATTTGTTAGAGACATGCGAATCTGGCAAATCTCCCACAACTATTTTAAGAAGCGGGTAGATAAGTGGAATTTAATATATCTCATTTATTCCACTTATATCACTTTGTTTAGAGTTAAACTAAAGGTTTAGAAATGAGATTCCAATTATCCCACCTGTCTCACTTCTACATGTGAAACCGCTACTGTGTTATACTTATAGACGTTGTTGGTACACACTGCTCTGATAATGAACTCGCACTGATATTGTCCGGCTACCTTTGTTATAAAGCTCATATGGTTTACTTTATGGCATGACAAAGTTTTTAGGTGCAAGATGAGGACGGCGTGGAATCAAGAGTCCGCGGCTCCTCTTGTGGTAAAGCTTCCGAAGTCTTTCCTGTGTACAGGTGCTGAAATGTGAAAGGAAACAGTGAGCACCAGGTTTAAATCATGATGCGAAACATGTAATTTTTCCCTAACAAATGTAGAATGGACAATATGTAAACAAATGATTTGATGATGTTTTTCACCTTAAGCAATAACTAAAACTGAAGTAGAAGTCCTGTAAAAAAAATTAAATATAACTGAAGTAAAGCCGAGGCCAACACGAATAGGAATCAGCACACACACATACTCCCTTCATTTAGAAATATAAGATGTTTTAGCTTTATGAATCAAATGTATCTAGATATGTTTTAATGTATAGGTTCCTGTAGGTTTGGAGTAAAACCTTTACACTACAAGGCGCGTCTAGATAGATACACTTCATAAATTTAAAATGGTTTATATTTCTAAACGGAGGGACTATCTAAAATAAAGAGCGGCGGAGCGGTGCAGCAAGGCGTGCAAGAGTTAAAATCTCAAAATGTATAGTAAAATTTCGTGCAACACCAGCAGTCGGACGACAGCATTAAAATTTGGTAAACACAGTATCAGCGATAGGCATATATGGACACACTCTGCATGTGCTTATTTTCCTACTCTGGAACGTTTTTTATGTACTAACAACAGTAGTAGATGTAACTCTGAAACACTCACAGTCTGAATGGTGAATTTGATAAATCTCACTTATCCCACTTATATCATAGTCTTAAATGAGATTCCAATTATCCCACCTGTCTCACTTATACATGGGAAATCGCTACTTTGTTATACTTATCAAGGTTGTTGGTACATGCCGCTCTGATAATGAACACGCACTGATATTGCCCGGCCACCTTATCGACTGGTTATAAAGCTGATGTGGTTTTCTTTATGGCAGGACAAAGGTTTTAGGTGCAAGATGAGGATTGAGAGCACGGCGTAGAATCAGAGTTCGCGACTCCTCTTGTGGTAAGTAAGTATTTTCGGTGTATAAGGTCACATGTAGCGGTGCGTACCTGTGCCGCCAGGGAGAGACGAAAGGAGGGTTCCACACCTCTCGTCGGCGATGTCGCCAATATGCTCCGTCTCCGATGGCCCTAGGCTCTTGGAGGTGTGACAGACCAAGACCTCTCGTCGGTGGGACATTTTTCGTTCTTTGTTTAGCCTTTTCAGTGTCTTCTCCAGGATATTGAGGCGACGGCTACATCCCGAGGTCAGAATAAAGTCCTCCCGGCCCTATCCTGACTCCGTTGGTACATCTAGCGTCGACGGAGGGCACGTGGAGTCGTTTGTCCGACGGATCTCCTGGGATTCCGTCCGTTTTCGTGTTTGTTGGTTTGTTTTTAGGTCAGTCTCTTCCGATCTATGGTTGTCATCATTGGCGATGGTTTCTGCTCTAGTTTATTGTTCCTTTGTGGTCTTAGCACGACGACTTCTTATCTGTCTACTACAACAAGCTCTACTACGACAAACTTTGTCCGGCTCCGATGATGGAGGGCGAGGATGGCGGCGCGCCTTCGGCTCGCCTTAGTGTTTGTAGTCGTCACTAGGTGTCCAGTGACCTATTTGTAATTTTTAATACATTTAGGCATCTTTGTACTACTGTTTATGATTATTAATAGATCGATGGAATTTCGCAAAAAAATATATTTTCCGTGTATAGGTGCTCAAATCTTTAAGGTTTTCCCTTAAAGATTTGTAGATCATGCTGCGAGCGCTGGTTTGTACAACAAGCTCTACTACTGCGAGCGCTACTACTGCGAGCGCTGGTTTTAAATCATGCTGCAAAACATGTAGGTTTTCCCTAACAAATGTAGAATAGACGATATATGAACAAATGGTTTGATGTTTTTGGCCTTAAGCAATAATTAAATTTGAAGTAAGAAATCATGTAAAAAAATAAATATAACTGAAGTAAAGCCCAGGCCAACACGAATAGGAATCCGTACACACACGTACATAAGAAAAAACAGCGGTGGAGCAGTGCGGCAAGGCGTGCATGAGGTTCGAGTACCAGAAGAATCTCAAAATGAATAGTACTCTCTATTCATCCAAATTTTAACAAACCTGTGGTATCTATTTTGAGGCCGATCAAGTAGTAAAATTCCGTACAACAGCGATAGGCTGAATCTAAAAAATTGGTAAATATCAGCAATAGGCATATATGGACACACTCTGTATGTGCTTATTTTCCTACTTCGAAGCGTTTTTAAGTAACAACGGTAGTAGATGTAACTCTAAAACGCTCACAGTCTGAATAGTGGACTCAATAATTTGTGTGGTAAGAGTGATCTTTGTATCCTCTAAAAAAAAGAGTGATCTCTGTACATGAGAGTTGGTGCTTTACACATCCTCACACCAAAATGGTCCCTTGGGTTTATTTTGGTAGCGCATATCATTGTACTGAAATTTGTAGTTCGGCCACCGAGTGAAATGTATCAACCATCCTCCAACTTAGTTGGCTATGTCTAAAATAGTCGTCGAACTCAGAAAATTTCATAAACCCTAAACCCTAAAACCAAAGACTGTCCATCAAGTAGACATGGGTGCCTTTCCTACGGCGCCAATCTTCTTGCCTTTGTACCTAACGCTTCGTTCGGATGTTGATATTGGGGCTGGGTATTGGGTATTCGGGTGCTCTCGGTCCCGAATACATGGATTCTGGTTGTTCGGATGTTTCAAGTATTCAACGCGGGTATTGTAGATAGATATCTAGGCAACGCGCGGACGGCATAAAAATTAGACGCCCAATGTCGATGGGTTAGCCTCGACTTCGACTAGACATTCGGTCATGCCACACTTCCAGAACCAGCTCGCGACAGGGGACCTTTGCGCGCTCGTTAAACTTGGCCGCAGAAGACCTACGCGACGGCGGATGTAGCCCTCCCTTTCGTCCTCCTGTCCTCCTTCTCCGGCGGGAAACGGCTCTGCCGCCCTCCCGCCCTCCTTCCCCGTGGCCCATCCCCTGCCCGCTCTCTCCGCTCCTCTCACTTCTCCCTACTCTCTCTGCAGGACGGCATCGATTGGACTTCCTCCGGCGTCCACAAAACCAACCCCCCTGAGCTTTGGCTTTCGTCTAGTTTTGTTGTCCCAGGACACCGCCCCTCCCTCTGAGCTAGGACGTTTGGCTCCCTACTCTCTCCTTGTCTTCTTGATATGCTGCTGAGTGTCGTACGCAAGGTGCTCATGGTTTGTTGAATGCTTTTGATGTCTGATAGCGCTTGCTTTAAATTTCTGAAACAATGGATTACTTGCTAATAAAATTGTTCTACATTGTAGTTGCAACATGTCCGAAGAATTAGAATTGTAGTTGCAACTCGATGTTATGTTGTTGTCAAACTAATTCCTTAATATTATTGTTTGTAAGTATATTTGTTATTGCTTGTTGCGAGTATACTAGAATGTTCTAGTTGTTGCGTAATATTTTTGCACCTATATATTACAGTATAATGATCAGTCTTATATAGCTGCAATTCATCGGTTTGGCCGTCCAAACAACATTTGGCATTCAATCTCAATATCTACTTCTCTTCCGAATATCTAACACATCCAAACACATATATTGGCATTCGAGCTCAATATCAATATACTAGTTATTGGACATTCAACCCAATATAATTTCTATCCTACCAATATGAACATCCAAACAAAGCGTAAGTGATTTCTCCCTCCTTCTGCCAGTCCAAGGACAATCACCCACCTTCTTGCTTTTGCTCTTGATTGGCGTCCCCGTTAGGACGCAAGCAATTGTTGTTCCACATCTAGGAATAGTAATATCCAAGCCGTCAAGCAAGGCGCAAAGCTATTTTGAGAAAAGGAGCATTAAAATTAAGTGCCGGTGGTCAAGTTAGATTTGCAACCGTTTAAATATATTTACTATTTCATGTCTAGTAAGTGTATCGACATGTACACATATTCATATCTAGCATGTGCACGTGCATGAGTTGATGACTAGTAATTAAAACTGAAATAAAAAAAACTATCAAGCCCAACTGAATAGAAATCGGCACATACACAAAAGAAAAAACAACATGGAGCGGTGCATCAAGATGCGCATGGGGTTCTAGTACCGTGAGAATATCAAAATGAATATATAGATTCCGTGCAGCAAAAGCAATAGTCCGAATGTCATAGGTCGACAGAAATAATAGTTGGTTAAAAACGGTAAATATCAGGAATAGACATATATTGACACATTTGCATGTGACTATTTACCTACTCTGAAACCTTTTTTATGTACAGTTCCATGGCAACAACGGTAGTAGATGTAATTCTGAAACGCTCACTGTAACGCTCACAGTGTAGTGGAACCATTAATTTGCATGGCAAGAGCGATCTATGTACTCCCTTCAACCTCATATTAGTTGACTCAAATTTATTTAGATATAGGAGTATCTAGTACTAAAACTTGACAAAATATATTCGTATCTATATAAATCTATGTCAACTATATGGGTTGGAAGGAGTACAAGAGAGTTGGTGTTTGACACATCCTCACACCAAGATAGTCCTGTGGGTTTATTTTGGACACATATCGACATATCATTGTAATGAAAAGTCAGTCCATGCAAATCCCCCTTAACCTTCACACTATTAAGTTTGCAATTGTGATGCTGCAGACTTATCTCTTTGTTAATTTTTCAGTTACCCTTTTCTTTTCTATTATTCAAAAATTATCCCGGTGTGAATGATAGGGCAGACAACGACCGGGGTCCATTATTTGCCACGTCTACAAATACGGAGCCTTACTATGAGCATTGACCGTAAATGAAACTGTCACCTGTATTTAATGATCTAAGTCACGTATTTCTAAGGTGGATGACCATATCAAAATCGAGTACCAAGTTCAAAGACTATATGGATGGATTTTACTCATTTCAATTAAACACAGAGAAGTACAAAAACTCCACACATACCGATTGTAACGGCGACAAGCAATACAACAGACATGTTATTCAATCCCAACAAACCGAAAATAGGTGCAACAACAACCCAGCAACCGTGGGTTCCTTCATGCCCCAGTGGCCGCCGTACTCACGTAGACGTAGGCATCTAGCTCGAGGACGGCGTTCCTCCCGCGCCAGCTCGCAGTTTTCTAGAGCACGTACCCATTCGCCATCCTGAAAACCCCGGTCCCGCCAACCACCGCCAACCACTACAAGAATGGATAGATATGACGACGGCTAAAGGTCGGGGCCGTCGGCATATATAGGCCGTGACCAGGCTAGCCCCCCCCCCCCCCCAAGCAGCCGTCGGCGTAAAATTACCCTCGGTGTAGCTATTTTTCTTTTACCTCATTAAACTTTGAAAAATCATAATTAAATCATTATAATTCAGAAAAAATACAAATAATATATCAAAATTTGCAGAAAAATAAGATCTATCTATCTATACTCAAATATTACACATTTATAAACAAAATTAAGTGAAACATAAAATATTATATATAGTTTAAAATAGGCATAAAAAATTCAAAAACGATCCAAACAATGCGAAACCTTCGTGTGGTGTCATGTTATGTGACATAGTTACAAGGAAAAATATCAAACTTGGTATATTGATTATGTCTAAAAAAACCCTCACAAAATGACCTATCTCATTCGAGGTTTCTTGGCTTTCGGGACAAATGACGAATGTTATGGCTAGAATTAAGGCATAGTTCGTGATAATGTGTCCACATTGTGCATACATGTGCATCATGGGATGAAGAACAATGTTGAAGGAGGAAGTTTTCCTTTTCTTCGCACCAAAAAGCCATTTTCCATTTTCCGAGTGCAAAAAACGAACGGTTTTGTGAATCAGCCACCAAATGGCTAATTCAAAATGCTACCACCACATTTTTCCAAAATACAATACCACCTTACATGGAAAATGTCCAAACAGGGGGATCTCAAACCTTTCCGTCTATCCATGGGGAAAAAGATAAATTCCTACCGAATTGGTAGGAAGTGGGTCAGATATGAACTATAGGTACATGATCTGATGCTCGTGATTTTTTACAAAAATCATATTAGGTTCAAAATATGCTATTTCATCATATATCCACTTTAAGTTTATCGAGGATCAGCCCCGAGCTAAGAATCTTCATGCCCGCCGCTCGACAAAGTTTGACGATAGTTTAAAATGGGCATAAGAAATTCAAAAACGATCCAAAAAATGCGAAACCTTCGTATGGTGTCATATTATGTGCCATATTTACAAGGAAAAATATAAAACTTGATATATTGACTATGTCTAAAAAAACCTTCACAAAATGACCTATCTCATTCGAGGTTTCTTTGCTTTCAGATTAAATGACGAATGTTATGGCTAGAATTAAGGCATAGTTTGTGATAGTATGTCCATATTATGCATATATGTGCATTATGGGATGGCAAACAATGTTGAAGGAGGAAGTTTTCCTTTTCTTCGCATCAAAAAGGCATTTTCTGAGTGCAAAAAAAGACGGTGCTCTGCGTCCCCCGGACGATGGGATTCTCCCATCGTCCTGCTTCTCCTTGCGCCACGTGTCCATTTGCTGTAAAACATCCCTCATTTGCTACGTAAGTCCCCGCTTTTGCTTCCGAAGCAAAAAAAAAACGGTTTGTTTCAGAAATAGAACATCTCGCCGAAGACCTCGTCGGAGACCATGCAGCAAAAAATTATGCTAATGCAGCAAAATCAACTTCGCCGGAAACATCGTCGGAAAAAATTCGCCGGTGACTCTCGCCGGAGATCTTTTAGCAAAAAGTTGACACTGTTGTAGCAAAAACACGAGACGGTTGTAGCAACAAAGTTCTTCTAATGTAGCAAAAAACCTATTTCGCCGGAGACATCGCCAGAGAATTTAGCCGGAAGACCTCGTTGGAGAACTTGTAGCAAAACATTTATGATATTGTAGCAAAACAAAAAAACAGAGATAGCAAAAAAAATGTATCAATGTAGCAAAATCGAAGGCTAAGTTTTGTAGGCGGCCTTGAGGACTTGCAGGAGCGGCGGCCATGGCGTCCAAGCTTGCAGCAGATTTGGCCGTCTCCTGCAGCAGTGTCGGCCTCCCTTAGTAGCGAAGGAAGGTGGTGAGGGCTTGGAGCAGCGGGGAGGCGTGGACCTGCATGGACCTTGGAGGCTCCGGGTGGCGGGCGCCGGCGAGCAGGCCTCGACGCATATCTGTCGCTGAGGAGCACCGCGTCGCCACTCTCGGGGCGGGAGCTCTGCTCGGCGTCTGCAGCGTGGGATCTCCATGGGAGCATGGCGGCGAGATTCATCCCAACGGCAGCGGAGTCCAGTCCGGCGCTCGGTGGAGGAGCTAGAGGCGGCGTTGATGAAGGAGCAGGGCATGCGGTGGGGTGAAGCCGAAGAAGGAGCTGCACGGCCGGGAGCCATGGTGTCGAGCGAGCAGATGAGATAAAGGATGAGTGGTTAAAAAAAACTAGGGATAAGATTCTACTAGCGGGCCCCACCTAAAAAGAGCAGCGCGCGTCGGGTGGATCGTCCGGGGGAACACCATCATTTTCCATCTAGTATGGATTTTTGTTGGCCTGGTTGTACGATCGTTGGTTGAGCTGTTGTTCGAACGTACGCTCGGTCCACGTACGTACGGGGCAGCTGGGCCGTTGTGCCGCTTCTTTGCTCGCTGCTTGTTGCTAGGTAGCGACTCACAATCTCGTGCCGTGTGTGCATGCAGAACGTACAGAGCAACAACCTAAAAAGCTAGTGACCATCGTATACATAAAATAGTTAAAAAAAATTATTTAACAAGATGTCAAATTGAAACTCCTATTTAGGAGAAAGTGACGCAACCAAAATTAAATGGTTGAATTTTTTCTCTGTTACAATCCACTTATAAATTGGAAATATAAACCAGTTTCAACCTTAATTGCAACCATATTTACAACTAAAAATAAACCAGTTCACAGAATTCACGCTTCTAACTAGAAAATATCAGTTACAGCCCCAATTGAAACTGGAAAATATCTCAGTTGCAACACCAATGCAACTGGATTAAAATCTCGGTGTTGGGGAACAAATCTTCGATTCAGTTACCTCTGACGCTCCCAATCTCCCATTCTCTAGCTTGGAATTGTCGATATCTATCTTTTTTCACCTTCAGTGTCACAGAAACAATACATGCAACCTAGCAAGGACAAAACCATCCAGAAAGACAACAACTCGACACAAATGGGCCAAACACACATGACCTGCACAAGCAGAAACACAACACGACAACAACTCCAAACAACAGAACATGAATATTTAGGCAAATCAAACTCGGACGGACCCGGCGGACTAGGCTAAGCGCTAGTCTATTTCTCAGCTAGCTAAGAATTAGCAATTCCGCGGGATGGTCTGATGCTTAGCGAGATGAGAATTAAGCTAATTCTCAATGAGATGATGTTAACTTCGTTTGTACTGTACTATTTAGTTCGTTTCATTCTCAGTTAAGCTAATTCTCAATAAGTTTTGTACTTCGCCATAAAAAGAGGTTTGATCCAGCAGTGAACCGACCACTAAGTAAAGCACATATTGATCTCAATGTTGCCTGATTGACCTTGTATTAATTACTTATATGTTATTTGACCAATGATTTGTCTAACTGAAACGCCGATGTGGTTTCTTATTTATCAAATAATTTTAACTTACAAAAATAAAACGACAAAAAATCCATGGATCTCTTCTCTTAAATTTTGCATGCATGTTTTCCTCCAGGAACTGTCACACTGGAAATGACCGTAAACGAATCTTCTGTAGGACATATACATTTGGCCTCATATTATATAGGTAATCAAAAATTGAAACCAGACACACTAAACTCCACTTTCCTACTGTCTAGATTATTTTTGTTTTTAAAAGTTTATATCTGTAAGAGTTAATCAAGTATAACAACATCTTTTTTTTAGGGTGCAACAGGGGCGATATCCCACCTGAACACGGTCTCATTTTCTGTTAAGAAAAAGGGTACATGGTAGCAACATCGCGACGGATCGCGGCGTGTGGGGTGGCATACCACCCCTAAAATTTGCAGAAAAGTGAAAGTAAAAAAGACTACGCAGCACTATCACACCACGCTCAGAGGGTTTAGGGCGCTGAGGTCGACAAGGCGGGGAGGACGGACCACCCACGGACGCAGATGCTCCACCGCCAGGTACGCAACCTGGCTGGTAGAGAGCAAGCAGAAAATATGGTTCAACATTTTCATAAAATCTAGAAATCATGTATTTCTAAGGTGGGTAACCGTATCGAAATCAAGTGCCAAGTTCAAGGACTATATGGATGGATTTTACTCATTTCAATTAAACACAGAGAAGTGCAAAAACTCCACACATACCGATCGTAACGGCGACAAGCAATGCAGCGGACATGTTATTCCCAACAAACTGAAAACAGCTGCAACAACAACCCAAGCAATGCAACCGTGGGTTCCTTCATGCACCGGCGGCCGCCGGACTCACGTAGACGTAGGCATCCAGCTCGAGGACGGCGTTCCGCCCGCGCCAGCTCGCAGTTTTCCAGAGCACGTACCCGGTCGCCATCCTGAAAACCCCGGTCCCGCCGACCACCGCCAGCTCCCTCTCCGTCATCGCGATGTTGTTGCGGCCCATCACAGTCAGCGAGCTCCCGTCGTAGGGCCCCTCGGTGAGCAACACGTTCATGGTGAGGAGCATCGCAGGATCGCCCTGGGACGCTGTCACGTAGAATCCCTGGGCGCGCCCGACGACCCTCGACGCTGCCGTCGGGCCCTCGGTGAGGAGGTCGTCCATGACCACCGTGTCGCCGAAGCGGGCGCCGCCGGCGGAGCCCTTCAGCGGCTGGCCGGTCCCGTTGACGATTTGAACCGCGGTGGGTTTAGGGCCAGTGTAGCCGTCATGCATGTAGAAGTGGAGATGCTTTGGGGCATCCTGTGTCTCGACACCGGCGACGGCACAGGCAAAAAGGATGGTGGCCATGGCCGTAAGTAGCGCGGCTAGAGATGCAGAGGTGAGTAGGGAAGCCATGTTGAGCATGAGAAGAGGCCGGTGTGTCCATGTTCTTAAATAGCGTAAGCCACCAAGGATAAATCATTAGGGAGAGGATAACAAACTAAGTATAACGTTTTCTTACGGAACCGAATTGCATTTTAAAATGTTAATAAATTTTTGAAACAAATACCCGCATATATATCTTCATATTCTAGGTGCGCACAAAATCGTCTCAGGAGAAGTCAAATTTCTGAGTGCTCTGCGTAAGAAGACACAATATGCAGTGCTAAAACAAGTCTAAGCCTCCCGTGGCGGACCTCACAAACTTTTTAAGCTGACTTTTTCTACTCCTGTGCATGTAGTTAAACTATACTACTCCTGGTGCTGATTATTCTAATTCTATCGGGTGGATAGTTAAGACTTAAGAAAGTTTGACGGTATGGCTCGTGATCTGAAACTGCAGAAATAGGGATGCAGAAGTAGAACACGTGAGATAAGTGGGATCTCAATTTTACACATTAAGTTCAACTCTACACTAAAATTTGTTAGAGACATGCGAATCTGGCAAATCTCCCACAACTATTTTAAGAAGGGGGCAGATAAGTGGAATTTAATACATCTCATTTATTTCACTTATATCACTTTGTTTAGAGTTAAACTAAAGGTTTAGAAATGAGATTCCAATTATCCCACCTGTCTCACTTCTACATGTGAAACCGCTACTGTGTTATACTTATAGACGTTGTTGGTACACACTGCTCTGATAATGAACTCGCACTGATGTTGTCCGGCTACCTTTGTTATAAAGCTCATATGGTTTACTTTATGGCAGGACAAAGTTTTTAGGTGCAAGATGAGGACGGCGTGGAATCAGAGTTCGCGGCTCCTCTTGTGGTAAAGCTTCCAAAGTCTTTTCTGTGTACAGGTCCTCAAATGTGAAATGAAACCATCAGCGCCAGGTTTAAATCATGATGCAAAACATGTAATTTTGCCCTAACAAATGTAGAATAGACGCCCAACACGAATAGGAATAAGCACATACACATACTCTCTCTGTTTAGAAATATAAGATGTTTTAGCTTTATGAATCAAATGTATCAAAATGCCTTTTAATATATAGGTTTATATAGGTTGAGTAAACCTATACACTACAAAGCGTCTAGATAGATACACTTCATAAATCTAAAATGTTTCATATTTTTGCACAGAGGGACTACCTTAAAAAACAGCGGCGGAGCGGTACGGCAAGGAGTGCATGAGGTAAAATCTCAAAATGAATAGTAAAATTTCGTGCAACACCAGCAATAGGCCGACAGCATTAAAAATTGGTAAATATATTATCAGCGATAGGCATATATGGATACACTCTACATGTGCTTATTTTTATGTACTAAAAACGGTAGTAGATGTAACTCTGAAACGCTCACAGTCTGAATAATGAATTTGATAAATCTCACTTATCCCACTTATATTACTTAGCTTAGAGTTAAACTAAAGGTTTAGAAATATTCCAATTATCCCACATGTCTCGCTTATACATTGGAAATCACTACTTTGTTATACTTATCGAGGTTATTGGTACATGCCGCTCTGATAATGAACTCGCAATTATATTGTCCGGCTACCTTTGCGACTGGTTATAAAGCTGATGTGGTTTTGTTTATGGCAGGACAAAGCTTTTAGGTGCAAGATGAGGAATGAGAGCATGGCGTAGAATCAGAGTTCATGACTCCTCTTGTGGTCAGTGTAGTGGTAAAGCTTTCAAAGTCTTTTCAGTGTACAAGGTCACACGAAGCGGTACGTACCTGCGCTGCCAGGTAGAGATGAAAGGAGAAAGGGAAAACCCATCTGGGGTTACATGCCTCTCGCTCGCGATGTCACCGATCCGCTCCGTCTTTGGTGGCCCTACGCTCTTGGAGGTGTGGCGGACGACCTCTCGCCGGCCGGAGATTTTTCGTTCTTTGTTTAGCCTTTTTTTAGTGTCTTCTTCGAGATATTGAGGCGGCAACTACGTCATGAAGTCAGAATAAGATCCTCTCGGCTCTATCTTGGCTCCGTTGATGCATCTAGTGTCGATGAAGGACGCGTGGAGTCATTTGTCCGCCGGATCTCTATCTGTTTTCGTGTCCGTTGGTTTGTTTTTAGGTTCGTATCTTCCAATCTACGGTTGTCATCATTGGCGATGGTTGCTGCTCTAGTGTGTTGGACCTTTGTGGCCTTAGCACGACGACTTATCATCTGTATACTACAACAAGCTTTACCACGACAAGCTTTGTCCGGCTCCGATGATGGAGGGGCAAGGACGGCGACGCGCCTTCGGCTCGCCTTAGTGTTTATAATCGTCACTAGGTGTCCAGTAACCTATTTGTAATTTTTATTAATTTTAGGCATCTTTATACTGCTGTTGATGATTATTAATAGATCGATGGAATTTCCTAAAAAAAAACTGTATATAGGTGCTCAAATGTTGAAGGAAACAGCTAGCGCCGGGTTTAAATCATGCTGCGAAACATGTAGTTTTTCCCTCACAAATGTAGATAGACGATATGTGAACAAATGGTTTGATGTTTTTGGCCTTAAGCAATAATTAGATTTGAAGTAAGAAATCCTGTAAAAAAAATATAACTGAAGTAAAGGCGAGACCAACACGAACAGGAATCAGCACACACACCGTACATAAGGAAAGACAGCGGTGTAGCCGTGCGGCAAGGCGTGCATGAGGTTCGAGTACCAAAGAATCTCAAAATGAATAGTACTCTCTCAGTTTTGAAATAAATGCCGCAGATTGTTAAATTTAGATAAATCTAGACACTATTTAGTATATATATTCATCTAAATTTTGATAAACCCGCGACGTCTATTTTGAGATCGAGAAAGTAGTAAAATTTCATGCAACAACAGTGATAGGCCGAATATAAAAAATTGGTACATATCAGCAATAGGCATATATGGACACACTTTGCATGTGCTTATTTTCCTACTCCGAAACGTTTTTTATGTAACAACAGTAGTAGATATAACTCTGAAACGCTCACAGTTTGAATAGTGGAATCAATAATTTGTGTGGTAAAAGTGATCTCTGTATCCTCTCTCAAAAAAATGAGTGATCTCTAAACAGGAGAGTTGGTGCTTTACACATCCTCGCACCAAAATGGTCCCTTGGGTTTATTTTGGTAGCTACTGAAACGTCTTTGTAGTTCTGCCACCGAGTGAAATGTATCAACTATCCTCCAACTTAGTTGGCGATGTCTAAAATAGTCCTTGAAATCAGAATATTTCCTAAATCCTAAACCTTAAAACAAAAGACTATCCATCAAGCAGGCACGGGTGCCTTTCCTATGGCAGCCAATCTTCTTGCCTTTGTACCTAAATGATTTCTTCCTCCTTCTACCAGTCCAAGGACAATCACCCACCTTCTTGCTTTTACTCTTGATTAGGACGCAAGCAATTGCTCTTCCACATCTAGGAATAGTAGTATACAGGCCGTCAAGCAAGGCGCAAAGCTATTTTACAAAGAGGAGCATCAAAATTAAGAGCCAGTGGTCAAGTTAGATTTGCAACTGATTAAATATATTTACTGAATCATGTCTACAAAGTGTATCTACATGTACACATATTCATTTCTAACCTGTGCACGTGCATGAGTTGATGACTAGTAATTAAAACTGAAATAAAAAAGCTATCAATCCCAACTGAATAGAAATCGGCACACACACAAAAGAAATAAACAATGTGGAGCGGCGCACCAAGACGCGCATGAGGTTCTAGTACCACGAGAATCTCAAAATGAATATATAGATTCCGTGCAACAAAAGCAATAGTCCAAATGTCATAGGTCAACAGAAATAATAATTGGTTAAAATGGTAAATATCAGGAATAGGCATATATTGACACATTTGCATGTGACTATTTACCTACTCTGAAACCTTTTTTATGTATAGTTCCATGGCAACAACAGGAGTAGATGTAATTCTAAAATGCTCACTGTCTGATAGTGGAACCAATAATTTGTATGGCAAGAGCGATCTATGTACTCCCTTCGATCCCATATTACTATTGAACCCACAAAGAGCTCTTTGGCTAAGGACTTTATGACCTCGTCACTATTTACCAAAGAATACTTGTAAGCTGCCTTTGATTTCAAGTAAAGAATGTTTGAAAGGTTTTTGGTTGAATGCAGAAAAGTAAATAAAACAAGTAACAAAAGCGTTTGGAACGGTGATTGAACTCAATAAGGCTAAAATGTTCTCGGAATGTAGGATACGCCACTAGCATGTTGTAATTAATCATAATTAGGATAACCTATTTTTTATGTCATGACATGTGTGGAGAGAGCTTCATAATAAAATGTTCACTACAGGGCTCGTAGGAAGTCTTGAGCCAAGAATGAGGTCATCTCTAAATAACCACCGCGGTGTCTCGAGCGATCACTCATACAGACCACCACAATTAAGGGTCTCCCCGTGGATATCGTAATTAGCTTAGTGAATCTCTCTTGTTCCTCCTTCGACCGTGCAGGTTGCTAGCAGGTGCTTCTAGTCACAATAGCTCTGGGCACACTTCCAAACACGTCTAAAGGATTTCACCCTCTTCTTTAGACTGAAGGCAAATGATATGTGTCCAAATACACATACCATCTAAAGAGAGAGATCAAACACACATCATAGATCAATAGATCATAGACACAAGTAATCAATCTTCTTTATTTCATATCATAATAATGCTAAGGTTTCTCCATCTCCCCAAGAATAAAGGAAACTACTCACACATGAAAGCAATCAACAACATCATCATAATCAAATGGATGGATAAAAGTACGAGAATGAATCTAGTGCAAACCACAATTGAATTTGGAATTATAACAAGATCTAATGGATGGAAGATGGGGGAAGTAATGGTGATGGTGATGCAGCGGTTGATGATGAAGGGGATGATGCGTTGTCCTCCAATGATCCGTGAAGCAGCAATGATTTTCCCTTCTCCAAGTTCCTCCTCCAGATCTCTTTCTGGTGTGGTTTTTCGTGGCTGGAGGTTTCTATGAATGTCGTATCTCTGATCTGTCTTTGCGTGTTGGACGTATTTGATGAGGCGGACGTGATGCCGCCTAGTACGAACGGAAGGTATGGACTGGCTCCGCCCATACCAGTGGTCGTTAAGTGCCATGTGTCCTCCTCTGCCCAAGCAATTCCTCCGGGTGCGAAGATAAATCAATTAAATGACCTTTATCACTTAAAAATATCATATTACAACCTAATATGAGACTTTCAATTGATATGTTTATAAGAGACTTAGTAATTTGGGATCCTGTTGAAACAAGGACAAAAGATGCACGCAAACGCAGTAAAATAATAAAAACCATACTCTACTTATGCAAAAACAAGAGGTAAATATGCTCCAATTTTGGAATCATCAGACAGCAGGACCGCGGAACCGCGAACCAACGGCGCGACCCAAATGGACCGAATCGCGATGACCGACCGATCCTCTCACCAAATTTGGGCCGCGAATGCGTTTGCCGGACAACGTGCGCACCCTCCCGTTTCCCCCTATCCACCTCGGGCCCTCCCGTCAGTGGCACATAAGGGACATAGACATGATCAACTCTTTGTCCTAAACCCTCGCCCGCCATCTCCACCGTCATCCTAGGTCGCGTCGCCATCTGTGTTGTGTGTCATCGTTTCCCTCGCCACTTTCGAGTGTATCCTACTGTCTAGAAGCCACTGTCTTTTTCCACCATCTTGTACCAACTAGCCAATGTTCATACAACTTGCTGGCTATTGCCTTCCCCGACCGTCGTTGCACGTGTTTCCCACACTACCAACATCGCTGTATCCCCATGCATTTGCCAGAGGTAACTTGTTTTTATGGCTCCTGCCCGAGGCTCGATGTGATGCCTATACTTCATAGGATAGATGCCCAGGCATGTCGCTAGCCCGAGCGCCTAGGACTTTATCGTCCAATTGCCCGACCACATTTGAGGTACATCTGTTGCTCATTTTTCTTGCACATCACATTATAGGCATGGACATTAACATTGCAGCCATGAACCGACCATCGGCCTCTGCGTGTGCAGATGGACAGTAGGGCAATCAAGTTTTTCTAGAAGAATGTCATCAAATCATCTTTGTATGGCAGATCCAACGATGACAACGACATTTTGTTGGCTGCTGCAAACATGATGCACAATCACTACCTGATGTCGGTGAGTAGGGGTTGCGCGTTGAAGAAGCGCAAGCCCAACGTGGATCATGATAGAGATGGTTTCCATGAGCGCCTTTACAAGGAATACTTCCACCAAACTAATCCGATGTATGATGATAAGACATTTCGTTGCCACTATTAGATGTTCAGAAAGTTATTCCTAGAGATTCTCGATGGCGTGAGGGATTATGATGAGTATTTCAAGGTCAAGGACGATGCTATCGGTAAGGTTGTCTTCTCATCATACCAAAAATGTTCTGCGGCCATCCACATGCTTGTATATGGAGTAGCAGGTGATCTCATTGATGAGTACATGTGCATGAGCAAGTCCACATGCCTTGAATTAATGTATAAGTTTTGTACAGTAGTTATTGCAGTGTTTGGAAAATTTTACACGAGAGAGCCAAACATCAAAGACATTGCCCGCCTTTTGTCCATCAACGAGAAGAGGGGGTTTCCTGGCATGCTGGACAATATAGACTGCATGTATTGGAAGTGGAAGAAACTGTCTCTTTGTTTGGCGAGAGCAGTTCAAGGGGCATGTGGACGGATGCACGGTCATTCTGGAGGCTATTGCATCACATGATCTATGGATTTGTGATACGTCGGAAACGTATCTATAATTTTTGATGCTCCATGCTTGTTTTGTATCATTTGTCTTATGTTTTGTCTACACTTTGAGGTATTTTTATACACTTTCTATAACTAACCTATTGACAAGATGTCACGGTGCCAGTTGCCTGTTTTCTTCTGTTTTTGGTTCCAGAAAGGTAGAAAATCAATATTCTTGAAATTGGACAGGACAAAAGCCAAAGTCATTATTTTTCCTGGAGCAACACGGAACCACGAAGCATAGCCGGAGGGGGGCCACAGGGTGGCCGCACCCCCTAGGCGCGGGCAAGCCCTGGAGGCGCCCACAGGGGGTGTGGGGCCCCTGGACCCCCACCGACCTTGATTCCTGCGCCTATAAGAAGCCTCCGGCCCAAAAAACCCTAGGGCATCCAGAAGAAATCCATGAAAACCTCCATAGCGTCGCCACCACCGAAGGGGAGATTCGGGGGACAGAAAGTCTATGTTCCGGCACCCTGCCAGGACGGGGAAGTGCCCACAGAGCCATCTCCATTGATCTCCACCACAATCTCCATCACCGTTGCTGATTCCTATGATGAGGAGGGAGTAGTTCTTCCTCGAGGCTAAGGGCTCTACCGGTAGCTATGTGTTCATCTCTCTCTCTATGCATGATCTTGTTGTGGTCATGAGCTTTGTAATCAAGTAGATCTACCTTGCTACTCAAGTGCTTCAATAGATCTCTGCTCTCCCCATGTGTGTGAAAGTGACATCATGCACGCCATGGTGGCACTTAGGTTTGAGTCTACATAAATACTCTTTGTGTTTTAATAGATCTATACTTTTCCCCACGTGTGTGAAAGTGACAGCGTGCATACCGTGTGTGGCACTTTGGCTAGATTGAATATTTGTTATGAGTTATATTTGGAGTTGGATGTCTTTATGAAATTGTGGTCTTTGTTGGAACCATCTAGCGCTCAAGGTGACAGTGTGGGGTTATCTAGATTGGGGAAGGCCCTACCATAGATTAGAGTGTCCAACCGAAGAGTAGTTAAGAGTAGTATCATGAAGATAGGATATTTATATGAGAGAGTGTTCAACTAGTGAAAGTATGATCCCTAGGCCTTGTTTCTAAGCATTGAAACACCATTTTCTACTAGATATGTTGCATGTTTGCTTGCTTCCATCTTTGTTCCGTTTGTCGGGGAGGTTTTGGTCATTTACCTTACCTCACCATCAAGCTCTTTTCTGGCACCGTTATCACTTGTATTTCACTATCTCTTCGCCAAACTAGTGCACCTAGTGTGTTGGGGACACAAGAGACTTCTTGTACCTTGATTGCAGGGTTGCTTGAGAGGGATACCTTTGACCACTTCCTCCCTGAGTTCGATAAACCTTGGGTAATCCACTTAAGGGAAACTTGCTGCTGTTCTACAAACCTCTGCACTTGGAGGCCCAACAACTGTCTACAAGAATAGAAGTGCGTAGACATCAATTTGTCACTCCTTTTTAGTATGGTAGGATCTAACAATGATATCAATGTGCTTTAGCTGTCATTTGTATTCGCTGGGCTTGTAGAAGACAATGCTCCTAAGGTTAACTTTGTTATTAGTGGCAATCTTTACGACAAAGGGTATTATCTATATTATAACATTTATCCTTTCTGGTCAACATTTGTCAAGACAATTCGCAACCCTGAAGAAGAAAAATGTAAGAGGTTCACGAAAAAACAAGAGACTTGTAGAAAAGATGTGGAGAGGGTATTTGATGTGCTCCAATCTCGGTGGGCTACTGTTCGTCATCCTGCTAGAACTTGGAGCATCGAGAGTATGTGGGAGGTAATGACGAGTTGTGTGATTATGCACAACATAATCGTTGAGGACAAGCATGGTGATAACCACTATGACCAAGGCTGGGAATTTGAGGGTAACTTGATTGATCCGCTGTCTAGGCAACATCTTGATAAGATTTCATGCATGTGCATCATACGATCCGTGATCGGGACCTTCATGACCGTCTTCAAGCGGATCTGATTGAGCGTACATGGACTTGCGTGGAAACCAACACCACTAGTCATAATTCCTTATTTATAAAGTATTTGAATTTTATCTATTGCTCTAATATGTCGCATTGGTCGCAATGGTCATCGCAAACCAAACTGATCTAGCCGGCCGAACAGTGACCCATTTTTTGTCCGTGAGTTAGACACAAACTAACCATCTCGAATACATTATAGCTATCTAATAGAAAAATGATATACATCCCTCGACGAAGGTCGCTCGTACACCCACGTGTTCCAGCGAGGCCCACCCACCTCCTGCCTTATCTCTTTTGCACAGATGGAAACCGAGTCGTTCCTCCTCATCCCCGCAAAGCACCCTCCCTACCTTCCTCCTCGTTAGCTCCCTCCACATCATAGCACAAATACGCGCTGGCAGTGGTGATGAAGACCAACGTGCTCGAGTGCGCGGCATGCCTCTCGGAGGTTGGCGGTGGTAGATAGACCTTGTAGCACCGTAGATGTCTCCGACGGTGCGCTATGATCTCCTCTCTCGTGCATCTCGGGGACCTCGAGGGATTAGGGCGAGGCGGGCGCAGTCACCGCCACTGAGGCTTCTCTACCAGGTCACCGCCATTTGACCTCCGGCCCGAGCTGCGCGTGCACGCGTATGCGTGCGAGGTGCGATCATATCTGTTGCTACAGGGGCCGTCGGGCTTGCTACAAGGGTCGACTGGGCTTTGCTACAAAAGACAGCAAGCCTTGCTATCGGCAGTGGGCGCCGCAGTTTCGAGCGGTGGGAGGTTTTTCTTCAAGGGGGAAGCGTAAGGTCTTGATACATGCAGTGTCGAGCATTGCTAACATGGGTGGCAGGCGTTGCTACAGGGGGAAGGCTGACCTTGCTACCGATGTTACTACTGAGGCAACAGATTTTGCTACCGACGGTCGGCAGACTTGCTACAGAGGCACGATGGCCTTGCTACTAGGAGTTGATGGCCTACTACCGAGGCTCGAGGGTCCAGCTACAAAGGTCTGGAGGCGCTGCTACGGTCATGTGGTGTTGCTGCTACAATGGCGCGGTGGTCTTGCTATAGAGGAGCGATGACGCTGCTGCTACAATGGCACGACGGTCTTGATACAAAGGAGCAGTGGCACTGCTATAATGGGCGAGCAATGCTCCTACATAGGCGAGGTGGCGCTTGTACAACGAGCAGCCGACTTTGTGGTGGCCTCTCCGGTGACAACCTCTTCTCTGGCGACGGCGTCGTCTCCAGCGACGGATGGGAGAGCGAGAGACGATAAGGATATGTGGTATTTTTTTCCTCCGTGAGACTGTGGAGTCGTTCCATGGGAGAGAGGATAGGTATGTTCCGTGAGATAAAAAAGTAGGTGCGAACAAGGTGTCTTCTATTGACTAGGTATGGGGACACGGGTTGTTTCTGGACCAGGACGATGGGAGCACCTGATGTTCCGGAGGACACTCACTGCTCGCCTATCTAAAATCAAATCCAGCAGTTTCCTAAAATATGTCCCCTATATCTTAAAATCTTGGACTCCCCTAAAATTATTCTCCCCTAAAAATTGCTCAACTCCAGCAGTTCCCCTAAAACGACATCTCCCCTATTCTATATTTTAAGAATTTTTCATAACTACCATTTGAAACCCAATGGCTACCTCTCCAACGGCTAGTTTTTCAACGACTAGATTTACAACGACTAGTTTTCAAATCTATATATACTTAACATCTCTCATATCTCTCACAACATTATTCTATCTTCTCTTTTACTTCACTTTCACCATCTCTTTTGCATCTCTCAAACATGAAATGGGTGCGAAGCCTATGTACGTTCTAGATTATGTAAGCGATGCATGTATCATTTTCTACTTAATGCCAACAATGGTTTTAAACTACAGATTACAATGTGTAGTTCCAAATCCAAATGGTGCGAAAATAGTCATGAGTACAGATTACAACACATAGTTCCAAATTCAAATAGTGGAAATATAATATTGAGTACAGATTACAACATATGGTTCCAAATTAGTACAAATCACAACAAGTTGCGATCATGACCTGGCTCTTCCTTATTTTGTAGAATTCTTGTTCTTCCTCCCCATGCTAGTAATGTCCATGCTCATTATTGTGCTATCTTCCGCCATCGTCATGCATTCTTCTGCCATTCTCATGATTTGTATCTTTTATTCTTCTAATGCAATCTTTTTTCTTTTATTGCAAGTTTTTTTCTGCCAACTTCTTGTTGGGGTAAGAAGCCACAACCCACACTACTTGCGGTGATCCCCGAGGATAGTTTCAATCAACAGATATGCCGTGGAAATAAAACAATAAGCACATGCATAAGTGACACAAGGATTTACATGGAAAAACCTTCTCAAGGTGAGAAGGAAAAAACTACGAGTGCGGACCAACCGGTCCACCGAGCTTCACTATGAGCAACCTGGGTAGAGAGTTTTCTCTAGAACATCTAGAGATATACAACAACAACAACAACAACAACAACAACAACAACAACAACAACAACAACAACAACAACAACAACAGCAACAACAAAGAACAAAGAATAAAGAACAACAAAGCATCAACAACAACAACAACAACAACAACAACAACAACAACAACAACAACAACAACAACAACAACAACAACAACAACAACAACAACAACAACAACAACAACAACAACAACAACAACAACAACAACAACAACAACAACAACAACAACAACAACAACAGAATAAATAACAGAATAAATGATAACAAAGAAGAAAGAAAGCAGCAGCAGCAACAACAACAACAACAACAACAACAACAACAACAACAACAACAACAACAACAACAACAACAACAACAACAACAACAACAACAACAACAACAACAACAACAACAACAACAACAACAACAACAACAACAACAACAACAACAACAACAACAAGAACTTGAGAGAAAGATTATAGCAAAGCAGAGTATCTCAATTTCTGTCTCCTTCGGTAATCAGCAAACTGCTCTTAAACCGCAGATCAAATCATCACCAAACTTGGTAGAAAAGCTGACATACGAGTACCCAACATACATGCCAAATTTCAGGCCAATCGGACATCGTTTGCCTGCCCAAACTGTTCGTCTACCAAAACTGCTATGTGCTAAAACTGCAGTAGTCCGAACTAACTAAACCGCTTCCAAATCTGATGCTACACTGACCCAAACCTCAAACCAGCTAACCATATCGAACTACTCAAAGAAAGTACAAGCTCATCAAGTTTGGAGCAATCCAAGCATGTTTGAGCCTCCAAACACCAGCTTGAAGACAGACCGGTCAGATCTCAGAAATCTGGACATAAATCACCTCTCCCCCTTCTTTCTCTCTTCTCACTAGGTTGTGGTGTTCTTGTGTGTTCTCTCACCCTTTCTCATCATCCACCATGTTGGCTTGCTTCAGTCACTTGCTCACTCTCTGATTGAGACACACAGCCACCAAGGGTGGCTAGGGTTTTGTTTTCTACTCCTCTCCCAAGGAGCACCTCAGCCATTGGATACGAACATCGATCAACGATTGAAACGTGTTGGACTTTCACGGGCTGATGTTGGGCTGCCAACACACCTCCATGTGGCGGGACATGGCCCAACAAACTCCCCTCCCGACATCATGGAGGGTATCACTGCCAACCGACAGTCATGAAGGCGAGCCAACAGCATACCTCGATCTTTCCTCTTGTCACCACCTTGGTCAACATATCATCCCCATTGTCATCAGTGTGCACCTTCTCAATTTGCATTTGCTTGGAATTCAGAACATCTCGAATCCAATGATAGCGAACATCAATATGCTTCGACCTCGAATGAAAACTTGCATTCTTACTCAGGTGAATGGCACTTTGTTATCACAAAACAACACATACTTGTCTTTCTCAAAACCAAGATCACAAGCCAATCGTTTTAGCCACAATAGCTCCTTACTCGCCTCAGTTACTGCGATGAACTCGACCTCAGTTGTGTTCAGCGCCACACACTTTTGCAACCTGCTTTGCCATGCCACTGCTCCCCCTAAATGGGTAATCAAATAACCTGAAGTAGACTTCCTTCCATCAACATCTCCAACCAAGTCTGAATCTGAATATGCAATCAGCTTGGGCTCACTACCACCAAAACAAAGCTTCATATTAGTGTTGCCCCGGAGATACCTGAAAATCCACTTCACGGCTTCCCAATGTGGTCTTCCTAGATTGGACATAAATCTGCTCATAGTACTAACCACTTGAGAAATGTCAGGTTGTGTGCACACCATAGCATACATCAAACTCCCAATAGCTGAAGCATAAGGAACTTTTTGTATTTCCTTTTCCATCTCTTCAATGAGGGAAATTGCTTTTTACTCAACTTGAAATGAGCTGCGAGTGGACAGCTCACTTCCCTTGCCTTGTCCATCTTGAACTTGCGAAGTACCTTCTCAATGTATTTCTCTAGAGACAAGTACAACTTGTTGGATTTTCTGTCTCTCTCAATTCTCATGCCGATAATACACTTTGCTGGACCCAAGTATTTCATGGCAAAACTTTTGCTCAACTCTTTCTTTAGCCTAGCAATCCTAGAGACATTCTTGCCAACAATCAAGATATCATCAACATAGAGCAATAACATGATAAAATCATCACCTGAGAACCTCTGAATAAAACACAATGGTCTGAGCTACACCTCTTGTAGCCTTTCTCCCCCCATGACAGATTCAAACTTCATGTACCATTGTCTCGGTGCTTGTTTCAGGCCATAGATACTTTTCTTCAATTTGCACACATAGTCTTCTTTGCCTTTAACAAGAAACCCCTCACGCTGCTCCATGCAAATTTCTTCCTCCAACTCTCCATGAAGGAAAGTTGTCTTCACATCCATTTGCTCGACCTCCAAGTTGAGACTTGCTGTCATGCCAAGGATCCTTCGGATTGATGTCATCTTCACCACCGGAGAAAATATTTCATCAAAGTCAATATATTTTCTCTGGTTGAATCCTTTTATAACTATTATGTCCTTATACCTTGGATGTGACGTGTGCTATTCTTCCTTGATTCTATAGACCCACTTGTTCTTTAGAATTTTCTTGCCCTGGGGCAACTTCACCATCTCATAAGTATGATTCTTATGCAAGGAATCCATCTCTTCTTGCATAGCCTTATTCCACTCCTTGTTCACATCTTTCATTGCCTCTTGAAAGCACCCAGGTTCTGAACCATCAGACAATAACACCACATATTGGTCTGAGTCATACCTAGTGGAAGGAACACGACCTCTGCTGGACCGTCTGAGTGGAGCAACTGGTGGACTATCTGGTTTAGGTGCTTGCTGATCATGATCATATTCTTCAGCATCATACTCTTGATGCTGCTGGAGAGCATCCTCACCTGTACCACTATGTGCATCATCTTTTGCATCATCATTTTCACCTTCTTATTGAGCTAAATCTGTAGGAACTGGGTCAGAATCAGATCTGTCTTGCTACTAATTTCGAGGAGAAACATGTACCGGAACTTGCTCCAAAACCCGTACCTTTGTCTTCACAGTATCCTCAATTGTTTGGTCTTCAACAAACACAACATCACGGCTTCTCACAACATTTCTTACTATTGGATTCATACGACTTATAGCCGAACGGATCACCTCCATAGCCAAGAAATATACATTGTCGTGTCTTTGAATCAAGCTTTTACCTTTCACTTGAGGGATATGAACAAAGGCCTTGCACCCAAAAACCGTCAGGTGCTCATATGAGACTTCCTTGTCATAAAAGACACTGTTTGGAACATCTCCCTGCAATGGATAACTTGGTGAGAGATTAATAAGATAAACTGCAGTCAACAAAGCCTCACCCCAATAATGTTTATGCAGCTTTGCAATCGATAGCAAGCATCTAAACCTCTCAACAATTGTCATGTCCATCCTCTCAACAAGACCATTCAGTTGTGGTGTCTTTGGAGGAGTAAATTGGTGCCTAATTCCCTGCTCCTTGTAGTAGGCATCAAATGTTCCAATATACTCTCCCCATTATCAGTGCGAATGCACTTGATCTTCTTCTCAGTTTCTCTCTCAACTGAGACTTGGAATTTCTTGAATACACTTATTACTTGATGTTTGTTCTTCAAAACATAGACCCAAACCTTCCTGGAATAGTCATCAATAAATGTGATAAAGTACTTTGCTCCACCCATAGACCTCCCTGACATTTTGCAAACATCGGAATGTATCAAGTCCAGCACCTCGGGCTTCTTATGAGGAGGTTGACTCTTGAACGCAACTCTATGTTGCTTCCCCGCTAGACAATCTAAACATTTCTTGATGTGAACACCTTTCAACAGATTTTTCTTCACTAGCACCATCATCCCCTTCTCACTCATGTGCCCAAGTCTCTTGTGCCATAAGGCACACACATCCTATTTCTGCAATGATTGGCATAAGAAGCAGAAAGCTTAGCATGAACATGATATAAAACTGAAACCATGTTACCTTTTGCAACAACCAGGTTCCCTTTGGTGAGCTTGTACTATGAATTTTCAAATCTGCTCAAGTACCCATCTCCATCAAGCAATCCAGCCGAGATAATGTTGAGCCGAAAGGCCTCAACATGTCTCACCGACTTGAGGACTAGCGCCGTACCATTTTAAGTCTCCAAGTGCACATATATCCTCTTCCAATGATTTTTGCTCTATCATTATTTCCCATCTTCACAATACCAAAATCATCTATTGTGTAGTTGGTGAAGAGATATCTACGAGATGTGGCATGTAAGGTAGCACCGCTGTCCAGAATCCAAGTCATCCCATCACCATCTACAAGGCTGATGGTATCATCAGAAACTACAGTGATCCTCTCCTCCGTGGTGGAAACACTGCTTCCATCATGTTCTTCATGCATGAGAAACATGATCTCCTCAACCGCAACAATCCGGCCTCCTGTACTATCACTATCACTATCACTGTCGGCCTGCTTCTAAACTTTGTTCTTTTTCTTTTTGTCTTTCTTCCATTGTTCACAATGCCACTTGATGTGGACCTTCTCATGGCAGTGATGGCATATAATACCAGCATACTTGTCTTTGCCTCTTGATTTACTTCTACTTCTTTCTCCTCCCTTACTCATACCTTTGCTCTTGCTTCTCCCCCATGGCTCGGTCACTAACATTTCAGAATGTGAGGAAGAACCATCCTTATCAGAAATTTTTCTAGACTCTTCATTTAGTACCTTGGTCTTCAAAAGATTCCAAGTGACTACTCCATTAGGTGCTGAATTGCACATGGTGACCTTAAAGGTCTCCCAAGTGTCCGGTAATGAGCCAAGTACCAGCAAGGCTCTGACTTCATCTTCAAATATGATTCCCATTGAAGATAGCTGATTTATAATGCCCTGAAATTCATTCACATGATCTGCAATTGGAGTGCCCTCCTTGTACCTCAAACGCATCAATTTCTTGATCAAGAACGTCTTGTTGGTACCTTCTTTGCGGGCATACAACTCCTCCAATTTGTGCCATAAGGTACGTGCATGTGACTCATCAATGATATGGTTCAAAACATTATCATCCACCCATTATCGGATGAACCCACAAGCTTAGAGATGAAGTTGTTGAATAATAGAGCAATTTACCAAGCGAATTACCCATAATAAACGCTAGATAAAACATGATTAGAATAAAAGATAAAATACTAATCATGTGAAATAGCGAAAACATATTAAGACAGTTAACCAAACAGACTGCAAGACATAAGCCTTGAGATGCGATCAGAACAAGATTGATAAAGAAAACATACACGGCAGTGGCAGCAGAAGAGGAACCACCGGTCTTCATGTTGGCACCGTCGTTAGCCATGTCGTCGAGGAAGAGGGTGCTGATGTCGGGGAAGAAGTCCTCGTCGGGAAAGATGTCGCCGCAGTCGCTATCCGTGTGGGAGTCCGTGACGAAGCCAGTAGTCGCGCTGATAGCGCTCCCCAAAAACCTTATCGCCCTTCTCCCGTACATGACTCGAAGCAGCGGGGTCTCGGAGGCCTACTGTCCCGGCTCATGGTGCATGCCGCAAGACGGGATGGGGAAGATCTAGGTAGCGCGGTGCTCTAGAACTTGAGGCGCAAAGGAGTATGCGACGATGTGTTGTGGTGTGTCTGAGAAGAGGCGCGACCTCTCTCTTATATAGACACAGAGGGGTAGGCAGACAGGCTGTGCAGAAGATGAAACGAACGGACTGGAGTTGAAGCGAACATGCGGCAGCCCACCGAACAGCCTCCACTCAGTTCGTATTAAAAGTCCACTCGAGAAAACGTTTCAACTTCTATACGACTGTTTATATACCATTCATGCGTGGCAAAATAAAGCTCGGCTCGGCGAGATTCCCGCGACCCGTGGCGCGCGCGCGTCGTGACGTGACGTGACGTGATGCGGCCCGTCCTACGGACGCACCTCCATCTACAACACCTAGTCCCCCAAGTGGACCAATGACTCGCGCCCGAGCCAAGCTCCTACAAGCCAAGGTTAACTCGCTCCTTTCCTCATGTGATTTTGGTCTACCTTTGGATGGCTTGCTACTTCATGCAACTACGTTGTGTATCCTCAGATATGAAGCAACATCACCACACCAAGCCACCAAGGAAGAAGGACCAGGAGAAGACGCTGCTGGAGCTATGCACACCGGAGTCTCCGACCGGAATCTCCGGTCCCCTACACCGGAGTCTCCAGACCTTCCTCCGGTCTGGACCCAAGAACCAAGCCCGGGACAGTCTGATACCCCCTCCGAAGACGGGTCCGGAGATTGACCGGAGTATCCGGCCCAGACCGGAGTCTCTGGACCCAACACCTGAGTCTCCGGCCTGCTCAATGCCAGGCATGTTAAGGCCTTTTGGGCCTGACCCATGTAACCCCCAATTTCGTCCAAACTTCCAGTTTTATTCCCAAACTACCCCTGTTTAAGTGGCTGGCCTATATAAAGCCCCACCCCCTCTATTGTAAACCCTAGACTTGGATAATAATAGTTGAGGACACCCCTTTGAGGATCTTTCATCTATTGGTCTCATGCTCCTACCAAGGGGCACCCTATTATCCACCACCTCTTGGATCTTGCCTAGTGCATTCAAGTTGTACAAGGCCTTGGGATCTCGGTTTCTCGTCCCCAAGTAGTCAAGATCTCACCAAGCACCTCGCCCCCGTTGTTGGTCGTGGAGAGAGAGCTTCGCCCAACACCGATCCTAGGGATTATGTTGGACCAGATGCCACCGGCGTGAGTTATCGGCGTGTATCGTGATTTGTGTGCGTGAGTTTATCGGGTTCTTCGTGTGCGTGTGTTCGAGGATTTCATCCCCCTTTCTCCCTTCCACCGCTTTCCCCTCGATTCCCGCGGAGATTCGTGAAAGATCGGGCCACCCCAAGGGGTTACCCCATAACATATTGGTATCAAGAGCAAGGTTGATCACGAATTTCCCCTCAATTTTTCTTCTATCCACCGTAAATTCGAAATTTTCCCAAAAAACAGCCCCAATTTGCCTTTGGAGCGATCTACGTTTTGGAGTGTTATTTGTGGTTTTGATCCGACCAAATCTTGTCTAAGGTGTTGGTCCAGCTTTTGCCTGCGTTTCCCAGCCCAATTTTGGCCAAATTTTCGCGGATTTGAGGACTCTAGGCGTGAATTTCCGCTCAAGAACACGAGCAGATGTTCCACACTAGAGTCTCCGGCCCTGTGCACCGGAGTCTCCGGTCTACACCGGAGTCTCCTGTCCTGGACGCCAGTTTTGCTCTTTTTCCTCTTTTCTGCATTGGCTAATCTGTCCGCTTGTGGTTTGTGTTCCGTGTGCGTGTAACCAACTAACAGATAGCTTCCGCAACATCGCCGCGCTCTTCGACACCACGGACCGCAAACTCTTCCCCGCTCCATCGACACAAGATCATCATCAACAACTAAGGTATAACTTGTGTCAACCCTTGTAGCCATATCTTCCTTTGTGTGTACCTATCCTATGAGAGCAACTCATTTTGTGTTTGTCTAAGCATTGTGCACTTGCCATTGGAAAGTGAGAGTGTGAGGGCAAATACAAAAGTTAACATAGTAGCATAGAAAGGGAGAAAAAGAAAAGGAATAAAAAAAGAGAGGAAAAGAAAAAGAAAAATAGAAAGATACATAGTCTCCCAATACAAAGAGAGCATCAAGCTTGTAAGCAAACTAGAGAGGAAGAAGCGCGCCAAGGCAAGTGCACAAATCCGTTGCTTACTCTCTTTTGGAAAACGAGTTGTGGTCTCTCCTTGAGTTGGCATGACAACCGAGCGTAGTCTTCGTTAGGCCACTTCGTGCTCACTTTCATAGTCGTGCTAACCCCATTTTTCTCCACGTGTGTGTGTAGTCGTAGGGTCTCGTCACCTTTTGAGTTGACCATTTCCTTTTAACTTGAGTTTGTTGGATCTTCCCCACTTTTGACTATCCTTTGCGTTCGATTGGTTATTCGGCTTTCCCACAATCCTACCCATCCACCAAAAGCTTTTGAGAGTTGTAGCTTTTTTGTGTGTGAGTTTCTTTGCAATTTCACTTTGCACGCTGTTCACTCCTTTGTGTGGCAATTGGTTTGATATAATCTCCAAGGTGAGGTAAAAGGCTAACTCTACGCACCCTTATTCCCCATATACAACCCTTGTCGGCTTTGCATCATGGACAGGAATGGCGAGCCGTCCCAACCACCACCACCTCCGGAGGACGACACACAATACATGACACGATGGGATCATTGGAAGGTCCGAGGAGAATTCAACTACCGCTGTGAAGCCCTTGAGCGGCGGCAAGATGAACAATTTAGCGAAGCCCGAGTGGAGTTCAAGAACATCGACAACCGCTTCGAAGAAATCCGAGGCCAAATGCATGCCATGCAACACAACCTCGGTTATCAAAATGAAGCTCTTGGTCGCGCCCTCGCCTCAACGGATGAGAAGCTTCAACGCCTCATTGATGGGTTAGCTAGGCCACGATCGCGAGACTCAAGATCATCACGGCACTCCTCAAGTGAATCAAGTGCACCTCGTTGTCACGCTTCAAGGCACCGGGATGGGCTCGTCCTTCAATCCATGAGCTCTTCTCAAGCGGTACCATCTCCACGACACGCCGCAACGTCAAGCTATGATGGTGACCTCTCCGCAAGACCTCCAAGACGTGAAGCGGACCAGCCACAACCAAGGGCACTTGTGATTCAACAAGAGAAACCTCACATGGACCACCAAGCCCATCGCCATCGACATGCTCTTTCCACAACAAGTGAAGCATCCGAAGTGGAAGAACAAGACCGCCGTCGGTGTGATCGAAGCACTCGAAGACCCACCAAGGCGTCATCATCGACATGAACGTCAACATCGGCAACATGATCATCATGACGAGCCTCCTCCACATCAAGAAGAAAGAGAGCAGCCCATTGCGCATGCGGCTCGACGTCCTCCTCGCCACATGGCGCAAAACAATGCTCCTCGGCATCAACCACGACAAGAACAAGAGCAAGCTCCCCAAGCTCGTCGTGAGGATCAACAACCTCCTCCTCGTCCTCAACCGCGCCAACAACACGAGCAAGATCCCCAAGCTCGTAGTCAAAACCAAGTTCCACCACCAAACGCGACACCTCAACAACCACAAGAGCAACGCCACCATCACCAAGCAAGACATGAGAGCTCGGATGATGAAGATGGCCGCCAAAATCATGGCAACCGTCGCCACCGGAACCGCAATGAAGAAGAAACTTTCGGCAAGCTCAAGTTCACCATGCCCAAGTTCACCGGTTCCAATGAACCCGAAGAATACCTCTCGTGGGAACTCAAGGTTGACAAGATCTTCCGCATGCACAACTATAGCAATGAGAAGATGATGGCCATGGAATCCCTCTAGTTTAATGAGTATGCCAACCTTTGGTGGGAACAAGTCCAACTCGCTCGTGAATCAAAAGAAGAGCCTCCAATCTCAACTTGGCAAGATATGAAGGCTCATATGAGATCCCGCTTTTTTCCTTCGCACTACACGCGTGACCTTTTCAACAAGCTTCAAACGCTTAGTCAAGGTACAAAGACTGTGGAAGAGTACTTCAAGCAAATGGAGCTCAACATGATCCGTGCCAACATTGAAGAACGTGACGAGCAAACAATGGCACGTTTCCTCAATGACTTGAACCATCCAATCAAGCACATCACCAAGTTCCAAAAGTACAACAACATGGTTGAGCTAGTGCACATCGCATCAAAGGCCGAGCGTCAAGTGCAAGAGGACATCAAGTACAACAAGCCAAAGACATACTTCACATACAAGCAAGTCCCAACCGCTACTCCGACAACACCAAGTGGAAGCTCAGCAAATACAACCAAGCTTCCCTTCAAGCCAACACTTCCTCAAGGAAAACCGCCCCCAAGTGGCAAATACACAAGAGATGAACAACCATTCAATGGTGAGTGCTACAAGTGTGGATGCAAAGGACACAAGTCGGCCGCATGTGGGAACAAGAAAGTTTTGTTCATCCATGACAACGGCGATGAAGAATACTTGAGTGAAGATGAGTTTGATGCAAGGGTCAAGGAAGCCATGGCAAGGCAACATTTGGAAGAGGACCAAGAACTAATTGTGTGTGAGCATGACGCAAGTCCATCGCTTGTGGTCATAAGGGTCTTAACTACTCAAGGCAATGAGAATGAAGACCAACGATCAAATATCTTCCAAACTCGTGCCGGTATCAATGGGAAGTCCATCAAGGTTGTCATCGATGGAGGGAGTTGCCACAATCTTGCAAGCACGGAATTGTGTGAGAAACTCAACCTCACCCTCCATCCACATAAGCACCCCTACCATATTTAATGGCTAAGTGACCAAGGGTCCGTCAAGATCAAGCACACCGTCTCGGTAACGTTCTCAATTGGACCATACAAAGACACGGTGGAATGTGACGTGGTCCCCATGACGGTTTGCCATATGTTGCTAGGAAGGCCGTGGCAATTTGAAAAGCGTGCTTTGCATGATGGTCACTCAAACACTTATACCTTCAAATGGCTTGAAAAAACTTGTGTTTTGCAACCAATGACTCCTAGCCAAATAATCGCGGACAATGCAAAGGCTTTAGCGAGGGCGCAATACACAAAAACACCTTGTGAGAAGAGTGGTGAGCAAGAGAACCACACTATAGTGAGTGAGTGCCACAAGCCAAACTCGAGTGTAAAAACTAAGAGTGTTCTTCTTGCCACCAAAAGTGAGATGAGAGAAGTGCGGAACGACCCATCCATCTTGCACTATGTCCTTGTATGCAAGGGACTAGCGCAAGGAACTAATGACTTGACAAATGTTCCTCCTTCTTTGATGGCTATTTTGCAGGAATTCCAAGATGTATTTCCCGAAGAGCTTCCTCATGGCCTACCTCCTCTTCGTGGAATCGAGCACCGCATCGACCTCATACCCGGCGCCCCACTCCCAAACCGCGCCGCGTATCGCACGAACCCGGAAGAGACGAAGGAGATAGAACGACAAATCAACCAACTCGTCTCCAAAGGTTTGATCCAAGTAAGCACTAGCCCAAGCGCGGTCCCCGTGATTCTAGTTCCAAAAACGGATGATACGTTGCGGTTATGCATGGACTGCTGTCCAATCAATGCTATCACCGTGCATTATCGACATCCTATACCGTGTCTTGATGACATGCTTGACGAGTTATGTGGAGACACTATATTTTCGAAAACTGATATTCGTAGTGGTTACCATCAAATTCGCATGGCCGAAGGTGATGAGTGGAAAACCGCCTTCAAGACCAAGCTTGGTCTCTATGAATGGTTGGTTATGCCTTTTGGCTTATCAAATGCCCCATCTACCTTCATGCGCCTCATGAACCATGTTTTGAGATCTCTCATTGGGAAGAGTGTCGTTGTTTACTTTGATGACATCCTTGTCTATAGCAAGTCACTAGAGGAGCATGTTACTCATGTTAAGGAGGTCCTTCAAATCCTTCGTCATGAAAAGATTTATGCTAATCTCCCAAAGTGCACTTTTGCAAAAGACAAACTCATTTTCCTTGGTTTTGTTGTGTCTTCTAATGGCATTGAAGTTGATTTCTCAAAAGTTAAGGACATACGAGATTGGCCCATACCTACCAATGTTAGTGAACTTCGTAGTTTTCATGGGTTGGCTGGCTTTTACCGTCTCTTTGTGAAAGACTTTTCTACCATTGCTTTCCCCCTCAACGAATTGAACAAGAAAAATGTCACGTTCGTTTAGGGAAAAGCACAACAAAAGGCTTTTGATGAGCTCAAAAAGAGGCTCACCGAAGCACCACTTCTTGCATTACCGGACTTCACAAAAACCTTTGAGATTGAATGTGACGCTAGTGGAATTGGCATTGGAGGCGTCCTTATGCAAAATGGGCGTCCTATTGCATACCATAGTGAGAAACTTGATGGCGCACGCCTTAACTATCCCATCTATGACAAAGAGCTTTTTGCCTTGGTTCGTGTCCTTCAAGTGTGGCAACACTACCTTTGGCCCAAAGAATTTATCATCCATTCCGACCATGAGTCGTTGAAATATCTTAAGGGCCAAGCCAATTTGAGTAAAAGGCACGCCAAATGGGTTGAGTTTATGGAATCTTTTCCTTACATTGTCAAGTACAAGAAGGGTAAAGAAAATGTGGTAGCGGACGCTTTGTCTCGCAAAAACACAAACCTTCTTACGCGACTCGAAGTAAATGTCTTGGGTCTTGATGACATCAAATCTTTGTACACGTCCGACCCTTTCTTTGGACCAAATTTTACAAGATGTTCAATAGAAAAAGGGATTGATGATTTCTATTTGCATAAGGGTTTTCTTTTCAAACAAAACAAGCTTTTCATTCCGAAGTCGTCTCTCCAAATTTTGCTACTTCAAGAGTCCCATGGTGGAGGCCTTATGGGTCACTTTGGCCGTGACAAGACATATGACATGCTATCCACTCACTACTTTTGGCCAAAGATGAAGCGCGATGTGGAGCGCCACGTCCAACGATGCACTACATGTATCCAAGCTAAGTCTAAGTCTAACCCTTTTGGTCTTTATATGCCATTGCCTATTCCTCATGCACCTTGGTCGGACATTAGCATGTACTTTGTGTTAGGATTGCCTAGATCTAAACATGGAGATTCTATATTTGTGGTAGTGGATCGCTTTTCCAAAATGGCACACTTCATTTCGTGCCATAAGACTGATGATGCTTCACATGTAGAAAATTTGTTTTTCAGGGAAATAATTCGGCTACACGGTGTACCAAGAACAATCGTCTCTGACCGCGACGTCAAATTCATGAGCTACTTCTGGAAGACTCTCATGGCCAAGCTCGGCATCAAGCTCCTCTTCTCGTCTGCCTCGCATCCTCAAACCGATGGACAAACCGAGGTCGTCAATCGAAGCCTTGGCACACTCCTACGTGTGTTGATAAAGAAGAACCTTAAAGACTGGGAGGAATGTATTCCACACGCCGAGTTCGCCTACAACCTCTCCAAGCACTCCACCACCATGAGGAGACCATTCATGATCGTCTATGGCTTCGAGCCTATCACCGCGCTCGATATCCTTCCACTTCCGCTTCATGACCGTGCAAATATGGATGTGATCAAGCGTGCCCAAACAATGAAGAAACTCCATGAAGACACAAGAGCTATGATCGAGAAACAAGTCCTTCTCCAAGCATCAAGGCTAAACAAGAACAAGAAAGAGATGATCTTCGAGGAAGGCGACCTTGTGTGGATACACTTGAGTAAAGACCGCTTCCCCAAGGACCGCGACTCCAAACTCAAGCCAAGAGGTGACGGACCGTTCAAAGTCCTAAAGAGGATCAACAACAACGCCTACATCATAGATATCCCAACATCCAAGTATCTTGTGAGCCCGAAGTTCTATGTCAAGTACCTCTCTCCCTACAATGGAGAAGATGAAGTTGAGAAGGTTGAAGAGTCGAGGACGACTCTTTCCCAAGGGGGGGAGCTGATGCAGCCCGTCCTACGGACGCACCTCCATCTACAACACCTAGTCCCCCAAGCGGACCAATGACTCGCGCCCGAGCCAAGCTCCTACAAGCCAAGGTTAACTCGCTCCTTTCCTCATGTGATTTTGGTCTACCTTTGGATGGCTTGCTACTTCATGCAACTATGTTTTGTATCCTCAGATATGAAGCAACATCACCACACCAAGCCACCAAGGAAGAAGGACCAGGAGAAGACGCTGCTGGAGCTCTGCACATCGGAGTCTCTGGTGTAGACCGGAGTCTCCGGTCCCCTACACCGGAGTCTCTGGACCTTCCTCCGGTCCGTCCCCAAGAACCAAGCCCGGGACAGTCTGATACCCCCTCCGGAGACGGGTTCGGAGATTGACCGGAGTCTCCGGCCCAGACCGGAGTCTCTGGACCCAACACCAGAGTCTCCGGCCTGCTCGATGCCAGGCATGTTAAGGACTTTTGGGCCTGGCCCATGTAACCCCCAATTTCGTCCAAACTTCCAGTTTTATTCCCAAACTACCCCTGTTTAAGTGGCTGGCCTATATAAAGCCCCACCCTTCTATTGTAAACCCTAGACTTGGATAATAATAGTTAAGGACACCCCTTTGAGGATCTTTCATCTATTGGTCTCATGCTCCTACCAAGGGGCACCCTATTATCCACCACCTCTTGGATCTTGCCTAGTGCGTTCAAGTTGTACAAGGCCTTGGGATCTCGGTTTCTCGTCCCCAAGTAGTCAAGATCTCACCAAGAACCTCACCCCCGTTGTTGGTCGTGGAGAGAGAGCTTCGCCCAACACCGATCCTAGGGATTATGTTGGACCGGTTGCCACCGGCGTGAGTTATCTGTTGGAGATATGCCCTAGAGGCAATAATAAATGTAGTTATTATTATATCTTTGTGTTTATGATAAATGTTTTACATTCATGCTATAATAGTATTAACAAGGAAACATTAATACTTGTGTGATTTGTAAACTTAAATTTGAAGTCCCTAGTATAGCCTCTATACATCACTAGCTTGTTGGTTGATAAATGATTATGGTTTCCCTATCATGAACATTGAGATGTTATCAACAACAAGATCATATCGTTAGGAGAATGATATGGTGGACATACTCCTATAGATAAGCGTAGCATAAAGATCAAGTCATTTCAATAGTTCAATTGCTATATGCTTTCTGATACATAGTAACCTAATTCCTTCGACCATGAGATCATGCATATCACCTTTACCGGATGGATACTTTGATGACATCAAACACCACACCGTGAATCGGGTGGCTATAAAGGTGGCATTGAGTGTTCGGAAAGTATTGGTTGAGACACATGGATCAAGAGTGGATTTGTCCATCCATATGACGGATAGATATACTCAGGCCCTCTCGGTGGAATGTCATCCAATTGGCTTGCAAGCATGTGGTAGCTCACAAGGGATCACATATCACGAACGAGAAAAGAGTACTTATCGAACGAGGTTGAACTAGGTATGCAGAGATACCGACGATCATAACCTCGGATAAGTAAACTATCGTGAGACAAAGGGAAATTGGTATCGTATGTAAGTGGTTCATTCGATCGCAAAGTAATCGTAGAAATATGTGGGAGCCATATGAATTTCCAGATTCCTCTATTGGTTATTGTTCGGAGAAGTGTCTCGATCATGTCCGCATAATTCACGAACCGTAGGGAGACACACTTAAGGATTCGACGTTGTTTTAGTAGTTATGGTATTATGAGAAAGAGACCGAATGTTGTTCGGAGTCTCGGATGGGATCCGGGATATCATGAGGTGATCCGGAATGGTCTGGAGAATAAGATTCATATAAGGAAAGTCCCGTTTCGGAGTTCGGGAATGATTCCGGTGTTTTCATCGGGAATGTTCTAGAAGGTTCCGGAATGTCCGGCACTCCGGAAGGGAGGGGTACATGAATGTGTCATTGCATATTGGAATGATTGCATCATGTACTAAGTGTCCTCGCTGTTCCAAATAAAGGATTAAATTGAATCCTAATTTGAAAAGTCAAATAGCTAGTTTGAAAAGTCAAACGTCTAAAATTGGAAAGAGGAAAAGAGGAAGGAGAGGGAAACCGAGTTGGGGAGGGAATCCCTCCTCCGACCGGCGGCGCCTCCTCCAAGCCGAGCTGGGGAGGGACTCCCCTCCCCTGGCCGGCCCTCCACCTATATAAGGAGGCGGGGCTCCTCTAGACACACAAGTCCCTCACCTCAAACCCTAGAAAGCTGCAGCCTCCATAGCCGCCACCACCTAGGGTTTACCCTAGCCGACTTGGGGTCCCCGGAACCCTAGCCGCCCTCTAGCCCCTCCTCCTTGGTGTGTCTAAACCCTAGATCGCCGAGAGCTCTCATACTCCACCATACTCGCTTAAGGCGAAGCCTGCGAGATCTCCTCTACTCCTGTACCACGCCGTTGTCTTTGGGAATCGCGAGGAGAGTGCTACAACCTCCGATGCCCTCTTGGAACAAGGGAGAGGAAGGTCTTCGTCAGTAATCTTGAGCGTGTGACCGATTGCAAGGAGCGCCTTGAACGCCGGAAGGATCGTCTACGCGATCTTGAGATCGGGAAGAGTACGACTACATCACCCACGAGAATCTGCTCTCGTTAAACACTTTGGAATCTTTGAGGGTAAGTTATTCCATCGACTCGTTGCTACAATCTAGTAGATAGATCTTGGCTTGTTTGTTTGTATGCGATAGAAAATTTTTGTTTTCCATGCTACGAACCCCTACAGTGGTATCAGAGCCGTGTCTATATGCAGATCTGTTGCACGAGTATAACACAATGGTCATTATGGGCGTTGATGCTTTTATTGTCGATTGCTTCTTGTGTACTTTGCATCTTGCGGTATGTTGGGATGAAGCGGCCCGGGCTAACCTTACATGACATCGTTCATGAGACTTGCTCCACGGTTGACATGCAACTTGTATTGCTGCGAACCTAGCTTCACAAAAAGTCTTGACCGATACTAGGCTACCGTGGGACTTCCCCGCGGGTGGAGCTTATACGTCATACTCCATGACCTTTCATGAGTTTATTAGAGAGCACCCAACTCTCATAGACTGCGACGTTTGTGATCGAGACTCATATAGGTGTGTTCTTCAATAGATGTTCTGCAGGACAACATCTCTGCTTAAGATTAAGCCATTTAGAACACATTAAGATAAAATCAACCTGCCGTGCAGAATAGGAAAGTATTGCATCTTCACGGAGTGGTGTTAATTAAAGTGGGAATACTTTCCTCTTAGTCTACCAATAGGTTGTCTCCCAATTCTAATTCACGGGATCTCCGATCACATAGATTGGTTTGCCACTGTGGAGAACTCATAGTGTGGGTCTCATACCCATCTCCTTCGATGCATTTTCTATCACATTGCGTGATAGTCCCTTTGTGAAGGATGCGGGTTCTTAGATGTTTGGATATAATCCAATGCAATAACTCCGGAGTTTCTCATTTTCCTGACAGATTTTAGTCTCCTCTTCACATGTCTTGAGGACTTCATATTATCCTTAGAACTGTTCACCTTAATAATCACAGTTTGATTATCACAGTTCATTGGAATTGCGGGTATAGGTTTTTTAACCACATGTAAGTCCATCAGCGTTCACGAAGCCACTCGCTTCAACAAAGGCCGTGTCTAGTGTGAGTTCTGCTTCCATAGTTGACCTCGTTAAGATGGTGCTTGCAAGACTTCAAGAAATGGCCACCACCAAGTGTGAAAACATATCCACTCGTGGCCTTTATCTCGTCAGCATCAGATATCCAATTTGAATCACTATAACCCTCTAGTACCCTCGGATACCCGGTATAGTGTATGCCATAGCTCGCAGTGCCTTTTAGATATCGCATAAATCTCTCAAGAGTATGCCAGTGATCATCTCCTGGATTTGAAACAAATCGACTGAGTTTGCTTACAACAAAGGCGATGTTAGGCCTCATGGCACTAGCTAAATACATAAGCGAGCCAATGATTTGAGAGTATCTTAGTTGGTCTCTAGCATTTCTTCGATTCTTTCGAAGCAACACACTAGGATCATACGGTGTAGGAGAAAAATTGACGTCGCTATACCCGAAACAACTCAAGATTTTTTCCACATAGTGGGACTGAAGCAGTATAATCCCACCATCATCATCTCTCAATAGCTTGATGTTCAGGATGACATCAGCTACTCCTAGATCCTTCATCTCAAAGGAACGAGATAAGAAATCTTTAACCTCCTTAATTGCATTAAGGTTGGTTCCAAAAATCAGTATGTCATCAACATACAAACAAAGGATGACTCCCTCACCCCCACCATGGCGATAGTATACACACTTGTCAGCTTCGTTTACAACAAAGCCTGCAGTGGTTAAGGTTTTATTAATTTTTTCGTGCCACTGCTTAGGTGCTTGTTTAAGACCATATAAAGACTTCAGTAGCTTGCACACTTTTCTTTCTTGACCATTTGCTACAAAACCATCTGGTTGATCAATATAAATTTCCTCATCCAACTCTCCATTTAGGAAAGCCGTCTTAATGTCCATTTGATGAACGAGAAGACCGTGTGATACAGCCAGAGAAAGTAGTACTCGAATGGTAGTCAACCTTGCTATAGGTGAGTAAGTGTCAAAGAAGTCTTCACCTTCCTTTTGGGTATAACCCTTGGCCACAAGCCTTGCCTTGTACTTCTCAATAGTACCATCAGGCTTTAGTTTCTTCTTAAACACCCATTTACATCCTACAGGTTTGCACCCATAAGGACGATCAGTGATCTCCCATGTTTCATTAGCTAAGATGGAATTCATCTCACTATGAACAGCTTCCTTCCAGTAGTCAGCATCAGGAGATGCATAAGCTTCTGAAATGGAAGTGGGAGTTTCATCGACAAGGTACACAATGAAATCATCACCAAAAGACTTTGTAGTCCTTTGTCTCTTGATCCTTTTAGGAATTTCATTATCATCCTCCTTAGGACTTTCAGAGTGTTCAATTGGAATGGTAGGTTCATAGAATATAGCAAACTCCTGATTAGATGAACTAGGTATCTCCGGATTTGATGAGTTAGGTTTATCCTTCATTGGAAAGATATCCTCAAAGAAAGTCGCATCAGTCGACTCCATGTTTGTACCGACATGAATGTCAGGCACTTCAGATTTTACTATCAAGAATCTATAACCAATGCTATGAAAAGCATAGCCCAGAAAAACACAATCAATGGTTTTAGGTCCAAGCTTGCGCTTCTTGGGGATTGGTACATTAACTTTTGCCAAACAACCCCAAATACGTAAGTAAGAGAGTTTTAATCTTTTCTTCTCCCATTCTTTGAATGGAGTAATTTCTTTGTTCTTTGTGGGAACTCGGTTTAGGACATGACACGCGGTCAATAGTGCCTCCCCCACCATTCCTTAGAAAGACCCGATGTGTCTAACATGGCGTTAACCAAATTTGTTAGAGTACGGTTCTTTCTTTCGGCTACTCCATTTGACTGGGGTGAGTAGGGAGGCGTCCTCTCATGAATTATGCCATGTTCCACACAAAAGGAATCAAACTCGTTGGAAAAATACTCTCCACCACGATCAGACCTAAGCCTCTTAATCTTTCGATCAAGTTGATTTTCTGCCTCGGCTTTATAGATTTTGAAGAAACTCAAAGCCTCATCTTTTGATTTCAGAAGATACACATGACAATATCTCGTAGAGTCATCGATCAAAGTCATGAAATATTTCTTTCCACCTTTTGTCAACACACCATTCATCTCGGAAAGATCGAATGTATGAGCTCTAGTGGTGTTAAATTTCTCATTTCGCAATGTATGTGACTTGCGAGGTTGTTTAGCTTGCACGCAGACTTGGCACTTAGATCCCTTAACAGTTGAGAAATCGGGATTAAATTCATTTTGGCTAGCCACATACAACCAAAATTAATATGACAAAGAAGAGTGCGGACATTTGATTCAAAATTGTAAATATGATTAACAACTTTATTACAAATGTCGATGAGATAAGCGGAACAAGCCTCCGCATTCATAGCCTTTACCAACAAAGGTTCCATACTTCGAAATTACAAATTTATTGGACTCGAATACAACCTTGTAGCCATCTCGACACAGAAGAGATCCGCTAACAAGATTTTTATTTATTGAGGGAACATGATGCACGTTCTTCAGGCGCACGGTCTTTCCTGAAGTGAACTTCAGATCGACCGTACCAACACCATGAACAGAAGCATGAGAGTCGTTCCCCATCAGCACGGTTTGAGTCCCTCTGACCTGATATGAAGAAAACATGGAAATATCAGAATATACATGTACATTAGCGCCCGTGTCAATCCACCAATCAGGAGAATGACATAATGAAAGAACAGTAGGTAATATACCATACCCAACATCTTTCATCTCAACGTCGCCCATGACAAATTAGCAGTCTTGCTGCTCTTCCCATAATGGCTCTTGTCAAAGCGGTTGGGACAAGCAGGAGCCCAATGATTAGGATCACCGCACACATGACAAGCACCTTTCCTCTTATCAGTCTTCTTCTTGAAGCTGGTGGACTGTGAGACCTTGTTTTTTCCATCGAACTTTCCTTTGTCATCAAAGTTGCCTTTGTTCTTGAATTTGTGAGGATGGAAGTTCCTTTTCTATACCAGGTTGGCATTAGAACCTCCCTCGGTACCTCGAGCACGTGTGCCTTTTGCTCTCACCTTCTCTTCCACATCAAGAGTCCCAATGAGATCCATCACGGAGAACTCTTATCTCTTGTGCTTCAGAGAAGTAGCAAAATTCCTCCATGACTGGGGAAGTTTGGCAATGATGCCTCCGGCAACAAACTTGTCCGGTAACACACAAGTGAAGTGCTCAAGCTCCCTGGCAAGCGACTGTATCTCATGAGCCTGCTCCACAATGGGGCGGTCATCAACCATCTTATAGTCATAGAATTGTTCCATGACATACAGTTCACTGCCAGCATCGGAGACTCCAAATTTTCTCTCGAGCGCATCCCACATATCTTTGCCATTGCTAGATGACAGATATGAATCGACAATATTGTCGCCAAGGATGCTGATCAAGGCAGCCTTGAAAGTGGTATCAAGTTTTTGGAATGCCTCTTCCTGAGCGGGATTAAGTTCTCCCTCAGGTGCGCCATAGATGGAGTTATAGCAGATCATGGTATGAAACCAGAGCACTGCTCTCTCACTCCATCGTTTGTAATTCACACCTTCAAACACAGGTGGCTTCATAGAAGCAACAAAGCCACTTGGGGCAAATTGCCTGAAATAAGGTTTTTGGATTGTTGAATAATAGAGCAATTTACCAAGCGAACTACCCATAATAAACGCTAGATAAAACATGATTAGAATAAAAGATAAAATACTAATCATGTGAAATAGCGAAAACATATTAAGACAGTTAACCAAACAGACTGCAAGACATAAGTCTTGAGATGCGATCAGAACAAGATTGATAAAGAAAACATACACGGCAGCGGTAGCAGAAGAGGAACCACCGGTGTTCGTGTTGGCACCGTCGTTAGCCATGTCGTCGAGGAAGAGGGTGCTGATGTCGGGGAAGAAGTCCTCGTCGGGAAAGACGTCGCCGCAATCGATATCCGTGTGGGAGTCCGTGATTTGCGATGTCGCTACCGATAGCGCTCCCCAAAAACCTTATCGCCCTTCTCCCATACAGTACTCGAAGCAGCGGGGTCTCGGAGGCCTACTGTCCCGGCTCACGGTGCACGCCGCAAGACGGGATGGGGAAGATCTAGGTAGCGCGGTGCTCTGGAACTTGAGGCGCAAAGGAGTATGGGATGATGTATTGCGGTGTGTCTGAGAAGAGGCGCGACCTCTCTCTTATATAGACACAGAGGGGTAGGCAGACAGGCTGCGCAGAAGATGAAACGAACGGGCGGGATTTGAAGCGAACAGGCGGCAGCCCACCGGACAGCCTCCACTCAGTTCGTATTAAAATTCCACTCGAGCAAAACGTTTCAACTTCTGTACGACTGTTCATATACCATTCATGCGTGGCAAAATAATGCGTCGTGACGAGGCGAGGCGAGGCGAGGCGAGGCGTGGCGAGGCGAGCGAGGAGGAGGAGCGCGCGTGTGGAACTCTCTCCTTCTCCTTCTCATCATTTTACCAAGTGGTAGGAGAGCTCACCTTATAAGCTGGTCCAACTTCCACTCAACTAGCAATGTGGGACTAAACATTTGTCCTAGCTCTTGCCTTGCATGAATGGGCCAAATGGGCCTCTAGGATTTCTGTAATTTATTGACATATAATAAATGAGCTGGGCCTATTTAGGCAAAATTTCAACAGAAGTACCTCCCAATGATCTTATTGCATATCACTAGGCATCTCAGTGAAGAACACCAGCTTCTAGTAATCCTTCACATATAACAAGTTCTTCATCTTGTTCTTCCATGCTTGATAATTTGTACTATTCAAATAAATCATTCTGTTGGTATTCACGTCCATCCTTCACCACAAGCAAATGCACTCAACCCAAAATAAACCTTGCTCTGAACTGACCACGAACTGAACTTTAGCTTTGATACCACTTTGTTAGGGGGAAGAAGCCACACCCCCACTGCTTGCGGTGAACCCCGAGGATAGTTTCAATCAACATATATGCAGCATAAATAAAATAATGAGCACATGCACATGTAACAAAAGGATTTACGTGGAAAAACCTTCTCAAGGTGAAAAGAAAAAAAAACACGGGTGCGGACCAACCGGTCCACCGAGCTTCACTATGAGCAACCTGGGTACAGAGTCTTATCTAGAACATCTATATATACAACACACTCATCACGTTGCCAACCGGCAAAAACAACAACAACAACCACTTGAGAGAAAGATTATAGCAAATCAGAGTATCTTAGTTTCTTCCCCCTTCGATAATCAGCAAACTACTCTTAAACCGCAGATCCAATCAGCACAAAACTTGGTAGACAATCTTACATATGAGTACCCAACATACATGCCAAATTTCAGGCCAATCAGACACCGTTTGCCTGCCCAAATTGTTCGTCTACCAAAACTGCTCTATACTGAAACTGCAGCAGTCCGAACTAACTAAATTGCTTCCAAATCTGATGCTACACTGACCAAAACCTCAAACCAGCTAACCATATCAAAGTAATCAAAGCAAGGAACAAGCTCACCAAGTTTGGAGCCAATCCAAGCACATTTGAGCCTCCAAACACCAGCTTGAAGACGGACCGATCAGATCTCAGAAATCTGGACAAAAATCACCTCTCCTTCTTCCTCTCTTCTCACTAGGTTGTGGTGTTCTTGTGTGTTATCTCACCCTTTCTCAGCAGCCACCACGTTGGCTTGCTTCACTCACTTGCTCACTCTCTGATTGAGACACACAACCACTAAGAGTGGCTAGGGTTTTCTTTTCTACTCCTCTCCCAAGGAGCACCTCAGCTGTTGGATACGAACATCGATCAACGGTTGAAACGTGTTGGACTTTCACGGGTTGATGTTGGGCTACCAACACACCTCCATGTGGAGGTACATGGCCCAACACTTCTTCTCTCTGCTTGTCCATTGTAATCATGATCTCAAATCTCTCTTGTCTCTTTGACTCTTTAGTCTCCAAGATTTCACGAAATGAATCCATGTCACTACTATTACCTGTATTGGAAGAACTATTACCTCGTCGTAGTGCTTCTTTAGCCCGCTTGGCACCAATTGGCCTTTTTGTGGGAACATGTTTGGAGGGAGATGTAGCTTCATCCTTGAACACAGTAGAAGATGACGAACCTGGAGTATCCAGGGAGGACATCTTCTGTTTTTTTAGTTTGGGCCGAGATTTCCACTTCTCGGTGTCTTGCAATGTATCAATCCAAATGATTTATTGACATCACTAGCATACTTAGCAAATACAAGAGATAGCTACAGTGATACATAAACATTAGTACAACAAACATATGAACATGAACTGATACATATGCATTAGTACACGCATATGTGTTACCTTATTGTCATGTGTCATCCCACTTTGGTTTCTATTCAGAACCTGATCATAACATGCACACAACTTATTCACTTGTTCTTGAATAACAGCCCAACGATGTTGAAGAGAACCTTGTTTCTATCCGAATCTTCAGTTTTGTTGGCATGGAAGTATGCATTTATTCTTTTCCAATAAGAATCACGAGATTGGTCGACTCCTATGATGGGATCTTGAGTTATCTCAAGGTATGCATCACACAAAGTCAAGTCTTCAGTCTTGCCGAATTTTTTTGCCTCTTCAAAGCACTTGATTTCAGAGCGCTACCTTTCGAAGCCCTTGCTTTCTTACCACTTGATTTTACAAGAGGGGTAGCTTCTTGACACTCTTCGAGATCGACGTGTTGTTCTTCATACACTTTAAGATTAGCGTGTTTTTCTCCATGCCCTTCAGGCCACAAATTATTCAATCTGGCATCACCTTGCAAGAGATCAGTATAACTCTGATTGTCCATTGCTGAAATCTAAAAAAACAAAGAAATCTCTGAATTTCTGTCAAAACAACAGCACATCAAGCCTGCACAGCAACCCCGTCCATCGTCCCCGCTACCAGCGCCTGCACGACGATCCCCGCCCAACCCTGCCTGTCGCACGCGTTCCAAGTGTCGGGCGCCCGCGTGCCCCTCCATCGCCCCCGCCCATCACTACAGCGCCATCGTCCCCACCCACCACCAAGGCCAGCGCCAGCGCCCGCACACCTCCATCCCCTCTCCTCTTCCCCTCCCTGTAATCTAAAGCTCGATTTTGGTAGGAAATCAATCTACAACTCAATTTGGATTGGAAATCAACCTCGCAGCTCGATTTTGACCTCGATTGGGTGCTCGATTTGGAGAGTAAAAAATGAAAAAAAGGGAGAAGAGAAGATAGGATACCGGAAAACTGCTGGACCAACATTTTTGTTTTTTCCTCTAAAAATGTTATTAGAAAGATGATAGGGAAACTGCTGGACTTGCTCTACCATGGATCGTGATGAACATTTCGATGGATGCCACGCGTAGCCACGTGTACGCGCCGGCGAGTGATAACAATCACGCCGGGTCAACAGCACCCTGGCTGTCCCTGACATTTCCGTTGTGCAACTGGCAGCCTTCACTTTCTAGCTCTACTACTCTGCAAATTTGCGATTTTTTTCACATGCGGGGAGGAGGCGAGCGGAGGCCGCGCACGCGGCGCCGTGTGTTCCGGCGACCACCTCGGCCGCACGAACGGTGGGGGAAGGCCAGCGCCACCACCCCCCCTCTCGCCCCTCCCGTTCCACACCCAACCACCACCCGCCCGCCCGCCCGCGCGTCCGCCCGGCACCAGCACAGCGCAGCACAGCACAGCGCGCACGACACAAGGGGGCAATGGGGGCAAAACCGGAGGCCCGTCGTGAATAACCGTGGGGCGTCGTGCCCTGCCACCCCCGCGTGCGTGCGTGCGTGCCTCTCTCCCACCACCCCGCCCCGCCCCGCCCGCCCGCGCCCCCCTCCCCTCCACCCCCCACCCCCCCGCGTCTATCTCGCCCGGTGCGGCTGGCAGGAGGCGGAGAGGACGACCACCCACCCACCCACCACCGCCGGAGCGCCGCGGCTGGCGTCCCGCGTTCCCCACCTCGCCAGCGCCGCCGCAGCTCGATCCGACCGACCGACGGGCCGGCTTGGCCCCCTCATAGTAATGTAATGTCACCCCTTCCTCTCTCATCGTGCTTCCGCATTGATGCCGTTTGAATTCTGCTTGTGTGTGAACGCGTGCTCGTGGGGATCGTTGTGGCCATTGCGCACGTTCGGCCGGTTTCGGAAAATCGCAAAACTCCCGAATGACAAGTCGGGTTTGACCAAAAATGTAGCTTCATCTGGTGGTAGGTTTGGGGGAAATTCGCAGACCGTTTGCCATGTATTCTGAATCCATCGTGTTGATCAGTGGGTTGGTTGTCCAACCCTGACGAGTTCAACCAGTCAAACATTGGTGTCTGCGTTCATAACATTGTTAGAATTCCAATCACGTGGTCTTTATTAAGGGCTTTCTGCAAATTTGTGCTGTGGTGGGACTAACAACATGCGCTGTACCAAATTCTGCTTGCAGTAGTAGAGGATGGGTGTGATATCCCAGAAGATCGTGCCGGCGTGTGGGGCGCTGTGCTACTTCTGCCCCGGGCTCAGGGCACGCTCCAGACAACCTGTTAAGCGGTACAAGCAGATCCTTGCCGAAATCTTCCCCAGAACACAGGTTGGGCGCCATCTCCATTATTTTTTTCTATTTGTCTCGGAGTGCAGCATTAGCCTGAAATAATAATTATATATGTGGTTTTTGTGATGTAGGACGAAGAACCAAACGAGAGAAGGATCGGGAAGCTGTGCGAGTACGCGGCGAAGAACCCTATTCGGGTGCCAAAGGTCCACCTCTTCTCTTTGGGACCTGAAATGTTTACTCAGTTCTCGTGTTAGCTGGCATTCCAACCTGTGTTGATGTTTGAGCAGATCACAGTTTACCTGGAGCAAAGGATTTACAAGGAATTAAGAACCGAGCAGTATGGCTTTGCAAAAATAGTGATGCTGATATACCGCAGACTGCTGGTTTCTTGTAAAGAACAAATGTTAGTCTTTCTTTCTCAACCGACTCTTTCGTTCATGTCACTGGATTCCATAAGATTTTTTTGCAATAATGACCACCATCCGAGTGACATTCGTCACATCTCAATACTGTCATTTAGTCTGCGAGTTGGATATCCTACTTAGTTCGATATTATATCTGAATAGTCACAGATATAAAGGTGATCTTTTCAATGCAGGCCACTTTTTGCGAGTAGCTTATTAAGCATTGTACACACTCTTTTGGATCAAAAGAGGCGGGATGACATGCGCATAATAGGGTGTGAAACCTTGTTTGATTTTGCAGTCAATCAGGTATGTCCATTGGCATGATCATCACTTGATGACATTATTTGCCAGCAGGATACTTAATATGGCATAACGCCTATTTGGTCCTTACATTTCTGTATATTCCAGCTGGATGGTACGTACCAATTCAATCTAGAAGGGCTGGTCCCAAGACTATGTGAACTAGCTCAAGAAGCAGGAGAGGATGAGAGAGCAACTTCACTGCGTGCTGCAGGCCTGCAAGCCCTTTCAGCTATGGTACGTTCTGTCATAACACAATATCAAACAAGTGTTATATACTAGCATTGATTGCTAACAATGGTGAAGAAATGAATGGGGAAATTTCATATGTAGCCTATGACACTGTTACATAGCCAAAAGAGGTTGAAGTAACACTTCTGAGTTCTGATACACATTTTTTATATCAGAATATGATGCATCATGTGATGCATGAAGGATCATAAGCATTTAATATTAAATTCTAACCACGTATCTTTGAAGCGACTTAACATCCAGTTACTGTTTCTTAACAGAAAAATTCTAGATAGATCTTTATCATTCTCACCACCTATTTGTACAGCCAAGGATGCTTACTTCAACTGTATAGCTCTTTATTGTTCTTTTCCAGTTATTCTATCTGTGTGTCCACTGTAGTCATAGGACTCACATGAATGATGTCAATGGAAGTGTTATCATTTTTTATTATATACTATTTTCCTGAAGCTTGTACACTAACTACTTGAACATCTGAACCTTGCAATCTAAATAATATCGGCAGCCATAATATTTTTCTTATGTTGAGCAGATCTGGTTCATGGGAGAGCTTTCTCATATCTCGTCAGAGTTCGATAATGTAAGTAATATCTGAGCAGTTTTTTTCTGTATCTTTCTGTTTTATATTTGCTACATTAAAAAATATCTTGATTCTTGGCCTGTCTCCCCAGCTAGCATAGGTTTCATCCCCCCTATTTATGCTTATTTTGGTGAAACGTAAATTAACTTCCTCTCGTAAGATCTTGTCACATGATTAATAAGTGTTGCCTCAAGCATCGTTGCAGAAAATATTGAGGCCACGTCTAGAGAAGAAATATTTAACTTGGTATTGCATGCAAGTTTTCTTGCTGGTAGTTATTTTGGCTAGTATCAGATTTTCAACTGCTTGCACAAGCAGATTTTTTCTCCAAATATTCCATCATAGCTTTTCTTTTTTAATGTAAATTCCAGGTTGTTGAAGTTGTATTGGAAAACTACAAACCTCAGAAGGCCCAAAATGATGATCAAGTTACCGTAGATCCAGACAACGAATTGATGCAACCAGTCCCGAAAACAGAGCAAAATCAAGAGCAAAATCCATCTCCCTTTGTCATTTCTGAGATCCCCTCCTGGGAGAGCATAGTTAATACTAAGGGAGGAATTAACCTGCCTATGTAATATAATCTTATTCCTATTCTTTTTCTGTTTGATCTTTTCTTATTCAGTAGTTGGTTTCTCAACAGACTCCTGTGCTGCAGGGAATATGCCAAGGATCCTAAGTTTTGGTCCAGAATCTGTGTGCACAATATGGCCAAGCTTTCTAAGGAGGCAACAACATTCCGTCGTATTGTGGAGTGCTTGTTCCGGTGCTTTGGTAACAGTAGTTCTTGGTCAGCAGAAAATGGACTTGCTATGTGTTTATTATTAGACATGCAACTATTGGTGGAAAACTCAGGTACTTCATTTGCACTCTTATGAGAGCAGAGATGTATATCATATAGAACAGGCTAGTTTTTTATTTTTTAAAATGAATTATGCAGGGCAAAACATGCACTTACTGCTGTCTCTACTAATAAAGCATATTGAAAACAAAGCAATGTTGAAGCAACCAGACATGCAGCTTAGCATCGTGGAAGTGGCAGCTACCCTTGCAGAACTGTCCAGTACCCAGGCTTCAGCAGTAACTATAGGTGCCATAGGTGATCTAGTCAGGCATTTAAAGAGAACCTTCCATATTACTCTTGGTAGCAAAGACGCAGAACTAGTACAAAGGAGCGAAAATTTCCGAAAGGCTATAGATGACTGCCTAGTGCAACTGTCAAAGAAGGTATGCTTTCTTTTCTCTCTGTCTGAAACTTATACAACATTTTAACTATTGCCCCTTAGCAGTCTGATCTGTGCCATTATATGGTTAGCTTTAATATCTCTCCAAAATGCACGGATAGCTTATCAACACTATTTTGTTGATCAGGTATCTGATGCTGGGCCAGTTCTTGACATGATGGCAGTGATGCTAGAGAACATTGCAAGCACTCCTGTTGTAGCTAGATCAACTGCAGCTGCTGTTTATCGCACAGCTCAAATAATTGCTGCTGTACCAAATTTGCAGTATCAGAATAAGGTATCTTCTCAAAGCAAAAAATGAAAAGAGAAGTGTTCAAATTCATCTCAGGAAGCAGTACTTTTTTCTGCGCCAAAAATTTAACTTCTATACATGTTGCCAGGTGTTTCCGGAAGCTTTATTTCATCAGTTGCTCTTAACAATGATCCACCCTGATCATGAAGCTCGTGTTGCCGCACACCGCATATTTGCTATTGTCTTGGTCCCCTCTTCTGTTTCCCCCCTGATTCAAGCAAGCGCCTCAAGCCAGGCTAGGACACATGACATGCAGAGAACACTATCTAGAGCTGTCTCCGTGTTTTCATCTTCAGCTGCTATCTTTGACAAGTTGAAAAAGGATAAGCGCTCAGACAATTCACAAGGAGAAAGCAAAAGTAACGTTGGTGAAGAGACTGGAAATACTAAACGGCAAAACTTACCAGTGTCTCAAAGCCGCCGCAGTAGCATGAGAGTTCCTAACTTTTCCATGAAAAAAGGTCCATCAATGGCTCTGAGAGCTCCTTCATCTGTTAGAGCTCCTTCAATGGCTCTTAGAGGTCCTTCAATGGCTCTGAGAGCACCTTCTATGTCTGTTAAGGAAGGCAAAAGTTCCTCAAGCAACCCAGATGAAGAAATGGTACCATCAGTATAACCTTTTCTCGAATTTAGGATTATTAACTAAAAATCAATGAAATTTGAGCAAAATATTTATTACAATAAATAATCATTTCTGCAATATGTTGAATGCGTCCAGGATACACTTTTGCTGAAGTTGAGCAGTCGTCAGATCACACTTTTGCTGACATCCATTTGGGCTCAAGGAGTATCTCCTGAAAACAGTCCTGCAAACTATGAAGCCATTGCCCATACCTACAGCTTGCTTCTGTTGTTTTCTGGATGCAAGGTAACCTACTCTTCCAATCACAGCCAGTTTTCTCTTTATCATTCTTGGTATGATTATCAGATAGACACCAGATATTTAATGCAAAAGATTAATCTCATGCTAACCAAGCCTCGCTTTCAACTATAGCATTGATTGATCTTTTAACCAAGTGCAACATTTAGTTGCCGAGGTGAGCTCGCTAGGTGTCTTAACAGGACCACAAGTTCTGTTTGGACTTAGCCAGGACTTCTCTGAATTTTGACTCTTATATAACTTTGCAATTATTTAAATATTTCAACACAAAACTTCTAAGTTTTATCGTGCGCTGGCATCGTGTTTTCATAAACTAGGCTGATAAAGATCGCATGACCAATATGAACTATACACTTGGAAAGAGTGGAACCTTTGTATGTTGGAAGATCTCTCTGCAGATTCGATGAGTTCATTGGTTATTGTCGAGTAGTTCGAGCTGGTAACTTCTAAGTGGCCCTGAAGAAATGTTTGCTGGAGCTAATTTACACAACATGTGCACCTTCTGTCCTAAGAAGTGTTATTCTGAGAAAGTTGTTATTTTCTACATGACCCATTAAAGTTTAGTGAAACTTCTCCCAAATTGGCACACACCATGCTTCTCATGATTTCTGGGTTTATCTTTCTTTTTCTTACCACCTTGTTCTTCACATGTTACTCATGATTTCCCTTTGCAATCCTTCTTAGTATGTTCTGTGAATTCTGTCTCCAATTTCTTTCTTGTTCCTTTTCCCCTTTTTGAGGAAAGTACGGAGGGGAGGCCCTAACCTAGAACTTTATGGAAGCAGAAAAAAGACAACAAGCAGAGGTTACATGTTCGTGCATAGTGCATACTGCAGTACGGTTCAGACAATGATACACAGGCAAATAATTGACAAAAGGAGTATACGATGCAGGCAAACGCCTAAACTGAAAGAAGACAGTAGGGGGACCCAAAAAAGAAGAGAAGCAAACTAGCTTTCCGAAGAGAAAACTTGTCACTTAGCCATGAGTACTGGATATTGTACTGTGCATCAAAAGCTCAAGCATATCAAGATAGTCATTTTTAATCTGTCTGGGCTGGCCTCAAGTTGTCAGAAACATTTCTGTTATGCCACAGCCAAATCGTTAGAGAATACATATGGTAGTTAATCCCCATGAATCTTTTATGTCTGGATGGAGAAGAGAGTGACCAGTCGAGAATATCACTTTGACATTTCTCTAGCTTGAGCGGTCACAGTTTAAACTGTTCTTTTTTGCACATGAATGTCAACACAGGAGAGAAAAGTGTTCTACAATTTCAGCCAGTTTGACACCCAAAAGAGCAAAGTGCTCTATTTTTATTTCTTCTAATGAATGAACATTTATTTCTTTGTTAGTTCAAAATGATAATAATGTCTATCATGATTAGCTCTTTTTCTGATGTTTTTCCTTTTTTTCCTTTTCTAGGCATCAATTTTTGAGGCTCTTACTCAGAGCTTTCAGGTTGCATTTGCTTTGAGGAACTATTCACTTACTGAAGCAGGTACTGTAGTCAAACTGACTACAAGTATAATTAACAGGAAATATAAATTCAGCGTTCCGTATAACTTAAAAGTTGGCCTAATGTTGTGCATGAATCATGATGCTGTGATAATTGTTTGAGAAAATGATGCTTTAATAATAACCTTGCACTAGAATTCAGTATTAATTCTCATGCACATATCTAAGTGTTCTGCTTGTTAACCTTGTAGATTCATTACCACCATCTCGGCGCCGCTCCTTGTTTACTCTGGCTACAGCCATGATTATTTTCTCTTCAAAAGCTTTCAATGTGGCACCTCTTATTCCAATCTGTAAACAGATGATTAATGAGCGAACGGTATGTGATGAAAAATCTCCCTTTGGTTTATGTTTGTTTTTGTTATAGTAGTGTAGCATCCTAAACAAAACATGATTTTGCATGATGACATGCTTAGATAGTGAAGTGGTATGAAGATACTAATAGTGTCAAGCTGATATATCTGAACTACTCTCTTAGCAATCAAGTCAACATGCTATCCTATATTATCTTATTCTTGTTAGTTTCAAGAGTCTCTTTTTTCCCTTATATTTTGTTTTACATCGCAAGTCCGTAGCCTTTACTGAAAAGTTTGGTTAACGCATAATCACCTGAGTGTAACACCCCGTCCAACAACAGGCCCCGGGGGTGTCACTCCTAGCAGCTTACTAGGATCTCTAGACTGGCCTCACAGACCAACATTAGTTTTTTCTGCACACTTTGTCCTTACTCATGCGCACCCGGTACCCACTTCCCGGTTGGTCTCATCCTCAAATTGCTCCAGGCCAAGCACGCTTAACCTGGAGGTTCTTTTTGAATGAGCTTCTGGAAAATAAGCTGCAACTTGTTGGTATGAGTATCCTATCAATCCTATTAAGCCATGTGCCTGGATCTCACATTTAGTCGCACCAAACATGTAAAACAATGGCATCACTTGTACATCCTTCATTTATGATCTTCTTGATACCTGACAATGTACTATGGTTTTAGAGTTCATTTTGTAAGTACGGCGAAAATTCATGGACCATAGTCATCTTCGTTGGTTTGTCCACCATGCTTCTATTACTATTCCTAATTTGTGCAACACAGAGACCAAACTAGAGTTCAGTTGCATCTCTGTTTATTCTAGAGATTAACAAATTAGAGGTGTTCACTCTATTGACGGTTGAATGCATTTTGGGTGCATCTTGATATCATGTTGGCATAGACTTTTTATCTTGAATTTGTTTGGTGTTTTACCTAGGGTGATCCATTCCTTCGTCTGGTGGATGAGATTAGACTTCAGGCTGTGAAAGACTCCTCAGATGACCCATCGAAAACATATGGATCGCCAGAGGACAATACTAGCGCGCTGAAGGCTCTTGCGGCAATAGAACTATCAGAAAGTCAATCTCGAGACAGCATCGTATCCACAATCATGAACAATATAGCAAATATTATTGATGTACTGTTCACCTTCTCACTCGCCTCTTAGTTTATTGTTTGAACCAAGTTCCATGCAGCTGTAAGGTGACTTTTCTGTTTCTGCAGGCGGAGTTGCACAGTGTGAGAAGCCAACTGCTAAGTGACTTCTCTCCCGATGAGATGTGCCCACTGACCACTCAGTTCTTTGAAGAAACTGCTGAGAGTTCATCAGCAGGGTATCATGAGAATGCCCACAATGAAGAGGTATGTGTGCCTCATACTTATTACAGGTTTTACTTTTGAAACGGCCCTATTCTTGGACATCTACTCTATCAGTCAAGTACTTTTGTTGCTAAAAGATGAATATATTCAATAGGGTATGCTGATTGACCTGGGAAATGATAATGATATTTTTGGGGAAGCTTCAGAAAGTACATCAGCTTCTGCATCCATTCCTGCTGGAGAACTTATGAGTATCGATGAGCTTCTCGAAACAGTATGTCGTTGCTATGAAAAAACTATGATTTGTTCCATTATCCTTTTCTTTTTATTATCTTCTCAGTTCTGGCGTGTTGTCATGATAAGATGGCCTGGCATGAGTTGATTACAAGTTCTCTCATCGTTTGAGCTACTCTATTGGTTGCAATTATATATGTCCTGTAGTAGCATATCTAGGCAGGTTATCTCTGAAGGAAGTAACACATCTGGGCAGAAAACCGTGCTATGTTTACCTCTGGCATGACAGCTGCTTTAACTAGCATCGTTTTTTTCCTCCTTTTGCCATTTCATAGCTTGGCGCAGACCCTACACAGCAAACAGAATATTCCCAAGTGTCGGCAGACATGCCATTCATGGAGATGACTAGCCAATGCGAAGCCCTCACGACAGGGAAACAGCAGAAGATGTCCACCTTCATGAGCTTCCAGCCGCAGAACACGCAAGCAGCTCCCATGCCCAACCATCAGCCCAACAACCAGATGGAGTTTGATCTCTTGGATGATCCAGAACAGCCTCAGGTAGCATAGTTTCCTCTCTCTCTCTCTCTCTCTCTCTCTCTCTCTCTCTCTCTCTCTCTCTCTCTCTCTCTCTCTCAATGTATATGAGAAAAGCATACACTATTAAGATACTGACGTCGATAAGTTGTACTCTACGCAGGCCGGGGTGCAGAGCTTGAACCCGTTCCTGGACGACAACTGGGCCGCTTTCCCTCAGCACATGGACTCTGGCAACTCGCAGTCGGCCGATGATCCCTTCCAGCAAAATCTCCTGAAGCTGCCTGCGGCAAGCCCGTACGACCACTTCATGAGAGCCGCAGGCTCGACAGGCCAGAGTTGAAGTCAGCCTGGAGCAGCAGCAAGTCTGTCGCGCCCCGGTGTATAGTACCGACAGGTAGGATCGAGGTCTCAGGTTCCTGCCGATCGATCGAAGATGTGGCAATTTTCCATGCTTGTTTCTGTAGAGGGCCGTCAGCCGGATTCGGCACCGATATTCTTTGTGTATAGTGACGGTGTGTATAGGTTTGGTCACTGTGTTGTATGTATGTATATTATGCAACCCGGCATGTAGAGGGACCGAGGGGAGCAGAGCTTTCTACCATAGAAAGTTTGTTTGTACATGCGTGTAACATGGCTGCCGAATGCAGCGTATATAATGAAAGGAAAATTATGATCAAAAAGAGTACTCCCTTGCACCACAGTATCTCCTGCACACTCTAGCTTCGTTGCTGCACCCAACATCGCATCACTGCCGCGTACGTCTTGGCAATGCCATCGGTTGGCGGTTGTGTCCAATGATTTTGGTTTAGTTACGAATATATTGCAATTTCCCCAATGATTTAATACTGTATACATAAAAATAGGAGATAAAACATGACTATAATAACATAGATTAAACTAGTCATGCAGCCCAACATAGAGTACATAAACAACAAGTCTAAACAGATTGCTGAGAACAATGTCTGAAGCATGATCTTATATCACATATGGTCTGTAGGAGGAACCAAGCGTTGGCGGGATTGTCATTGAGAGTCATGCCACTGAAGAGGTTATCGATTACGGAGAAATAGTTGTCATCAGGGAAGAAAACGTCAACTCCCGTGGTGAAGAAGGCAGCAATCGCACGGAAGCGCTTCCCAAAAAGTTTATCGCCCTTCTCCCTTGCAAGATCCGAAGAAGCAGCATTCCGGAGGCCTGATGTGACATCTCAAAATTTCCAAATTTTGGAATATTAATTTAATAAATTAAGTTGATTCATCTGCTTGACTTGGTTAAATTTTCTGAAATTAAATAAAATTTTGAGGACTTGCTTGAATTGTTTTCTCAAACTTGAATTAAAACATTTTAGAAGAATGGATTAACATGACTTTAAAACTTCTTAAAAGAGGTGGAAAACTATGTTTCTCAACTCAATTTAGCTATTTTAGTTTTTTTGAATATTTTTTTCGAACTAAAATTGTCCAGTTCATAAACCCAAAACTATACTTGGCAAGTATTTCAATGCCTTGCAACTATAGGATGACATTTTTTTGTAACTAAAGAGGAGATGGTCAGCGCATATTAGGCCGTACTCCGCCACCGCAATTTTTTTTGTATACGCGACGAAAACTATTTTTCTAGAGGAATGGTCCGAAAATCGAGCTTATATTGAAAGTTTTCCAGAGACTAGTATATAGAAAATAAAAGAGTGAACTTCATTTTGTACCATTTAGTTTGACATTTGTGATGATAAATAACTTATTTTGTAAATTATTCTGTTTACCCTATTTAGTGAAACTTGACCCACCTACACACATGCTGCCCACCGGCAGGAGAGGACGCTGTGCACGCGACGTTGGAGCTACATAGGTGGGCAAGCACTAGGAGTGGAAGAACATCGGGGATAATAAAAGTAGGCTAGAACCAAATACACATTCAACCAGCTTCAGCTTGGAAGGGGGTGAGCTCACACAAGTTTCTCTACTTTCAAGCTGAGAGCGTGATCTCTCCAGGAGATCAAAGTACTACATCACCCATCGCCATTTCTACCACCCAGCTAGCGCTCCACGAACCTTAGTTTAGATATACGAGTATGCTCCTAATTTACATTCTCGCGGCACCGTGCAGCATATAGTCAGCACTAATCAGCAGGAATATGCATGCCCTTTGACCGCATGATTCAGGAGTCCGTACGCAAGCATCTACTAATCAGCACTGCCCCAGCGCTGATTAGTAGTAAACCCTGGTTAAAACGTTTCAGTCTTGGGACGAATTTCAACCTATCGCCACGCCGCGCAGAATGCTACTATAGAATTTGAATTTTGACTGCACCGACCGCATTGACGGGACTAGCTTAAGAACGCAAGTTACTTCGTGTTTTCTCCCAGGAAAAAGCATGACTTCAGTCAGTGCATGTGCTACTGAAATGTGTGGCTAGCTTCTCGATCGATGCTTTTGACTGGGAAATGGAAAATGCTGGACACGGTTCTGTGTGTTCTCATAATTTATTTTCATGTTCTAGAGGGTGACGTAGCTAGCTAGCTAGATGCCCAAATATGCCAATATATTGGCCATAAGATGAACGTGTGTTCCAAGCAAAGAAGATCATAAAAGTCCTGACATCTTATAAGTGCGCCTTTCGTCGTTGATATCGGATGTTATTACAACCAACTTACAAGTATATTTGGCAATATTATAGAACAGAAGAAGTACCTTATTACAACTACTACTCCTTTCGTACAGAAATAAGTAACTTGAATTTGTTTAGATTTGCATATATTTAGACGCGTTTTAATACGTAGATAAATGTAAATCTATAGAAATCCAAGTCACTTATTTTGGGAGTATATGATATTTCATGATCCGATAGATTCATACGAGACATAGCAGCAGATACTTATCGAATTCACTAATATAAGAGGTTTCATAGCAAATTACTAACCTAGTTTTGCTAAAACATCTTATATTTTCTAACGGAGTGAGTATGTTTTACTTGGGTACTTTTTTCCAAATATTTATTTGTTATAAGCAGGAAGTGAGTGTGGTTAAATCAACGTCCGCTTATATACCCCGCCTCTCACAATCAATGTGAGTTGATCGATCGATGGCGGCGATAATTGACATTAGTGCGGAAGAAACACGTCGTACATAAACGGCAATTCGTTGATTAGATTACTCGAAGATGGAGAAATCGGGGCTAGCTCCCTTGATTGAACCCGCTTTCCCGGTTCACGCTTCAGGTGTATAGTCTCTTGCACCTGCACGTACGCACAGTCTCAATTAATTTTAAAATGGTATAGGCGACCGTGACCGTGTGAGTCAAGTCAATCAATCAATGACGGGAAAATGGGGAGGGAGCCATCAAATGTACGTACACGCGGTGTGGATTATTCGAGCTATAATGAAATTCAGGGAAGATCGTGTTCACTGATCAGATATCAGCTAGTTGATTGTGTTTTGTTGCGAGAATTAACCAATAAGCTTATCTTGTGTGTGTAGAGTTTCAAGAATCAAACCTGGCTTTTGCTCTCCAATCAAACCTAGCCACATTTCACATTTGCAACTCACAGAGCAGCAACCGCTTGCAATAACACGTCCTGATCTTGTGTTGCCAAATTATTTTATAAAGAAAATATATTAATATCAAGAAAGATACATATTATATTCAACCTCTGCACCAGCAAGATGTCCAAAACATTCATGATGCACACACCCAAGAAATAAAAACAAAAAAAAGGAGAAATAGAAAACAAAGCCCTGTCATGATGATGGAACACTCGCCACATCAGCACTCAAACCACCACCACATACAGCACCAGGACCACACTAGAAGTTTTTTTAAAGCAATGCCTCCAAGAAAAAAAAATACACAAACGTTATCGTCGCCTGATTAAAGATCTTTGGTTTTCACCCTTGAGAAAGTCCGAATTACCAAAATAATATCTTTAATAAGGTCATTGCCAGATATAAAGAATAAATGCCAGACCTTGGTCTTTCACCCTAAAAATCGCAACTCGGTACTCTAAGAACACCACCAAAAATGTAGTCCACTCGTGATGCTACTCCATCTTGCCAAGTCCGCCTGTTGTAAGTCATCAAACACCTGACACAGCTCGCGGACGTGGAAGAACATCGTACCGGAGAACTGCCGTAGCAACTGATGCAGTGCCTCGCGGACCAGGTGTGCTTCCAGGGTGCACAAAAGAGGAAGTTGCGGCTATGGTGGGGAGGGGGATATCGTATTCTCTATGTCTAGTCCCCTTTATGAGGGTAGGGTTCCACCAATTGGGCCCTAACACACCTTTTCGATCACACACGATTTAACTTACCATAACTGGTTGTGAATGTTAAGTACTAAGCGCCCTCCTCGTCACCAGAGGACATGTTGATGACACTATCGTTGGTGTCTGATGAATGTTCATCGTTTGTGATACCAATCAAAAATTGTTTGCGGTATGGAACATCCCAAAAAACTTGTAAAATCGTGTGCGGTATTTGACGAGGTTTAATCTCGTCAATGCCCATTGTTATGGACTTGAGTTTTTGAGAAGATGGGGATGCTGGAGATCGTGGCACGGTTAACAGACAAGCAACCAGGGGACACGAGATTTATCCAGGTTCAGGCTCCCGGAGGGAAAACCCTACTCCTGCTTGTCTGCTCTTTGATTACGGCGGAACCGAAGGTTACAAGGTGCGCAGATTCGATCTGGCGTGGATGCGTGTGCGAAAGTATGAGTCGTGTTGCCCTAGGACGTGCCCTCCTGGCCTTTATATAGACTTAGGCAGGTCCCGGGCGTAGTCCTAGTCGGTTACAAGTTCTAGGGTTTTACCCCTTTGAATTTTCTATCTCCTCTAGTCTTGCTCTCCAAGGATACGAAGACGTCATGGGCCTTGGCCACCCGAAAATCTTCATGGGCCAGCGTATGTCTGCCGTGGGCCTTCCTTGGGCTGGACTAGGTATGCTGAAGTTACGTACCCGTAGGGTATAACCATGTCAGTAGCCCCCGAGTGATTAGTCGAATCATAGATTCGGCTGAGGACTCTTCCATCCTTCGGGAGCAGCTATATGTTAATAGTATATGTGTGTAGGGATTGTTGATGCGTGTGCCTGACTCACCCGACGGATCAGGGTCGATTAAGCATCTTAGGGGAAACAACACGATCTTCTTCAGGTTCGGGTCCCTTAACCCGGGCCTGGAACATATGCTGGCGTAATCCAACTCAGGCCGCAGAGGACTTATATGAGTGGAATTCTAGTGATTTTAATTGGTGTACCCAACGCGTCCGTCGGGATTTTTCATCGTACCTGTTGGTACGGATTCATACTAGAAGAGCGCAGTCAGGTGCGTTGCCAGGCCATCAGATGATATCTGTAGGTCTTATCTTTGCGTCGCAGACGCAGCATCCGAACATTTATCACCTCGGAGGTGTTTCGGGTGGCCAAGGAGATTGTTGCTCACTTAGCGTTTTGTTGGGGCAGAGTTGCCAAAAAAGTTTTTGCATGCGGATCCGGAAGATCGCAGTCGAAGATTTCATAGGGTGCGCGGCCAGCGCTCCCTATGGGAGTAGCCCCCAAGTGTCTGTTCGAGTCGTAGACTCGAACGGAGACTTTCCGTTCAAGCATTGTTTCAATCATTAGGTCCGCGGGACTCGAAAATTTTCGGATGCTTAAATCCATCCTCCCTATGGGAGTAGCCCCCGAGTCCGTAGTGGAGTCGTAGACTCGACATAGGACTCAGATAAGTAATTTTGTCCTCATTTGTATGCAGCCGGTGCGGCGCCTCGATAGGAGTAGCCCCCGAGTATTTAGTCGAATCGTAGATTCGAGTGAGTACTCTTAGCTGTGGAGCCGAAGTGGTGCTAGTATAGCTTTTGATGACGTCAGTGCTTACGATCGATGACCTCAAGCGTCTGCTACGCCAGAGATGACTTGACTGGACGAAGCGTGGGTCCCACTTGCTGACTTTGAATTGACCGGTCACGCGTGGCGTGGAGATGATTACGGTGTCTCCTCGATTTCCGCACGTAGTGGACGGCGTGGTATCGATGGTTCATTTTGGTGCTGACACGTGTACGGCCAGATCTACCGTTGGCGTTAGGTCTTCTTGATGGATGGCCAGCGTGCGTCGTCTTCGCTTTTATAATCCCTGGTGAAATCGTGGTTTGTTTTTCACCGCAGCAGTTCATCTATTCACTGCCTCTTCGTTCTTGAGCTATTCTTCTTTTGCTACCGAGTTTCCTCCACATTTCCTTTGTCCTTCGTCGTTGCCAACGACACCACCGCTGTAGCGCCATGGGGAAGACAAAGAAATCCTCATCTGCGGTTGGGACCAGCGCCGCCGGAGGCAAGAAGAGCACCGCCGCTGCTCGCGTCACCGATGGTGGCTGGCGGCGATCAGAGACGCGGGAGAGCGATCTCCGCAAACTGCGCGAGCGGGGCCTGATCCCGCAGGATACGACGGCCGTCAAACTCCCCGGCAATGAGGTAATCCCCCGTCCCCCATCTGGGTACCGGGTTATGTTTCTTGCCTTCGTCTTGCGTGGGTTTTCGTATCCAGTCCATGACTTCCTTCGTGGACTGCTCTTTTTCTATGGGGTTCAACTCCATCATCTGTCTCCCAAATCCCTTCTCCACATTGCGTGTTTTATCACGCTTTGCGAGTGTTGGATTGGCATTGATCCGCACTTTGGCCTCTTACGGAAGCTTTATTCCGTGAAGAGGCAGTCTGGTTCGGATGGTGCGTATCCCATTGGGGGTTTCATCATCTCCCTCAGTCCCAATGTGCAATTCTTTTCCTTTTCCATGTCCGAATCTATCCAGTACCGGCGGAGGAAATGGTTTTACATCCGTGACTCCGTACTGCCTGGGCAAGATTTTGGTCTCGTTCCTTTTGACCCCTCCCAATTGATTGAGAAGAAAAGATCCTGGAAAAACCAAATCTTAGACGGTGAGGTGGCGGAGATAGAGGCCTGTCTGTCGGGTGGAGGATCTCCAGCGATTCTGAGAAGGAGGTGAACGGTGTCGACATCATCCGGACGTTTCTTGGCGTCGGGTGCAGCCTCTCCAAAGCGGCGAGGGCATCGATGTTTCTTTACTCTGGCGCCGTGATCCGACGAGGGTTTCGGTGAGAAAATCTCCGAGGTGGAACTTGACAAGGCTCTTCGCTGTTGAAGTTCAAGGCCGACGAAGAAATCCGGGAAGTCGCGACTTCTCCCTTTTCTTCGACGTTGGTCGTCTGAAAGGTATAGATTCTTGCACGTAGTGCTCCCTTTGTTTTTGTCGGTACTGTACTTTTCCTTTGTTTGCTAACAAAGTTCCTTTTGCGAGAACTTCAAAGTGCGGGCATGGCACCACCGTTACTGAAAGGTATCCGAATGCCCCGGATAATGAAGTGGTGGATTCCGTGTCCGAGCTACCGTCGGCGATCCCAGCGGAGGATGCCGACGAATCGAGTGAGGACCATTCACATAGCGATCACGGAGCTCCAGGTAGTCGCCGATGCCTCGACTCCTCGACTCCTAGAAATCCTCGGGCCTTGGCGTCATGATGATGTTCATGGGGTTCTTCCTCTCCCTTTCTGCCATTCCTGGCGGGCTGTTGCTCCGCACCCGCCAAGAAGCGGAAGAAGGAAGAAAAGAAGGAGGAGAAGAAGGAAGAAAAGAAGGAGAAGAGGGCCGAAGGGCTTCTCCTATCTTCGACCGAGCGTTGGGCTCGTAAGTTTTCTCGTTGCCACTTGTCCTTTGTTCCTTGTTATTTTTGCACTGTGTTGATTGGTTCAGATGCGCACAATCCTCCGGGCTCTAGTGATGGTGCGCGCGAGATGATGGGGAGTCAAACATTGCGTCGCCTCCTCCTCGACTGTGGCGACTTCTGGTGACGCTGCGCCAGTTCCTCCTGTGCAGGAGAGGCTGGTGGTTGCGCCCCAGAATTTCGCAGGCGGGCCTGCGGGTTCGCCTTCGGAGCACGTAAGTTTTCTGCTTGATGTTACGGGGGGAGCCCCCGAGTGTCTTCGTATGCTGATGTTGTTTATGCTTCTTTGTGTTGGGCGTAGCCCCCAAGTCCTGCTCTTACTACTATTGCCTGTTGCTGCAGCCTTTTGTCCAAGATGCCAAGCGGTGGAGAGGAACGCCTGAGGCTGCGGCAGCTTCAAGGTATTCGCCTTGTAGTACTTCTCTTGCTTATCCTGGTCCTGTTCTTTGACACTTGCTTGTTGTAAATGCAGAGGAGCATAACGACTCTCTCCGTGAGGTCGATGCTCAAGAAGAGCCTTGGCAATCGAAGGCCGGTATTTGGTGCGAGAAGGCGCCTTGAGCTGGAGCTGGCGAAGCGGCGAAGCGTCTGCAGCAGGAGGCCGCAGATCGTGAGGAGCAGCTGGCCACCGTTGCGGCTGCTCGTGAAAAAGGGGTGGCGGATAAGCTCATGGCTGCTGCCAAGGCTATTTCGGGTGAGTACAAGCTTTTGTACTTGCTTCTTTTTCTACGGATCTTCTTCTATGTTGCCTTTCTTCATGTTTTCTTCTTTTTTGTCTCAGATGCCGCAGGCATCGAGTTCGACCGCGGTGCTCTGGAGCACGGGAGTGCTCTAGATGATGCCACTGTAGCGGTCGAAGACCGCTGCAGCACCGTCGTCAACTCCCTTGCCAAGGCGAAAGAGGTCCTTGGTCGCTTCTACCAGGAGCTCTTCCCGAAGGGCGCATCCCTTGAAGATGTGGATGCCCTGGCAGAGGCTCTGTCAGCCGAAGCGCCTGCAGCGTATAAGCGCAAGCAGAAGGGCATCGGCGCGTCCGTCGGTCGATGGCCATGGTTATGGCCTGAGGCGGACCTGCCCCAGACATTTTCTTGGATGCCTACGGCTGCGGATGGATCCGAGGTAGCCTTCGCCTACTCTCGCTGCAGACGATATGGGCCCAAGCTCATTGACTTGTCATGCGAGTATGCATTGCGGCGAGGCGAGGCCAAAGCTAGGCGATGCGGTTACGAGGCTCAGTGTCCTCCTCCTTAGGCATAGTAGACGTAGGGTAGTTTGTAGTATACTTTTGTTGTAAATATCTTTTGTAGTACCATCCTTATGCCACGTAGTGGCCTTATATATTTTAATGAATTCCTCCAAGTTGTGCTCTATCCTTGGCTGAATGTCGGTGTGCCTTCTTTTTTTCTGCTGCTATAGGATCCTTCGGGTGCTGACCCAGTTGACACTTCATCCGAAAGGCCCTTACGAGCATCATTGGATGATTCCTCGCAGCTCGCTTTTCTTCGAGATCGCGTGCGCAGCTTGGAGAGAGATTTTCTTGGGTTACGCTGTGATACCGACGTTTGGAAATCCAAAGCGTGGTGCAGAGGAGAGTATTTGATGGCGAGCTGGTCGCTGTCCGAGCAGCTGCAATGTAAGTTGATCCTTCTTTCGGGTAGCTCGGTTCTTGGTGAGCCCGCTGGCCTTACTCTTGTTTTGTGCGGTTGTCGCGGTGCCAATCTTTCTCCGAGGGAAGAAAAGGCGTATTCTGTTGAGTCAATTGCTTGACTCAACAGACATGGAGGCGGCTTCTTCGGATGGATCGTGATCGCGCCATGGTTCGGCGGCGGTGCGGGATCGTGTCTACCAGTTTCGGGTGCTCCGCCGGTGCGAACATCACTTTCCTCGGTCTGCACGTCATGTTTCCGTTGGATGCCGTGCCAACGACCCTTGCAGGTCTTCGGCGAAGTTTGAGTGCCGGCAATGTCAAGGAGGCGGTGCAGCAACTCGTCGCGAGGATGAAGGCTGCCTTGTCTCTTGTGAGGGTGCACCGCAGCGTGGATTGGGCTTTGTGGCGATGGGCCACCTCCTCGACCGATGGTGGCGAGTGGAACATGCGTCCGCATTACTGCGTAAGGCGATGCGAACAGATTGTAGATTTGTTTGAGCAGCGTGCTCAGGTTATTCTTCGGAATAAGTAGGACCTGAAAATAAACAGATAGATGTAAAATTTGTATATTACGGCTGGGCGTTTATGTGCCCTTTGTTGTAAAGGTTTGCTTGTTTGTGAGCATGCAATGCTTTGATTGAGTACGTGCCCTTTTCGTTTGCCTGACGTAGTCAGCTACTCAGATGTACACGTTTGGTCCTCAGTCGATGAAATCGTGAGGTGGGGGGAGCCCCCAAGTGCGTATGTAGCATGTAGTAAAGTTGCAGAAAATGGTCAACCGAAGGTTGGGGGCGAGACACTTAGCTTTATTTATATCGTAATGGAGGAGGTACATGGTTCGGCCGAGTAGCCTTGGCTGAAAGCCTTATTGAAAGTAAAATAGGGGGGTTGGTTGCTACGGGTAGAATCGTCGCAGGTGCGAGATATTCCATGGGTTGGAGTATGCGACTCCAGACTCCACGTGCTTGAGGCGATAGGCGCCACCTGGGATGACCTCGGTGATGGCGTAGGGTCCTTCCCATGGTGAATCGAGTTTGTTCGGTCGCTTTTGCTTGAGTCGGAAGACGAGGTCTCCTTCGACGAAGGACCTTGGGCGCAGCCGGCGGCTGTGATAGTTGCGGAGACTCTGCTGGTACACCGCTGATCGAGCTGCTGCTATATCCCGTGCTTCGTCGAGTGTGTCGACGGCGTCTTCGAGTGCAGCCGTCGACTCGGCTTCGCTATAAGCGACGACTCGTGGAGCCTGGTGGCGTACTTCGGCTGGTAGCACGGCCTCAGCTCCGTGCACCATGAAGAACGGTGTGTAGCCGGTGGAGCTGTTTGGCGTAATCGTAAGCTCCACGGAGACGGTAGCTCGCTCGTCGTTTCAGCTTTGTGCTCGAGTGAGCTCATGAGGCGCTTCTTGATGCCGGCGCCGATTAGGTTGGCCTTTTCCACTTGCCCGTTTGTTTGCGGGTGTGCCACGAGGCATACGTGATATTGATCCGAGGCCTTCGCAAACGGAATTCTTCGGAGATGAAGTTCGATCCGTTGTCGGTGATGATGTTTGTCGCGCACGCCAAACCTTTAGACAATGGATTGGAAGAACTTGGCGGTTTTGCCCTTCCGGTTGGTGACCGCATGGCTTCGATCCACTTGGTGAATTTGTCGATTGCGACCGGGAGGAAGACGTGTCCTCTTCAAGATTTTGGCGGTTGCCGATCATGTCGAGGCCCCATTGGGCAAAAGGCGAGCTATGGGTATGGGTCGAGTTCGGACCCAGTGCGTGCGGTTTGTCGGCGAACCGTTGGCACCCGTTGCATCTTCGGACGATGTCCTTGGCGTCGCTCATGGCGTTGGCGAGAATCCTGCTCGCGAGCTTTGGCGAGGAGCGGCACTGCATGGTGGCCGCAGATGCCTTCATGGATATCTTGTAGTATGGCCTTGCCGTCGTTGATGGTGACGCACCGTTGCAATACACCCGTAATGCTACGTTTGTACAGCTCGCCGTTGATGATGGTGAAGGCTTTCGATCGACGAGATATGCGCCGCGCATCTGTCGGGCTGTCAGGCAATTCTCCGTTTGTCAGGAACTGGAGGTATGGACGTGTCCAAGTTTCTTCAACTGCCATGACCTGCATCAGGTTGACCATGGCAACTTCGGTATCCAACTTTTCGGGTCCTTCATGACCTTCGGGTAGCGTGGCCCCCGAGTGTTTTGCTTCTTCGGGTGATCCTTTGGGGAATTTTCGCTTGATGGATGGCACGCAGATCTGTTCGAGGAACACACCTGGTGGCACCTTTGCACAAGTGGACCCAATTTTGGCGAGTCTATCGGCCTCCTCGTTGCTCTCTCTTTCAACGTGCTGAAGTTCGCAGCCGTCGAATTCTCCTTCGAGTGCGTTGTATAGAGCGCGGTACGCGATCATGTTTTCGGCGTGTGCGTCGCACTCATTCATCGTCTGCTGTACGACAAGGTTGGAGTCACCGTAGATGACCAGGCGCGTTGCACCACATATTTTTGCCATCTTCATGCCATGGATGAGGGCTTCGTATTCGGCCTCGTTGTTGGAGGCTCTGAATTTCATCCGAAGAACGTACTTCATTTTGTCACCTTGTGGGGAGGTCAGTATGACTCCTGCCCCTGCTCCTGCTTCGCGCTTGGAGCCATCGAAATGCATTGTCCAGGACTGTGACATATCTGGGGTGTCAGGCAGCTGCAGCTCCATCTAGTGCACCAGGAAGTCCGGAAGGACTTGAGATTTGATTGCGTGTCGCTTCTCGTAGATGATGTCCAGGGGTGATAGTTCAATGCCCCACAGGGCCACTCGTCCTGTGGCCTCTGGGTTATTCAGGATGCTGTTTAGGGGTGCCTCGTTGACGACCATCACCTGATGCTCCTGGAAGTAGTGGCTTAGTCGTCGAGCCGTCATGAACACGCCGTGAAACCAACCAGTAGTCGGGTACCGCTGTTTTGTTGGAGTGAGAACCTCGCTGAGGTAGTAAATTGGGCGTTGTACCCCGTGGGTCTTGCCTTCTTCGGGTCGTTCGACCACGAGTACTGTGCTGACCACCTGGTGTGTGGCTGCTATGTACAGCAACAGGGGCTCGCGCTCTTTTGGCGTGACCAAAACAGACGAGGTGGAGAGGAGCCACTTGAGGCTTTCGAATGCGTCGTTGGCTTCTGGTGTCCACTCGAACTTGTCTGCCTTGCGCAGCAGCTGGTAAAATGGTAGGGCCTTCTCGCCCATGCGGCTGATGAACCTGCTTAGTGCCGCTACTCGCCCTGCGAGCTGCTGAACGCCCTTGAGGTTTTTCGGCTTCTCCATTGTCATGACAGCTTTGATTTTCTTCGGGTTCGCTTCGATCCCTCGTTGAGAGATGAAGTACCCGAGCAGCTGACCCGAGGGGACGCCGAAGGCACACTTTTCTGGATTGAGCTTGATCCTGTAGCGATCAAGGTTGTCGAACGTCTCGCGGAGATCGTCGATAAGTGTCCTTGCCTCCTTGGTTTTTATGACTATGTCGTCGACATAGACTTGGACGTTGCGACCGATCTGGTCCTTGAGGCAGGCCTGCATGCATCGCTGATACATGGCACCCGCGTTCTTTAGCCCGAAGGGCATTGTGTTGTAGCAGAATACTCCGAATGGTGTGATGAACGCCGTTTTCTCTTGATCTTCGACCTTGAGTCGAATCTGGTTATAGCCTGAGTAGGCGTCGAGGAAGGAGAGCTTCTCACAACCTGCAGTCGAATCGATGATCTGGTCGATCCGAGGAAGAGGGAAGTGGTCCTTTGGGCAGTGTTTATTTAGTGACGTGAAGTCCACGCACATCCGCAGGATGTCCGTGTCCTTCTTCAGGACCATCACCGTATTTGCCAGCCACTCGCTTTCCTTGATTTCCTGGATGAAGTTTGCTGCGAGTAATCTGTTGATCTCCTTGCCGATAGCTTCGGCTCGTGGCTCCGACAGTCTTCGGATAGACTACTTGACTGGCTTGGTGTCTGGGAAGACATTGAGTGCGTGCTCGGCGAATTCCCTAGGAACTCCTGGCATGTCCGCAGGACACCAGGCGCATATTTCCCAGCGCTCACGGAGGAATTCGACGAGCGCGCCTTCCTATGCGGTGCTGAGGTCGTTGGCGATCAACGCCGTCTTGGAGGCGTCTGTCGGATGGACCTGCACTTTCTTGGTGTTGACGGTGGAGTCGAAGGACATGTCGGGTGCGTTCTGCCTTGTGACTAGGGGTAGCCCATTGTCCGTCACCTCGTGGAGCCTTATGAGCTCGTCTTGCATGCCGAAGGACTGGGAGATTTTGTTGAAATCTGTAGCATCCCAATTGTCTAACAATTGCAATGCTACTAGCCTAGTCTATATAAATGCTACTTCCTATATATAATTGTTGCATCATCATTATATCATGCTCATGTCATCATGCCACCTTGCATTTGAGCATCATATAAAACCCTCTTTGGTTGGTTCTTCTCTCATATGCATTGTTAATTGTATTTGCCTCTTGATATTGTATTTGGTTCTTGATATATTGTTTAAATGCCCAAGTTGAGTTGGGGGCATATCTTTTATTCAACTCCACCACCTTTCTTGTCATCACCCCAACATTCCACCATTCCACCATATATGAGCATTGCAACTTATTTGGTTTTACATCTAGCTCATGTGGATTGGGATGGATCCAATTCTATTTCCACATGCTCTCATCTTAGCATCATGTTGTTTTCACATTATTGATATGTGGAGCCACCTTTGCATGCATTATGAGTAGTGCTCCTTTTTCCTAGCTTTCATATATATTATCATGGATTTATGCTCATGTTGGGATAGTTTTGGGACTATTAAACATCCAGTGGAATATACATACTAGCAAGTCCCATTTCTATTCAAATATGGTCATCTCCATCTACTTCACATGGGGCATCCTTTTAATTTCTTTTGCTTGGGCTATACTCCACATTTTGGGTAATGCATAGGAATAATGCCATGTTTATTATTTTGTTTTCACAAGGATGATACATGGCATTTATTATCTTGCATGGGCCATGCAACTATCACCATCTTTTGTCCTCCTTCGGGTTTATTTGAATCTTTGAGTGGATCGTCTCCCATCCCTCTCTCTACTCCTCTTCATGCTTGATCTTGTTTGGTTCATGTCAAAACCCTACACCATACCCCATCCATGCAAGCCATGTGTGGGCCTTTCCACCTTTATCTCTAAAAAACCTAAACCCTCTCCCTATCCCTCTCTCCTCTCTTTTGCCACCTCTTGTTTTGGTCATGTTTCAAACCATAGCTACCACCACATCTCTCTCTCTCTCTAATCCCTCCTCTCTATCCAAACCCTAACCCCAATCACCTACCTCACTATCACCCATACCTCCCCCTCTCTCTTTGGTATCCCTATTTTGTATTCTATAATGTGGGAACCCATTGCTAGGGTTCCATATTTTATCAAATGCTTTTATTCTTTTTCTAAACCCCTACATCCTCTAATCTAGTAAAGTGCCCAAATTGACACATACCCATCGTGTATGTGGGCATCCTCTCTTTCCCATATGCTATTTTCCCTCTAGTCTATTTTGTTGCCTAGACACCTTTGTTCAAAAATACCTGCAAAGATTCAAAATAGTTTGAATAAGTTGCTTTATTAAAACTGGCTAAATATAAGCATAAAACAAAATAATTGAACTAACAAAAAGAAATAGAAAATAAATAAAAAGGAAAGCTAAGAACCTTCTTGTCGAAGGAATGACCACGGCAGATGCTGCAATCGGCAGCGAGTAGTAGAACGAGGGGCAAGGGCGGCCTGCCATCTGCGGTGCGAGATGAGGGCAAAGACACAGGGGTTTACCCAGGTTCGGCCCCCCGGAGGGTAAAGACCTACTCCTGCTAGATTGTATTATGGAGGTGTTTACAATGGGCGAACTCGGCGACTAGGCGGCGAGTTGCTTGGGTGTATGAGGGAACGTGTCTCTACTCACCCTATAGGGAGGTTTATATAGGCTTACCTCCCCTAGGGTTTACATATCTCAACCGATTCGGTTACAGCTTCGGTAATTGCTTAACCTAGTCCGACTGGGCCTATCTACTCGCCTGGGCCTTCAGCTTCCAGTCGCTTGGTACCTTGCTGGGCCACGATCCACTCGCCGTTATGCAGGCCCACTCGCCAGCCCTTGGGCCAGTCGGAAACGTCCTGCTGAGCATACCCCAGTAGGCGTATCCCCATCAGTAGTCCCCGAGGCCGTCGTTGATTAGGCGTGAGTGGCTGCTGGCAGTCGGAGTATTCGGCTTCAAGTTGGCATCCAGTCGAATCGTCGGCGGGCTCCTGTATAAAGGAAAAGATCCAGTAAACCGAGTCGCGTCCCGAGCGAGTCGAACCAACGGGACGCGGTTTCGGCGAGTGACTTAACGAGCCGAGTGGCTAGAGTTGGACCGTCAGGCGTGGTCAAACTAGCCGTTAAGGTAACTCAACGGTAACTTCTGGCGTAATCATCGCGCGGTAACGGCCCCCTGACTTGGCGGGGAGCTCCCATTATATAAGAAGAATGGTAGGCTATCGTAAAGCCAACCGCCCACCATTTTCTCCGAGTGCGCACATCTTCCTTCCTTTGATTCCGCGATCCAATCGACCCGCAATCTTCCGACCTCCGAACAGATCCTCAGCCATGGCCCTCTCCACCGAACCTTGGGGTAGATCCAAGTGCACCGAGCACATGGCCTCCTTCGAGGAGGCCGGAATCCTCTGAGCCGGCGCATCCTGTGCCGGGAAACCACCCCAATCCACGAGAGAGAGAGTTAAATGCCTTCACTAGCCACCTCGGCGGGGTTAGGGTTCCCCACATCCTTGTTCTTCCGGGCGCTACCTACTACGGATCCAGCCCTGATCGGGTCCCCATAGTATCGGCAGCTCGCCATGTTCGTGGCGTTATGAGTGCTATTTGGCTGCGGCCCTACTTTCCTCGTGGCAAGATCTTTCCACGGACGGATCAGCATGAGGCGACAATGCTAGCCGCAGGCGGCTTAACCTTCCAACTCAAGTCCAAAGCCTCCTTCTTCGATCTGATGCTGCCAGCCAAGGCAGCGAGCGACTGGAAAAAGTCATGGTTCTATGTGACCGAGGCGACCCCGGAAGATGAAGCGGCAATCCCGCGGTAGTCGGCTAATCGCTCCGAGCCTCGCCATCTCCAGGTCGGCAAGCTCCCCGACGACCAACGGATGGTCGTCGACGAGATGCTCCAGACCATCCGAGGTCTGAAGAAGAAGGGCTCGAACGGTGAACTTGTACAACCTGGCGTTGGCTCCGTCGCCTAACGCGACTCATTACATGTACCAATACGGGCGGGAGACTCGAAAGCCTCCTCGCCGAGTGGAAGCCGGAGGACTACCTCTCAGCACTAAAGAAGATCACCCAAGCGACATACGTGGATGCGCAGGCTGAGTACCTCCCTACACGCGAGCGTCCGGCCCGACGGTAATCCTTTTGTCTTACTCGCAATGCAGCGCATGCATCGCGGTAGCTCTAATTACGTGTCGTGTTTGACGCAATGTTCCAAGTGGTGGAAGGTGGTTACCACCCGCCGACGACGAGCCCCGAGCCATCCGCCCAGACACAAGCGAATCGCCTCCCGCCAAGGGTAACGAGGGCGATGAAGGCGAGTCCGAAGAGGAGATCGCCCCATCGGCCGAAAGACCGGGCAACGCGTCGTAGCGAGATCGAGGCGAGCAGGAGCCTCGAGCGTCATGACGATGACGACGAACTCCCAGAGACCACCTCGCTCCGTCAGGCCACTCCCGCGAAGAAGAAGAAGGAGAAGAAGGAGGCGAGGGCCCCCCTGCGAAGGAAGGTGAAGCCGCCGAAGATAGCTTCACCGCCACACTCAACGAGCAGCTCTGAGGCTTAGAGCTCGGCCGGTGTCGGTGCAGCTCCAGCGTCAATCGCGCTAGATGCGCCCTCTATAGAAGCTCCACTGGCCTCACTGCCTCCGCCATTCGCGTCGGTTTCCGAGCTAGGGAAGGCTCCAGTCGTGGCGACTTCGCCTCGCAAGGAGGTCCCGAGCGCGGTGGCCTCGCCCCGCAAGGAAGTTCCGGCCGTGGTGGCCCCAACTCACGAGGAGGCCTCCGCCGAAGGCGCCCCGGAGGCGCCAACCGCTACGTCAACATCGAAGAAGCCGTCCGTATCCTGGGCCCCCGACGTCCTGGAGCTAGGGCTCAGTCGCCGATTAGGCCCTGAACTGGAAAAACCGGCTGGCCTTCGTACAGGGCTGCGCTTCATTCCAGTCGCCAAGTAAGTGCATTCGGCATTCGTTATTTTCCCTTGGTACTCTGATTGTCTTTTATTGATCTGACTCAATGTGCAGGACCGGAGTGAAGAAGATGGGTCACCCGACCGTGGCCAAGGTATCGTCCGCCGCTGGCGAGGAAGACCCTTCCCGCAAGAGGAAAAGTGACGAGGTCGCCGCCTCAACGGAAGGCAGCAAGAAGGCCAAGGGCGACGACATCGTCGCCGTCTCTGATAAGCCGGTGGCGCCGCCGGCTGGACCCGCAGTGGAGGCAACCGCGTCCACGAAGGGGGGCGTTTCCTTGCCTCGACCAGAGGAAGCGACCTCCTTTGGGGCGGGCGCCTCGGTTGCTACCTTCCCCCGTTTCGTGACCAAGGCGGCCACGGCGAGTGGGGCCGCGACCCCGAGCCCCGCTCCAGGGACCACCGACGCTGAACCCGACCAACGTCGCGGGCACACGCCGGCGCTGCTTGCGTCTGTGGACGCAGTGCAACTTCACGGCATGCTTGGTGCGGCCATCCAGGTACCTCCAGTCCCCGAGGATCAGGTCGGTGCTTAGCAGCGACTTGATCCTTATACTTACTTGTTTTGTACTTTCGAATCCAGTCCCCGAGTGCATGTGCGCTAAATTTTAGCGGGTATGCGCTGAGGATTTTTCGTGATCGCCAGTCCCCGAGTGCACCGCTAAATTTTAGCGGGTGGGCACCGAAGTTTTCATGTGTCGACTTTGAAGATGCAGGTCTGCGGTTTGGAGTCGGCAGAGCGATTGGCTGCGAAGCAGCGTGCTGAGAAGGAACTGGCCGCTCTCCAGAAAGCAAACAAGGAGCTTCAGGTTGTTGCTGCGCAAGCGGAGGTGGCTCGCCAGGATCTTGTCCCTGCTAGAGAACTGGAGGCGGTGCGGTCTGCGTTGGGCACCGCCGAACAGAAGATCGCCGACCTCGAGCGCAAACTGCGGGAGGCGAAAGAAGAAGCGAACTCGGCGAACGGGCGAGCGAAGGCTGCCATTGCGGCCGCAGAGGACGATCGAAAGGCGTCTGAAGCCCTCATTGTTGGGCTTCAGGACGACCATACATCGCTTCAAAGTTTCATCACGGGGCTCGCCCGCCCATTGCTTGGTGAGTGCGTCTTCCCTGCCTTATGATTGTATTGTTTGTAATTTCCAGTGTACTCATACTTGACTTCTGCTCGCAGGTCGTGTTATTGGCTGCCAAGAAGAAGCAAACTCTCTTGACGCGAGGGAGTGCGTGAGCATGCTTTCGTCGACTTCGGCGCTTGTCGGCGACTGCATACGCGCCTACCTCCAAGAGATGTCGCCACGGAGGTTATTCCCAGTGACCTCGTTGAGGTGTGGGAGTACTTGGAGAAGGCGCCCATGTCGTAGAGTTCATGACGCTGTCGGCGTTCGTCATGAGCGCCGACGGCCTTGAGCCTTGGGCTCGCCCACTTCCCAAGACTTCGATCTTGATGATGTGACGAGTGGATACCCTTCATCTATCGGGCGGTGGATCTCGAGGTTCTCAAGCTGCGAACGTGCGCGCGTGCTGGAGCCGTCTAGGCGATGGCGACCTCCTTCCCTACCAGAAAGCGGTCGTCGCGAACGACCCGAGCCGCATCGCGACTTCAAGGTTGAGCAGCCTTTCCGCTGGCGATGGCGGGCGGTGACGACGTATCCGTCAAACCCGTACACCGCGTTCATCCAGAACGCCGGGATGCTGGCGCCTCGTCATCGAAGCCTGCAGAGTAGTTTAGTTTGCCCAAATGTGTTAGCAACAGTTCTGCCGAGTAGGCATATTTTGTAATGTAAGACAATGCGATATGCGATTGAATGGAACGTTGTGTTCATTTTGCTATTTGTTTGCGTGTTTTGGATTTATTTTGGGTGAGTCCCCGAGCGCGTCCGCCCTTTTGTGGGGTTCACCTTATATATGATGTTTTGTTGTTTATCATGTGTGTTGTTGGTTGAGTCGACTCGCCACGCGACTGACCCACCGGGCCAAGACGAGAGACTCGCTAACAGAAACAGCGCAATCAACATCATCGGGGACTCTCCCCTCGCGGAATCGCAATCATCGCGGATTTGCCACGCTCGGGGCCTCTCCCCTCGCGGACTCGCAATCATCGCGGACTCACAATCATCGCGGACTCGCCATGCTCGCGGACTCGCAATCATCGCGGACTCGCCACGCTCGGGGACTCTCCCCTCGCGGACTCGCAATCATCGCGGACTCGCCACGCTCGCGGACTCGCAATCATCGCGGACTCGCCATGCTCGCGGACTCGCAATCGCCAGCGGACTTCGCCACGCCGGGATTCTCCCTCGCGGACTCGCAATCATCGCGGACTCGCCACGCCGGACTCTCTCGCGGACTCACAATCATCACGGACTCGCGCCGGGACTCGGTGCCGTTGGTCGCTCGACCGCCACTCGCCGCGCTCGGGGACTCGGCGCTCGCCGGTCGTTCGACCTCGCCACTCGCATGCTCGGCAGCAACCACTACTATTTTCAGAATATGCATCTCTAAAGAGCCTCAAGTCGCCTCTACAAGCCAACTCGAGCCTCGGGGACTACTCCTAGGCATACCGCGTGTACGCGTGGTTCCGCGACCACGAATCGCTAACCTCTCGCACTCTCCACCGCGGACTCGCCCTCGCGTACTCAACATGCTCGGGCATTCGCCACCGTGGACTCGTCCTCGCGTATTCAAACACGCTCGGGGACTCGCCACCGTGGACTCGCCCTCGCGTATTCAACGCGCTCGGGGACTCGGCGTGCTACAGACAGCGGCACTCGCCGGTCGATCGGCCTCGCCGCTCTCCGTGCTCGGGGACTCGGTGCCCGTCGGTTGCTCATCCTCGATGCTCGCCGGTCGCTCGACCTAGTCGCTCTCCGTGCTCGGGGTCTCGACGCTCGCCGGTCGCTCGACCTCGCCCCTCGCCGCGCTCGGGGACTCGGCGCCCGCCGGTCGCTCGACCTCGCCGCTCGTCGCGCTCGGGAACTCGACACTTTAGGGTCGCTCGACCTCGCCCCTCGCTGCGTTCGGGGACTCGGCACGCTCCATGTTCGGAGACTCGCCGCAACTGGCGGCTTCACCGACACCCTACGTCTTTCGCCAACTGGTCATCACTGACTGGCTCACACCGATTGCCTCCCGCTTCATGATTCTTTTCTATGTTCAGGAGCTCGTCGCCGATTCGCCACGACCCATCGTCAAGACTCTCCGCGCCCTACCTCAAGCCCGCATCGAATCGACAACGCGCTCGGGGACTACTGATGGGGGAATACCAATCGGGGTATACCCACGAAGCGGATTCGCCAGCTGGATCGAGCCGGCTGAAGCCAAGCCCGGAGCGGGTCGACTCGCCCAATACGGCGAGTGGCTAATGCTGCACCAGGCGGGGTGCCGACTAGAGGCCCAAGGCGACTCCAATAGAAAGCCCACTAAAGCACACCGTAACCCTAATCGGCTGCATATATAAAGCCACCAAGGCACCCCAAAGGCACGCCATATGAGATCCAGTCTCCCTCACGGCGCTCCATTGTAAACCAATCTATGATCATATCTTTGGATTGACAGCAGGACGTAGCGATCCTCCACCGAGGGGCGTGAACTGGGTACATCGTGTACCAATCTCGCTCCCGGATTCTCCCACGCCGCCTTGCTCCTCTCGTAAGCTACCCCTCAGAGCATCCGCCGTGCAATACCACGACACTTGGGCGCAGCCCAAGAGAGCGGCAGCCCACCTAGCCAGGCGGCATCCAGCAGCAGCCAGGCCCACTCGGGGTCCTTCTCTCCCTCTTCATGGCCCAGTACCCCTTCACCCCGATGCCATCTTCTGTTTCTCTTCCTCTGTCGGCCTCCCCCTCTCGACTCACGAAGGAAGCGGTGGCGTCGCCTCCCGTCAGCCGCGTCACCACCTGCCCCTTCTTATCCATCCCAGCCGTGTCCCTGGAACCCTAGACTCCTTCCGTCCATCAGCGCCGCCACCTTCCTTCCTTTTTCCCCTGTTCCGAGAGAGAGACCGAGAGGTAGGCACGACAAACGAGCATTGCCATGGGCGACACCAAGAGCTCCTGAGTGCGGGAGTCGCCTAGGATCGCCGTCTCCATCCTCCACCTGAAGCACAGGAGCCGGACCTGTCGGTGACTGCTTCCTCGTATCTGTTGCGGTCGTGACCAAGCATGCCGCCCTGTCGCCACCGCCCTGACCATATTCCTCCGTCCCCGACCCCAATTCTTGCGGGAATTGGTCGAGGTGAGTGCCACCTCCTTTACCCCTTCTTTTTCTCCACCTTCCCGCATCATGCCGCCTTGAATCGCCGTCGCCGTCGGTAACCACCGCGTCTTGCAGCATTACCAGCAGCGTATCTCTCTGCATAGGATTTCTTCGGAGGCTCGCTTGGCGGTAGGTTCATCTCAGTCAAATCCACGAGCACTGGACGGTAGAAGGATCTCCCCTCTTTCTATCGAGCTACTGCACACCCCTTTTGGTGCACCGACGAGCTTGCCACCGTTGCCGGAAGCTGGCCGTTTTCGCTGTGCAAGCAGCAGTTTCGTCTCTGTTCCCGGTGAGTTACCGATCGCTCCGGTCCTTTTTAGCCGAGGATGCCTGAACGAATATCGAAGACCTTCGTGCCCTCTACAATTCTCGTTTTTACGGCGTCACCAAATTCCAATCCTAGCGCTCGCCATCTTCGTCGCAACATCGGCACGAGCTACCAATTCTTTTTGCGATCCAAACTTCGATTCGTCGAGTTCTTTGTCGGGTCCAAGCGATTTTTGCAAAAAGCCCCTCCTCCTTTTTGGCTTCCAACCCGCAGCCCCGCCGTTGCCCACGTGGCATGCCCCCGTTGCGTTCACTCGCGCAGTGGGCCAGGCCGCCTGTGACCCCACTGGTCAGCGGCTTTGGGTAGCTCTAGACCGAGTAAGAAAAACCTTCAGCTATTTCCTAAATCAATTAAAATTTCAGTAAATGATTAATATCAAATAAATTCATAACTATTTAAATATTTCGAATTTGAATTCAAACTCTATATGAAATATGTTTTGTTTTTGAATGTCAATTCAAATCTTTAATCAAATATTTTCAGAATTGATTTAAAATAGTCAAACCTTTGACTTTGACCCCTTTTTAATAATTTCGACTTTAAAATAAATTTAAATTCATAAATCTAAATAATGTAAATAATATATGTTTTCAAATCAGAAAAATGTGAGGAATTCAAATATGCCATCCAAAATATATTTTAAACACTTTCAATTTCAAGTTGACTTAAATTACAACAAAATGCCCTTTTTCTTATTTAACTAATAACTTTTGTTTTATAACTCCAAATTTAACAAATGATATGTCTAAAATGATTAGCTCGACGAGACCTTTCTGTTTATGCATTCCTTGTTCTGTTTGGCAGCATGCATCATATAAATATAATGTAAACATCAACTAATATGAGGATAAAATGTGGCCAAAACTCAATAAAATGCTTATTTCTTGTATTCCACACCTCACCCATGCCATGCTACTTTATTGCCATGCAAATTGTGCATCATTCATCATGGCATGATTGTTTGCTTGTCGCATTTAATTCATATGCTTGTGCACTTTATTTATGTTGGCCCTTGTTTGTTTGGTTCTTCTTCGAATAGACGCTGAGCAGGGGATATATCAAGAAAACCAGGAGCACTACCTGATCCTTCTCTCGCTTCAACTGAGCTGCCAGGCAAGCACTACCACATGCTTGCATACATATAGTACCTATTGCCTCTATCTTATTCTTGCATCATTAAGTCGCGATTGCATTAAACTGAATCCCAAGTATTGCATAGCCTTTACTTTTAAACCCCACCAAAGCTTGTTCCTCCATCCCATGAGCCATTACTACAGAGTTGTTTGAGCCATGGTCGTAGAACAACATGTGTAGGGTATGTGAGTGTCTCGATGGATAACGAGGTACCTAAACAACTTAACGAGTAGTAATGGGATAACTAATGAAAGTGGCACCGGTGAGCAATATCTGCTATTTGGTTTTCATGCTCACTTGTGTCCGTAGGACCCAGTACTTGATTCCTGTTCCTTGAATATTCGCTATCCACATCCGGAGGCTTATGGGACCCCCGAGCCGTAGCTTGATTCATTCTTATTTCTTGGGGCCACAAACTAGTTTGAGGTTTTATTTACTATCCTGTACTTATGCCATGCTTTACGCTTTATTTAAATTGTGCGATGTCTTTTGTACTGTTTAGGATCGGGACACGATTTCGCAGTATCGACAAGCCCAGTCACACTTTCGGGTTCCCTGTCGTTTATAGCCGTCCACCCAAACCTTGAGTCCGTTTCGGAGTCAGCTAACGTTGGGTAGCTTAATGGGGTGGCCCTGAAATATTCTGAATTCTGTGATTGCTTTTTCGTGAAAGCCTCGTTGGGTTTTGATTTGGTTTTTCCGAGGTTGATCGAGTGTGTGTTGCTATTTGTGCACCCCTGCAGGGTAAAACTTTCTGAAAGCCGTGTCCGCGGTTATGGACGACTTGGAGCACAGTTTCTTGATCATAGACAAGCATAACTAAAGTACCGCTTTTAAATTTGACTAAGTAACTGACTAGTAAATAGTGCAACACTCATGGAATGGATAATAAAACTGCCAACGGATGGGGGAGTTGTTCGTCCGCTTCCTCGTTGGTAAGCGAGGAGGAGGATGGATCTGTTAATATTACCGTTATAACTGTTGTCTTTAATTCACGGGCATCCGTCTATTTTTGGTTAGGTGGATGGTTAGCGAGTATCTATAGAATTGCTAGGTATTATCTTTTGCTGCAATTGTGTCACCCCAGGTTATGTCTCCTTTAGAGGCATAAAGACTTGCTGAGTACCCCTAGGGTCTCACACGATAAATTATTTGATTCAGATGAACAGGTACACTCACAAGATGGATACTGGGTGGAGGAGACGGACGATGTGGGCAACGATCATTCGGTGTAGAGATTCCGGGAACGTGGATCCGTGAGATCTGTGGGCGGGATGTGTTTATTTTATGGGGCATCTTATGCCGATTTGCTTCTTATCCGTACTCGGATCTTGTTTGCCGCTTCCGCCTGATACTCTGATGTTTGATGTATGAGGAAATATCCTAAACTATTATATCTATCTAGGATATTTGGATCTTTCCGTCTGGCGTTGCAATATTTCTATTTCTTTTAGATGGAATGGCTCTGATGTACTGTTGTATGGTGGCTTGCATACATACTCATTTGTGTATGTAGTTGATCCCTTCGCCTGCCGATTACGCCGCCCGTTCTTGTCCCGATGTTTGAAAATGGTTGGGACGGCCGAAAGGTCTACCTGTGAGTGGCATTTGGGCCCCACCATACTATTTCAACCATTTCCGCTCATCCAGGCTTGTAACTAGGAGCGTAATTCACCGAGGTAGTTACAATTGGTATCAGAGCCATCCCGCCCTTCAGGGTCTCAGCCAAATGGTCGTTGTCAGTCTAGCAAATATTTTGGTAGCTATGTATACTAGGGAAAAACAAAACGCGAGAGTAGGAATGCTTCCACTTTTCTTCTTACCCACCCACCACCCTTTTCTGGTAAGGAAGTGCAACGTTTTCTATCCTCTTCTTAAAATTCAAACTAGGATTCACATGTTCTGGGTTTCCGTAGTACCATAGAACGTGTGTGTGTGTGTAATTCCTTGTCTATCTGTTGCATCCAACATGTTATCTTTATCTGCCTTTGGTTATCAACTGTTGGTACATTCCATATTGACAGGCTTTTGAAAACCGGTGCGATATATCTGACTCCTTGTTAACCGATGCCATATTCTTAAGGGTGTCCTTTCTTCTAGCCACTCCACATTCTGTGAAACCATCAGTTGCTAATCGCTACCTGATAAGTGTTTTCGCGCATCTATTGGTATTTTAATGCCGAAAAATGCGGAAAAAATTTCTTTGATACATCTGTGCTTCCACACTCCTTCTCAGTCGTGTGTGAAACATTATCTATCTCCCTTTTATCAGCATGTCCATGCTAACTCATTCTTTTGTCACCGGCGCTTAATCCTAGAGTTTCATTTCATCTCCAATTCTCTTGGGCTAATTACATAACATGTGTCGATCCGATGCTGGTGATTGTAATTTGGTTCTCGGCATAGCTATATGACACTTATCTTGAGTGGAATATGGAAAAATGCAATCACCACTATCCTCCAAATGGTGACGGTTATCTCTGTGATTTTGAGTACACCGCGATCATATCTATGCATATTCAAGCATCTTTGGCAATCCATAGTTTCTCCAAGCACTACGGCGGTCTATCATCATCCATCATGCCGCACATCCTTTTGAACCCCATATCGCACAATTCTCCGGATACGAGGGAATTGCATCTTTTAAATCTCGATAGCTTTGCTTAAGGTATGAGCTATCATCGGTTCTTATCCAAGATCTCTTTATCTTTGTAACCGTGATCCGATCGACAATGTGAACCGGTGACATCTCTTTTTCTTCCGAAGGACCGGTTAACCTGACGTCAAGATGTTCTTCAACAGGAATCCTTACTCGTAACGTTGATCTTTCAAAGAGCGTTCAGCTCAGAAAGTGTTCCGAGCATTTGTTCGTTCTCCCGCCTCTTGAACTTGGTATTCTGGGAATATCTTGTTAATCCATGGTGGTATATGTTGATAGTATGCTTGCCTATTCGATATCTATGGAAGGACATGGAAGATCATCTGTGTCTCTTTCTCTCGAGCTTCGTGAAACCTTTGCTGTGCAAAGTCTCAAAGTGAGAATTCGGACTTTTTGAAGTCACATATCTCGACCACGTCCTTCTGCTAAATACATTACTTCAACTCTGGAATCAGCAAGTCCATTGTTAATTCCATCATCCATCTTCAACCAATACGGAGTTTTTCCTTGTTGGCAAGTTATCATCGTCGTTCCGCTGAAGATTTCCTCAAGGCTGCTAAATCTCTCTCAATCATTTCAAGAAGAACATGGAGTTCTTTCACCTCAATCTCGTTAAGTAATCTCTTGAAACCCTCTCGCTCTATGCTCAATCCACGGAGGCCATGAAGACCTTCCAGATCTTGTATTCCTTCCGCTCAAGTGGTGCTTTTTTCTCTGTGAAATTTTGCAGTTGTCTTCGTGATCTTCCTTTATATCTTTCCGGTGGCTTGGTACTTCCGACATGACGACAACATCATCATCTTTATCTATCTATGAATCCGGCGAATCGTTTGCATCTATCCTTGTTTCTAACGGAGTTCTATGAGTTTTGCCAACACCTTGATCTGTTTCGGTAGTTGGGTTGCATGATTTTCTTATTCATGTGCGGAGTAATGCTTTGAGTGCGGGATGGAGTAGCTACCATACCACTACTCTTATCATTCGCTCTTGTACATTGAATTGGTGAATTAATGTGATTTCAGTCATTCCACGGAAGTTAGAAGTGGCCTTTATCCCTTGATACTTTTACTTCCGTCCTTGTTTTTCCGGAGTGCTCTTTCGAAGAAGGTAATCAATAATCTCTTGTTGGTGAACTCACCCTTTCTACACGGAGCAAAATCCTCAATTATCTGGTGGAAACAAACGCAAAACTTTTTCTATCCTCGTCTTTCTACCGATGCTCGATATCCCCAAACAAGATTAAAGGAAACTATCTCTCTCTTTGTTTCATCAATTCTTTTTTCTGTGGTAAAGCCAATTATGGTTGATGCCATCAGCCGCAAATCTATTGCGTTAGCCTCAAGGCTAAAGAAAGAAATAAGTATATCTACAATAAACTCCAGATCCTGCATATTCTTTGCTTCTCGGGATTCCACCATGATCTGCCTTCACATCCATCTCTGGAAGTTATATCTACGCACCTAAATTGCGTGATCCTTGGTTCTTACCGGCGCAACAAGAATCTAATCCGACGATGTCTAACTAAATCTTCTGTTGATATCAAGGGACTCTATTGTTTGAAGGCAATATTGTTTCCGAACTTCATTTCTCAAATCCGAGAGAAGATACGATGCTATTGTAATAGTGGTTCAAAACCTCTCCAATCTAGCTCCTTTCTTCCGGCGAGACAAAGATTCATCCTCTCTCGTATCGGTAAATCTTTAATCTTAATAGTGTGTCTTTCTTTATCCATAATACATCATCTTCCCCTTTTCTTTCACAAGTGGTTCTATTCTTTTATCATGATTCTTGGGAAAACCCGGAGCTATGTCCATCCTATCCTTCTTGTCTCACGACAATCCTTCAACTCTTCTAACCCGTTGTTTCTCAAGCAAAACGTAAGACTCGCAACAAGTCTAGCAGGTTTTGAAAGGTGTAGTGGTCGCACCATTCCGTTGTTCATCAACTTGGGAACGTGAGGGTCACCTTCGTTCGAACACCCGCCTCTCCTTGTGTTGTTTTCTTTTTCCTAGGAATCTCGGGACGAGATTCTTGTTTAGGGGGGGAGAGTTGTAGCATCCCAATTGTCTAACAATTGCAATGCTACTAGCCTAGTCTATATAAATGCTGCATCATCATTATATCATGCTCATGTCATCATGCCACCTTGCATTTGAGCATCATATAAAACCCTCTTTGGTTGGTTCTTCTCTCATATGCATTGTTAATTGTATTTGCCTCTTGATATTGTATTTGGTTCTTGATATATTGTTTAAATGCCCAAGTTGAGTTGGGGGCATATATTTTATTCAACTCCACCACCTTTCTTGTCATCACCCCATCATTCCACCATTCCACCATATATGAGCATTGCAACTTATTTGGTTTTACATCTAGCTCATGTGGGTTGGGATGGATCCAATTCTATTTCCACATGCTCTCATCTTAGCATCATGTTGTTTTCACATTATTGATATGTGGAGCCACCTTTGCATGCATTATGAGTAGTGCTCCTTTTTCCTAGCTTTCATATGGATTATCATGGATTTATGCTCATGTTGGGATAGTTTTGGGACTATTAAACATCCAGTGGAATATACACACTAGAAAGTCCCATTTCTATTCAAATATGGTCATCTCCATCTACTTCACATGGGGCATCCTTTTAATTTCTTTTGCTTGGGCTATACTCCACATTTTGGGTAATGCATAGGAATAATGCCATGTTTATTATTTTGTTTTCACAAGGATGATACATGGCATTTATTATCTTGCATGGGCCATGCAACTATCACCATATTTTGTCCTCCTTCGGGTTTATTTGAATCTTTGAGTGGATCGTCTCCCATCCCTCTCTCTACTCCTCTTCATGCTTGATCTTGTTTGGTTCATGTCAAAACCCTACACCATACCCCATCCATGCAAGCCATGTGTGGGCCTTTCCATCTTTATCTCTAAAAAACCTAAACCCTCTCCCTATCCCTCTCTCCTCTCTTTTGCCACCTCTTGTTTTGGTCATGTTTCAAACCATAGCTACCACCACATCTCTCTCTCTCTCTAATCCCTCCTCTCTATCCAAACCCTAACCCCAATCACCTACCTCACTATCACCCATACCTCCCCCTCTCTCTTTGGTATCCCTATTTTGTATTCTATAATGTGGGAACCCATTGCTAGGGTTCCATATTTTATCAAATTCTTTTATTCTTTTTCTAAACCCCTACATCCTCTAATCTAGTAAAGTGCCCAAATTGACACATACCCATCCTGTATGTGGGCATCCTCTCTTTCCCATATGCTATTTTCCCTCTAGTCTATTTTGTTGCCTAGACACCTTTGTTCAAAAATCCCTGCAAAGATTCAAAATAGTTTGAATAAGTTGCTTTATTAAAACTGGCTAAATATAAGCATAAAACAAAATAATTGAACTAACAAAAAGAAATAGAAAATAAATAAAAAGGAAAGCTAAGAACCTTCTGGGCCGCAGCCCAAGAGAGAGCAGCAGCCACCTAGCCCAGGCGACATCCAATAGCAGCCAGGCCCACTCGGGGTCCTTCTCTCCCTCTTCATGGCCCAGTACCCCTTCACCCCGACGCTGCAGTCTTGTTTCTCTTCCTCATGCCTCCTCTCTGCGACTCACGGAAGGAAGCAGGTGGCCGTCGCCTCCCGTCAGCCGCGTCACCACCTGCCCCTTCTTATCCATCCCAGCCGCGTCCCTGGAACCCTAGACTCCTTCCGTCCATCAGCGCCGCCACCTTCCTTCTTTTTTTCCCCTGTTCCGAGAGAGAGAGAGACCGAGAGGTAGGCTCGGCAAACGAGCATTGCCATGGGCGACACCAAGAGATCCTGAGTGCGGGAGTCGCCTAGGATCGCCGTCTCCATCCTCCACCAAGCACAGAGCGGACCTGTCGGTGACTGCTTCCTCGTATCTGTTGCGGTCGTGACCAAGCATGCCGCCCTGTCGCCACCGCCCTGACCATATTCCTCCGTCCCCGACCCCAATTCTTGCGGGAATTGGTCGAGGTGAGTGCCACCTCCTTTACCCCTTCTTTTTCTCCACCTTCCCGCATCATGCCGCCTTGAATCGCCGTCGCCGTCGTCGGTAACCACCGCCATCGCAGATCATCCGCAGATAGCAAAGAAGCCGGTATCTCTCTGCATAGGATTTATTCGGAGGCTCGCTTGGCGGTAGGTTCATCTCAGTCAAATCCACGAGCACTGGACGGTAGAAGGATCTCCCCTCTTTCTATCGAGCTACTGCACACCCCTTTTGGTGCACCGACGAGCTCGCCACCGCTGTTTAAGTCGGCCGTTTACTGTGCAAGCAGCGATTTAATCTCGTTCCCGCCGAGTTACCGATCGCTCCGGTCCTTTTTAGCCGAGGATTCCTAAACGAATATCGAAGACCTCCGTGCCCTCTACAATTCTCGTTTTTACGGCGTCACCAAATTCCAATCCTAGCGCTCGCCATCTTCGTCGCAACATCGGCACGAGCTACCAATTCTTTTTGCGATCCAAACTTCAGTTCGTCAGGTTACTGTCGGGTCCAAGCGATTTTTGCAAAAAGCCCCTCCTCCTTTTTGGCTTCCAACCCGCAGCCCACGTGGCATGCCCCCCCGTTCACTTTCACAAGAAGGCTGTGCCGCAGGACCCCAATCGTCAGCGGCTTTGGGTAGCTCTAGACCGAGTAAGAAAAACCTTCAGCTATTTCCTAAATCAATTAAAATTTCAGTAAATGATTAATATCAAATAAATTCATAACTATTTAAATATTTCGAATTTGAATTCAAACTCTATATGAAATATGTTTTGTTTTTGAATGTCAATTCAAATCTTTAATCAAATATTTTCAGAATTGATTTAAAATAGTCAAACCTTTGACTTTGACCCCTTTTTAATAATTTTGACTTTAAATTAAATTTAAATTCATAAATCTAAATAATGTAAATAATATATGTTTTCAAATCAGAAAAATGTGAGGAATTCAAATATGCCATACAAAATATATTTTAAACACTTTAAATTTCAAGTTGACTTAAATTACAACAAAATGCCCTTTTTCTTATTTAACTAATAACTTTTGTTTTATAACTCCAAATTTAACAAATGATATGTCTAAAATGATTAGCTCGACGAGACCTTTCTGTTTATGCATTCCTTGTTCTGTTTGGCAGCATGCATCATATAAATATAATGTAAACATCAACTAATATGAGGATAAAATGTGGCCAAAACTCAATAAAATGCTTATTTCTTGTATTCCACACCTCACCCATGCCATGCTACTTTATTGCCATGCAAATTGTGCATCATTCATCATGGCATGATTGTTTGCTTGTCGCATTTAATTCATATGCTTGTGCACTTTATTTATGTTGGCCCTTGTTTATTTGGTTCTTCTTCGAATAGACGCTGAGCAGGGGATATATCAAGAAAACCAGGAGCACTACCCAGATCCTTCTCTCGCTTCAACTGAGCTGCCAGGCAAGCACTACCACATGCTTGCATACATATAGTACCTATTGCCTCTATCTTATTCTTGCATCATTAAGTCGCGATTGCATTAAACTGAATCCCAAGTATTGCATAGCCTTTACTTTTAAACCCCACCAAAGCTTGTTCCTCCATCCCATGAGCCATTACTACAGGAGTTGTTTGAGCCATGCGAGTCGTAGAACAGCATGTGTAGGGTATGTGAGTGTCTGATGGATAACGAGGTACCTAAACAACTTAACCTGAGTAGTAATGGGATAACTAATGAAAGTGGCACCAGTGAGCAATATCTGCTATTTGGTTTTTCATGCTCACTTGTGTCCCAGGGACCCCGAGTACTTGATTCCTGTTCCTTGAATATTCAAGCTTATCCACATCCGGGAGGCTTATGGGACCCCCGAGCCGAGCTTGATTCATTCTTATTTCTTGGGGCCACAAACTAGTTTGAGGTTTTATTTACTATCCTGTACTTATGCCATGCTTTATCGCTTTATTTAAATTAAGCGATGTAATCGCACCTGTCTGTTTAGGATCGGGACACGATTTCGCTGTATCGACAAGCCCAGTCACACTTTCGGTTCCTAGTCGCTTACTGGCCCACCCAAACTTTGAGTCCGTTTGAGTCACTAACTTCGCTATGGTAGATTAATGGGGTGGCCTCAAATATTTCTGAATCCTGTGATTGCTTTGTCGTGAAAGCCTCGTTGGGTTTTGATTTGGTTTTTCCGAGGTTGATCGAGTGTGTGTTGCTATTTGTGCACCCTCAGGTAAAACTTTCAAAGCCGTGTCCGGTTATGGACGACTTGGAGCACGTTTCTTGATCATAGACAGCATAACTAAAGTACCGCTTTTAAATTTGACTAAGTAATCGACTAGTAAATAGTGCAACACTCATGGAATGGATAATAAAACTGCCAACGGATGGGGAGTTGTTCGCTTCCTCGTTGGTAAGCGAGGAGGAGGATGGATCTGTTAATATTACCGTTATAACTGTTGTCTTTAATTCACGGGCATCCGTCTATTTTTGGTTAGGTGGATGGTTAGGGAGTATCTATAGAATTGCTAGGTATTATCGTTTGCTGCAATTGCGTCACCCCAGGTTGTGTCCCCTTTAGAGGCATAAAGACTTGCCGAAAATTCTAGGGTCTCACACGATAAATTATTTGATTCAGATGAACAGGTACACTCACAAGATGGATACTGGGTGGAGGAGACGGACGATGTGGGCAACGATCATTCGGTGTAGAGATTCCGGGAACGGGGATCCGTGAGATCTGTGGGCTGGATTAGTCTATTTTATGGGGCATCTTATGCCGATTTGCTTCTTATCCGTACTCGGATCTTGTTTGCCGCTTCCGCCTGATACTCTGATGTTTGATGTATGAGGAAATATCCTAAACTATTATATCTATCTAGGATATTTGGATCTTGCCGTATGGCGTTGCAATATTTCTATTTCTTTTAGATGGAATGGCTCTGATGTACTGTTGTATGGTGGCTTGCATACATACTCTTTTGTGTATGTAGTTGATCCCTTCGCCTGCCGATTACGCCGCCCGTTCTTGTCCCGATGTTTGGAAATGGTTGGGACGGCCGAAAGGTCTACCTGTGAGTGGCATTTGGGCCCCACCGTACTATTTCAACCATTTCCGCTCATCCAGGCTTGTAACTAGGAGCGTAATTCACCGAGGTAGTTACAAAATCCCTGTCGCATTGGTCCGATCGGGTGAAGCTCCCGTGGACTGTGATGACGCCCCTTGGTCCTGGCATCTTGAGTAGTAGGTACGCGTAGTGTGGGACGGCCAGGAACCTTGCGAATGCTACACGTCCCAGGATGGCATGGTATTGCGACGGCCAGTCCACCACTTTGAATTCTAGGCGCTCCTGCCGAAAGTTGTCCGGCTTCCCGAAGATGACGTCGAGCCCTATTTTGCCCAGGGGGAAGATGCCCTTCCTCGACAATGCCGTGGAACGTTGTGTTCGATTGTTCCATGCATTGCGGGATCCGCATAGCTGCTAGAGTGCTTGCGAACATTAGGTTGATGCTGCCGCCGTCCATGAAGACGCGACTCATCTCAAGTCTCCGATCTGCGCCTCAAAGACCTGGCAGCATGACTGGGCGAGGGATCCGCAAGGGTGATCCGCGAGTGAATGTGATGCAGGACCGATCCGCTGAGGTACTCAGGGATTGCAGGCGGAGTTGCCACGACCAAGTTGATTTGTCGGGTGATTTTCTTCTGCACCCTATTTGTGGGGCGTCCGTTCTGTATCATATTGAGTGCTCCTTTTGGTGGGGGGTATGCGACTCCAGCGTTGTTTTGATGCGCGATCAAGTTGATTTGGGCCTCCAATAGGCGGCGGTGGAGGAGCTCCGTGTGCTATTTCACCTGGCGCAGGTGTGTTTCCGAACGCAGGGATTGGAGCTTGTTGCCTCATCTGCACCATGCCTTCGCTGAGTTTCTGGAACTCGCGATCCTTGAGCATGTGGCTAGCTTTTTGCCATCTTGTTTGTCGATGTAGAAGTGGATGGTGCATGGACCGAAAGTTTGTCGAATGCCGAGGGTCCGTTCGCGTCGCGGCGCTGCCACGCTGGTCGTCCGTTGTCGCGAAGTTTCCGCTGCGGTATCCTCCGCTGCGCTGTTGTCATTACGGCGGTCGGTGTAGCCGGTGCGACCATGTCGGGTCCGTCAGGTCCTCGTGAGACGCGCGATCTCCTCTTGCCGCGGCGTTCGCGTCTTGCCGTAGTCGTCCTCTTCATCTCGATTGCGCCACTGGATGCAATCTTCGCCTCTGCCGCATGGCGATTTCCATGAGCTGGTCGAGTGTCTTGGGCTTTACACGTCCAAGTTTCTCCTTGAAGTCTGGGCGTTTGACGCCGTCCCTGAAGGCGTCGATGGCCCGCTCTTCGGAGATGTGTGCTGCGGAGTTCTTGGTTGTAGACCAGCGTAGTATGTACGAGCGAATAGATTCACCCGTTCTCTGAGTGCAGGCTCGCAATTCTTCGATTGAGGCGGGCCTCTTGCTGGTGCCTTTGAAGTTTCGGATGAAGCTGTAAGCGAGCTCCTCCCAGCTTCGGATGGATCCTGATGATAGGCTGCTAAGCCAGACCCGCGCTGCGCCTGTCAGCTGCAGCTGAAGGCATTGCATGGCGGTTTCTTTGTTGCCTCCGTGAAGCTTGACGGATGACAGATGGTCACTGAGCCAGGACTTTGGATCTTGCGTGCCGTTGAACTTCGGAGTATCCGAAGGAAGCTTGAAGTTGCGTGGCATCTGTGTTCGCCGGACGGATCTGCTGAAGCATCGAGCCCCGCAGAGTTCTGCTTCGTCTTCATCCATCTCAGATTCAGACGAGCATGCGCGTTTAGCGCGTGCTTTATCGATCTTGCGCTGTGTAATCTTGTCTCTGGCGTCGTAGTCGCTTTTATGGCAGTGCGAGCTCTTCTTCCTTCGAGGAAGATCGTGCTCCTCTTCCTCTTCGGATAAGGGGGTGGGACTCCGGTCGCGCCTGGCCGGAGCTTTCTTCTTTGGTTCCGCAGGAGCGTCTTCGTGGAGCGCAGCTCCAATTAGTCCTAGTCCGGTGAGTGCGGACCTATGCATGGCCCTTTTCGGGTCCCCCTCCGGAGGTGGGTGAGCCGCGAGATACGCAGTTGCTGCCATGATCGCAGCTTGTGGCGTTTTCGGGATGATGTTGCCGTCCGCGTCCATATCCATGAACGATGTATGGAGAGTTCGGGTCACGTAGCGCCGCTCCTTGGGTCCATGTTTTCCACCCGAGAGCGGTGCTTGTTTCCCTGATTTCCGTTTGTGCTAGAGCCGGGTCCCATGGCGGAGAGCGCAGCTCGTCACAAGACCGGACTCGAGGATGCTTGCTTGCGCTTGTCGGCGCCTCTGCATCTTGACTTGCTTCTTGTGCTCCTCGATGAGGTAGTGGTATGCCCTCAGCAGATCACGTGGGGAGTCCAGAGGTAGGACTATTTCGCTGCTGCGACGGCGGCGTGCTTGACCCATCCTTCTTGCTAAGTTGGATGAGGTGGCCACTGTTTTCCTGCTGCCGCTTCGTCCTGCGGGTTGGGGTTGGGCGGCGGTTAGGCGTTTTCGTCGGTTTGATGATCGCGCGCATGATAGCGCCGCAGATTGGTTGGTTGCTGCAGCTTTCGGATCCGGAACCGTAGGTCCCTTCATCCGAAGGTGGATCGCAGATCGGAGTTGCAGCAGCTGCTGTAGAACTCATCTGTTGATGGTGACGCATAGCACGGGTGTGGATCCCACGGCGGTCCTGATTGACGGCACGGCACCCGCCAGGAGGCGGAGGGTGCCGGTTGTCCCACCGGAAGCGAAGCTCCCGAACAAGATTTCGAGTCCGCCACGGGCTCGAAATCCTTCATGGTATCCTGCGAGTGGGCGGTGAAGTCGAAAGCGCCAAAGAGGAGGTGATTCTCCGTCGCCGCGGAGTTGTAGATCGATCGGGTCGGAACCTTCACGACCGCACAATCAGCAGCCCCAATTCCCACAGACGGCGCCACAGACGGCGTCAATGCCCATTGTTATGGACTTGGGTTTTGGAGAAGATGGGGATGCTGGAGATCGTGGCACGGTTAACAGACAAGCAACCAGGGGACACGAGATTTACCCAGATTCAGGACCCCGGAGGAAAAACCCTACTCCTGCTTGTCTGCTCTTTGATTACGGCGGAACCGAAGGTTACAGGGTGCGCAGATTCGATCTGCCGTGGATGCGTGTGCGAAAGTATGAGTCGAGTTGCCCTACGACGTGCCCTCCTGGCCTTTACATAGACCTAGGCAGGTCCCGGGCGTAGTCTTAGTCGATTACAAGTTCTAGGGTTTTACCCCTTTGAATTTCCTATCTCCTCTAGTCTTGCTCTCCAAGGATCCGAAGACGTCATGGGCCTTGGCCACCCGAAAATCTTCATGGGCCAGCGTATGTCTGCCGTGGGCCTTCCTTGGGCTGGACTAGTATGCTGAAGTTACGTACCCGTAGGGTATAACCATGTCAGTATTCTTCACAAAAGTGTGTGATTGAGTAAACCCCCAAACATTTTGTATCTAATTGTGGGCGATATTGACATATTGCAAATAGTTTACAAGTGCTAAAGCGTGCGCCAAATTACATGGAAACAAATATAAGTTACTAACATAATTAATTGGTACTAGAAACTTCTCGTCGTTGTCGGAGATGTAGATTGTCTCCTCCTTGAAGGTGGAGGCAGAGGTGTTGGCTTCGCTGGGTGCGGCGATATTGTCGTCCTTCGCAGCGTTCTCTCTATCTTCCTCGTGTTTTTTCTTGGTGAAGTACTCCAGCATCCTTGCTTGCTCCAAAAGTATCTTGTCCTCCTTATTCTTGGCCTACCGCTCAGCCTTCTTCCACCATTCGAGCCCCGGCGATTCATCTTTTGGAGTCGCAGTCGCTGCGTCATTGTTGTCCTACAGATTGATTTCAAACTCGTCGTTCGAGGAGGACTAGCCAACCGAGTGCGAGAGGGATGAGCCTCCGTTGTGGTCTGGCGGCAGGACAGGGTGCTCCTCCTCCCAAACCTCTGGAGCTTAATCCTCCTTCACTTCAAGAGAGTCCCGCTCAACATGGCATTGCTTCGCCGACGGGATAGCGAGACGCAAGAAAGGCGAGCAGTCTTCTTGCTGCAAGGCAATATCAAACTATGTCTACCGTAGAGCTAGTGTGTGACAAGAGGGCACAGGGGCACTGGGATTTATGACGTGCGTCCGGGAAGCTACGTCATTCCCAACATGGAGGAAGGAGAAGAGGCTACACACGCGTCTTACGGCATTCGAGAAAAGCACACTATGATTTATGACTCACCGTGTGAGAGAGTTCACAGTCAAAGAAATGCTGGAAACTCAAGAAAACATTGCCAATAGGAGACACACGGTTGGCAGGATGATAATCGATCATGGGATACTTCTCCTCTAAGCAAATCTTTTTAGATTTTGACTCGTGTGTTTCATATTTGTTACGATTAAAAAAAAATTCGGTGTACGACACCCACACGATGGAGCTTGTCTAAGCCACCAGCAGATAGCCAAAAGGTGTCACCGATCTTGGGCAGCACACACGGAAAGAGCTCTCCGTGTACTACCGGGGGGCCTTAATAGACCGAAGCTTGCCTGAGCCGTGAGGAGACGGCAGCACACGCGAAAAGAACTTTCCGTGTACAATCAGAGGCCTTAATAGAACCAATTTGTATTACTAGTAGTAGAATCATATCAATTCGGAATCACACGCCCTGGTTGGGTCGGTGACCCTCACATAATACCGCAGCTTGTTCTCAGCCCAGGCCTCACTCTCCTACCATATCGCATTCCACATTTGCAACTTACAGATCGAGCAGGATCTGCGTAATAACACGCGTCCATTGTGTTGTCATATTTTTATTTCTATGTCATTCTGTATTGCAGAGGATAACGCATCTAGCTAGCTAGCTGCTCGAATATGCCACTTCGGCCGTGGAGACGTGTCTGCCTTAATTACATCAGCCTTGTGAAGAAGCGTAAGGTTGAGATTCCTCTGTCTTTTGGTTCGAAGAAAAAAGGTGCTACGTATTGGATAGATTTTTTTGAGAGGTATTGGATAGATATTATAATTGATACTCTCTCCGATCCATATTAATTATCACTGAATTGGATGTATTTAATATTAAAATATGTCTAAATACATCAATTTATGCGACAAGTAATATGTATCGGAGGGAGTACTAGATAACATTGTCTCCGTGGTGTGAAAATAATGCTACTTTCTTAGACCAAAGGCACACATTTAGCTTTATAAATAAAGCCAAAAACGTCAATGAATAAGTGGACAACTTCGGTTCATTTTGGTATAAATTATATGAGTAAGTGGACAATTGAGATGGTCGTTTGATCTTATCATGCATCGAAGAGCATATGCTTCAATTCACAGACTCTCTGGGGGACAAAATATAGAGGATATATTTTTCTCTGAAGGAAAATAAATAAATAAACATCAGATCTTTATGCAGGGCCAACCGATGATAGTCAATGGGCCCTGATGTGTGGAGAAGAACCAACCCCGTGATATGTATGGTAGATTCCAACCTCAATATCATATCATGCAGACGTACCAGGGCACTTATCAAAATGATGTCGCCACTAGAACACTCAACCACTATGAGTGCTAGTGTGAAAAGAAAGCAATTACATTCAACGTTATATTCAACGATGTCATCAGCTATCATACCATGGAGAAGAGCCAATCCCGTGATATGTATGGTAGATTCCAACCTCAATATCATATCATGCAACAGCACTTATCAACATGATGTCACCAGGCCACTAGAACATTCAACCACTATGGGTGCTAGTATCAATAGAAAGCAATTGCATTCAACATTATGTTCAACGGTGCCATCAACTCTCATACCATGATTTTTCACGATCATGGTGTAGAATGTTCCTCACTGCCAAAGGCCCAATTCCAATTTTTGAATACATAACCACTTACATGTTTCAAATTATAAGACATTTTCGTAGGCTAAAATAGCCTACTAAAACGTCTTATAATTTGGAATTGATGTAGTATATAATAAGGCCCCTACACGCCGGTGGGTCAACAAACAGGTTCCTTTTTTTTGTGAAGAAAAAAACAGGTTCCTGTCACGACGGTGGTATGCCTGCTTCAACCATATCGGCTACTCTTTCGATTGCAACCGAAAGATTTCATACACTGTCTTCTTGATGGTTACAAAATCACAAGCATAAAGAAGTGCTTCTGAAGACAAATCTTATGATTTTAAAATATATGTATTTTTGGGTTAATCTTGGTTAAACTTGAATTTAAATAGTGAAAATATGTCTTATATTTTACACCATATGTTTCTGGAAAGAAAACGTATAAATTTTGGCAATAGTCTAACAATATAAATAAGTTTTTACTAAAATTTATCAACATGTACAATACAAATCAATATTATTAGATATATCATGACATATATTTTCATATTATATATATATATATCATGACATATTTTCACTAAACTTTCTCAAGCATCGGTGCCATCCAAGACGGAGTCATCAACACCACCACCACCACTTGAAGGAGCATCAAACCTAGGCCGAGCATGTCCTCTTCTCCTTGATTTTTCCCTTCGTCTCTCCATTATCCCTCTCCTTGCATCATCACTAGATTTAGGGGTGCGCCTTGGCACATGACCCCGTGGATTTCGCAGCGGTTTCTATTTTGCATAACGGTAATAAAAATATCTGGGGAAACAATAACATATTTATGAATTACAGTTTTTTGTATTGGTAAAATAAAAGCAATCCATATCCACATGCAAGCAAAGGGAAATCATGTTGTATCGCACTAACTCCACGCTCACAACAAAGCATCTGTGGATACCACGCATCTCATTGTTATCAATGACGTCATTCACTCGTTAGACGTCTCGTCTTCCTGGACTGCCCTGCCACCGGTCGACACCACGCGTTGCCGGTATTTACTTCCACCCACTTGTGGTCTTCATAAACTCTGTGTTGATATCGAGCCAGTGAAAATCCAAGTTGCCTCCGCATTTCATCGAGTATCATCCTCCCTTGGAATGTCAAAAGCTTCCGAATACTCTGTAACATGGTAGTTTGAAAGAAAAACTGTGAGCAGGCACAAAATAGCAATTGTGTGAGACATGTTTACGTGCTATTGGATAGCACACAACCTAGCTGATGATTGTGCAAAGAAGAATTCAGAAGTATCAGGGTCTGGGGTGGCACCTATTGATAATTTGAGAAAGTAGATGTTGTTAGCATCCATGCCATTGCTCACGTTGGTCGCTACTACTATAGATAAAGCATAGTGAGAAAACGGCAGAAGATATTTGGTCTATAGATCAAGAAAATTGTTGGAGATATGCCCTAGAGGCAATAATAAATGTAGTTATTATTATATCTTTGTGTTTATGATAAATGTTTACATTCATGCTATAATAGTATTAACAAGGAAACATTAATACTTGTGTGATTTGTAAACTTAAATTGAAGTCCCTAGTAAAGCCTCTATATATTACTAGCTTGTTGGTTAATAAATGATTGTGGTTTCCCTATCATGAACATTGAGATGTTATTGACAACAAGATCATATCGTTAGGAGAATGATATGGTGGACATACTCCTATAGATAAGCGTAGCATAAAGATCAAGTCATTTTAATAGTTCAATTGCTATATGTTTTCTGATACATAGTAACCTAATTCCTTCGACCATGAGATCATGCATATCACCTTCACCGGAAGGATGCTTTGATGACAACAAACACCACACCGTAACTGGGTGGCTATAAAGGTGGCATTGAGTGTTCAGAAAGTATTGGTTGAGACACATGGATCAAGAGTGGGATTTGTCCATCCATATGACGGATAGATATACTCTGGGCCCTCTCGGTGAAATGTCATCCAATTAGCTTGCAAGCATGTGACTGGCTCACAAGGGATCACATATCACGGGAACGAGAAAAGAGTACTTATCAGTAACGAGGTTGAACTAGGTATGCAGAGATACCGATGATCATAACCTCGGATAAGTAAACTATCGTGAGACAAAGGGAAATTGGTATCGTATGTAAGTGGTTCATTCGATCGCAAAGTAATCGTATAAATATGTGGGAGCCATATGAATTTCGAGATTCCCCTATTGGTTATTGTTCGGAGAAGTGTCTCGATCATGTCCGCATAATTCACGAACCGTAGGGAGACACACTTAAGGATTCGCCGTTGTTTGAGTAGTTATGGAATGATGAGTAAGAGACCGAATGTTGTTCGGAGTCTCGGATGGGATCCGGGATATCACGAGGAGATTCGGAGAATAAGATTCATATAAGGAAAGTCCTGTTTCGGGGTTGGAGAATGGTTCCGGTGTTTTCATCGGGAATGTTCTAGAAGGTTCCGGAATGTCCGACACTCCGAAGGGGAAGGGTACATGAATGTGTCATACCAAGTTGGAATGATTGCATCATGTAATAGGTGTCATCGCTGAACAAAATAAAGGGTTTAATCAAATCCTAGTTTGAAAAGTCAAACGCCAATTTGAAAAGTGAAACGACTATTTTGGGAAGTCGAGGGGAAGGTGGAAACCGAATTGGGGAGGAGTTCCTCCCCTCCACCTCCGGACCCCTTGGGAAACCGAGTTGGGGAGGGACTCCCCTCCCCTGGCGCGGCCCCTCCACCTATATAAGGAGGGGCAGGGCTGCCCCTCCTAGCACCCAACACCTCCACCCGCAAACCCTAGCCCTAAGTCGCCGGCCCTCCTGCAGCTGCCGCCGCCCTAGGGCAAGCCGCCGCCACCTAGATAACCCTAGCCGCCGGCCAAGACTCCTCCTTGGTGTGTCTAAACCCTAGATCGCCGAGGATCTCTCTCATAGTCCACCATACTCGCTCCGGCTTAAGGCGAATCCCTACGAGATCTCCCCTCTACTTCCGGTACCACGCCGTTGTGCTGCCGGAATCGCGAGGAGAGTGCTACAACCTCCACTGCCTGCTGGAACAAGGAAGAGGAAGGTCTTCGTCGAGTACCGAACGTGTGACCGACTGCGGGAGCGCTGCCGGAACGCAGCGCCGGAAGGATCGTCTACGCGATCTTGAGATCGGGAAGAGTACGACTACATCACCCACGAGAATCCGCTCTCGTTAAACACTTTGGAATCTTCGAGGGTGAGTTATTACATCGACTCGTTGCTACAATCTAGTAGATATATCTTGGCTTGTTTGTTTGTATGCGGTAGAAAATTTTTGTTTTCCATGCTACGAAACCCTACAGTGGTATCAGAGCCGTGTCTATATGTAGATCTGTTGCACGAGTAGAACACAATGGTCATTGTGGGCGTTGATGCTTTTATTGTCGATTGCTTCTTGTGTACTTTGCATCTTGCTGGATGTTGGGATGAAGCGGCCCAGGCTAACCTTACATGACATCGTTCATGAGACTTTCTCCACGCTTGACATGCAACTTGTATTGCATAAGTGGCTTTGCGGGTGCCTGTTTCTCCCAGCATAGTTAAGATTCAATTTACAACGAGTGATTAACAATGCTAGTATCAATGTTGTGGTTCTTGTTCGTAAGTTAGAACGACACTTATTAAAAGCCCCAAACCACGTAAAACATGCAAAGAAAGTAGAGGCGTCTAACTTTGTTTTGCAGGGGTGTGCAGTGATGTGATATGGCCATGATTGTGATTATATTTGATGTATGCAATGTTCCTTATTGTAAGTTGGCAACCGGCAGGAGCCATATGGTTGTTTTTAATTTATGTTAAGACCCGCATGTATATTCAAAGTAGTTGTAATAGTTGAATCCGGTGGACGACAACCATGGAGAAGCGTCATTGACCTTGATGCAATGCCGGTGATGATGGAGATCATGTTCGTGCTTGAAGATGGAGATCGGAAGCACAAAGAAGAAAGGCCATATCATATCACATATTATGAATTGCATGTGATGTTAATCCTTTATGCATCTTGTATTGCTTAGTTAACGACGGTAGAATTATAAGATGATCCCTCATGCACATGAATTTCAAGTTCTAAAGTGTTCACCCTTAGTAAGCACCGTTGCTAAAGCTTGTTGTTTCGAAGCACCACGTGATGATCGGGTGTTAGATTCCGCAAGTGTATACAACGTGATCAAGCCAGATTTGCTCATGCGGAAGCTAAGGTTTGATCTTGACGAGCCTAGCATGTATGCACATGGTCTCGAACACGGATCACCGAAGGTAAAGCATGAATCATATGGTAGATATGATGAACATGTCGATTGTTCGCCATTGAAGCTACATCAACTCTCGTGATGATCGGTTCGATGTGGTGGATTTGGTTCGTGTGATCACTAAAACAATGTGAGGGATATTGTTTTGAGGGAGTTCACCTAGATTAATTTAACTATTAATTAGAACTCAATTTGTCATAAACTTAGTCTAAACTATTGCAAATATGTTGTAGATCAATGCCCCTACCATCAATTTTAATGAGTTCCTAGAGAAAGAAAAGTTGAAAAACAATGGAAGCAACTTCATGGATTGGTTCCGCAATTTGAGGAATGTCCTCACACCGTAATTTGACCTATGTGATGGATGCACCATTGGTGACCCACCGCAGCCATCGCTACCGATGAAGTAAAGACTGCTTACCTCGCTTCTAAGACTCAAGATCTCAGTTAAGTGTGCTATCTTGTATGGTTTAGAATCGAGCTTGAAAAGGTTTGAGAATTCAGACCCACATGATATTGTCCGTGATCTCAAATTGATCTTTGAGACTCATGCGGCAATTGAGAGCTATGAGGCTTCGAAAAGTTCTTTAACCGCAAGATGGAAGAGGGCAACTGCAAGGAGCATGTGCTTAAGATGTCCAGGCACGCAACAAACTTCAAAGCTTGGGTATAGTGATTCCTAATGCTTTGGGGATTTATCGTGTCCTCCAATCACTACCACCAAGTTACAAGAACTTTGTGATGAACTACAATATGCAAAACATGAACAAGCAAGCTGTAACTCTTTGCCATGTTGAAATCTGCAGAAGTGGAGATCAAGAAAGAGCACCAAGTGTTGATGGTCAATAAGACCACCAAATTCAAGAAAGGCAAGTCTAAGCAAAAGGGACACTTCAAGAAGGGTGGTAAGAAAGTTACCGCGCCGACGAAGAAGACCAAGGCTGGACCTAAGCCTGATACTGAGTGCTTTTACTACAAGGGAGAAGGTCACTGGAAGTGGAATTGCCCAAAGTACTTGGCGGATTTGAAGAACGGCAACATCAAGAAGAAAGGTATATCCGATATACATGTTATTGATGTGTATCTCACTAGTACTCGTAGTAGTGCCTGGGTATTTGATAACGGTTCGTTGCTCATATTTGTAACTCAAACAAAAGCAGAATAAACGGAAGCTAGCGAAGAACGAGGTGACGATGCGCGTGGGAAACGTATCAAAGGTTGATGTGATCATGGTCGGCACGCTACCCCTTCATCTACCATCGGTATTAGTTTTATACTTAAATAATTGTTATTTGGTGCCTGCGTTAAGCATGAACATTATATAGGGATCTTGTTTATTGCGATATGGTTACTTGTTTAAGTCTGAGAATAATGGTTGATCGATTTATATGAGTAATATGTTTTATGCACATGCACCTTTGATAGATGGTCTATTCTTATTGAATCTCGATAGTGTAAATACACATATTAATAACATTGAGGCTAAACGTTTGAAATCGAGCGATAACTCGACCTATATGTGGCAATCGCTGCCTTGGTCACATTGGAGTGAAGCGTATGAAGAAACTCCATTCCGATGGACTTCTTGAATCACTTGATTTTGAATCACTTGAAAGATGCGAAGCATGTCTGATGGGTAAAATGACTAAGACTCCATTTTCTGGTATGATGGAGCGAGCTACGGACTTATCGGAAATCATACATACCGATGTGTGTGGTCCAATGAGTGTAGCATCGCGCGGTGGTTATCGTTATGTTCTTACCTTCACGGATGACTTGAGTAGATATGGGTATATCTATTTCATGAAACATAAGTCCGAAACTTTAGAGAAGTTTAAGGAATTTCAAAGTGAGGTTGAGAATCAACGTAACAAGAAGATTAAATTTCTACGTTCTGATCGTGGAGGTGAATATCTAAGTTACGAGTTTGGCGAGCATTTGAAGAAATGCGAATACTTTCAATTGACACCGCCAGAACACCACAACAGAATGGTGTGTCCGAACGTCGAATCGAACTCTCTTAGATATGGTTCGTTCTATGATGTCACTTACAGATTTACCGCTATCATTTTGGGGTTATGCATTAGAAACAGCCGCATTCACTTTAAATAGGGCACCATCTAAATCCGTTGAAACGACACCGTATGAATTATGGTTTGGGAAGAAACCTAAATTGTCGCTCCTTAAAGTTTGGGGTTGGGCCTATGTAAAGAAGTTACAATGACAAGCTTGAACCCAAAGCGAAAAATCGCGCTTCATAGGATACCAAGGAAACTATTGGGTATACCTTCTATCATAGATCCGAGGGAAAAATCTTCGTTGCCAAGAATGGATCCTTTCTAGAGAAGGAATTTCTCTCGAAAGAAGTGACTGGAAGGAAAGTAGAACTCGACGAGGTTGTCGAACCTTCTCTCGAACTTGCGAGTAGCGCAGCACCGGAAGTAGTTCCTGTGGTGCCTGCACCAGTAAGAGAGGAAGCTAATGATGATGATCATGAAACTTTGGTTGTAGTTTCTACAGAGCCTCGCAGGTCAACAAGAACTCATACCACTCCTGATTGGTATGATCCCGTTATGAGTGTCATGTTGGTGGACAACACCGATGACCTTGCGACATATGAGGAAGCGATGATGAGCCCAGATTTCAATAAATGGCAAGAAGCCATGAAATCCGAGATTGGATCCATGTACGAAAACCAAGTATGGACTTTGGTGGACCTACCGGATGGCCGGAAGGCTGTCGAGAACAAATGGATTTTCAAGAAGAAAACATATGCTGATGGTAATGTTACTGTCTATAAAGCTTGACTTGTCGCAAAAGGGTTTCGACAAATTCAAGGAGTTGACTACGATGAGACTTTCTAACCTGTAGCAAAGCTAAAGTCTGTGAGGATTATGTTAGCAATCGCTGCATATTATGATTATGAAATATGGCAGATGGATGTCAAAACAGCGTTCCTCAATGGAGACATTGATGAAGAGTTGTATATGATGCAACCCAAAGGTTTTGTCGATCCTAAAGATGCTAACAAGGTATGCAAACTTCAACGGTCCATCTATGGATTGAAGCAAGCATCCCGAAGTTGGAATCAACGTTTTGATAAGGTAATCAAAAGTTTTGGTTTTATACAAACTTATGGAGAAGCTTGTATTTACAAGAAAGTGAGTGGGAGCTCTGTAACATTCTTAATAATATATGTAGATGACATATTGTTGATTGGGAATGATGTAGACCTTCTTAATAGTGTCAAGGAATATTTGAATAATAGTTTTTCAATGAAAGATCTTGGCGAAGCAGCTTACATATTAGGCATAAAGATTTATAGAGATAGATCGAGACGCCTAATATCATTGTCACAAAGTACATATTTGGACAAAGTTCTAAAGAGGTTTGGAATGGAAGATAGCAAGAAAGGGTTCTTGCCCATGTTGCCCAATACGACCTTGAGTAAAAATCAAAGTCTGACAATGGCAGAAGATAGAGAAAGGATGAGTAAGACTCCCTATGCCTCAGCCATAGGATCTCTAATGTATGCCATGTTATGTACTAGACCCGACATTGCATATGCTGTTAGTTTAACTAGCAGATATCAAAGTGATCCAGGAGTGGATCATTGGACAGCGGTCAAAAACATCCTTAAGTACTTGAGAAGAACTAAGGATATGGTTCTTTCTTATGGAGGTGATGAACAACTCGTTGTTAATGGTTACACCGATGCTAGTTGGAACACCGATCCGGATGATTCTAAATCACAATCTGGATACGTATTTACTTTGAATGGTGCAGCAGTTAGATGGAGGAGTGCAAAGCAAAGCGTTGTGGCAAGATCTTCAACTGAATCGGAATACATGGCTACTTCGGAGGCTTCACAAGAAGCGATATGGATGAAAGAGTTCATTACAGAGCTGGGTGTGGTTCCTAGTGCGCTGGACCCAATGTCTATCTACTGTGATAACATGGGCGCCATAGCCAATGCGCAAGAACGAAGGTCACACAAGAAGCTTAAGCACATCAAGCTACGTTTTCACGCTATTCGAGAACATGTCCAAGATGGGGACATATAGATTTGCAAAGTACACACATATCTGAATGTGGCGGATCCGTTGACTAAACCTATCCCGAGGGCAAAACATGACCAACACCAAACTGCCATGGGTGTTCGGTATATTACCATGTAATCTAGATTAGATGACTCTAGTGCAAGTGGGAGACTGTTGGAGATATGCCCTAGAGGCAATAATAAATGTAGTTATTATTATATCTTTGTGTTTATGATAAATGTTTACATTCATGCTATAATAGTATTAACAAGGAAACATTAATACTTGTCTGATTTGTAAACTTAAATTGAAGTCCCTAGTAAAGCCTCTATATATTACTAGCTTGTTGGTTAATAAATGATTGTGGTTTCCCTATCATGAACATTGAGATGTTATTAACAACAAGATCATATCGTTAGGAGAATGATATGGTGGACATACTCCTATAGATAAGCGTAGCATAAAGATCAAGTCATTTTAATAGTTCAATTGCTATATGCTTTCTGATACATAGTAACCTAATTCCTTCGACCATGAGATCATGCATATCACCTTCACCGGAAGGATGCTTTGATGACATCAAACACCATACCGTAACTGGGTGGCTATAAAGGTGGCATTGAGTGTTCAGAAAGTATTGGTTGAGACACATGGATCAAGAGTGGGATTTATCCATCCATATGACGGATAGATATACTCTGGGCCCTCTTGGTGAAATGTAATCCAATTAGCTTGCAAGCATGTGTCTGGCTCACAAGGGATCACATATCACGAGAACAAGAAAAGAGTACTTATTAGTAACGAGGTTGAACTAGGTATGCAGAGATACCGACGATCATAACCTCGGATAAGTAAACTATCGTGAGACAAAGGGAAATTGGTATCATATGTAAGTGGTTCATTCGATCGCAAAGTAATCATAGAAATATGTGGGAGCCATATGAATTTCCAGATTCCTCTATTGGTTATTGTTCGGAGAAGTGTCTCGATCATGTCCGCATAATTCACGAACCGTAGGGAGACACACTTAAGGATTCGACGTTGTTTGAGTAGTTATGGAATGATGAGTAAGAGACCGAATGTTGTTCGGAGTCTCGGATGGGATTCAGGATATCACGAGGAGATCCGGAGAATAAGATTCATATAAGGAAAGTCCTGTTTCGGGGTTGGAGAATGGTTCCGGTGTTTTCATCGGGAATGTTCTAGAAGGTTCCGGAATGACCGGCACTCTGAAGGGGAAGGGTACATGAATGTGTCATACCAAGTTGGAATGATTGCATCATGTAATAGGTGTCATCGCTGAACAAAATAAAGGGTTTAATCAAATCCTAGTTTGAAAAGTCAAACGCCAATTTGAAAAGTCAAATGGCTATTTTGGGAAGTGGAGGGGAAGGTGGAAACCGAGTTGGGGAGGAGTTCCTCCCCTCCACCGCCGGCCCCATTGGGAAACCGAGTTGGGGAGGGACTCCCCTCCCCTAGCGCGGCCCCTCCACCTATATAAGGAGGGGCAGGGCTGCCCCTCCTAGAACCCACCACCTCCACCCGCAAACCCTAGCCCTAAGCCGCCGACCCTCCTGCAGCCGCCGCCGCCCTAGGGAAAGCCGCCGCCGCCTAGCTAACCCTAGCCGCCGGCCAAGCCTCCTCCTTGGTGTGTCTAAACCCTAGATCGCCGAGGAGCTCTCTCATAGTCCACCATACTCGCTCCGGCTTAAGGCAAAGCCCTGCGAGATCTCCCCTCTACTTCCGGTACCACGCCGTTGTGCTGCCGTAATCGCGAGGAGAGTGCTACAACCTCCGGTGCCTGCTGGAATAAGGGAGAGGAAGGTCTTCGTCGAGTACCGAACGTGTGACCGACTGCGGGAGCGCTACGCGATCTTGAGATCGGGAAGAGTACGACTACATCACCCACGAGAATCCGCTCTCGTTAAACACTTTGGAATCTTCGAGGGTGAGTTATTCCATCGACTCGTTGCTACAATCTAGTAGATAGATCTTGGGTTGTTTGTTTGTATGCGGTAGATTTTTTTTGTTTTCCATGCTACGAAACCCTACGAAAATATGTAGATTTTTAAGAAAGAATAAGTAATATGGTGTTATCATATCCTGACACTGCCGAGGAACTGCAATAACTTAGGTCTTACTGAACCAAGGCTCAAGTATGACAAAAACATAGCTTCAAATATAGGACCGACATAAGATATATGACAAAAACTATCGCAACAACGGAAACTATCGCGCGAGGCCGAAATTCGACTTCGTAGCGCTGCTTAACCAGTCTTGTGTTTACCATAGTAGGGAGGGGAAACCCGCCACTCACTCCACCGCCAACTGCCACTCTCTAAAGGAAAGACTCCAACAACAACCCGCCAAGGGTCGGTTAGTAGTCCTCGGTCGGTCGATAGTCCTCGGTCGGTCGGTAGTCCTCGGTGGGTTGGTAGTCCTCGGTCGGTCAGTAGTCCTCGGTGGGTCGGTCGGTAGTCTTCGGTGGGTCGGTCGGTATTCCTCGGTCGGTCGGTAGTCCTCGGTCGGTCGCTCGGTAGTCCTCGGTGGGTCGATCGGTAGTCCTCGATCGGTCGATAGTCCTCGGTGGGTCAGTCGGTAGTCCTCGGTCGGTCGATAGTCTCCGTTCGGTAGTCCTCGGTGGGTCGGTTGGTCGGTAGTCCTCGGTGGGTCAGTCGGTCGATAGTCCTCGGTCGGTCGGTCGGTAGTCCTCGGTCGGTCGATAGTCACCGAGGAATACCGACCGACCGACTGAGGACTATCGACCGACGGGCTGAGGACTATCGACCGACCGAGGACTACCGATCGACCGACTGACCCACCGAGTACTACCGACCGACTGAGGACTATCGACCAACCGACCCACCGAGGACTAACGACCAATCGACTGGGTCGGTCAGTAGTCCTCGGTCGATCGGTAGTCCTCGATCGGTCGGTCAGTAGTCCTCGGTGGGTCGGTCGGTAGTCCTCGGTCGGTCATATAATAGAGATTGCAAACTAAAATAAGAACTGCAAAAAGTAAAAGATGAAACTTCTCATTAATATTCCATAAAGGCACTCACACCAAGGGATACATAGATAATCAACTAAAGGAGATATACTTCCACATGCAAACCAAGCTATAAGATAACCTCTCTACCAAAGATATGAATCCACTAAAAGGTAAAAGATGAAAGATAATGATGGTGATACCACGACACTCCCCCCAAGCTTGGAGCAAGCCAAGGGGATGCCAAACCTGATGTCGAATTACTCCTTCGGTGGTGGTGGTGTTCTCTTGATAAGCTCTTCAATAAGTTTCCTAAAATCCTCAATCTCAAAGGTTAGAGTACGAATCAACTCCGAATTCTGCTCAATACGGTTCATGATCATATCGGGCAGAGAATTCCAGTCCTTGCTATTCTTTCCCCACTCTTCCTTCTTAGTATGCTCCTCCCCTGCATGGTTAGAACGAGGCATATCCCACATCGAGGGCAAGGTCCCTTTGGGCACATGTTGATATTGACGGTCATGTATAAGAGTATGTAAAGGTCTCTTGGTGCGTGGAAGAGATGACCGTGGATTGTAGATAAGACACAGAGGTTTCCCTGCTATAGACATCCGTGTTGTCCTCCTAAGCTTGGTAGGTTTTTCCACCACTCCAATGCCTGCGACGGTAGTGCGGGTGTCCGGTTGCTTGTCCTACTCCATGTCTTCTTCATCCCCTACCAAAATTTCCTCCTCCTTGGGATTTTGAGGAACATCTTCCTCGGGCTTCTTGCCTTTGTCGTTGGCGGGGCCATGGTGCTCTAAACTTGAGAAGTTTTCCTAACAGAAACAAATCGAAACAAAAACAGGATGCACGAACCTCGGGGGATCTAGGGGGGGGGGTATATATTACGGAGTTTCAAAGCATAAGGAAGGTTTTGATACGAAAACAAGGCGGAGACGGAGCTCGGGGAAGGCACACCCCTCGGTAGCACTGGGGCCAGCGCTGGGTGGGTTTGGCCACCCCGGCCTCCGGTTCCTCCTCTGTTCCGTCTCATAACTTTCCTTATGTAATAAAACACCAAAAATATAAAAAGATTAGGCTTTCACAAACCTTCTGGTTTCACCACTTTTACCTATTCAAAGACGAACTCTGCAGACTCCTTTTCTCTTTCTCTTGGAATTTCCTTTCCTTCAAGGTCTCACACAAACCTCAATGGCAACATTAGTGTAAGCAAAAAAAAATAACCTTTAGGTGCACACTTCAACTGAAATCCATCAAAACAAAGGCTTCTGTAAGAGGCAAATGCAAATGATAGCAGAAATCTGTCAAAACAGACAAGGAGGTAAAGATTGATTTTTTCGAAAACCTTTTGTTGCTCAAACCAAAAAGTGCAAAACTAATGAAATTTGGGTAACAACTTGGAGAACAAACTCAAAAAAATACAGCTCCATCCGACGTACTGATCTTCCTCACGAATTTTTACAATGCAAGACAAAAATCTGTCCCAAGACAGCCACTTTTCACAACTCCTTTACTTCTTAAAAGTAGTTGAACTTGACACAAAAACCAAAACAAAAATATAAGGAGCGGTTATTATAGAGGTAATAACTTCCAAGACTCAACCAAACTCTTGGTTATCTCCCAACAAGTACTTTTCTTTAATGCCTTTAAGTTAGGCTTGATAGTTTCAAAGATGCTCACATAGGATATATATATCTGGAGTGAAAGAGAGCATCAAGAAGCAAATAACCACCACATTTGAGTCTAACCCACTTCCTATGCATGGGCGTATCATGAGAAAACAAATTGTTGTAACAAAAAGCCACTAGCATAGGAAGACAAAACAAATGCAACTTCAAAGCTTTCAACATAAAACGGGGAAACTTAACATTATTGAGGTGCATAGAACCATGTTTCCCTCTCTCATAATAACCTTTAGTAGCACTTTGAATAAATTTGACAATATAACTATCACTGTCAACAACTTTATCATCAGAATGAGCATACTTACAGTCACCAAAAAGAGGTCCAAGGTCATAAACTGGATCAATAGAAGCAAGTTGTTCCATCCTGAAATCTTTATTAGGCAAGCTGTTTTCGCAAGGAGCTTTAGGAAATTTGGAAAAATTAAACTCATAAGACTCTCCATCAAACTTAGTCAAAAAAAATTCCTTCCTACAATCTATAATAGCCCCACAAGTATTCAAGAAGGGTGTACTAAAGATAATAGGATAGGTTTTACTAGCTTCTTTACCAAGTACTAGAAAATTAGCATGATATTTAATCTTACCACAAAGAACCTCCACATCTATTACAATACCAATAGGGCAAATGTTTTCCTTATTAGAAAGGTGAATAACCACATCAATATCCTTAAGCTCATAAGGACCAATTTCATGCATAAATTCCATGTAAAGCTCATAAGGAATAGCACTAGAACTAGCACCAATATCACATAAACCATAGTAGCAATGATCACCAATTTTAACAGAAAGCACAAGAACACTAGATTTTCTAGCTTTTCTAGGATGAGAGATAATATTAGAAGCGTCTTCACATAAAACAATGTGTTCATCCTCTATATTTCTAGTAACAAGATCTTTCACAATAGCTACCACATGTTCAATATTCAATTGCTCATCAGGCTCCACAGTTTTCATTGTACTTTTATTATTTGCACTAATAATCATAGAGTATTCCTTTACCTTAGCTGGGAAAGGAACTTTCTCCACATGAGGTTCAGGCACAATATTATTAGTAGTACAAACTTCAGCACTTCTAACGGGAACATGACTAACAACATCTTTATAAGGTGCATGGTACTTATTCCACTTCTTCTTGGGAATTTCTATGTAAGAGGCAAATGCCTTGAAACAGTTGTCTATACTTTGGGAATCAAGACCAAACTCATTGCTAATATCATAGTTCCCATAAAATATTTAATGCATTCATAATCATAGTTTATACCTGACTTTCTTCCCTTGTCATTCTCCCAAGCTTCAGTGTTCTCTTGAATACAATCTAGTAGATCCCATTTATCTTCTTCCTTCATACGTGTGAATGATCCAGCACAAGAAACATCTAGTAAATCTTTATCATGAAGAGAAAGCCTAGCATAAAAGTTATTGATAATAATATTGTTAGGGAGTTCATGAATAGGACATTTAAGCATTAGTAACTTCAATCTCCCCCAATCTTGAGCTGTACTCTCTCCATCACGAGGACAAAAGTTATATATCACATTTATATCCTTATGAATCTCACTGGGAGGATAGAATTTAGAATAAAAGAGAGATGCCATTTCCTTCCATTCCATGGATTGTCCATTCTTCAGCAGCTTATACCATTCTTTAGCTCTCCCTTTCAAGGATATAGAGAGTAACTTCTTCTTCACTTGTTCATTTGTGATACCTGCACACTTAAACAACCCTCATAATTCATGGATAAAAAGCAAATGATCACCAGGATGAACAGTTCCATCCCCTAAATAATAATTATCCATAACACGATCAACAATACTTGTAGGTATCTTAAAAGGATCTATCTCAATAGGTGGTTGTTCATCTACTACCCTAATAGTGGTAGTAGTTTTCGCAAACAGAAAACCAAGTGGGTTATCCATATTGGAAACAAAGTAACAAACAGAAACAAACAGCAATACTCACAGTATAAGTTTCCTTTACCAGTTCCACTCTTCAATAGCGCTTCACTCCCCGGCAACGGCGCCAGAAAATAGTCTTGATGACCCGCAAGTATAGGGGGTGTATCGCAGTACTTTTGATAAATAGGAGTGTCGATACCAACGAGGAGAAGAAGGTGTTGACTAGTGGTATGGAGCAGGAAATCTCTGTAAATACTTAGCAAACGGATTTTTAGGGGTTTTCTGATAAAGTAACAAAACAAAGTGCAAGTAATAAAGATAAAGAACAAACGCAGCAAGTGGACCAATCCTTTCTTAGCAAAGGACAAGTCGGTGGAAATACTTAAAAGGACCAAACGTTCTCGAGGACACATGGGAATTCTGTCAAGTGCTTTCGCTTCAAATAGCTGAGTACTCTTCTTTGGTGTTGTAAGTGTTGTGTGGGTGAACCTGTGCTAATGTACCGACCTTACTTGGACTAATACATACTTTTGATTAAACCCCCTGCAAGCATCCGCAACTACAAGAAAGTAATTAAGATATAAACCTAACCACGGCCTTAAACTCTGAGATCCTACACTCCCTTGTGCAAAGGTGTCCTAACGGGGGTTCAGGTTTCTGTCACTCCGGCAACCCCACAATTAGTATCCAAATACACAATGCATTCCCCTAGGCCCATAAATGGTGAAGTATCATGTAGTCTACGTTCACATGACACCACTAGAAGAATAACACCACAACTTAAATACTAAACCATTGAATAATAACTCAACACAAATCCACTACTAACAACATGACTTCTCCCATGTCATCAAGAACTAGACGAACTACTCACAAGACATCATATGGATCAAGGTCAAAGATGATATGGTAATGGATAAGAACATAAACAATAATCCAATGGTTCCACTAACAAGCATCAACTACAATAGTAATTAACACCGGGAATGTTTCCCCTATGAACTAAGCAAGTATCCAACACGATTGTTACAGCGGGACGGAGTGGTGATGATGGTGCTGGTGGAGATGATGTCGTGGATGATGATGATCCCGATGAAGCCTAGCTTGATGATGGCGTTGATGGCGATGATCTCCCCTCTCCGGGAAGGAAATTCCCCAGAAGAAATCTGTCTGCCGGAGAGATCTTTCTCTCTCGATGTTTTCCGCCCCGTAGAGGTGGTGGAAATCTTTCTGTGGTCGCTCCCTTGGTATTAGGGTTCCGTGAGGAAGATATAGGAGAGAGGGAGGAGTCGAGAGCCGGCCAGGTGGGCCACACCTGCCCTAGGCGCGACCAAGGGGGGAACCGCGCCTAGGGGGTGTGGGTCCCCTGTGGCCCAGCTACGCCTCCCCTTCTAGCTTCCTCCGTCTTTTGGAAAAATATAATTTTCCAATATTTTTCTGGTATTTTTCTGATCTTCGCGAAATTTCATCAAAACACCTCTTATTCCATTAGAATCCTGACTCCGGCAGTCCATCCTCCAAGAATCACCCAACATGCAAAAATGGTGGAAAATACATAAGTAATACCTCATAATAAGACATATATCAATGAATAGAGGCAAATTATGATATAGAATGGTGATGCAAATTGGACGTATCAACTACCGAACCTCGCAGGTATAGCAGGACGCGTGCAGCTCCCGAGCTGTACGGAAATCCTATTATGAATTTCATGGTCGATGAAATTGATGACCCTGCGACGTATGAAGAAGCGACGATGAGCCCGGATTCCAACAAATGGTTAGAATCCATGAAATCCGAGATGGAATCCATGTACAAAAACCAGGTTTGGACCTTGGTGGACTTACCTCACGACCGAAAGGCCGTGTAGAATAAATGGATTTTCAAAAGGAAAACTAATGCTGATGGTAATGTAACCGTCTATAAATCTCGACTTGTTGCAAAGGGGTTTTGATAAATTCAAGGTGTTGACTACGATGAGACATTCTCTCCCGTAGCGATGCTAAACAGTTAGGATTATGTTAGCAATTGCTGCATATTTCGACTATGAGATATGGCAGATGGATGTCAAAACTGCGTTCCTCAATGGCAATATTGAAGAAGAGTTTTATATGATACAACCAAAGGGTTTTGTCGATCCTAAGGATGATGACAAGGTATGCAAGATTCATCGATCCATCTATGGACTGAAGCAAGCATCCCGGAGTTGGAATCTCCGCTTTGATGAGGTGATCAAAGAGTTTGGATTTGTCCAAACTTATGGAGAGGCTTGTATTTACAAGAAAGTGAGTGGGAGCAATGTGGCATTTCTAATATTATATGTGGATGACATATTATTGATTGGAAATGATGTAGATCTTTTAAACAGTGTTAAAATTTATCTAAACAACAAATTTTCAATGAAGGACCTAGGTGAAGCATCATACATATTAGGCATAAAGATCTATAGAGATAGATCTAGGCGCCTAATAGGGCTATCGCAAAGTACATACCTTGATAAGAATTTAAAGAAGTTTAAAATGGATGGAAGTAAGAAGGGGTTCTTAGCTATGTTGTAAGGCAATACATTGAGTAAGACTCAAAGTCCGGCTACGGTGGAAGAAAGATTGATAATGGACAAAGTACCCTATGCGTCAGCCATAGGCTCTATAATATACGCCATGATATGTACAAGACCGGATGTGGAACACGCTATTAGTTTGACTAGTAGGTACCAATCTGATCCAGGATCGGAACACTGGATAGAGGTCAAGAATATCCTTAAGTACTTGCGAAGAACTAAGGATATGTTTCTTGTGTACGAAGGTGAAGAAGAGCTCGTCGCTAAGTGTTATGTCAATGCTAGCTTTGACACTGATCCGGATGACTCTAAGTCTCAATCCGGATACGTATTTCTCATGAATGGTGGAGCAGTTAGTTGGAGGAGTTCCAAACAACTCGTGGTGGCGGGATCAACAACAGAGGCCGAATATGTTGCTGCTTCGGAAGCGGCTCACGAATCAGTTTGGATGAAGGAGTTCATAACTGAACTAGGTGTGGTTGCGAGCGCATTGGACCCAATGGTGATCTATTGTGACAACAATGATGCCATAGCCAATGCCAAAGAACCAAGGTCTCACAAGAAATCCAAGCATATTAAGCGCCCGTTTCACTCCATCCGTGAGCATGTGAAGGATGGAGATATAAAGATTTGTAAAGTACACACGGATCTCAATGTAGCAGATCCGTTGACTAAAACTCTCCCTAGAACAAAACATGATCAACACCAGAACTCCATGGGTGTTAGATGTATCATTATGTAACTAGATTATTGTCTCTAGTGCAAGTGGGACACTGAAGGGAATATGCCCTAAGAGGCAATAAAAAAGTGGTTATTATGTATATTCCAAGTATATGATAGATGTTTATTTTTCATGCTATAATTGTATTAATACGGAAACGTTAATACAAGTGTGTTTAATAATCAAACAGAAAGTTCCTAGTTATGCCTCTCTCATAAACTAGCTCGTTGATTAACAAGATGATCAAGCACTAGTGGAAACGCGGGCTTTTGTTGATCCCGAAAATGGGCTTTAACACCGGTTCTTCTACGAACCGGTGTTAAAGGGGGGGCCGTACCAGCGTGGCCTCTGCGGCATTAAAGGAGCCCCCCCTTTAACACCGGTTCGTACACGAACCGTGTTAAAGGTCTCCACTGATGCTCACAAGACTTTTAACACGGTTCATGCCATGAACCGGTGTTAAAGGGGTGGGGGCTATATAAGACACCACCCCAGCCCACACACACCCCACTCTTCCATTCTTTCACATTTTGGAGCCTAGCAAGAGGGTGTGAAGAGTGCTAGTTTGTGTTTTTTTCATATGCACTAGAGGTGTTCGGTGAAATGCCCGAGAGCTCAAAATAAGCTTTCTTGTTGCTCTTCCGTCTCTACGAGGTCGGCAACTATAGTTTCATGTGTCATTGATGTACTATATATATAAATGGTCATCTCCCTATTATTTTTGATGTATACTACATATTAATGCAGATGAATCGGCAATGGATGTACGGTGACCGCACTCCGAGTACATTACGGCCTCCAAAATTTCATCGTTGTGGCTAATGCAAACCGTGGTCACAATGGTTTTATGCTGTCCGTGTGTTCACCGTCGTAACAAGAAAGACTACTCAAATACCGAACCATTCACGCCCACCGCTTCGATCCGGTTTCATGCCCACTATAATTGTTGGACCAAGCACGGAGAAAAGGGTTGTGATGGAAGACAACGAAGAAGAAGAGGATGATGAAAACTATCATAATATGTATCCAATATGATGATACCGCAACGGGGTAGATAATGAAGATCAAGAGGGAGATGGGCCCCGATGACGATCTTGGTCGGGCCATTCCGATGCAAAGGAAGAATGTGAAACTGAAAAGGAGAAGGAGAAGCTGGAGCAGATGTTAAAGGATCACAAAACATTGTTGTATCCAACTTGCGAAGATGGCCACAAAAAGCTAGGTGCCACATCGATTTGCTGCAATGGAAGGCAGAGAATGGTGTGACCGACAACAAGATTTTCAAAGTTGTTGGTAAAATGAAGAATCTTCTTCCAAGAAATAATGAGTTGCCCGACAAGACATACCAAGCAAAGAAGGTTGTCTGCCTCTAGGATTAGACGTGCGTAAGATACATGCATTAATGATCGCATCCTCTACCGCGTGAGAAGTACGAGAATTTGGATGCATGCCCGGTATGCACCGATCATGGTATAAGATCGCACGAGACGATCTGGCGATGTTGAGGGCGAGGCCCCTAGGAAGAAGGTTCCGCCAAGGTTATGCGGTATGCTCCTATAATACCACGGTTAAAACGCTCTTCGTAAATAAAGAGCATGCCAAGTTGTTGCGATGGCACATGGAAGACCGTAAGAAAGACGCGATGTTGAGACACCCGATGGGTCATAGTGGAGAAAAGTCGAGCGAGAGTACCCGGACTTTGCACGTGACGCAAGGAACTTAAGGTTTGGTCTAAGCACGGCATGAATCCTTTTGGTGAGCAGAGCTGCAACAGACCTGGCCTGTGACCCTATGTATCTATAACCTTCCTCCTTGGTTGTGTATGAAGAGGAAGTTCATTATGATGCCATGCTCATCCAAGGCCCGAGGCAACCCGCAACGACATTGATGTGTACCTAAGGCCATTAGTTGAAGAACTTTTACAGCTGTGGGCCAAACCAGGTGTACGATGTGGGATGAGCACAAAGGGGAGCCATTTGACCCACGAGCATTGCTTTCGTAACCATCAATGATTGGCTCGCTCTTAGTAACATTTCAGTATGCATAAACAAGGGATACAATGCATGCACACACTGCTTAGATGATACCGAAAGTGTATATTTGGATAAATGTAAGAAGGTTGTGTACCTAGGTTATCGCCGATTTCTTCCGAACTGCATCCAAGAAGAAAGAAAGGCAAGCATTTCAAACGTCTCGTAACTCCGGAGGAAGCCTCCCCTCCGCATCGGTGAGGAGGTATTTGGTATGGTCAAGGACCTAGAAGTAATCTTTGGAAAAGGTCCGGCAGTCTATCTGTTCAATGACGATGCGGACACGCGCCCATGTGGACGAAGCAATCTATATTTTGGGACCTACCCTATTGGAAAGTCTTAGAGGTCCTCTTCAATCGACGTGATGCACGTGATTTAAGAATGTTTATGAACCTGCTAGGCTTTCTAGGAGTGTATGGGAAGACAAAAGATACACCGGAAGCACGACAGACCAGCAACGCCCTCAAGGCCCTCAAGAGCCTATGCATCCCGAGAACGAGAAGGGTAAACGATGCCACTTAACTCCGCCACCACGCCTTACCAAAGCAGAAGGAAATCTTTTTGAATGTCCGAAAGATCAAGGTCCCGTCGCTTCTCGTCGAATATAAAGGGAATAATAAATATGGCAGAGAAAAAATTCCAAAACCTGAAGTCTCATGACTGCCACGTGATTATGACACAATTGCTTCCGATTGCATTGAGGGGGCTTCTACCTGAAAATGTTCGAGTACCCATTGTGAAGCTATGTGCATTCCTCAATGCAATATCTCACAAGGTAATCGATCCAGAAAGCCTACCAGGGTTACAAACAGATGTGGCCCAATGTCTTGTCAGCTTTGAGTTGGTGTTCCCACCATCCTTCTTCAATATTATGACGCATCTCCTGGTTCACCTAGTAGAAGAGATTGCCATTCTCGGTCCTGTATTTCTACACAATATGTTCCCCTTTGAGAGGTACATGGGAGTCTTAAAGAAATATGTTCATAACCGTGCTAGGCCAGAAGGAAGCATCTCCAAGGGCTATGTAACAGAGGAGGTCATTGAGTTCTGTGTTGATTTTATTCCTGACCTTAAGGCGATTGGTGTTCCAGAATCACGACATGAGGGGAGACTGCGTGGACAAGGCACCCTAGGATGTAAAGCAATGATATGTAGGGACGGGCATTCTCTCAATCAAGCACTACACGGTTTTACAAAGATCTATCTTGGTTGCCCGTGTATCAATGAACACAAGAATTTAATACGCCTCAAACACCCGGGGCCTCGATGAATGGATTATAAGTGAACACATGGCGAGTTTTGGCGGTCGCAAAGACTTCTCACGAATAACACCACTGTTGGGATCACCGTACTTGTTGGCTGTGACACCGCCTTCGATCAGTATGTACTTTCCAAGGGTACGAGATAAATGGGAATACATTATACACGATAGGCCAAGATAAAAGAGCACCAACCAAAATAGTGGTGTCCGCCTGATGCAGAAGACAATGGGCAAAAGACCACGTATTATGGGTTCATAGAGGAGATATGGGAACTTGACTATGGACCTAATTTTAAGGTCCCTTGTTTCGATGCAAATGGGTCAAGCTAACATGAGGAGGGGTTGAGGTAGACAAGAAGTACGGAATGACAACGGTGGATCTCAACAATCTTATGAAGAACTTAGACGACCCATTCGTCCTAGCCAATGATGTGGCTCAGGTTTTCTATGTGAAGGACATGTCCTCCGCACCAAAAAAAGAAAAATATGCAAACGAATACATCATATGATGAGCCAAAGCGTCACATAGTTCTTTCGTGGAAAAGAAACATCGTGGGAATCGAGGACAAGATGTATATGTCAAGATTATAATAAGTTTGATGAAATTCCGCCTTCACAAAGGAAAACCACCCAAGCATTCCGTTAAGTAAAGAAGATGCTCCATGGTTACGATAAGCGATCATAAGGAAGGGCATATGCCAAGAAGTTCATGCTCATATTATGTAACTCTAGTTCATGTTTTTAATATTAATACATGTCTTGAGTGTTAGTCATGTTTTGTGGATGGACCGAGTATGAGAAGAAGTTGTCCCGATTCGTCAGACTTACCATTAAGATCTGATCTCCAAACGCTGGTCACATATTAGGAGTGCCTCTATGACCAGTTTCTTGGAGATGCCGAGGACTAGGCTCCGCCGGCATCTCCCAAACTGGCCGTAGTGGTGTCCTGCTCTCGAAACCATCTTGCAGCTTTGTAACTTGTCTAACTAGATCAATACACCAGGAGCTAACTAATTTCACATATTAGAGTGCCTCTATGACCAGTTTCTTCGGAGATGCCGGAGGATCGGGCTCACGGCATCTCCTCGAAATCGGCCGTAGTGGTGTCCTGCCTCAAACCGGCCGGAGGACTGGACTCACAAGGATGCCTATTTATAGTACAAGCAGCTCGACATAGTGTTGACACTTACAAAATAATGTCGACACTCACCCCTATTATTAGTCCCGGGTGGTGACACCATCCGGGACAAGGTACACGCCGCACGACATAATGTCGACATGCACTCACCTCTATTATTAGTGCTAACTCGTGTTTTGTCCCGGTTGGTGTCTCCAACCGACTAAAGGTTCATCTTTAGTCCCGTTGGTGACACCCCCGACAAGGTACACGCCGCACGACATAATGTCGACATGCACTCACCTCTATTATTAGTGCCGATCGTGTTTTGTCCTTTGGTGTCTCCAACCGACTAAGAATTCATCTTTAGTCCCGTTGGTGTCTCCAACCGACTAAAGGTTCATCCCGCCATTTTTCCCGCCATTTTTCTTCCCGCCATTTTTCTTCCTGCCATTTTTTCCCGCCATTTTTTCCCGCCATTTTTCTTCCCGCCAGTTCTTCCCTCCAGTTCTTCCCGCTAGTTCACTATATATATATATAGGGGGTTGGCCTCCATTGTCATTGCACATCTCTAGACTCATATATGCAACCTCATCACTCTTTCCCATGGCTTCCACCGTAGCACTAACCCCCAGGGAGGCGGAGGCGCTTTGCGCCTCGAACTACCCTCACGGCCATCGTGTCCCCGCTGGCTGGATGCCGAGGCCGAGGTGTGCCGTTCCTCCTGTCCCTCTAGGTGGCGCCGGATGGCCATCACGAACCACTACTACTTGAGCTCACGCCGAGCAGCGGAGGAATCCCATGGCATCCCGACTATTTCTCTACTTGGGAAGCCTTCTTCGTGGATCGGCATGAGAGGCGCCAGCACGAGGAGGACGGCCCACCTCCTAACTTCAACGAGGCCGTCGGCTATGGTGGCGCGTCGGACTCTCCAGAGCCATGGCCTATGACACCGCCACGACTCTAACCCCTGCTAGGCTACCCTCAAGTCCAGCCCACGCTACCCTCAAGTCCAGCCACGCTGCATTTCCAGAGGTTCAATTACGGTGACCCCGACGACGACAGCGATGACGGCGGCGGCGAGTACGACGACTACAGTGGCGAGTATTACAGGTGTAGGCAGGAGCATGACTAAATCACTCCAACATTCCGAAACAAGTTCGGCCGATTGTTACTTAATCTGGCCATGTATCTTAATTTTCAGTTCTTTTATGTATCTTAATTTTCAGTTCCAGTTCGGCCGATTGTTACTTAATCTGGCCATGTATCTTAATTTTTAGTTCTTTTATATATCTTAAAAAAGCCCCTTTAATGAATGAAATAAGTGTTTATTTATTTTAAAAAATTTCATGTAAAGTAAATATAAAATGATTTACATGAATGGATAGATATTATTTTTCTGAAAATTATGATATATTATTCATATTTTTCTGAGTTGAAATGAAAAAGATATGAATTTTCTAAATTTCATATCATATTTTTGAATTAAAAAGCCCTTTAATGCATGAAATAAGTGTTTATTTATTTTAAAAATTTCATGTAAAGTAAATATAAAATGATTTACATGAATGGATAGATATTATTTTTCTTAAAATTATGATATATTATTCATATTTTCGAGTTGAAATGAAAAAGATATGAATTTTCTAAATTTCATATCATATTTTTGAATTAAAAAGCCCTCGAATAATGTTTCTTTAACACCGGTTCCAGACATGAACCGTGTTAAAGGGGGTAATAAATGCTGAAACACCCCCTTTAACACCGGTTCGTGGTCGAACCGGTGTTAAAGGGGTAATAAATGCGTGAATTTCTTTAACACCGGTTCCAGCCACGAACCGGTGTTAAAGGGGGGGGTTATAACTCGCACCTTCCCTCTTCCTTCTCCCCCCAGCCAGATCGAAAAGCGCAGAGAAATTAAGTAGAGGAGAGCCGCCGTCCCCGCCCGCCGCCGCCGCTGCCGCCATCCCGCTGGAGCGCCGCCGCTGCCGCCATCCGCTGGAGCACTGCCGCCTCGCTGCAGGCGCGAGCTGCCCAAGCTCCCGCCGTCTGCGCGCCTCCCGAAGCCCGTCGACCCAGCTGCCGCTCGCTTAAGGACCGCCGTCGGCCTCTCTAGCACCCGCCGCCGCCGCTTCTCCACCGCCTGCCGCCTCAGACGCTGCCTCGCCTCTCAGCCGACCTGCCGCGGGCGCCGTCTCGCTGTCCCGCCACGCCACCGCCAGAGCCTCGCTGCCGTCGCTGCCGCCGCCATGCTGAGCGCTGCCGCCTCGTCACCGCTGGAGCCTCGCCACGCCCGCCCACACCACCTCTGCCGCCCTCGCTGCTGCATCCCGCGGGATATAAGTAAGGGCATGTTTGATTCAAAGGATTTGTATAGGAAATTTGTAGGATTAAATCCTATAGGAAATTTTCCTATGGTGGTTGTTTGATTTGTAGGATTGATTCCTATAGGAAACTTTCCTAGGAAATCCTTTGCACTAGATTGCATAGGAAATCTAACACCACCCAAAGCTCTTTCTTAGATTGCATAGGAAACTTTCCTATGGTGGTTGTTTGTTTTGTGTTGTTCATTGTTTGATGTTTCAAAGTGTTATCATCCATGATTGATCCATGTGAACACCACTAAAAATAAAAAATATATCCGCCCCCTCGATCTCGCCGAGGCGGTGTTGGTGGCATAGTTGTAGTACTTCTTCTCGTAGGCCCACGGCGTCCACGCGTTCTGTGCTATGTATATTGTATTGTATGTGTATTGTATATGCAGAGAACAAGTGGCATATGTGTATGTATATTTGTATGTGTATGTATATATGTATATTGTATTGTATGTATTGTATATGCATGTGTATATTTTGTGCCACGACGACCACCGCCACCATTATGCCGTCGACCCCGACCTCTCCTGTCTCGCTGAGCCTACACACGCCGAGGGTGAGTCGCCCATTTTAGGTAGACCATCACGTCGTCTGGTTCGAACGCACACCCACGCACCCCGCCGCCTCGCCTAGCGCCGCCACCTCTCGTTGTCAATATAGCATTATAATAACCATGCTATGTTAATCAACTTTGATGACAAGTTAATTAGAAGTAAATGTACCTCTCATATGAATCCGGGTTTCTCCGAATTAGGGTTTGAAATGACCAAGCATGTATTAGGTTACATTTCAATACTTTTAACCTGTCATATCATCGTCCTTGCTTGAGCATTTCAATAGATGTATTACTGATATTTGTGTGATAATATTATTGTTTTAGAAACTATGGATCCACTTAGTAGAAACCTTGAAGAAGAAGAAATAATGGAGAACATTATTGATGAGGACACCTCACAATATCTGAACTTGGAGGGACATGACGATGACAGCTCAAGTACTAGTCATGGAGAAGATGAAGACTCCGGTGAACGCAATTTAATGGTTACAAAGTCCGGCGAGGTATATGCATTGATTAAGCCTCAGCTGACTTCCACCAACAATCTTCTTCTACATGTATTAATTAACGCTTCTTTCTTCTTTTAGCCCTCTGGATCGACTAGCCAGAACCATCTTCTTCTACGAAAAGAGCAAGCGCGAGCGGCAGTTGAAAGATCGTGCAAAGTTCACGATCGAAGCAGTCCGTGCTGATGGCAGGCCGATGGAGCCCAAGAAGGCCGCAGACAAATTTATACGTCAGGTTGGAGTTCTTGTTAGGGACCAAATCCCAATCATAATTGAAAATTGGAATAAGCCAAAGAAGGGCGACGGTACCTTTGTCGATGATGATCCAAAGAAACGCTTTGGAATTCGTTGTTGGTAAATTTCACCCTTCCGCCAGAGGAGGATGAAAACAACCCGTTATAAAGAAAAAGGTCAAAGAGTGGACTCTAAAGAAGATGGCTGAGGCTTTCAAGAATCGAAGACAAAATTGAACAAATTTGTCAAAGTCGGCGAGACTCCAAATTTCAAGACGATATTATTCAAGATAAGACCTCACCGCCCGAATTTGAGACATATAAAAAGTGCTATAGCTAAAAAGAGGTCGAAACCAATACGCTTAATGCCCCAAGAAGGAATATCACCAGAGGACGGGTCGTGGCTACATATCTCGTGAGGCCTAAGTGGGAGGAAGCGAGAGGGCCTGCGAGAGAGGGATCACACCTGCAGACATGGGTGGGACCTACGTGCAAAGACTTGGTTCTACGGAATCGGGCAAGGTTGGACCCGTAAAGGATTGTGTATCTTCCCAACCATCCTTGACAAACCCGTCACTGAACTCATCACGGCATATGAGGAAACAGCCGCCAGGACCTTCCATCCCAACAAAGAGAATGACCAGCTGACACGCGCCATCGGTAAAAAAGAACACCCTGGACTTGCACGAGGCACAAGGGTATGACGTGGAAGGATGGGTTTGCCATCGGAGCGACTCTTACAGATGGCGCGCGAAAAGAAAAAGAGCGCAGATCGGATGACACAGATAACATGCACTTGCGGCGCTGCAGACGCAAGTGAATGCACAATGAGCCATCAAGCTACCGCCCATCTCAGCGGCATGAAGAGCCTACATTGGAAGCTGCCCGCCCGCATCAAGGAAAGCAAGCAGTGGCTTCCACCGAGAACGCAGCCAACGCTGAAATGACGGGTCCTCGATACCCCGTTGATGAGATCACGGAGAGCGAACACGCGAGCTGCATGTGAGATTAATGGGCTTATCCATTAAGGTGGTCAGGCTATGCCTTACCTCCTGAGCTGGTGGAACTTACCACCGACCGATTCCGGATGGCTATGCTATTGTCGGGTGGATGAGGTTGTGAAGGAATATGAGGAAGCACTTGACCATGCTACGGTGAAGGGAAACTCAACTCAAATTTGCGGTGAAAACAACCATTCTCTGGAAGAAGGAACACATTGTGCTTCCAAATTGAGGCCACTGCACCCCGCCGCCTCCGCAGCGTCAGCCCGAGCAGCCATCTCTCGCTGGCAGCCATCTCCGCCCGTCGGCCATCTCTCATGCAGCCATCTCCGCCCGTCATCCATCTCTCGCTGCAGCCATCTCCGCCCGTCGGCCATCTCCGTGCTTCAGCCATCTCCTCGGATAAGCGGAAGAGCACTGCCACGAGGAGCATCGAGCACGCCACAAAGAAATCCGCAGAAACCGTACGCCAAAGAGTTCAAAAACTACGCAGCCTTCCGCCAAGCCATTGCCGGTTTTACCGTGGAATCGCAGCGACGAGGAGACCAATAGGATCTCGGAGAACAGGTCAAGAAATTATTTGCACCTAGACGGCCGAGCCAAAGGAGAAAATAGATCCGGCGGTGGTGGAGAAGTTTTACAAAAATCTTTTGAAACCTGAAACCCCACTTGTGCCGGACTACGAGCGCCAGATTTTGAAGGCGGATGCAAGGCGCGTAGGGAGACTGAAAGTAGCAATGTGAGGCACCCTGAAAACAGTTCCCATGCTCGGAGAGCAGGAAAACCAATCATGCGCCCGCCCAAATGTTTGACAACGGACGCTCCTCCCGTAGATGATTACGAGGCGTAGCTACAAATAAAGGCCAATGAGATGGGGATGACTTACATTGCATACTTGAACGTCATGGGAGACAACTTGCCCAAATGCGATGTCAACCCCATACAGCCATGGAAGTATGGGAAGAATCTCGTCAAGAAAGAGGAGCTCAAGAATCTACCAACAAAGATGCGAAAATTGCACAAGTGGTACCTTCATTTCTGCAAGACGAGAAAAGAAGAATGGATCACGGCGCATATAAGAGATGAGATTTTCTTGTGCGGAGACGACGATCGACTTCAACATTCAAGACTTGCATTTTCTATTCAATCGTAGGAACTCGACAAATCTGCCATCAGCCTTTATTGTGTGTAAGTACTATTTACGTAATTTTTATCTCAACTCATTCACTTCATTAATTGCATGTATATATATATGCTCACCATATATGTATATACTATTATGCAGAAAAGGTTATGGAATGCATGAAAGGAGGCCCTTTTGACATTGGGTTCGTTGACCCAAATAGAGTTCATGAAGAAGTGGTAAGAGACAAACCCGCAAATGTAAGATTACTTACAAAGTCTTTCTTGAGACAACAAACCAAAAGGGAAATACTATTGCCTTACAACTTCTCGTGAGTACCCTCTCTCTTGTACACATTCTGTTTCGCTTACTCGATGTTAAGTGTAACTGATGATGAGTTATGCGTAGGTTCCACTTTATTCGCTAGTCATTCAACCCGACTCAGAAAAGTCCTTGTCATGGACTCGTTCGAAAAGAAAAAGAGCTATGGGCACTTTAGAGAGATGCTCCAGAGGTAATTTCAATCATATTATCGCACTAGATCGGCAACTTTCGTGACAATAAGTAATTAATTACTCCTTTATCCATTTTCTTTGTCGGACAGGGTTTGAAAATGTTCACGGCGGTAGGCGTGGGTGAATGGTCGGAAAGAACTAAAATTTGTAGACCAAAATGTAAGTAATACTAGCTAGCTTCCAATTCCATTATATCATGCTTTATTGATTATTATTTTGATTGAACTCTCTATTCTCGTAGCGCGCATCAAGGACACGACAATAACTTATGTGGGTACTATGTTTGCGAATTCATTCAAGAACACGATATGTGCGACAGGCCAAGCCGCACTAGAACAACTTAGAGTAAGTAAACAAAGTCCACAAGATTATTTTATTACCATCAATTGTGTTGAGTTTTATTCTTATATATATATTGACGGCCCATTCTTCATATATATTCAGATCGAACGGATGCGGGACCAACTCCTACCATTTGAACGCATACGAGCCATTCAAGAGGAATTGGCGGGGTTCATACTTGATGAGGTCGTCACGCCTGGCGGAGAACTCTTTAGATATCCACCAAAATGAACGATGGCGATGTATGTGCCGATGACGATGTTTGTGTATAATAATAGTTGCTTAATTATTCATGTACTCGTATGTACCGATGACGATTTATAAGTATACCGCTCCCGATCGATTTTCCCTCGCTCCCCTCCCAAAATACGCCTAACGGGCAGAGAAGTGCTGCAGAGATTTAAACGTTTCTGCCGCTGCGAGTTCTCGCCAGGAAAACGTTTCAAATCTGCAGAAGAACCTTTAACACCGGTTCCAGATACGAACCGGTGTTAAAGGGGGGGGGCCTGAGGCCTGTGGCAGCCCCACGTGCGCCACCCTTTAATACCGATTCGTATAGGAACCGGTGTTAAAGGGGCCCCCCTCTAACACCGAACCCTCAACAGCGGTTGGGGAACCGCTGTTAGAGGGCCCTCCCAACCGGAGTTAAAGGGGGGCTCTGCACTAGTGAAGGTTTCCTGATCATGGACATTGGATATTGTTAATAACGAGGTCACAACATTATTGGAATGGTGTGATGAACATTCATCCGAAGTATAGCATTACGATAAAATTCATTGAGTTTATATTGCTATAACATCATACGAAGTGATCCTAATCCTTAGACCATGAGATCATGTCAATCACTAACACTGGAAGAGTATCTTGATAACATCAAACGTCACACTGTAACAGGGTGATTATAAAGATGGATTCAGTACTACTAAAGTGTTATGTTGATGCCCATGGATCAAGAGTGGAATTTGTTCATCTCGATGACAGATAGATATGCTCTAGGCCCTCTCGGTGATATCACATTGATTAGCTTGCAAGCAAGTGATTTGATCACTAGAATGTTATATCATGGGAACGATAAAAGAGTACATGTCAGTAACAAGATCAAACTAGGTATGGATATACCGATGATCGAATCTCGAACATGTAATATATCACGAAACAAAAGGTTTAAGATACTAGCGTAAAAGGTTCTCATGATCACAAGAAAGTCATCATTGAATGTGTGGGAGTCAGTATGGATCTCCAGGTCCCGCTTCTGATTATGGATCTGAGAGGGGTCTCGATCATGCCGCATTATTCGCGAACCGTAGGGTGACACACTTAAGAGACACCGACACCATTTGGAGCAAAAGTTTCATGCTGAAAAGAATAACAAGCGCAGGAATTTATTTCACTAGATACCAAAAATGGTTTTCAGGTGAAATTGCAGAAAGTGTTTTTGCATGTGAAATGAAATACTAGAAAGGGGTTATATGTGAATGTTTGTCATTAAACTAATTGACAAAATTCTGAATAAATAAAAGGAGTTTTATTTAATGATAGTTTGCATTAATTTTGGTGGAAATTTATTGGGAATTGAGTGGGTTTTTTAGTGGAGAAAATTGAAGGGAATTTTTGTGAGTGGAGTGTCCACCCACATGAATGAAGGAGGGGAGGGGGCAGCCCCCATGGCCGGTAGCCACCCCCTTGGGTGCCCCCTCCTCCTACATAAGGATCCCTCCTCCCTCACTTCTCACTTACACCTCCTCGTGAAGGATCTCTCTCCCCCTCTAGTATTTGTTCCCCATGGTCTCGGACTAGCGATATACATGTTCCCGGTGGATATTCGGCAAGAAAGAGTTGTGCTTCCGCTGCATCGCTGGAGCGAGGAGGCGGAGGTTGCTCGGTGCCTCGGACGTGTGTGCGAGCACGGATGCGCCGCTAATTTGCGGCGCTAGGACTTCCTCTCGATTTTGAGATCGGCAAGAGATCATCTACATCAACCACGAGTTCAACCTCATTAAGCTTTGTCAGTCTTCAAGGGTATGTTCTCTATGAATGTATATCCGCCCGTTGCTTGTATCTAGTAGATAGATCTTGGTACATAGTTGTTCCCATCATAGGAATTTTTTTGTTTTCTATGCTGCAAACCCTACACGATTAGCCCCAGCTTGCTAATAGTTTGTAGCATGTCATATGAATGTTTGCTTGCATTGTTCTATTCATAAGTTGGTATGATATTGTGGTATCCTCCTCTGAATGTTTCACGTGAATCGACTTGGCACAAGCTCACACATGCATATGACTGAACAATAGTCAATAAGCCTCGATGATTTATTTTTCCTGAGAGTTCTTTTATCACTTTCATGCCATAATTAGTCCTGTTTTGTTGCAAGCATGATTATGATAGTTATTGCTCTCTCATTTTTCGCTTCCTTTCTATTGCTAGCCTTCACTTGCACTGAGTATGAGCTCTACTTGTGCATCCAACTCCCCAAAACCAATATTGCGAACAGTGTCCACCATACCCACCTACTAACATCATTTGCTATTCCGCTCATATTTATTATGCCTTGTTTTCTTCCAAATAAAATGTTTGCTTGTTTTGGGAAAACTAGTTAGTAAAGCTCTCACGAACTTGATGGCACAATTTATTCCTTGCACTAAATAAACCTGAACCATTGTGACTGTCCATGAAAGTTATATGCTTGCAAATTATAGGCTGGGAGCTAGCAGAACCGTGCTATCATAGGGAACGCTTTCAACATTGCACCTGTACTTTGTACCCAGTTGATATCATGCTCTTTTGTCTATGGATGCCGTCATTGTGAAATAAAAGGGGAGATTGTAAGTTCATGGAGTTATATATATATGTGTTAGAGAAACGTCTGGGCCGCTAGCCTAAGCCATGCGTAATCATGGTGGAAACTTGCAGCATAACCATAATGAGAAATCTGTGAAGCATCCTCAATAAAAACCTATGCAAATAGCAAATAAAAAGATCGCAGAGATGCTCATTGTGTGCTTGCCTTGTCATTTTGATTATGGGATAGCTCCTGTATCATGTGCAAGGGGTGTCTCGTTGAAGGTTCTCTATGATACGCATGTATTTACTATGACAAGAACTTTCAAGTAACTAAAGTTGAGTAGCATGAGGAGCGGCCCTCGTATTCAAGGGACATGAGGTTTCTGGTTTATGGTCTGTCAAGCATATAACTCATATTGGACCTCACTTTCACCTTAACCACCTAAAGATGCCTATGATAGGGGCAATGAGAGCTCAAAGCTAATGAGTACCATACTTTCAGCATTTGGAAGCCTTTCAAACTTTTCAAAACCTTTTCACTTCCTTGTTGAGTCACCACTTATTCTATGAGCACCTTCTTGAGAGCATAGTTTTCATTCTTAGTGTAATATGCTTGTCTCAAAACTTGGTGAATTATGTCATGACTTTGATGCTTGTATCTTTGATATCTTTACTTATAGTCTTCACTTGAACTCTAGAGGTGCCTTGGCATTCATGTTTTCATCTACAAACAAAGGCAAGTGAGATACCACTCTATCATAACTTTTTATGAGCATTGCAATGTTGCTTATGTTTATGTTTCATCCTACTTATTATTATTGAGTTGGAATCTCTTCATAGCTTGCAATGACTATTAAGTAGACTTAGTTGCATACTTCTTATTATGAATTGTCTAAGTATCTACTCTTGTAGTGAGAATATTTACATCATATGAAGCAAATGTGTTCGTGAAATTTCTTTTATCGCACTCAGTTTTCAACTGAATTGCTTGAGGACAAGCAATAAGCTAAGCTTGGGGGAGTTGATACGTCCAAAACATATCTACTTTCCCGAACACTTTTGCTATTGTTTCTCCTCTAAACTTGTGTGATTTGGACACAACTAACTCAGATTGACGTTGTTTTCAGCAGAATTACCTTGGTGTCTAGTTTTTGTGCAGAAAATCAACTATCAGAAAAAATCTTAGAAAATATGCCAAAAATCCTATTTCACCAGAAGACTCACGGAGCCAGAACACGAGACGGAGTGGAGCCCTGAGGGGCCCACACCCCCTACCGTGCGGGTGGGCCCAGGCCGCGCCTGGAGGGGGTGTGGCCGCCTCAGGCTCCCCCTCGGCCTCCCTCTTCGCCTATAAGTTGCCTCTTGACCTAAAAACCAAAGGGGGTTCGACGTTTTTCCAGAAAGAGTTCCGTTGCGCCACCACCACCAGAAACCGTGATTCGGAACCAGAAACTTCGTTCTGGCACCCTGCCAGGACGGGGAATTTGGAGAGGATCATCGCCATCATCATAAAAAATGCCTCTCCATCAATAATCCATGTTTCCCCCATCCATGAGTGAGTAATCTCCTGCTGTAGGCTATGGGGATGGTAGGGATTGTATGAGTTCTATCATGTAATCGAATAAGATTGTTAGGGCATGGTGCCTAGTATCTCTATTAGTACTATTTGACTTTGTTGCAACTTGTTGTGCTTAATGCTTGTCACTAGGGCCCGAGTGCCATGATCTTAGATCTAAACTTATTATTGATTCATTATGATAGTATTTTTTGTGATATTATCTGCAAGTTGTGTACACATATCATTGTCCGGATCCAAAGGCCCTGAAGTGACAGAAATTGGGACAACCGGAGGGGATGGTTGTGATATGAGGATCACATATGTTCATGGAGTGTTAATGCTTTGCTCCGGTGCTCTATTAAAAGGAGTGCCTTAATTGCCAGTAGTTCCCTTGAGTCCCTGTTGCAACGGGATGGCAGGACAAAAGATTTTGTGCAAGTTCTCATTGCGAGCACGTAAGACTATATATGGAGCACATGTCTATGATTGTTTAGTACTTGGATGCTTTATCTTATTTATCTGCAATTGCCCTAGATCTTGAAGTTACATGTTTAGTCTCGTCCATGGAATGCCCGTCCATCCATCCCTATGACTACCGCTCTCATATCCTACTGTTTGCCACTATTGTTACTATTGATCCTGTTTTACTGCTGCTGTTACTTTTCTATTGCTACTACAAAAATGTTGCTACTATTAAACTTCTGTGAGCAAGAACTATTTGCAGGTGCAGCTGAATTGACAACTCAGTTGTTAAGGCTTATAAGTATTCTTTGTCTCCCCTTGTGTCGAATCAATAAATTGGGTAATACTACGCTCGAAGACTGTTGTGATCCCCTATACTTGTGGGTCATCACTTCGCACCTAGCTGTGATCCTTCCTTCTTCCACCTATCCAATGAAAGTCTGTCACATCCCAAGATTTTCCAAATCTTGTAATGTGAAAATAAACGAATAAAATAAAACTTTGTTTGATTTTCAGGGCCAGAAGAAACTTTTTGAATTCAATTGGAATTTCAAACCTAATTGTATTAAATAAAACCCTAAAGGGATTTATAAAGATAAACATTTAATAAATGAAAATAAAATATTTTGGAATTACCATTTTGGGTCTTTTAAATAAAAGGATTTGGTTTTCAAATAAAATAGAAGATTTACAAATAAGGATTATTCCATAGAGCCAAATTAAACCTTGGCCAAACTTTTGAAATAAAACTTTTTGATTTAATAAAAATAGTAAAAGATCAATCAAAATAAATCAATAAGGACTTGATATCCAATTTTTATTAATAAAGGTTTTACTATTTCCAAAATAACAAAACTTATTTATTTATTTAAAAAAATAAGTTTTCCAAGTACTTTATATTCCCAAATAAAACCTACTGATTTGGTTTTGAAAATAATTAGATTTCAAAATGGAGTTTTAAAATAAACATCAAATTCTATTTTTGATTTTATAACAATGGTCTATTTATTTAATTAATAATGGACCTAAAACAAAATTATTAATTTGGTTTTGGAATTTGGTTTATGCTACTGAACGGAATCAAATTCATAGTGCAAGGTTTGGTGATTGTTTGAATTGATTTGAACATTGTTTGTTTGTTTGTTTGAATTGTCAAAACAGAAATTAGAATTAGAAAAAGAAAAAGGCAGCAGAAGGAAAAAAAATAGAGTCTGAACCAGCCCAGCCGGCCAAGCCCATAAGGCCCAGAACCAGCCCAGCTTTTCCTCCCCGAAGAAAAACGTTTCGCACTCGATATAAAACCCACAGAGGAGCTGACCAGTGGACCATTCCCTCACTCCCTTTCCTCACTGACGACTGGACCCCACCTCTCCTGTTCATCCTCCTCACCCGCGCGACCTCCTTCCCCCAAACCTCGCTGCCGTTGCTGCCATTCAATCCGCGCGTTCAATTCTCCTTAATACCGAGCTTTAATCTCGCCGCGACCACGCACGTTAAAACGCCAGCGTCTTCTCCTCCTTTCTCCTCTGTCGCCCCATCTCGACACGCCCCCAGGCCGCCCCAATTTCTCCCCGAGCAGCTCTATCTCCGACGAGCTTCCACCTTCAATTCCGGCCAGTACTTGCCACCTCCTGCCTCACCGGCCACGCACACACACTCAGCACTTCCAGGCGCACCTTCCTGTGCCCTCAGTTCGCCCGCGCGCTTCCCCTAACGTCGACAAGCACGACACAGAGCGTCGCCGCCGTCTGTCTCGCCTCCGTCAAGCTCCCCGGTAAACCTCGACCGCCCCTCTGCTTCTCGATCATGCGAGCAACTTCGCCTTGGTCTTACGCACCTAACCTTACCCTCGGTTGGCCTTCTCGTGACCTGTAGCGACGACTCCGACCATGACTGAGACCACCCGACGTTGTTCTCCACTCCGGCGAACAATCGCAGCTGTACCAAAGCACCCCCTGCCACGACAAGCACACGTCGAGCATCACCACGTCCTCGCGAATCTGGTGAGCAACCTCCCCTCTTTTCTAGCGTCCTGCCTCGCCAGCGCCGCCACTATCTGGCCGCTCCGCCGCTCGCCGTTATCCTAGCGCCGCCAGCATTTGGCAAACCAGTAGGAGCGGTTCGATCTAGATCGGGCGAGCAGGATTAGAACACTTAACCGCGAAGGGGTATACTTTCTGGACCGCACGATTTGATTAGATCCAACGCACCACGTTGCCGATCCGGCAAAACCGGTACCGTCCAATTAGACAGTGCCGCGTGTCCCCTGTTTTGTTTAAAAACAGATTTGAAATCAGAATAGTTTGTGATTTTCAAAACATTGTAACTTTTGATCCACACGTCCAAAAATTACAAATTTGATACCGTTGGAATCAGTGGAACAAACCCTAGCCAACCATGCCTTTAGTTTAGCAAATAGTATCTATTAGCTTGTTGGTTTTTGCAGAAACTTTTGAATGCTTGTTAAGACTAGAAAATGATTCAAAAATGTTTTTGAGTTTGAAACCTTGGCAAAATAGTTTATGGTGAACTCACTGACCCTAGGAACCAAACCATAGTTTGGAAAATGAATTTGATAATGTCTAGGATGTATTAATTGATTTATCCCATTTCTAGCCAAATAAAGGAATGTTTTTTGTTAGGAAAATGTTTATGGAAAGAAAACTTTGAGAAAATGGTTTGGATCAAACCTACTGAACCAAAACACCAAGTTTTGAGAAACAACAACTTATTGGGTGAACCACATAGAGTTGTTGCTATTATAAAAATGTTTTCCACCACATAAAATAATAAAGGGATTTAAAAATGGTTCATGGGCAAAACCCTTTTGCAAATAGAGTGGAGACCTTACCAAGTTTAGAAGCCTAGTGGAGACCATCTTTGCAAATAGAGTCATCCTTTGCATGCTTACATGCATGACTTAGATCCCATAGTTTTGTGTGTGTGAATTGTCTGATTGATTATTTGGAATGCTAGTTGATTTGGTGTTTGCTTGATTGATTGTAGTGAAATTAGCAAAGCGTGAGACCAACAAGATCAAGGAGTGAACCATCATTCCCTACCAAAAAGGCAAGTTACACTATCATCTAAAGTCCTACCATTTTCTTGTACTTAGTGGATTTTGAAAACATGCATGAAAACAATTTTATACTTATGCTATGCTAAATCCTAATAGGATTCCCTATACACTCCTTAGTGAAAATATTGTAGTTGATACATGCTTAGCCATGCTATGTTTTGAAAAGAGATACATGTTGAGATTTTACAAAGTTGAGAAAAGGACTTGTGTTTTGTATAATAAAACAAGGACTCAATGAACCACCTGGGTGGCCAAGGATACTTTGAGTTTTGGAGAAGGTGGCAACAAAAGGAACCATGTCTATGGCAATCTCTTTGTGTTGTGCTCCAAAGGAAACCACCCAGGAAACTTAGAGATTGAACATGTTTCTCCAATTGTGGCTTTCGTGTGCAACCACATGCTATTATGGCTCTGGCTTAGTCAACTACATTGGGAAGACCCATGCATTGTCTTCAGTTTACTGGACATGGGGATCTGGAATGCTTCATGGGTGCTGAAGACAAGATAGCAATGGTGTATGGGATGACCCTTTGGAAAGAATTCGTCACATTCCCAATCTGCCAGTACTCCATCTTGGTGAGTGCTAATCCAGTGGCCACTGGTGGCAAAAGGATGGGATTGTGACATGTGGGTAAAGTGTACTCCTTCTGCAGAAGATAATAAAATCTAAGTACTTAGCCGTGTCCCCGGTTATGGACAATACCGAGCAACTAAAGTTTGAACTATGGGAGATCTCGACATTCCAACTTCTAAAATAAAAACTTGATGCACTTGGGGTTACCAAGGCGCACAAGAGACTTTGATAAAACTTGATGTACTTGGGGTTACCAAGGAACTCAAGAGATGAAAACATGAACACTTGGGGTTACCAAGGAACTCATGATATTTTGATAAAACTTGATGCACTTGGGGTGACCAAGGAGCACAAGGGATTTTGACAAGGACTTGAACACTTGAGTTTCTACCAAGGAGTTCAAGGAACTTGGAAAAGAAGATTTAACAAAGGACCAAAACCATTTTGAAAAGATAGTATAAATTTTACTTTATGCAAATGAGCCTTAAACTCTACTTAGCCAAATATGCATGTATTGATAGGATCCACTCATATTATATATTGTAGTGAAGCTTGCCAATACAATTCAAATGTATTGATCCTTATGGCTGTAACTTGTAATGTTGCAGGTTTGATTGAATTTTAGTGAAGATTGATTGATTAGGATTACAAAGTCTGCAACCAACATCTGCCTGTGGCACTTTGAAGATAAAGGACCCCATGATTATAGTTATTCCGCTGCAATGTAATGTAATAGCCAAATGAGCTATGTATGATGTAATAAAAATTATGTTATTCCTGGTTATAAAGTTATGTTATGACCTTTGTTTCTTGCTATTACATCTTAACTGTGGATGCTAGCTATTGATCCAGGGACTAGCATTGTAAACACAGGGGACACCACCTTATGTTGTTTGTAAGGTTGGGACACTCTCTCTACAGATGGTATCAGAGCATTGTGTTGCCTGTAGGATTGTAAACCTAGGATTGGACAAAACCCTTAGAAGAATAGGAGTTTATTTGTTCCAAAACTTATTTACAAAATAATCTTGTAAACTCTTTCCTCAACCATTTTGGTTTTGATTCTACATCTCTTCTATTTCAAACTTGATGGGAAAACCTACCCATGGCCAAAGATTACACCATGTGCAAAGGACTTCTTCAACACTTTCAACTCTAATGACTTCAACTTCTTCAACTCTAATGACTTCAACTTCTTCAACGCTAATGACTTCAACATCTTCAGCATGTTCACCAAGGACTTCCAACTTGGATATCACTAAGGACTACAAGTGAGACAAGGAAATCTTGCTCAAGATTTAGAGACTGAGGGAATGCAAAATTTAGAAGAAGATCACATCACTAGAAGTTATTGTAATCAAGAGTTTTTCTCAAGGGAACAATGATCTCAAGTAAGAAGAAGCAGTTAAGAAGGATGGAAAGATCACAAGTGAACCATGTAGATGGAACACCATATTGTAGTTAAGACAAACTCACCAACTTATGTGGTGTAACAAAAATATTTTGTTTCCTAAAGTATGTGCTTGAACTTTGTTGTTTGAGTGAAATGTTTGACTTATGATTGCATGCACATTGTTTGTGTGATTTGTGATGTGTGTGATTAGAAAATTTTCCTTAGAAATATCTCGCCTATTCTAATCTCCCTTCAACCCAAACAAATGACTACTCCAAAAGACTCCAAGGTTGATGACATCAACACCGACCAAGAGGACAGCATGAAAGAGCTCATAGCAACTCAGAACCAGTTGAACCAAGTGACAGCTCAATTCATAGCCAACTCCAGTGGAGAAGATCCAACATTGCAAGGATTTTTGGAAACTCAAGGCCAACTAATGCTTAAGGTGACTGATCAAATGATCAAAATGGAAGAAAGCTATCCCAAAAGAGTTTTTGAAAACAAGGATGACAGAAACATTATTATAGATGGAGCACCAGCTTGCATTATTTGTGGAGACAAAGATCATACTTTCAGGGAGCATGGAGATCAATGCCCCAACTGTGAAGAGAAACATCCTGTTGGACAATGTCCCACTTCTCAAGCTACTTGCTACCTATGTGAAGGAAACAACCATGTCCCTATCCAATGTCCCATCTATTCCATGGTGGAACAAAGGAAACAAGAAGGATCCAAGTATACCAAGAATGTTGATGGCAAAGGAAAAGGACCACTTATACCTCCAAACAAGACAACCCAAATCAAAGGACTAAAGAAACCCAAGAAACAAAAACAGGACATGAGCCTTGTGCAATGTCGAAAATGTAAGGAAATGGGACACTACTCCAGTGGATGCCCAGAGAACAAGAAGAATAAAGAGATTGGCCAAGTGATGTGCAACAATTGCAAAGAGCTAGGCCACTATGTAGCAACTTGTCCACAAGAGCCACGTAAAGAACTCAAGGAAATCCATTGTTTCAACTGCAAGAATCCAGGACATTATGCAAGCAACTGTCCAGAAAAGATGAAGAACAAGTTGAATAAGCCTATGGAGAAACTCAACCTTGGCCCATGAGTCAAGTGTGGAAACAAAGGACGCAATGCAAAAGTTTACTTAGAGAAATTTTCCCAGGATCCCAAGAAGGCCAATATGTAATTTTTGTTTGAAATTTTTTAAGGGTGGTAGTACCCTAGTGTTTTGAACCTACTTGTAACCCTAGCCTTCCCAAATCTCGGGACGAGATTTATTTTAAGGGTGGTAGCCTGTCACATCCCAAGATTTTCCAAATCTTGTAATGTGAAAATAAACGAATAAAATAAAACTTTGTTTGATTTTCAGGGCCAGAAGAAACTTTTTGAATTCAATTGGAACTTCAAACCTAATTGAATTAAATAAAACCCTAAAGGGATTATAAATATAAACATTTAATAAATGAAAATAAAATATTTTGGAATTACCATTTTGGGTCTTTTAAATAAAAGGATTTGGTTTTCAAATAAAATAGAAGATTTACAAATAAGGATTATTCCATAGAGCCAAATTAAACCTTGGCCAAACTTTTGAAATAAAACTTTTTGATTTAATAAAAATAGTAAAAGATCAATCAAAATAAATCAATAAGGACTTGATATCCAAGTTTTATTAATAAAGGTTTTACTATTTCCAAAATAACAAAACTTATTTATTTATTTAAAAAAATAATTTTTCCAAGTACTTTATATTCCCAAATAAAACCTACTGATTTGGTTTTGAAAATAATTAGATTTCAAAATGGAGTTTTAAAATAAACATCAAATTCTATTTTTGATTTGATAACAATGGTCTATTTATTTAATTAATAATGGACCTAAAACAAAATTATTAATTTGGTTTTGGAATTTGTTTATGCTACTGAACGGAATCAAATTCATAGTGCAAGGTTTGGTGATTGTTTGAATTGATTTGAACATTGTTTGTTTGTTTGAATTGTCAAAACAGAAATTAGAATTAGAAAAAGAAAAAGCCAGCAGAAGGAAAAAAAATAGAGTCTGGACTAGCCCAGCCGGCCAAGCCCACAAGGCCCAGAACCAGCCCAGCTTTTCCTCCCCGAAGAAAAACGTTTCGCACTCGATTTAAAACCCACAGAGGAGCTGACCAGTGGACCCTTCCCTCACTCCCTTTCCTCACTGACAACTAGACCCCACCTCTCCTGTTCATCCTCCTCACCCGCGTGACCTCCTTCCCCCAAACCTCGCTGCCGTTGCTAACATTCAATCCGAGCGTTCAATTCGCCTTAATACCGAGCTTTAATCTCGCCGCGACCACGCACGTTAAAACGCCAGAGTCTTCTCCTCCTTTCTCCTCTGTCGCCCCATCTCGACGCGCCCCCAGGCCGCCCCAATTTCTCCCCGAGCAGCTCTGTCTCCGACGAGCTTCCACCTTCAATTCCGGCCAGTACTTGCCACCTCCTGCCTCACCGGCCACGCACACACACTCAACACTTCCAGGTGCACCTTCCTGTGCCCTCAGTTCGCCTGCGCGCACCCCCTAACATCGACAAGCATGACACAGAGCGTCGCCGCCGTCTGTCTCGCCTCCGTCAAGCTCCCCGGTAAACCTCGACCGCCCCTGTGCTTCTCGATCATGCGAGCAACTTTGCCTTGGTCTTATGCACCTAACCTTACCCTCGGTTGGCCTTCTCGTGACCTGTAGCGACGACTCCGACCACGACTGAGACCACCCGACGTTGTTCTCTACTCCGGCGAACAATCGCAGCTGTACCAGAGCACCCCCTGCCACGACAAGCACACGTCGAGCATCACCACGTCCTCGCGAATCTGGTGAGAAACCTCCCCTCTTTTCTAGCGTCCTGCCTCGCCAGCGCCGCCACTATCTGGCCTCTCCACCGCTCGCCGTTATCCTAGCGCCGCCAGCATTTGGCAAGCCAGTAGGAGCGGTTCGATCTAGATCGGGCGAGCAGGATTAGAACACTTAACCGCGAAGGGGTATACTTTCTGGACCGCACGATTTGATTAGATCCAACGGACCACGTTGCCGATCCGGCCGAACCGGTACCATCCAATTAGACAGTGCCGCGTGTCCCCTGTTTTGTTTAAAAACAGATTTGAAATCAGAATAGTTTGTGATTTTCAAACCATTGTAACTTTTGATCCAGACGTCCAAAAATTACAAATTTGATACCGTTGGAATCAGTGGAACAAACCCTAGCCAACCATGCCTTTAGTTTAGCAAATAGTATCTGTTAGCTTGTTGGTTTTTGCAGAAACTTTTGAATGCTTGTTAAGACTAGAAAAATGATTCAAAAATGTTTTTGAGTTTGAAACCTTGGCAAAATAGTTTATGGTGAACTCACTGACCCTAGGAACCAAACCATAGTTTTGAAAATGAATTTGATAATTTCTAGGATGGACTAATTGATTTAGCCCATTTCTAGCCAAATAAAGGAATGGTTTTTGTTAGGAAAATGTTTATGGAAAGAAAACTTTGAGAAAATGGTTTGGATCAAACCTACTGAACCAAAACACCAAGTTTTGAGAAACAACAACTTATTGGGTGAACCACATAGAGTTGTTTCTATTATAAAAATGTTTTCCACCATATAAAATAATAAAGGGATTTAAAAATGGTTCATGGGCAAAACCCTTTTGCAAATAGAGTGGAGACCTTACCAAGTTTAGAAGCCTAGTGGAGACCATCTTTGCAAATAGAGTCATCCTTTGCATGCTTACATGCATGACTTAGATCCCATAGTTTTGTGTGTGTGAATTGTCTGATTGATTATTTGGAATGCTAGTTGATTTGGTGTTTGCTTGATTGATTGTAGTGAAATTACCAAAGCGTGAGACCAGCAAGATCAAGGAGTGAACCATCATTCCCTACCAAAAAGGCAAGTTACACTATCATCTAAAGTCCTACCATTTTCTTGTACTTAGTGGATTTTGAAAACATGCATGAAAACAATTTTATACTTATGCTATGCTAAATCCTAATAGGATTCCCTATACACTCCTTAGTGAAAATATTGTAGTTGATACATGCTTAGCCATGCTATGTTTTGAAAAGAGATACATGTTGAGATTTTACAAAGTTGAGAAAAGGACTTGTGTTTTGTATAATAAAACAAGGACTCAATGAACCACCTGGGTGGCCAAGGATACTTTGAGTTTTGGAGAAGGTGGCAACAAAAGGAACCATGTCTATGTCAATCTCTTTGTGTTGTGCTCCAAAGGAAACCACCCAGGAAACTTAGAGATTGAACATGTTTCTCCAATTGTGGCTTTCTTGTGCAACCACATGCTATTATGGCTCTGGCTTAGTCAACTACATTGGGAAGACCCATGCATTGTCTTCAGTTTACTGGACATGGGGATCTGGAATGCTTCATGGGTGCTGAAGACAATCTAGCAATGGTGTATGGGAGGACCCTTTGGAAAGACTTCGTCACATTCCCAATCTGCCAGTACTCCATCTTGGTGAGTGCTAATCCAGTGGCCACTGGTGGCAAAAGGATGGGATTGTGACATGTGGGTAAAGTGTACTCCTTCTGCAGAAGATAATAAAATCTAAGTACTTAGCTGTGTCCCCGGTTATGGACAATACCGAGCAACTAAAGTTTGAACTATGGGAGATCTCGACATTCCAACTTCTAAAATAAAAACTTGATGCACTTGGGGTTACCAAGGAGCACAAGAGACTTTGATAAAACTTGATGTACTTGGGGTTACCAAGGAACTCAAGAGATGAAAACATGAACACTTGGGGTTACCAAGGAACTCATGATATTTTGATAAAACTTGATGCACTTGGGGTTACCAAGGAGCACAAGGGATTTTGACAAGGACTTGAGCACTTTAGTTTCTACCAAGGAGTTCATGGAAAAGAAGATTTAACAAAGGACCAAAACCATTTTGAAAAGATAGGATAAATTTTGCTTTATGCAAATGAGCCTTAAACTCTACTTAGCCAAATATGCATGTATTGATAGGATCCACTCATATTATATATAGTAGTGAAGCTTGACAATACAATTCAAATGTATTGACCCTTGTGGCTGTAACTTGTAATGTTGCAGGTTTGATTGCATTTTAGTGAAGATTGATTGATTAGGATTACAAAGTCTACAACCAACATCTGCCTGTGGCACTTTGAAGATAAAGGACCCCATGATTATAGTTATTCCGCTGCAATGTAATGTAATAGCCAAATGAGCTATGTATGATGTAATAAAAATTATGTTATTCCTGGTTATAAAGTTATGTTATGACCTTTGTTTCTTGATATTACATCTTAACTGTGGATGCTAGCTATTGATCCAGGGACTAGCATTGTAAACACAGGGGACACCACCTTATGTTGTTTGTAAGGTTGGGACGCTCTCTCTACAAAGTCCCTTGTTCAAGGTCGCAGAGGAGCTTGCGCCGGCATCGCAACTCATAGTCCTCTGAAAATGAACCCTGGAACGACATCTGAACAAAACAGATCGAAACAGAAACACGATGAGAACACGATACATGGACCTCGGGGGATCCGGGGGATTATATATTACGAAGTTTAACGACAAAAGGAAGGTACTGGGAGAAAACGGGACGGAGACGGGCTTCGTGGTGGTCACAACACCTGGTGGCACGGCCAGGTGGGCCCGCGCCATAGGGTGGTGTGGGCCACCCAGGCTCCGTTTCCTTCCCTCTTTCGACTCGGTATCTTCCATATGAAATAAAAACTGCAAAAATATAAATTGGCAAGTTTTCAACGAACCTTTTTCTTACCAGAATTGTTACCTATTCGAAAACGGACTCTGCAGGTTCTTGAATTTGGTCTTATAAATTCTTACTGAGTCACCACTTGAATAATAACAATATCTTCATTATAAGAATCTCCAGAAATATAATGTTTGAGCCTTTGACCATTCTTCATCTCCTTACATCATTCTCTCCCAACACTTGAAAATCTCTTTCATACAGGACTTCACACAATCCTCATTAGCAACATTAGTGTATGCAAGATAATAAACCTTTGGGTTCAATTTCAATTGAAGTCCATCAAAACATAACCTACTGTAGCAACTCCTTTCAAAACCCCCAAAAGATTTCAAAAGGAAATCGATTTAAGAGGAAAATGCAAAAATGGCAGAAATCTGTTGATACGTCGGAAACGTATCTATAATTTTTGATGCTCCATGCTTGTTTAGTATCTACTTTGCTTTGATTGTCTACACTTTGAGGTGCTTTTACATGTTTTCTGGTACTAACCTACTAACAAGTTGCAAGATGCGGATGCCATTTCATTGTTTTGGTTTCAGAAAACTTAGTAAAGAAATATTCTTGGAATTGGACGGGACAAACGTGAAAGCCAATTACTTTTTGTGGGGAACAAGAAGTCCAGAGGGGAGACGAGGAAGTGGGCCAGGGCAGCCAGACCCCCCCCCCTCAGGCGCGGCCAGGGGTGGGCTCGCGCCTGGCTAGGGTTTGCCCCCCTGGTCGCCTCCTCAGTCTCCGCCTTTACCTATTAGAAGCCCCCGATGCAGAAACACTAAGCACCCGATCAAATCTCCATGAAACCGTCTGTAGTCGCCGCCACCATCGTCCCTAGATCGGGGGATCTGAAGTTCTTCCCTACACCCTGCTAGAGGGGAGATCATCTCGGATGCCTTCTCTTCGGTATGATGCGTGAGTAGTTCCACCTTGGACTATGGGTCCATGTAGTAGCTAGATGGTTGTATCTCCTCCTTTGTGCTTTCATGTATAGATCTTGTGAGCTCCGTTCATGATCAAGATCTAATATATTTGTAATCATGCATGTTGTGTTTGCGGGGATCCGATGGATATTGAGATTATTATGTTGGTTTGATTAATGGTTTTTTCTTTATGATTCTATCATGTCTGTGTTGTTTGTGATCTTGCATGCTCTCCACTGTTAGTAGCTGTCTTGGACAAGTAGTTGCTAGTGACTCCAAGAGGGGGTATTTATGCTCGATAGTGGGTTCATGCCTCTAGTTTCCAAGGGAAGTGACAATAATCTCTTCGGTTGTAGATGTGTTGTTGCTACTAGGGAGAAAACAACGGTCTCTTGTTCATGGAACATGTGGACTGTTTACCTTACACACTTTGCTTAAAGCAGTTGTCTGTTGCTTGCAACTTAATACTGGAGGGGGTTCGGATGATAACCTGAAGCTGGTCTTCTAGTCATAAATGCAGTTGGATGGTGGTCTATGTATCTTGTTGTATTGCCCAATGGAATATCATAGGATCTTTCTGACTAGTAATTGCATTGTTATGCCTTGCTCAGTTCCTGTCAATTGCCCTGCTGTAATTTTTTTACCCTTCATGCCATGTTGTTTATCTAAGGAGAGCACCTCTAGTGAACTATGGACCCCATTCCAATCTTTACCATTGATACATCTTCCACTGTTACTTGTTTACTTTCTGCAAACCATTACCTTCCACACCATACATTTAATCATTTGCTATAGCAAATCGGTGAGCTTGACAACCTCATTGATTCATTGGGGCAAAGTCTTGAGTTTGTGTTGTGCAGGTCTCAGTGTTGCCTGCAACACCTATGTGACGTTTCCTTCCTCCTTCTGGTTCGATAACCTCGGTCTTAACTGAGGGAAAACTTGCTGCTTGCTCTTCACACACTACGCTTGGGGTTACCAACGAAGTGCCACGTCGAGCATCATCAAGGCTTTTCTGGCGCCGTCGTCGGGGAATAAAGAAAGAAGCTCCCACATCAACGAGACGCCATCAACAAGTTTTCTGGCGCCGTTGCCGGGGAGCCTAAGGACATCTTCACTAGGGGAGTCCTTCACTTCCTCTCTCTTTACTTTGTTTTTAGTTTGCTTTGTTTCTTTTGCTTTGTTTTGTTTTACTCTTTCCAAAAAACCCAAAAAAATTAGTCTAGTTTGGTTTGCTTGACTTATTCAAAAACACAAAAAATTAGTTCCTGCTCTAGTTGCTGGTCTATTGTTGCATTGCTTGGTCATGCTTTCTATCAATGGATGGTTTCTTTGAAACTAGTTCTTATTGGTAAGGTGGGTTCACGGAAGAACAAACGTATTATTATAAGGAACACCGTTTGTCACAAAAAAGGGAAACACTTATGGGAACAAATCAATAAGTTGAATACTATTCCTAGAGACGTGTGCTCTACTGATAATGTTAATTATTGCTTTGATAAGTCTTGTTGCCCTAGGAGGTATAAACACCTGCCTTTTCAATGTGAGTATAATGATACTGTTACCATATCTTCTTATGTTAAAGGAAATTATGACTTTTATGATGTGGAACAAATTGAAGAATTTATTGCTTTCAAGGGTGCATTTGAACTCGCTAGTTTTCTTGAAAATACTGATGATGCACCTTATGAATGTGAGGTTTATGAGATACTTAAATTTTGCTTTGATAATTACAAGGAAGACAATGGCTATATTCTTGAATATTTTAATAGGTGCTTTCCGCAAATGGAAGAGACTAATGCCTTGCAGGAGCCTATGGAAGAAGAAATTGCTGAAACTAAAAGCTCAATAGATGAAAAAGAGGAGGAGAGTGATGAACAAAAGGAGGAAGAATGGATCTACCCATGCCTAACTTCTAATGAGAGTAACTATTCATCCCTTACATTATTTGATTGTCCTCCATGCTTACCAATGGAGGATGAAAGTTATGTTCCTGTGGATCCTTTTGAAATATCTACTTTGGGTAAAACCTGTGGAGGTTTTAATCCCACTATTTTTGAGCTTGATATAAATTAAGAGTTTGTAGATCATGAAAAGCCTACTTTATGTGATAGTTATATTGTTGAGTTTATTCATGAGGCTACTGAAAATTATTATGAGATAGGAAAATATGGTTGTAGAAGTTTTCATGGTACTAAAACACCTCTCTTTGTGCTGAAAGTTTTGAAGTTACTCTTGTTTTCTCTTCCTATGCATGTCGCTTTGTTCTTTGTGAACTTATTTGTGTAAAAGATTCCTATGCATAGGAAGTGGGTTAGACTTAAAGGTTTTTTGAATTTGCTTCTTGATGCTCTCTTTTACTTCAACTCATAGTTCTTATGAGAGCATCTTCTCAAGCTATCAAGCCTAACTTAAAGGCGTTAAAGAAAAGTACTTTTTGGGAGATTTCCCAAGAGTTTCTTTGAGTCTTGGAAGTTATTACTTCAGTAATTGACTCTCCTTATCCTTTTTGTTTGCTTTTTGTGCCAAGAATGACCTCTAATGAAAGGGAAGTAAGATTTGGGGAGTTGTTGTCCCGAAACAAATTTCTGTCCTCCACCAAAAATATTCGTGAGGAGTCTATGTAACTCGGATTGAGCTCAAAATTTATGAATAAATCCCTCAGTATGTTATCTAACTTTCATTAGTTCAACACTTTGTGATTTGAGCAACAGAACATGTTCGAAAAAATCGGTTTCTACCTGCTGGTCTATTTTGACAGATTTCTGCCATTATTTGCATTTGCTTCTTATTGATTCCTTTTTGAGTTCTCTTTAGGTGAATTGAGCTTTTTGAAGGAGTTACTATAGTAGCTTGTGTTTTTAGTGAAATTCCTGGCTGTTCCAAAGCTTTGCCAGTGGTCTAATATCTTTTGAATACACTAATGTTGCTAATGAAGATTGTGTGAAGTTTTGTATGAAGGAAAAATTTCAGGTGTAGAAAGAGAATGATGCAATGAGATGAAGAATGGAAAAAAGCTCAAGATTGGGGATGCCACCATGGTGTCACCCCAGGAAATATCCAAGAGGTACAAGCGTCAAAGCTTGGGGATGCCCAAGGCATCCCCTTCTTCATCAATAGAAAGCTCAGGTGTGTCTAGACACTTTGTTTTTTATTGTTTCATGCACAATTGTGTTGTTCTTGGAGCATCTTAGTTGTCGTTTGCTTTGATTAGTTTGTTTAGTTTTCTTGAGTATTTTGGACTCCCATTCTCGCTGTGTTGTTTTGCAAATAAATTGCTTGGTGTTGGAAAGGAGTAGTAAGTTCTTACTTGAAGTGCGAGAGGAGCTTGCATTGACTGTGACTTAGACTTTAGCATGACATGCTAGGTGTTGTTTTGACCTTATGCTTAGTGTTTATTGTTGTAGCATGTCTTGTTCCAAACAATTGGGATTGCTTAGCGTGCCTTGAAGAAATTATGTGTTATTTTAGCATGCAAAAGCATAGTATTGTGATATTATCCTTTGATGCTTTGTTTGGATTGACTTGGCACATGCTCACACCATGTTATGACTATGACAAGTCACCATTAGCCTCTATGATCATTTAGTCCTTGACTTGTAGTACCACTCAATACTTTGATTAGTAATGTTTTGTTGCTCTGCATGATTATGGCCATTATTCCTCTCTTAGTTGGTTGCTCCCAGTATTTTGCTAGCCTCCACTTGTATGAGTAAGTTCTACTCATGCCTCCAACTTCCAAGAAACCAAGTTATTCCAATGTGTCCACTATAAACTCCTATGCATGGTGTGTTACACCATTTCAAAGTATATTCTTGTTTTCAGCTATCTTCCAATTAAAAACTATTTTATTATGTGAAAACTTAGTGATTAAAGCCCTCACAAACTTGATGGCACACTTTATATTCTTTGCCCCTAATAAACTTGAACCATTGTGTCATCTATGTTGTATATGCTTGCACTTATACATTGGAATTAGCAGAATCGTGCTGTCACGGGGAACGCTTTCAACATTGCACTTGTACTTTGTACTTAGTTGATATCATGTTTTTTTGTCTATGGATGTCACCTGTGTGAAATAAAGAGGGAACTTGTAAGTCCATGGAGTTTGTATCTTGTGTTAGAGAAACGCCTGGGCCGCTAGCCTAAGCCATGCCTAATCATGGTGGAAACTTGCAGCATCACCATAGTGACATATATGAAGCATCCTCAATAAAAAGCTATGCATATGGTAAATAAAAAGATTGCTGAGATGCTCATTGTCTGCTTGCCTTGTCATTTTGGTTACGGGAAAGCTCATGTACCATGTGCAAGGGGTACCCCGTTGGCGGTTCTCAATGATATGCAAATACTTAGAATGACAAGAACTTACCTGGGGCCAGAGTTGAGTATGCATGAGGTGTGGCCCTCGTATTCAAGGGACTTGAGATTGCCAACTTATACTTCGTCAAGCATATACTCCATCTTTGCCACTTTAACCTTAATCACTTCAAGATTCTTATGATAGGGGCAATGAGGGCTGAAATCTAACAAGTACCATAATTTTTGGAAGATCTTTTTGAAACTTATAATCCCTACTTCCTTTACAAAAAGGCCTTTCTTCCACCATTATTGAGTCTCCACCTTCTACCTTTAGGCACCATTAAGAGAGCATAGTTGTCATTCTGTGTGCAGTGTTCCAAAGCTTATTAATTGATGCATATTGTGATATTACTTGTTCTTGTGCTATTTGTTTCTAGTCACCCTTTTGAACTTTGAAGGTGTCCTATGCATCTATATTGCTACTCTATCAGGGACAAGCTGATTGCCACTATGCCATGTTTTCTGTATGTGAAACAAACAAACATTTTTCAATGAATGTTATTCATGATATTTGTTTGTAGCTTGTCATGTTGCATGCATAGTTACTATGTCCTCTTGTTAGAACTCCATATTTCATGCAAATGTTTAGAGTTCTTTAATCCCAGCTTTAAATGCTTGCAAATGGTTGGATCTTTATTGTGAGGGTGCATGTCACCTAAAAAATTATTCTTTTATCACTTACCTACTCAAGGACGAGCAGGAGTTAAGCTTGGGCATGTTGATACTTCGGAAACGTATCTATAATTTTTGATGCTCCATGCTTGTTTAGTATCTACTTTGCTTTGCTTGTCTACACTTTGAGGTGCTTTTTACATGTTTTCTAGTACTAACCTACTAACAAGTTGCAACAGTTCCAGATGCATGTTCTCTGCTGTTTTTGGTTTCAGAAAAGTTAGTAAAGAAATATTTTAGGAATTGGACGGGACAAACGTCAAAGTCAATTACTTTCCGTGGGGAACAAGAATTCCAGACGGGAGACGAGGAAGCGGGCCAGGATAGCCAGACCCCCCTAGGCGCGGCCAGGGGTGGGCCCGCGACTGGCTAAGGTTTGGCCTCCCTGGTCGTCTCCTCGGTCTCCCCCTTCGCCTATAAGAATCCCCTGATGCATAAACCCTAAGCACCCGATCAAATTTCCACGAAACCGTCTATAGCCGCCGCCACCATCGTCCCTAGATCAGGGGGGATTTGAAGTTCTTCCCGGCACCCTACCGGAGGGGAGATCATCCTGGAGGCCTTCTTCCCGGTATGATGCGTGAGTAGTTACACCTTGGACTATGGGTCCATGTAGTAGCTAGATGGTTGTATCTCCTCCTTTGTGCTTTCATGTATAGATCGTGTGATCTCCGTTCATGATCAAGATCTAATCTATCTGTAATCATGCATGTTGTGTTTGCGGGGATCCGATGGATATTGAGATTATTATGTTGGTTTGATTAATGGTTTTGTATTTATGATTCTATCATGTCTGTGTTGTTTGTAATCTTGCATGCTCTCTGTTGTTAGTAGCTATCTTGGCCAAGTAGTTGCTAGTGACTCCAAGAGGGGGTATTTATGCTCGATAGTGGGTTCATGCCTCTAGTTTCCAAGGGAAGTGACAATAATCTCTTTGGTTGTAGATGTGCTGTTGCTACTAGGGAGAAAACAATGGTCTCTTGTTCATGTAACATGTGGACTGTTTACTTTACACACTTTGCTTAAATCAGTTATCTGTTGCTTGCAACTTAATATTAGAGGGGGTTCAGATGATAACCTGAAGGTGGACTTCTAGTCATAAATGCAGTTGAATGGCGGTCTATGTATCTTGTTGTTTTGTCCAATCGAATCTCATATGATCTTTCTGACTAGTAATTGCATTGTTATGCCTTGCTCAATTCCTGTCAATTGCCCTGCTGTAATTTTTTACCCTTCATGCCATGTTGTTTATCTAAGGAGAGCACCTCTAGTGAACTATGGACCCCGGTCCAATGTTTACCATTGATACATCTTCCACTGTTGCTTGTTTACTTGCTGCAAACCATTACCTTCCACACCATACGTTTAATCCTTTGTTACAACAAACCGGTGAGCTTGACAACCTCACTGATTCGTTGGGGCAAAGTCTTGAGTTTGTGTTGTGCAGGTCTCCGTGTTGCTTGCAACACCTGTGTGACGTTTCCTTCCTCCTTCTGTTTCGATAACCTCGGTCTCAACTGAGGGAAAACTTGTTGCTTGCTCTTCGCACCCTACGCTTGGGGTTACCAACGAGGTGCCACGTCGAGCATCATCAAGGCTTTTCTGGTGCCATTGTCGGGGAATAAAGAAAAAAGCTCCCATGTCAACGAGACGCCATCATCTGTCAAAACCAGAGTTTCGGCTTTCGGTTTGCATTTTTTACCGGCCGTGGCCGAAATTGCTGAAATTCGGTTTTTCGGAAAATCTCGGACGAAATTGCTAAACCAAAATTTGAAATATGGAACAAAAAATGAACGAAAAATGACCGAAATTTGCCAAAAAATTGAAACAAAGCAAAACAAAAATTGACAGCAAAAAATATAGCAACATATACATGTACGTGGACAAAAGATTAATACTAGTAGAGATTAGATTATCCATCCAGATTCGAAATAACAAAACGACTGCACAGATCAACCATCACAGCATCGTAATCCAACAAGTGTCCAAATTAATCATCACAACGCAAAATCCCACACTCCACAAGGATCGTCCAGATCAATAAACTACTAACAGTTTCAAACACGGGCCATAACCATTACAAGCAATGCGGCCCCAAAATGAAAACAGTAAATTTATTCACAACTTTAGGTTCCTTCATCCTTCAGTTGTGCCTTAAACAAGGATTGTTTGCTCCCAGGCTTCTTGCTCTTCTACCTTGAAATTTAGAATACCAAAGATTAGGAAATGTGATGTAATACCAGAAGCATGTTGGACAAAGTAGATATATAGTACATGAGACTAATCATACTTGAGATAGGATCATAGGAGAGAGTACCAAAGGTTGCAACCTCCTGAATATATAAACTTAAAATTTATCATGGTTAGAACCAAACTTATTTTTTACATTTACAAAGTTGAGAATGTTCTATTGATATCTCTTAATGAAAGGAGAATTGTTTTTGTCCTTCGTCAAGAATCTGACTTAGGCCCGTAGCTAGTGATTTATACCGATTTTTAATTTTTAAGACAATTGATGATACAATGATGACTTGGTTAACCGGCTTATACAAGATTAACAGTGGCGATAGGTTCAAACAGACCCCAAGCTCAATATAAAAACCTACAGATTCGCTTGGAACTTTTAATGATAACATCAATATGGGGAAATTTTGGCAAATCTTTAAGCATGAGATTAACGGTGTGTGTTGCGCATGGCTGCCAAACAATATGGTTGTACTCTGGTTCCTCTACAAGTGTTTTGCAAGCTTTCTTGTAATTTGACCCATTGTCAGTCACAATTTGAACCACGTTCTCATGGCCTATCGCTTGATTAATAACCTTTTTAATCTCTTTATAGAGAAATTCTGTGTAACAAAACAATATAATGCATAAATGTTTGAACAAATCAGTAGCAAACATAATTTACAAGCAAAAAGAATAAATGTTTGAACAAATCAGTAGCGAACATAATTTCACAAAGCAGTAACAAACAGAATGAAACAAGGGAAAACATAATAAAACTCAAGTAAGAATAAACGGAATAGAACTGTAAATACAATTATAATAGAACTAAGCATGAGTAAACAAAACTGAATATATTTTCACTCTAAATTCATTGAACTATCAACAAAAAAGAGGATAAAACGCAAGTAAACTGAAGCATAATTTCAAACTTAAAAGAAAACTAACCTGAATTTTGAGTCTGACCAGATGAATCAATAGATTTGAGAAAGAACATTCGAGTATTGCAGTACACCATGAAATTTATAATGCTCATACCAGTAGGACTAGTCCACGAGTCACACATCAAAGTAACCCCGTAGTTCTTCCAATCTTGCATGAACAACTTCAGCCACTGTGTAGCTTCATCATAATTCTTGTCCAAATACATACCACCAATCTCCTTGGCGGTTGGGAGAGGGGTTGGGCCAAGTTCTTGAGTGATCTTCATCGCCGCTCGAAAGTATGGACAATCAGCTTTCCTTTCAGCAATGTCATTGGCTTGGAAAAACTTCACCCAAGCTTGCCCAAGTACCTCTCTTGAATCAACATCCATGCCAGTGGTAATCTTTGGTTGCATTGATACCTTGTTTCTTGATAACTCCTTGTCGATGTAGGCTGTGATACTCTTCTTCCCAAGGGAAACACGGACACCACGACCACTCCCCCCGCCTCCTCTCAATTGCACGAGAGACATTCGTGTCCTTTAGTGACTCCCGAAGTGCCATTTTAATCTGTTCATCCTCATGATCATCAATGTTTATCACCCCTTCTCTACAATATAGCCCATCCATGATATCTCTTTCCAATCTGAAGTCACGAGTTGCCTTATCCCTCTTCTTTTTTATCGTCTCATGTCAGGCATCCTTCATTGCATCATGAACATTTCGTGGAACATTTGGACACTCCCTCACTTGACCCGATATACCAGCAAGATGCTCCTTGAAGCGGGTTGCACCCCCTCCCCGACTCTTGAGGTTGCAATACCTACAATGAAATCCTCCTTCAAACTTAGGGCCATGGTTCCAAACATGATAGATGTCATTGTTTATACGTCCTACATTTCAAAATACAAGCACAATGTTATCAATAGAAAATATCAGCTAAACAATGAAAATATTAGAATTAAGTAAGTACTAAAAAATTAGCTAAACAATAAAATATAAGTCAAGTGTCAAGTCTGATCAATTTAATTACAAAATTCAAGTAGAATTATGCATAGCAAATGTGTTAAAGTGTGAGTAAATAGAATTGACTAAGTTTCTATTAAAATGCACCATGCTTGAATTTCAGATTCATTACAAGCGATCTAGATCAACTACCATTACGAAAAAACTGTAAATGCTTTTGAAGCTAAGGCTATGCTAGAAGCTAGCCTAGTTCATTTCTCTTCACAATCTCAATCGTCACCCCCATCCTAGTACAAAAATATAAACTAAGCTAAACCGTCCAAACTGTTGGAACCGTATTTGCACACCCCTAGTATCGTACTAGTATCTTCTCTGTACTACTAGTAGTACCATAATTCAAGTCATAACTTAGTTTCACCATAAAACAGTTATTATTTATAAATAGATTCTAACAGGTCTAGAACTAAGATGTTTCTCACTTTTATGAAAAAACTTGTTAGCTGTCAGTGGGTGCTGTCATAAGGCACTGATGTGTATCTATCTATCCTGTGGAATTCCAGGCCGCCTAAAAGACGAGAACGGAAACCATTCCAGCCAGATTTCCAGCCTAAGTAGACAACAGATCATAGGAAGCAGGACAAAGGAAAACAAATATTGAACAGAATGATTTTCCTGGAATAGTCTTATAATTATACTGGGCAGAAATAAAAAGATTGGCGTGCTACTTCGATGAATTTTAACTTTACAGTGTGCTCTACCCTCTGCCTAATGTTTGCGAAGGTGGATAAACTCTGAAGCTTTTTGCCATACATTGATCACAACCCATGTGAGCACAAACAATCTAAAAATGGGACTGGTCTCGATGGATTGAGCATTAAGTCTAGTTATACATCATACTGGATTCATCATAACCTTCTCGACATATATTCAATCAAATCTCAACCAATGTCTCTTCAACACTTGTACGATCGGTAGTACTGCTGAATGATGGACTCCATGGGCTCTTTTGATAAGTGCATCTGCATGTTCAGAACCATGGACCAAGAGCACCTCAAATTCAAATAGTTTCAAATAGTTCGGCATGAAACGGCAGGCTAACCTTGGCCGTGCTCCATGTTGCAGCCGCCGTCGACCCGGCCACCGGCCGTACTCCGCTGTTGATGACGTTTTCAGGCTCCATGGACGTCGTGGATGGGGAGGGGGAGAGGGAAGGGTGATGGGGAGTGTTGGACCACTGTAGGAGATGGACGGAGATGGCGTGGAGGCGGCGCTGCCCCGCCTCGCTTGGGTTTCCTGCATCCGCCGTACAGGGAGTGGACGAGTGGTGATGGGGAAAAAATGAAATTTAGGGTTTGGAAAGGCTCTGTTCATGTTTTTATACCATGGAGGGTTATCTCTGGGCTATTCTAGACCATGGGCCGGGCTGAAGATTCAAAAAAGGCCGAAATTATTTGACCGACTTGTATAAATACCAGGTCCAAACGAAATGGCCGAAATTCGTTTTTTCCGGCCGAAATTCAAAACTCTGGTCAAAACAGACCTATAGGTAAAGATTGATTTTTTAGAAAATCTTCTGTTGCTCAAATCTAAAAGTGCAAAACTAACGAAAGTTGAATAATAACTTGGGGCACATGCACAGAAAATTACAGCTCAATCCGACGTACTGGGAGTTTCATGATTTTTTACAGTGAAGCACAAAAATCTGTTCCGGAATAGCAACTTCCCCACATCTCACCTCCTTCTCAATAGAGGATAATCTTGACACAAAAACCAAACAAAAAGGATAAGGAGAGGTTATTATAGAGGTAATAACTTCCAAGACTCAAAGAAACAAAAACCAAGAGCAAACTATAATAGGTTGTCTCCCAAAAGCTCTTTCTTTATAGATATTAAGATAGGCATGATAATTTCAAAGATGATCACATATGAAATATGGATTTGAAGTAAGAGAGAGAATCAAGAAGCAAATATCCAACACATTTAAGTCTAACAAATTATTTAAACAAGAGTCTATTAGCATAGGAAGACAAAACAAGTGCAACATCAAAACTTTCAACATAAAACAGGGAAACTTAATATTATTGAGATGCATAAAACCATGTTTCCCTCTCTCATAATAACTTTCAGAAGCATTATGAGTAAAATTAACAATATAACTATCACATAAAACTTCTTATCATCAGAATAAGCACACTTGAAATCATCAAATAGAGGTCTAGGGTCAAAAACTGGATAAAGTTGTTCAACTCTAAAATCCTCATTAGGCAATTCATTTTCATAAGGAGCTTTAGCAAATTTGGAAAAAATAAACTCATAAGATTCTCCATCAAATTTAGTTAAAATTTTCTCCTTCCTGCAATCTATAATAGCTCCACAAGTGTTCAAGAAAGGTCTACCGAAAATGATAGGACAAGTTTTACTAGTTGTTGAACCAAGTACTAGAAAATTAGCAGGATATTTAGTCTTACCACAAAGAACTTCCACATCTCTTACAATAACAATTGAAGATATGATCTCTCTATCAGAAAGGTGAATAACCACATCAATTGCTTCAAGTTCACAAGGACCAATTTTGTGCATAATTTCTTTGTAAAGCTCATAAGGAATAGCACTTGAACTTGCACCAATGTCACATAAACCATAATAGCAATGATCACCAATTCTAAAAGAAAGCACAGGGACACTAGCTTTCCTAGTTCTACTAGGATGTGAAACAATATTAGAAGCATCTTTACAGAAGATAATGTGTCCACCTTCTACATTTTTAGTGACAAGGTCTTTCACAATTGCTACTGCAGGTTCAACATTTATTTGTTCATCAGGTTCTATAGCTCTCTTTGTACTTTTGTTCACCACACTAGCTATCATAAAATGTTCCTTTACCATAGCAGGGAAATGTATTTTCTCAATATAAGTTTAGGCAAAATATGATCAACAGTATAAACTTCAATATTTCTAGCTGGAGCATGATTAATAATATCTTTATATGGTGCATGGTACATGTTCCACTCCTTTTTGAGAATTTCAATATAAGAGGCAAAGGATTGAAAACAATTTGCAAGAACTTGAGAATCAAGACCATACTTAGTACTAATATTATGAAAGTCATCAGTTCCCATAAAAGATTTAATGCATTCATAATCATAATTTATACCTGACTTTGTTCCTTTGTCATTCTCCCATGCTTCATTATTTTCATGAATATGGTATAGAAGATCCCATTTAGCTTCTTATTTCATACATGTGAATGGTATAGCACAAGAAGCATCCAATAAATCCTTATCATGAAGAGAAAGCCTTGCATAAAAGTTATTAATAATAATATTATTAGGGAGCTCATGAATAGGACATTTGAGCAGTAGTAACTTCACAAGCTTGGGCTGTACTCTCTCCATCATGAGGCCAAAAGTTATACATTTTATTCCGGTCTTTATGAATCTCACTAGGAGGATAGAATTTCGAATAAAAGAGAGGTACAATTTCCTCCCATTCCATAGATTGTCCATTCTTCAGCAGCTTATACCATTCTTCAGTTCTTCCTTTCAATGATACAGAGAGTAATTTTTTCTTAACTTGTTCCGTTGTAATACCTGCGCACTTGAACAACCCACATAATTCGTGTATAAAAAGAAAATGATCACCAGGATGAACAGTTCCATCTCCAAAATAGTAGTTATTCATAACACGATCAACAATTTTTGTAGGTATTTTAAAAGGATCTATATCAGCAGGTGGTGGTTCATCTACTACCTTAGCAGTGGTAGTAGCTTTCCCAAATAGGAAACTAAGCGAGTTATGCACATTGGAAACAAAGTAGCAAACAGAAATAAAAACAATACTCACAGTAGAAATTTCCTTTACCAGTTCCACTCTTCAATAGCACTTCACTCCCCGACAACGGCGCCAGAAAATAGTCTTGATGACCCACAAGTATAGGGGGTGTATCGTAGTACTTTCGAAAAATAAGAGTGTCGAACCCAACGAGGAGCAGAAGATGTTGACAAGTGGTTTGGATCAGGAATTCACTGCAAATACTAGCAAACATATTTTTAGGGTTTTTTGATAATGTAGATAAATAAAGTGCAAATAAATAAAATACAATAATAATTACAGCAAGTGGCCCAATCCTTTCTTCAGCAAAGGACAAGCCGGTTGTATCACTTATGAGGACCAAACTTTCTCGAGGACACATGGGAATACTGTCAAGTGCTTTCGCTTCATATAGTTGATTAATCTTCTTTGGTTGGATAAGTGTTGTGTGGGTGAACCTATGCTAATGTACTGACCTTACTTGGACTAATACATACTTGTGATTATACCCCTTGCAAGCATCCGCAATAACAAGAAAGTAATTAAGATAAAAATCTAACCACAACATTAAACTCTCAGATCCTACACTCCCTTGTGCAAAGGTTTCCTAATGGGAGTTTAGGTTTCTATCACTCTGATAACCCCACAATTAGTAGCCAAATACAAACTGTATTCCCATACGCCCATAAAGGTGAAGTATCATGTAGTCGACGTTCACATGACACCACTAGAAGAATAACACCACAACTTAAATATCAAACCATTGAATATTTCTCAAGACAATTCCACTACTAACAACATGATTTCTCCCATATCCTCAAGAACTAAACGAACTACTCACGAGACATCATATGGATCAAGTTAGAGATGAAATAATGATGAGTAACAATCTGAACATAAATATTAATTCAATGGTTCCACTCAATATCATCAACTACAATAAGTAATCAACACCGGTAAAGTTTCCCCTAAGAACTATGCAAGATTCAACCCAATTGTTATAGCGGGATGGAGTGGTGGTGATGGTGCTGGTGGAGATGATGGTGAAGAAGAAGAAGATGATGATGATCCCGATGAAGTCTAGCTTGATGACGGTGTTAATGGCGATGATCTCCCCTCTCCGAGAAGGAATTTCCCCGGCAGATTTCTGCCTGTCCGAGATCTCTTTCTTTCTCTGTAGTTTCTGCCCCGCAGAGGCGATGGAATCTTTCTGTGGTCGCTCTCCTAGTCTTAGGGTTTCGGGGGGATGATATAGGCGAAAGGGAGATGTCAGAGGTGGGCCAGGGTGGCCGCTCCAGGGGGTGGTGTGGGACCCCTGTGGCCCATATCCACTTCCCCTTCTGGCTTCCTTCGTCTTCTGGAAAAATAAGGATTTCCATATATTTTCTGGAATTTTCTGATCTTCGCGAATATTGCATCTAGACACCGCTTTTTCCATCAGAATCCTGACTCCGGCATTTCATCCTCCAAAATTCATTCAACATGCAAAATAGATGAAATAACATAAGTATCACCTCTTAGTATGAAATATATCAATGAATAACAGTAAATTATGATATAAAATAGTGATGCAAAATGGACGTATCAGTCCGCTATGACAAAGTGGAGGCCCTGTGCTCCCTTGAGCACGCCTACAAAGCATCAACCGCTGCCTACCCTAAGGACGTGGACGCACAGGTTTACGTTGGGGGTTCCTCAAGGAGGAAGCAGATGGCCGCCCAGGAGAGCTCCATGGCCAAGAGGGCAGCCGTCGCGCTATTTCCACCTCGTGAGGGCCGGATCCCGGTCGGTACTCAAGCCTTTTGGAGCGGCCGGGCCTCGCCACCGCCTACCCTCGTGAGCACCATAGAGACCGCAGAAGACTGCCTCGACCCGGGGGCTCCCGAATTCCCGATGCATTGCACCCAGTGTGCGGACAACATCAGCAGCCCTCCAGAGGGCAGCTAGGCTACTGGCCAAGCAGGAACTCAAGGTGGCGGGAAGGTGTACGAGCCTCTCCAAGCAACGTGCCTGACTCCGCGACTTTTTGAAGGTGACCCTCGAAAAACTTTCATCCCTCTTTGCAGCCTTGCTTTCTGTAAGATCTCGTGCAAGCCACGGCTGTGCTATAATAAGCTTGAACTCTCAGCAGTTTTTGGATCTTGTGCTCCGCACATGTTTCGCCATTTGGTTTTTTCCTTGGGAAGCTCTTCTCTGAAAACCATACCTAACTGGGTTCCCTCACATGCACCTCGTGAGCAGGGGGCTAGGCACAATGCCCAACACTGGTCACTCCCCGGAATCATCAGAGCCTAAAGTGTCAAGCTCTGAACTTATGGTCCGTTTCTCAGCCGAAATTTACCTCTCCCACTGCCTCTGGTGCTTCTGTCCCTCGCGTGGCGCATGTATCGAGCTCCAGCGGTACGTGTGTTTTGCCGTATGGCCCTCTCCTTGAATTGTCTATGGGGCGGCTTGTGAGGGATCATCCCCCTCCGTTCGCTGTCCGGGATCTAAAGTGTGGGCTCTAAACTTATGGACTAGGTCCGGCTACGAGTTACCTCACCCCCGCTCCTGGACCTCAAAAAGGAAAACCCTCTTTCTAAAAACAGATCGCGAGTTATGTTCCTTCGCCAGCTTATCCAGTCCCCAAAGCGTGATCTCTAAACTTACGGACTGGGTCTGGCTACGAGTTACCTCACCCACGGTTCCTGATGTTTGAAAAATGGCTCGCGAGGACCATTCCTCCGCTAGCTTGTTTAGGCACCAAAGCGTGAGCTCTAAACTTACGGACTGGGTCTGACTACGAGTTACCTCACCCGCGGTTCCTGATGTTTGAAAAATGGCTCGCGAGGCCTCTTCCTCTGCCAGCTTGTCTAGGCCCTAAAGACTGAGCTCAGAACTTACGGACCAGGTCCAACTATGAGTTACCTCACCCATGGTTCCTGATGCTTAAAACTCCTTTTAAGCAACGGCTCGCGAGGCCCTATTCCTCTGAGCTCTCCCAAAACCTAAGCATGAGCTCTGAACTCACGGCCTGTCACTCGGCCGCAAGTTACCTCACCTACGGTTCCTGGCTCTTCAAAAAACAAAAATGAGCTTTCATGCAGGCCGCTGGACCCTTCTCGAGAGGACAGTTAGTCCAAACTCTTGCCCTACAGCCTTCTCCTCGAGAAGCTTACGGGGCGGCTCAGGAGGCCTAGTTCCTCCACTAGCCTGTCCAGGACATAAAGTGTGAGCTCTAAACTCGAGCTACGAGTTATCTCACCCACTCTCCTGGACATTAAAAAGTAAAATGTTTTCGCAAACGGTTTGCGAGGCCCAGTCCCTTCGAGCTCTTTCAGGACCCAAGAATGAGCTATGAACTTACACCCTGATATGCGGCCTCAAGTTACCCCACCCGCGGTTCCTAACTCTCAAAGCAATGGTAAACCTTCATGTCGGCTGCTAGTCCCCCCCTCGGGAGGCCTGTCGGTCCAGCACTTCTCCTACGGCCTTCTCCTCGAGAATCTTACAGGGCGAACCTGGTGATAAACTCACCAGCGAGTAACTTCGCAGGTCCTAGAGGGTGAGCTCTGAACTTGCAGGCCTAGAAGGCGGTAAGTTACCTCATCCGCAGGACCTAGTGTTCAAAATTCTTCATGAAAGCACCTTTTCAGGTCCCCTAGCAATAGGCGTCCTCACGCAGCGGCCATCCCCTCGAGAGGCCCCTTGGCGAGGCACATGAGGGAAAGTCCCTCCGCGTATTAGCAACTCCTTGGACCATGCCAGGCACCGGCCCGACAACACTCCACCTGGAGACCAGCGAGCAGCTCAACCCTGCCAGCGGGCCCATGTCTGGGCGGCCACGCCTAGGCTCGCTCCTTTTTCCCCCGGGAAGTACTTAGCGCCTTTCCTTGCACAACTGAGAAGCAAGGGTTCTCCCTATCCCCATGAGGTCATGTCTCTATCCAAGAGCGTGGCCTGCAACAAATCCCCCCCACAAGGGTGCACGTGGGAGTCTCCCCTTGAGGAAACAGCCCGAATCTGCCGTGATCGGCAAGATACGATGAGTCACCTAGGTACCCTGAGGCCCAATGACCTAAGTAATTATCTATGAGAGCGGGGGAGGCAGTGGCGTGGAAGTTAAGCGATTTCTTCCCCACCCCCTGATTTAACCAGGCCGAGTGAAAAGACACGTCACTGCGCCCAGCACGCGGAATTAACTACAGGCCCCCCTATTGGAGATATGCCCTAGAGGCAATAATAAAAGTGGTTATTATTATATCTTTATGTTTATGATAAATGTTTACATTCATGCTATAATAGTATTAACTGGAAACATTAATACTTGTGTGATTTGTAAACTAAATTAAGAGTCCTTGATAAAGCCTCTTTATAATACTAGCTTGTTGGTTAATAGATGATAGTGGTTTCTCGATCATGAACATTGAGATGTTATTAACAACAAGATCATATCATTAGGAGAATGGTATGGTGGACATACTCCTATAGATAAGCGTAGCATAAAGATCAAGTCATTTCAATAGTTCGTTTGCTATAAGCTTTCTGATACATAGTAACCTAATTCCTTCGACCATGAGATCATGTTAATCACCATCACGGAAAGTATACTTTGATGTCATCAAACACCACACCGTAACTGGGTGGCTATAAAGGTGGCATTGAGTGTTTGGAAAGTATGTGTTGAGGCATATGGATCAAAAGTGGGATTTGTCCATCCATATGACGGATAGATATACTCTGGGCCCTCTCGGTGGAATGTCATCCAAATTAGCTTGCAAGCATGTGAATGTCTCACAAGGGATCACATATCACCAGAACGAGAAAAGAGTACTTATCGGTAACGAGGTTGAACTAGGTATGCAGAGATACCAACGATCAAATCTCGGATAAGTAAACTATCGCGAGACAAAGGGAAATTGGTATCGTATGTAAGTGGTTCATTCGATCGCAAAGTAATAATAGAAATATGTGGGATCCATATGAATTTCCAAATTCCTCTATTGGTTATTGATCGGAGAAGTGTCTCGGTCATGTCCGCATAATTCATGAACCGTAGGGAGACACACTTAAGGATTTGATGTTGTTTAGTAGATATGGAATGTAAGTAGGGAAACCGAATGCTGTTCGGAGTCTCGGATGGGATACGGGATATCACGAGGATATCCAGAATGGTCCGGAGAATAAGATTCATATAAGGAAAGTCCGATTCCGGAGTTCAGGAATAATTTCGATGTTTTCATCAGAGAGTTTCTAGAAGAGTCTAGAAGGTTCACCGGACCAGAAGGGAAATGGTCCATGAATGTGTCATGGTTAAGTGGAATGATTGGATCATGTCCTAGGTCACTTTGGTTGGGCATTTGCGAGAGATAAATAAAGCTCTAAATTGAAAGTCAAAAGGGAGGTTTGAAAAGTCAAACTGGAACAATAGTTTCCTAGTGGAAGAAGGAAATAGTCCTTCCTATCCAATTTGGGTTTGGGTATGGATTCAAACTCCCCTCTCCCAAGCTACCCTCCCTCTCATAAATAGAGGGGGAGGATGCCCCAAAGCACAAAACACCAGCCCTCCCCACCCATGTGCCGCCGCCCAAGCCGTCGCCGCGTCGCTGTCGGCCCGTCGCCGTCACCCTAGCCGCCGCTGACACCTCCTCCTCCTCTCCGGCCTTTTAAACCTAGATCGCCGGAAACCCTAGATCCGCCATAACTCGCACCGGCTTAGGCGAAGCCCTGCGGGATCTTCCCTCTACTTTCGACACCACGCCGTCGTGCTGCCGGAATCGCGAGGTGAGAACTACAACCTCCACTGCCTGCTAGAACAAGGGAGAGGAAGGTCTTCATCGAATACCGAACGTGTGACCGACTGCGGAAGCGCTGCCGGGACGCAGCGCCGGAGGGATCGTCTACGCGATCTTGAGATCGGAAAGTGTACGACTACATCACCCATGAGAATCTGCTCTCGCTAACCGCTTTGGAATCTTCGAGGGTGAGTAATCTAATCGACTCGTTGCTTCAATCTAGTAGATAGATATTGGCTTGTTTGTATGCATGTGGTAGAAATTTTTTGTTTTCCATGCTACGAACCCCTACAGTGGTATCAAAGCCGTGTTTATATGTAGATCTGTTGCACGAGTAGAACACAATGGTTATCGTGGGAGTTGATGCTTTTGTTGTCGATTGCTTCTTGTGTACTTTGCATCTTTCGGGATGGTGGGATGAAGCCTCCTGGGCTAACCTTACATTACATCGTTCATGAGACTTGATCCACGCTTGACATGCAACTTGTATTGCATAAGTGGCTTTGAGGGTGCCTGTTTCTCCCAACATAGTGAAGATTCAATTTACAACGGGTAATTGACAATACTAGTATCAATGTTGTGGTTCTTGTTCGTAAGTTAGAACAACACTTATTGAAAGCCCCAAACCACGTAAAACATGCAAAGAAAATTAGAGGCGTCTAACTTTGTTTTGCAGGGGTGTGTTGTGATGTGATATGGCCATGATTGTGATTATATATGATGTATGCAATGTTCCTTATTGTAAGTCGGCAACCGGCAGGAGCCATATGGTTGTCTTTTAATTCCGTTAAGACCTACGTTTCTATTATTTAAAGTAGTTGTAATAGTTGATGCTGGTGGACGACAACCATGAAGCGACGCCATTGACCTTGACTCCATGCCGGTGATGATGGAGATCATGTTCGTTCTTGAAGATGGAGATCGGAAGCACAAGAAGAAAGGCCATATCATATCACATATTTTGAATTGCATGTGATGTCAATCCTTTTATGCATCTTGTATTGCTTAGTTCATGATGTTAGCATTATAAAATGATCCCTCTCACAAAATTTCAAGTTATAAAGTGTTCATCCTTAGTAAGCACCATTTCTAAAGCTCGTTGTTTCGAAGCACCACGTGATGATCGGATGTTAGATTCTGCGAGTGTATAGAACGGGAGCAAGACAGGTTTGCTCATGCAGAAGCTAAGGTTTGATCTTGATGAGCCTAGCATGTACAGACATGGTCTCGGAACACGGATCACCAAAAGGTAAAGCATGAGTCATATAGTAGATATGATGAACATGTTGATTGTTCGCCATTGAAGCTACATCAACTCTCGTGATGATTGGTTTTGATGTGGTGGATTTGGTTCGTGTGATCACTAAAAAATGTGAGGGATATTGTTTTGAGTGGGAGTTCACCTAGATTAATTTAACTATTAATTAGAACTCAATTTGTCATAAACTTAGTCCAAACTATTGCAAATATGTTGTAGATCAATAGCGGCCCCTACCATCAATTTTAATGCGTTCCTAGAGAAAGAAAAGTTGAAAAACAATGGAAGAAACTTCGCGGATTGGTTCCGCAACTTGAGGATTGTCCTCAATGCTGGTAATTTGACCTATGTGCTGGATGCACCGCTGGGTGACCCACCTGCAGCTGATGCTACCGATAAGGTGAAGAATGTTTTCCTTGCTCAGAAGAATCAGTACTCCATAGTTCAGTGTGCTATCTTGTATGGTTTGGAATCAGAGCTTCAGAAAAGGTTTGAGAACCATGGCCCACATGATATTGTCCGTGAACTCAAAATGATATTTGAGGCTCACGCGGCAGTTGAGAGTTATGAGGCTTCTGAAAAGTTCTTTAACTATAAGATGGAAGAGGGCAGCTCTGTCAGTGAGCACGTGCTTAAGATGTCTGGGCACGCAAGCAAGCTTCAAAGCTTGGGTATAGTGATTCCTAAAGCTTTGGGGATTCACCGTGTCCTCCAATCACTACCACCAAGTTACAAGAACTTTGTGATGAACTACAATATGCAAAACATGGAAAAGTCGTTTCCCGAACTCTTCTCCATGTTAAAATCTGCAGAAGTGGAGATCAAGAAAGAGCACCAAGTGTTGATGGTTAATAAGACCACCAAATTCAAGAAGCAAGGCAAGTCTAAGAAAAAGGGAAACTTCAAGAAGGGTGGTAAGAAAGTTACCGCGCCGGCGAAGAAGACCAAGGCTGGGCCTAAGCCTGATACTGAGTGCTTTTACTGCAAGGGAGAAGGTCACTTGAAGCGGAATTGCCCTAAGTACTTGGAGGATTTGAAGAACGGCAACATCAAGAATAAAGGTATATCCGATATACATGTCATTGATGTGTATCTCACTAGTACTCGTAGTAGTGCCTAGGTATTTGATACTGGTTCGGTTGCTCATATTTGTAACTCGAAACAGGTGCTGCAGAATAGACGGAAACTAGCGAAGAACAAGGTGACGATGCGCGTTGGAAATGGATCAAAGGTTGATGTGATCGCGGTCGGCACGCTACCTCTTCATCTACCATCGGGATTAGTTTTATACTTAAATAATTGTTATTTAGTGCCTGCATTGAGCATGAAAATTATATCAGGATCATGTTTATTGCGAGACGGTTACTTGTTTAAGTCCAAGAATAATGGTTGTTCGATTTATATGAGTAATATGTTTTATGCACATGCACCTTTGATATATGGTCTATTCTTGTTGAATCTCGATTGTAGTAATACACATATTAATAACATTGAAGCTAAACGTTTGAAATTTAGCGATAACTCGACCTATATGTGGCACTGTCGTCTTGGTCATATTGGAGTGAAGCGTATGAAGAAACTCCATTCCGATGGACTTCTTGAATCACTTGATTTCAAATCACTTGAAAGATGCGAAGCATGTCTGACGGGTAAAATGACTAAGACTCCATTTTCTGGTATGATGGAGCGAGCTACGGACTTATTGGAAATCATACATACCGATGTGTGTGGTCCAATGAGTATATCATCGCGCGGTGGTTATCGTTATATTATTACCTTCATGGATCACTTGAGTAGATATGGGTATATCTATTTCATGAAACATAAGTCCGAAACTTTCGAGAAGTTTAAGGAATTTCAAAGTGAAGTAGAGAATCAACATAACAAGAAGATTAAATTTCTACGATCTAATCGTGGAGGTGAATATCTAAGTTACGAGTTTGGCGAGCATTTGAAGAAATGCGGAACGCTTTCACAATTGACACCGCCGGGAAAACCACAGCGTAATGGTGTGTTCGACCGTCGTAATCGGACTCTTTTAGATATGGTTTGTTCTATGATGTAACTTACAGATTTACCACTATCATTTTGGGGTTATGCTTTAGAAACAGCCGCATTCACTTTAAATAGGGCACCATATAAATCCGTTGAAACGACACCGTATGAATTATGGTTTGGGAAGAAACCTGTTCCTGAAAGTTTGGGGTTGCAAAGCTTATGTAAAGAAGTTACAGCTCGACAAGCTTGAACCCAAAGAGGAAAAATGCGTCTTCATAGGATACCCGAAGGAAACTATTGGGTATACCTTCTATCATAGATCCGAGGGCAAAATCTTCGTTGCCAAGAATGGATCCTTTCTAGAGAAGGAGTTTCTCTCAAAAGAAGTGACTGGAAGGAAAGTAGAACTCGACGAGGTTGTTGAACCTTCTCTCGAACTTGAGAGTAGCACATCACCGGAAGTGGTTCCTGTGGCGCCTACACCAATAAGAGAGGAAGCTAATGATGTTGATCATGAAACTACGGTTGAAATCACTACGAAACCTCGCAGGTCAACGAGAACTTGTACCACTCCTGATTGGTATGATCCTGTTATGAGTGTCATGTTGGTGGACAACCCCGATGACCCTGCGACATATGAGGAAGCGATGATGAGCCCAAATTCCAATAAATGGTAAGAAGCCATGAAATCCAAGATTGGATCCATGTACGAAAACCAAGTATGTACTTTGGTGGACTTACCGGATGGCCGGAAGGCTGTAGAGAACAAATGGATTTTCAAGAAGAAAACAAATGTTGATGGTACTGTTACTATCTATAAAGCTCGACTTGTCGCAAAAGGGTTTCGACAAATTCAAGGAGTTGACTATGATGAGACTTTCTCACCGGTAGCGAAGCTAAAGTCTGTGAGGATTTTATTAGCAATCGCTGCATATTATGATTATGAGATATGGCAAATGGATGTCAAAACGGCGTTCCTCAATGGAGACATTGATGAAGAGTTGTATATGGTACAACCCAAAGGTTTTGTCGATCCTAAATATGCTAACAAAGTATGCAAACTTCATTGGTCCATTTATGGATTGAAGCAAGCATCCCGGAGTTGGAATCAACGTTTTGATAAGGTGATCAAAAGTTTTGGTTTTATACAAACTTATGGAGAAGCTTGTATTTTACAAGAAAGTGAGTGGGAGCTTTGTAGCATTCTTAATACTATATGTAGATGGCATATTGTTGATTGGGAATGATGTAGACCTTCTTAATAATGTCAAGGATTATTTGAATAATAGTTTTTCAATGAAAGATCTTGGTGAAGGTGCTTACATATTAGGCATCAAGATTTATAGAGATAGATCGAGACGCCTAATATCATTGTCACAGAGTACATATTTGGACAAAGTTCTGAAGAGGTTTGGAATGGAAGATAGCAAGAAAGGGTTCTTGCCCATGTTGCCCAATACAACCTTGAGTACAACTCAAAGTCCTGCAACGGCAGAAGATAGATAAAGGACGAGTAAAACTCCCTATGCCTCAGCCATAGGATCTCTTATGTATGCCATGCTATGTACTAGACCCGACATTGCATATGCTGTTAGTTTGACTAGCAGATATCAAAGTGATCTAGGAGTGGATCATTGGAAAGCGGTCAAAAACATCCTTAAGTACTTGAGAAGAACTAAGGATATGGTTCTTTCTTATGGAGGTGATGAACAGCTCGTTGTTAATGGTTACACCGATGCTAGTTGGAACACTGATCCGGATTATTCTAAATCTCAATGTGGATACGTATTTACTTTGAATGGTGTAGCAGTTAGCTGGAGGAGTGCAAAGAAAAGCGTTGTGGCGAGATCTTCAACTGAATCGGAATACATAGCTGCTTCAGAGGCTTCACAAGAGGCGATATGGATGAAGGAGTTCATTACAGAGCTCGACGTGGTTCCAAGTGTGCTGGACCCAATGTCTATCTATTGTGATAACATGGGCGCCATAGCCAATGCGCAAGAACCAAGGTCACACAAGAAGCTGAAGCACATCAAGCTACATTTTCACGCTATTCGAGAGCATGTCCAAGATGGTGACAAAATGATTTGCAAAGTACACAGGAGGCCTACAGCCTTCTCCTCAAGAAGCTTACGGGGAGGCTCAGGAGGCCTAGTTCCTCCACTACCTGTCCAGGACATAAAGTGTGAGCTCTAAACTCGAGCTACGAGTTATCTCACCCACGCTCCTGGAAATTAAAAAGTAAAATGTTTTCGCAAACGGTTTGTGAGGCACAGTCCCTGCGAGCTCTTTCAGGACCCAAGCATGATCTCTGAACTTACACCCTGATATGCGTCATCAAGTTACCCCACCCGCGGTTCCTGACTCTCAAAGCAATGGTAAACCTTCGTGTCGGCCGCTAGTCCCCCCCTCGGGAGGCCTGTCGGTCCAGCGGGCCCATGTCTAGGCGGCCACGCCTAGGCTCGCTCCTTTTTCCCTCGGGAAGTACGTAGCGCCTTTCCCTGCACAACTGAGAATCAAGGGCGCTCCCTACCCCCATGAGGTCATGTATCTATCCAAGAGTGTGGCCTGCAACAAACCCCCCCCCCCCCCCGCAAGGGTGCACGTGGGAGTCTCCCCTTGAGGAACCAACCCAAATCTGCCGTGATCGGCAAGCTACGATGATTCGCCTAGGTACCCTGAGGCCCAATGGCCTAAGTAATTATCTATGAGAGCGGGGGAGGCGGTGTGATGGGGATATGCCTACTGGGGTATCCTCAGCGGGACGTTTCCGACTGGCCCAAAGGCTGGCGAGTGGGCCTGCAGAACGGCGAGTGGATCAAAGCCCATCAGGGTACCAGGCGACTGGAGGTCGAAGGCCCAGACGAGTAGATAGGCCCAGTCGGTCTGAGTTAAACGATTGACAAAGCTGTAACCGAATCGGTTGAGATATGTAAACCCTAGGGGAGGTAAGCCTATATAAACCTCCCTAAGGGGTGAGTAGAGACACGTTCCCTCATACACCCAAGCAACTCGCCGCCCTAGCCGAGTTCTCCCATTGTAAACACCTCCATAATACAATCTAGCAGGAGTAGGTCTTTACCCTCGGGCGAACACAGGTAAAACCACGAGTCTCCGCCCTCATCTCGCACCGCAGATGGCTGGCCTTGCCCTTCGTTCTACTACTCGGCCGATTGCGGCATCTGCCGTGGTCATTCCACGCAGTGGCGCCCAAGTGGGGCCTGGCGGTCTGGCGGTGTTCTGGCGAGATCAATCTGCCCATCAACGAGGCGGTGCACGGCCGCATGATAGCGATTGGCGAGATGCTCGAGATCTTGCCAAGCAGCTACGTCGGCGGCGCGACCCGTCACGCCTGGCGTGATCACGCCATCGGCACGATCAGCCTCTTCGGCTTCACCGACATCATCACCTCGGAGGACTCGGCTCGCATCCGCGAATCGCCACCACGCGATCGGCTCTCGAGCCGGATCCACGATCCACCGCCTCGCCTCCGAGTACGACCGCCCACAAGAACGTGGCGAGAATTCACGGCCGCGGAAGACGCGACCCTCGCAGCGGCCGACTCGGCGACCGGCGTCACTCGCCGGATCCATCACCGCGGCCTCGTCCTGGCTCCATCGCCAGTCTCCAACGGGAGATTTGAGACCCTCCATCCTCGGGATCTTCGACTTCGACTCGGGTCGGAGAACTCGCCGACCTCCGCGGTGCCGGTCGCCCGCGCCGCGACCTACATGGCCACCGGCACCGATCCGCCGGAGGACCCTTTCTCCACCCGATCCTCCTAACGCCACGGCGGAGGTCGAGGAACTCCGCTGGCGGAGGCGGAAGATGCAAGGCGAGCGCGCGAAAAATTTCGCCTCGGCAGGTGACAGCGAGGAACTCACGCTACCACCAGCAGCGGATCAGGTCACGCTGAACCCCACCGTTCAGGCGCGCCACGAACCGGCAGCGACGACCCGGCTCGCATAGCCGAAGCGCGATCTGCGAGCAGCGCCACCAGGAGGAAGCAACCGCCCTCGCCAGATCAACGGCGATGGGTGCCCACCACCACCCAACCGCACCTCCGAGGACCAGCCGCGGATAGTCGTCTCCTCACGGGGCGCGGCGAACGGCCTTCCACTGTTCTCCACCCGATGGACAACCTGCGTGGCAGGCGAGCCGCGTGCCAACATCACGGCGGCGGCGGCGCCTTACTGATCCAGATATGTCAGGCCCTACTCGCGAAGGCCGTGGAACAGCAAGCGCGCCGACTCGCGGCGAGTGTACTCGCGCTCCTCGAGCGGCGGCCTCAGCGGCGCCCGGTGTGGCAAACACCCTCAATTGCCGCCGCCAGAGCCACTGCAGCTCCAACGGCGACCCGCGAATGCGGCACTCTCCACCAACCTGTGATCCCGGCGGCGACCAACCTCGTCGCCGCCAATGGAGAGCCAATCGGCCGCACTCACATCATCAACAACCAAAAGCGGCGCGCCGCCCGGCGACTGCGGCACACCTAACTACTCGCGCGATGGCGAGCCTATGGTCGCTCGATCGACTAGGGCCCAAGTGCTTGGACCAATGATCCGAGGCGAAAAGTACCCACCCAACTTCAAAGGCGCCGAAGGAGATCGAAAAATCGACTCGTGCGACCCCGATGCAGCTTGACACATACCTCATGGCAATGGGGATCGCGGGTCACCGACCTACTCGCCGCCGTTACCTCCCGATGATGGAGGGGCGTGCAGGCAATGGATCAACACGCTCCCCGGACAAAGCCGACTCACAGGAAGAAATGCGAGCGCCGTCGGGCACTTGAGTGCTCCTACACCCGCGCCACCACCATCGAGGACACGAACGATGCGTCCGGGGACCCAGAATCGACCAGCGGTGGGTCCAACGGTGGCAAGAGCTCTGGTACAACGCGGTCGGCATCCACCGGACACCGCCATCCATTGCTTCAAGACCTCGTGCCGCTCACGAGCCTCTAGTCGCCAAGCTCAGCGACACGCCCGCACACTCGACAACATCCCGACCTCCTCGAGATCGCCAAGCGATACGCCGAGGAAGATCCCAATCAAGGCGTCGGCGACGAGTCCGGCGGACAACGGCGCTTGGCGGCAACGACGGCGGCAGCCAGCGACCTACGCTTCTGATGGCACTCGCCTCACGGGCAAGCGCCGCAACGATGCGAAGTCGACTTTCGCCAATGCTGAGCACGCGCTACGCGACCCAAGAGCTACGCCCGACGGAGAACGCAGCGACGGCGGGAACTACAAGAACAAGCCAAGGTTCGATCCCGCGCCCTCCTTAACCAACCATGTGCGTTTCCAGCGAGGAAGGAAAGCCCGCCACGCACACCACCGCCGACGCCACACCCTCGGGAGATCGAGAAGGCACGCAGCAGCGGGAGGAGGACACCAACGACCCGCAAAATGGCGGAAAATTCGGCAAAGTGGCGGCTCGCTCACACCTTCACCGCTTCAACGACGCGCGAAGAAGGTCATCGCCACATGTCGCCGTCAGCGCTGGCGAACGCGTCCCCGGTTCTGGACTGGATCGGGGCAACCTATCACCGGAGCCGGCAAGACCACTGCGCCACGCGCCAGTACCGGGCGAGTCGCCTCGGTGGTCAAGCCCAGGTCGGCGACTCGGCTCCCAAGACTACGATGGGCGGCGGCTCCATCAACATCCTCTACCTCGACACCTTCAGACGCGGCTCCCGCGATCGATGATCGAGACAACCCACACCACGTTCACGGCATCGTCCCGGTCGGGCGTACCCGATCGGCAAGGTCACGCTACCCGTCACCTTCGGCACTCCGAACTTCCGCGCAGCGGATCGTCTTCGAGCTGGTGCCCTTGACAGCCCTTACCATTGCGTCTGGGCGCCAGCGTTCGCCAAATTCATGGCGGCACCACTCTGCGTAACGCGATGAAGCTCCGGGCCATGCGGCGTCATCACCATCAACGGCGACCGACATGGCGCGCCGAATGCGAGGCCAAAGGAGCGAACTTCGCCGACGCCGTGATCGCGGCGGAAGCTAGTCACGCCGATGAGCTCGCCAAATCTGGCGGCGGGTCAACAACGACCCCACAATACTCAAGAAGCCCAACTCGGAGGGCACAAACACCTCAACCTTTGAGGCCACGGCGCACCCGCCGTCGAGCTGGTCCCGGCGACCCCAGCCGACGGTGGCGATCGGGACAGGCATGAGCCCAGCATAGGAAGGCGCTCGCCGAGTTCCTCCGTGAGAACAGGGACATCTTCGCATGGAAACCCTCCGACATGCCCGGTGTCCCTAGGGAGCTCGCGAGCACAAGTTAACGCCGACCCCAAAGTGCGACCCGATCAGCGATCGCTACGGCCATTCAACGAAGAACGCCCGTCGGGCAATCGCCGAGAAGTCCGGTGTCTACTCGCTGCGGCTTCATTCGCCAATCAAATACTCAAGTGGTGGCAAACCCAGTCCTGGTTGAAAAGAAAACGGGACACGGAGAATGTGTATCGACTACACAAACCTGAACGGCGCTGCCCAAAGGAGCGATTCGTCCTCCGCGGATCGATCAGATCATCGACTCCACCGGGCTCGAGTCGTTGTTTCCTCGACGCCTACTCGGGTATAACCAGATCAAAATGGCGTCGAGGCGAGGAGAAAACGGCGTTCATCACGCCATTCGAGCCTTCGCTACACCGCCATGACCTTCGGCCTCAAGAACGCGAGCAACGTACCAACGGTGCATGCAAGAATGCCTCGCGAGCCAAATTGGCCGCAACATCCACGTCTACATCGACGGCGTGGTCGTCAAATCCGCTCGCCAAGGCGACCTACTCTCCGACCTCGCGGAGACCTTCGCCAACCTGCGGAGGTACAAGATAAAGCTCAACCCAGGCAAGTGCACCTTGGTGTACCGCGAGCAATTACTAGGGTACGTCGTCTCCAAACGAGGGATCGAGGCAAACCCAACGAAGATCGACACGATCGCCCGGCTCGGCAAACCCGAGTGCCTGCGCGACGTCCAGAAGCTGGCCGGGCGGGTAGCGGCTCTCAGTCGCTTCATCCCCCGCCTGGGCGAAAAGGCGATGCCCCTATACCGCCTGATGCGCAAGAATCCCACCTTCCAGTGGGACAAGGAGGCGGACGACGCGCTCCGCGACCTCAAAAAGGTGCTACTCGCCGCACCACTACTCGCCGCACCCGTCGACAAGGAGCCCATGCTGGTTTATGTCGCGGCGTCCGAGCGCGTCGGTATTGTAATGGTCGTCGAACAACCCGGAGGAAGGAAAAAGCGCCCGATCCGGCGGCGGTATACTACATCAGCGAGGTCCTAACGAGTCGCGCCAGATACCTGATACCAAAAGCTGGTATCGCGGTCTTGAGCTCAGCGGCGCTGCGCACTACTTCGAGAGCACCCCATCACGGTCGTCTCCTCCGCTCCACTACAAGACATCATCCGCAATCGCGAGGCGGCCGGCGGGTCGCCAAGTGGGCCGTCGAGATCGGCGTCCACAACATCAAATCACGACGCAGGCGATTAAGTCCACGAGCACCGGCGATTTCCTCGCCCGGGAGGAGGCCCAGCAGCGGAAGAAGCCGCCGTACCTCCATTCTGGAGCACGCCTTGACGGGTCCAAGAACGCGACGGCGCAGGCGAGATAGTCTTGACCTCACCAAAAGGCGACAAGCTCCGCTACATACTCCGCCTCAATTCACGCCCTGCACCAACAACATGGCGAATCGAGGCCCTACTCCACATGCGAGCCGCAAAGGAGATGAGCGTCAATCGCCTTCAATGCTCCGGAGATTCCGACCTCGTCGCAGGGCAAGTCGCCGGCACCTGCGACGCCATCTCCCCTACCATGGCGGCATACCGCCAAGAGGTGGACAAGCTGGGCGGCCACTTCACCGGCTACTCTGTCGAGTGGATCGACAGGAGAAAAAACGAGGAGGCCGACGCCCTCTCTCGCATCGGTCGGCACGATCCGCACCCGCCCGCGTGTTCCTCGACACCATCTTCACGCGTCGGTCTCTCCTCGAAGATCGACATTGAGTCCGCTCCAACCAGAGGCAACATTGGTCGCTTTTCGTCACCGAACGAATGGACCAAGCCCTACATCGCCTACAGGCGGGCAACCTGCCCGAGCGAGACAAGCGCTCGAATGATTGTTCGCCGATGCAAGTCCTACACCATCATCGACGGCGAGCTACACAAGCGTCACCGGCGTGTTCAACGCTGCGTCCAACCAGTGAAGGGCGCAAAATCTTACGACATCCACTCAGCGATTGCGGCCACGCCGCCTTGCTCCTGCGCCAAAGCCATGCGACACGGCTTCTCTTGGCCCACCGCACGCGACGCTGTCGATATCGTCGGCGATGCGCGGGTGCCGAATACGCCAACGACGACGTTCAAGTTGGCGCTCAAAACAATCCCCATCACTGGCCATTCGCCGTGTGGGGCATGGACATGGTCGGCCCCTTCAAGAAGGCCCCCCTCGGCTACACCCACCTGCTGGTCGCCGTCGACAAATTCACAAAGTGGATAGAAGCCAAGCGGTCCGGAAATGCGACGGAAGGCGCCACTAAGTTCCTACGAGCTCATATACCGCTACGGTTTCCCCACAGCATCATAACGGACAACGGCACAAACTTCGCCAAGGGAGCAATGGCGAGTTCGCGAGGAGCACCACATCCGGCTCGACCTCGCGTCGACACCGGAATCAACGGCGGTGAACGAGCCAACCAAAGCATCCTCCACGGCTGAAGCGCGACTCCAAGTACTTGAGCGCACGGGTCTTTGGGTCGACGCTTCCCTCCGTCATCCGGGAATCCGCACCTCGGTCAGGTCGACGGGATTCACCCCTTCTTCATGGTCTCTGGCGCGGAAGCCGTCATGCCAACCGACCTCGAACACGACTCGCCGCGGATCGTCCACTATCGGAGGCATAAGCGAACTGGCCCGCCAAGATGGGCTCGACCAACTCGGCAAGCGCGACCTCGCCCGATCGCGCACGCTATCTATCTATCGGCAAGGGCTCCGTCGCTACCACAGCCGACGGGTGAAAACCGCACCTTCCAGAAGGCGACTTGGTGCTACGCCTCATCCGGGACAAGAAGGGCATGCACAAGCTCTCCCCTCCATGGGAAGGCCGTTCGCTATCGGCGCGTGCAACGAGCGGCGCCTACTACCTCGTCGGCGTCCGTGGGGGCGGTGAACTCGGCGTCAGCGGCCGTGGAATGTAAATCTCCTCGGAAGTTCTATACCTAGAACCCCACATGTGTACTCTCCGATCGCTATGAATAAAAGAAGCGGTTACGCAAAATTGTCTACTCTCCATTCCTTGTGCCACTTTCTTTCGTAATTTAACAGTCATGCTAAAATACAGAGTCAACCCTTGGTACAGCGGGCCGCGGCTAAGTAGTGCGATGTAAGAGCACCGAGTCATTTCAGGTCTTGCATCGTCCACAAACGCCAATCCGGAGCCCCATCGGAGTCGCCTAGCTCGACTGTTTCTGAACCAAGACATCATCCTCGCTTCCCATGACCCTGGTCCTCCGCATCCTTGGCGAGCGACTCGAGCGGCTAAGTACCACGCTCGGGACTGGATACCAGTTTCTCGGCGGACCGAGGAAAAGCCAAGTAAGGCGTGCGTGCAGGACTCGCCACGCGGTGACCCACCGGGCCAGGCGGGGCGACGCTAACACAAACGCTAAGTCCTCAACCACCCTCGAGTCGCGCCTTGAACTACCAAGTACCACGCTCGGGGACTCGGCCACCGGGCCCGTTCACGTCTGGGAAAAGCGGTAAAATCTGAGCACTCGAGGAGTCGCCTTGCGGGCTCTCCGAGCTTCGGTAGTCGACCCAACCAACAACACACATGATAAACAACAAAACATCATATTTAAGGTGAAACCCGCAAAAGGCGGACGCGGGGACTCACCCAAAATCATTCAAACACGCAAATAAATAGCAAAATGAACACAACGTTCCATTCAATCGCATATCGCATTGTCTTACATTACAAAATATGCCTACTCGGCGAATTGTTACTAACACTATTCCGCAGGCGATGATGCACCAGCATCCGGCGCTTCGGATGAATACGATTATGCGGGTTCGATGGATAAGTCGTCGGTGGCCCGCCATCGCCCGGCGGAAGGCTGCTCGACCTTGAAGTCGCGATCACGGCTCGGCGTCGTTCGCGGACGACCGCTTCTGCATGCGGAAGAAGGTCGCCCATCGCCCAAACACGCTCGAGTACGCTGGCGCGTTCTTGCAGCTTAAGAACTTGACAGATCCACGCGCGGGACGATGAAGGGTAACCACTCGTCACGTCGTCGAGGTCAAGTCTTCGGGAAGTGGGCGAGTCGAGCTCGAGCCGTCGGCGCTCCACGTCGAAAAGCCGACCGCGTCATGAACTCCCGACGGTGGCGCCTTCTCCAAGTACTCCACACCTCAATGAGGTCATTGGGAATAACCTCCGTGGGCGACATCTCTTGAAGGTAGGCGCGGATGCAAGTCGCCGACAGCGTCGCCGAGTCGACGAGCATGCTCACGCACTCCCTCGCATCAAGAGAACTCGCTTCTTCATGGCTACCAATCATACGGCCTGCTAGATGGAAAGCGATTGTGAGCACCACGGAAACCACAAACAATATAACCACAAGGCGGGAAGACGCACTCACCGATCAGCGGGCGGGCGAGCCCGATGAAGCTTTGAAGCGATGTCTTATCGTCACGAAGCCCAACGATGAGGGCTTCCGACACCTTCGGTCTTCCTCATGGCGGCAACGGGCGGCCTTAGCTCGCCTGTTCGCCGAGTTCTTCTTTCGCCTCCGCGATTCGCGCTCGAGGTCGGCGATCCTTTGCTCAGCGATGCCGCGCGAACTTCGCCGCCGTCGGCCGGCGAGGACAAGCTCTGGCGAGCCACCTGCACTGACAGCCGCTGCAGCTCCTTATTTACTTCTTGGGCGCCCAACTCCTTCTCGGCCGCAGCTGCCCGCAATCGCTCTGCCGACTCGTTGTAAACCTGCAAAGTTTCAAAGTCAGTTCACGAAAACAACTCGGTGCCCACCGCTACATTTAGGAGTGCGCACTCGAGGGGCGGCTCGAAAATACTCGGTGCCCACCGCTACATTTAGCGGGTGCGCTCGAGGGCTGGCGGCGAAAATTACTCGTGCCCACCGCTACAATTTAGCGGAGTGCGCACTCGAGGACTGGCGGCTCGAAAATTACTCGGTGCCCACCACTACAATTTAGCAGTGCGCTTTTCGGGGAGGAGGCTCGAAAATTACTCGGCCTACCGCTACAATCTAGCGATGCGCTTTCGGGACTGGACTCGAGCACGAAATAAGTAACTATAAAGAATCGGCTGCAAAACACCGACTGATCCTCGGGACTGGAGGTACTGGATGGCCGCGCCAAGCATGCCGTCGCGATTGCGCGCGTCCACACGCATAGCGGCGCCGGTGTGTGCCCGGCGTTGGTCAATCTCAGCGTCGGCGACCTGGAAGCGAGGTTGGTCGCAGCCTCACTCGCCGTGGCCGCCTTGGTCATGAAGCGGGGAAGGTAGCACCCACCCCAAAGGAGCTCGCTTCTTCGGTCTAAACAGCGAAATGCCTCCCCGTGGATGCGGTCGCTTCAGCGGCGGGCCCGGCGCGACTGCCGTGTCGTCGAGCGGTGGCGATGTCATCGCCCTTGGCCTTCTTGCTGCCTTCCGTGGGCGGCGATCTCATCCACCTTCCTCTTACGGAAGGGTCCTCCCCGCTAGTGGCGGAGGGCACCTTGGCCACCGTCGGGTGGCTCATCTTCTTCACTCGGTCCTCGCGCCGAGACAATTCAGGAAAAACATTCAAAATACTAAGAGAGAAAGCGGCAGTACACTCACTTGGCGGCGGAATGAAACGCAGCCTGTCGAAGGCGGCCGGTTTTCCAGCTCGGGGCCAAGCGGCGTGAGCCCCAGGTCCAGGCGCCAGGGCCAGGACGGACGGTTTCTTTGATGTTGAGGTAGCGGTTGGTGCCTCAGGCGCCTTGGAGGCTTCCTTGCTAGGAGCTGCCGACGGAGCCTCCTTGCGGCGAGACCGCCACGTTCGGGACCCCTTGGCGAAAGTCGCCTCAGTGGAGCCTTCCCTAGCCGGAGATCGGCGAAGGGCGGGGCATTGAGGCCAGCGGTGCCTCCATGGATGGTGCGTCTAGTGTGGTTGTTGCGAGCCGCCCGTCACCGGCGAGCTATGAGCATCGGAGCTGCTCGCTGGCCGGTGAGGCCATCTTCGGCGGCTTCGCCCTCCTCCTTAGGGGGGCCCTCGCCTCTTTCTCCTTCTTCTTCTTCTTCGCGGGAGTGGCCTGACGGAGCGAGGTGGTCTCCGGGAGTTCCTCGTCATCGTCATGACGCTCGAGGCTCCTGCTCGCCTCGAGTTCGCGCTGACGTTGCCCGCGGGTCTTTCGGATCAGTGGGGCGATCTCCTCTTCGGATTCGTCCTCATCGTCCTCATTGCCCTTGGCGGGAGGCGACTCGCTCGTGTCCTGGGCGGATGGCCCGGAGCTCTCGTCATCGGCGGGTGGAAGCCACCCTTCCACCACTTGGAATAGCTGCGTTAACATGGAACAAAGTTAGAATTACCGCTTGTTGCATATGCTGCGAATAAGATCAAGATCGAGTTATTACCGTCGGGCGGACGCTTGTGGTGTATGGAGGGAGCCCGGCCTGCGCATCCGTGTATGCCGCTGGGTGATCCTCTTGACGCCAGAGGTAGTCCTCCACGGCTTCCACTTTTCAGGCCTTCGCCGAGTCTTCTCGGCCGTGTCTTTGGTACATGTAGTGCTCGCGTTAGGCGGCGGGCAATCGCCGCCAAGCCAACGGTTATGCAGGTTCACCGTCTGGAGCCCCTTCTTCTTGAGACCGCGAATGGTCAGAGCATCTCGTCGACGACCATCGCTGTGGTCCCGGGAAGCTGGCGACACGGAGATTGCGGCTCGGAGGCGGTCGGCCGTACCGCCTCGGATCGCCGCCTCTCGAGGTCGCCTCGGTCACGTAAACCAAGACTTTTTCAAGCTTTTTGCTTTGGCGGCAGCATCAAGTCGAAGAAGGCTTTGGATTTCAGTTGGAAGGTTAAGCGCGCGGCCTAGCATTGGGGCTTCGCCTCGCGGCTGATCCGTCCATGGAACAGATCTTGCCAAGGGAAAATAGGGCCAAAGCCCAAGCATACAAAGACGCCACAAAGATGGCGAGCTGCTCGATACTATGGGGACCCAGATCCGAGGCTGGATCCCGTAAGCGCAAGCGCCGGAACAGAGAAGTGGGAAACCCTAAACCCGCTCGAGGTGACTAGTGAAGCGATGAACTCTCGTAGCGGGTTGAGTCGTTCTCCGGCTGAGGATTCGCCCAGGACCGGCCTGCAGAGCCTCCTCGAAGGAGGCCATGCGCTGGTGCACTTGGATCTACCCCAAGGTTCGGTGGAGGGGCCATGGTGAGGATTTGCACGGAGGTCGGAGGATTGCGTCGCGATCAGGCGAAAAGATGCGTACTCGGAAGAAATGGTGGGCGGTTGGCTTTCGATGGCCAACCATTCCTTATATAGCGAGAGCTGCCGCCAAATTAGGGGACCGTTACCTGCGATGATTACGCCGAAAGTTACCGTTAAGTTACCTTAACGGCTAGTTTGACCACCCCGACGGTCCGCCTCCGCCACTCGGCTCGCTGAGTTATTCGCCGAGCAGCGACCCGTTGGTTCGGTATGCTCAAAACGCGACTCGGTTGCGGATTTTTCCTTTGCGAGAGCCCGCCGATTCGATGGATGCCAACTTGAAGCCGTATACTCGGCCCAGCCACCGCGCCTAATCAGCGGCGGCCTCGGGGACTCTGATGGGGATATGCCTCTTGGGGTATCCTCGTGGGCGTTCCGGTAGCCCAAAGGCTGGCGTGGGCCTGCAGAACGGCGAAGTGGATCAAAGCCCATCAGGTACCAGGACTGGAGGTCGAAGGCCCAGGAGCAGTAGATAGCCCGGTCGGTCTGAGTTAAGCGATTGACAAAGTCAACCGAATCGGTTGAGATATGTAAACCCTAGGGGAGGTAAGCCTATATAAACCTCCCTAAGGGGTGAGTAGAGACACGTTCCCTCATACACCCAAGCAACTCGCCGCCTAGCCGCCGAGTTCGCCCATTGTAAACACCTCCATAATACAATCTAGCAGGAGTAGGTCTTTACCCTCCGGGGGGCCGAACCTGGGTAAAACCCTGAGTCTCCGCCCTCATCTCGCACCGCAGATGGCTGGCCGCCCTTGCCCTTCGTTCTACTACTCGCTGCCGATTGCAGCATCTGCCGTGGTCATTCCCACGACACGGTGGCATGGAAGTTAAGCGATTCCTTCCCCACCCTGATTTAACCAGGCTGAGTGAAAAGACTCGTCACTACACCCAGCACGCGGAATTAAGTACAGGGCCCCCCTGTTGGAGATATGCCTTAGAGGCAATAATTAAAGTGGTTATTATTATATCTTTGTGTTTATGATAAATGTTTACATTCATGCTATAATAGTATTAACCGGAAACATTAATACTTGTGTGATTTGTAAACTAAATTAAGAGTCCCTGGTAAAGCCTCTTTATAATACTAGCTTGTTGGTTAATAGATGATCGTGGTTTCTCGATCATGAACATTGAGATGTTATTAACAATAATATCATATCATTAAGAGAATGGTATGGTGGACATACTCCTATAAATAAGCGTAGCATAAAGATCAAGTTATTTCAATAGTTCGTTTGCTATAAGCTTTCTGTACATAGTAACCTAATTCCTTCGACCATAAGATCATGTTAATCACCATCACCGGAAGGATACTTTGATGACATCAAACACCACACCATAACTGGGTGGCTATAAAGGTGGCATTGAGTGTTCGGAAAGTATGTATTGAGGCATATGGATCAAGAGTGGGATTTGTCCATCCATATGACGAATAGATATACTCTGGGCCCTCTCGGTGGAATGTCATCCAAATTACCTTGCAAGAATGTGACTGCCTCACAAGGGATCACATATCACGGGAACGAGAAAAGAGTACTTATCGGTAACGAGGTTGAACTAGGTATGTAGAGATACCGACGATCAAATCTCGGATAAGTAAACTATCGCGAGACAAAGGGAAATTGGTATCATATGTAAGTGGTTCATTCGATCACAAAGTAATCGTAGAAATATGTGGGAGCCATATGAATTTCCAGATTCCTCTATTGGTTATTGATCGGAGAAGTGTCTCGGTCATGTCCGCATAATTCACGAACCGTAGGGAGACACACTTAAGGATTTGATGTTGTTTAGTAGATATGGAATGTAAGTATGGAAACTGAATGTTGTTCGGAGTCTCATATGGGATCAGGAATATCACGAAGAGATCCGGAATGGTCCGAAGAATAAGATTCATATAAGGAAAGTCCGATTCCGGAGTTCGGGAATAATTTCGATGTTTTCATCAGAGAGTTTTAGAAGGGTCTAGAAGGTTCACCAGACCAGAAGGGGAATGGTCCATGAATGTGTCATGGTTAAGTGGAATGATTGGATCATGTCCTAGGTCACTTTGGTTGGGCATTTGCGAGAGAGAAATAAAGCTCGAAATTGAAAGTCAAAAGGGAGGTTTGAAAAGTCAAACTGGAACAATAGTTTCCTAGAGGAAGAAGGAAAGAGTCCTTCCTTCTATCCAACTTGGGTTTGGGTATGGATTACAACTCCCCTCTCCCAAGCTGCCCTACCTCTCATAAATAGAGGAGGAGGGCTTCCCCAAAGCACACAACACTAGCCCTCCCCACCCATGCGCCCCCGCCACCGCCCAAGCCGCCTCTACCGCCGCCCTGCGCCGCCGCGCCCCGTCGGCCCGTCGCCGTCGCCCTAGCCACCGTCGACACCTCCTCCTCCTCTCCGGCCTTCTAAACCTATATCGCCGGAAACCCTAGATCCACCATAACTCGCACCAGCTTAGGCGAAGCTCTGCGGGATCTTCCCTCTACTTCTGACACCACGCCGCCGTGCTGCCGGAATCGCGAGGGGAGAACTACAACCTCTGTTGCCTGCTGGAAAAGGGAGAGGAAGGTCTTCATTGAGTACCGAACGTGTGACCGACTGCGTAAGCGCTGCCGGAATGCAGCGCCTGAGGGGTCGTCTATGCAATCTTGAGGTCGACAAATGTACGACTACATCACACACGAGAATCTGCTCTCGTTAACCGCTTTGGAATCTTCGAGGGTGAGTAATCTAATCGACTCATTGCTTCAATCTAGTAGATAGATCTTGGCTTGTTTGTATGCATGCGGTAGAAATTCTTTGTTTTCCATGCTACGAACCCCTACACCCCCATGTCGTCGCGTCGTGGGATAAACTCTCGAGGCAGGAGCGGTGCGCTGCGACTCCACGAACAAGAATGCATGCTCGTTTGGGATTCATGGCTGAGATTCGGGTATGCCAGGTCTTCGTTGACCAAATGGGCACGGGGGCCTGCCCACCTTCAAGGGTCGCTTACCCTTTCAATCCCATAGGACGACACGTGCAGGTCAAGCGCCCGGGGGCTACTTTCAGATCCCTGGCAACCGGGGTGCCACGTCCCCGCGCTGAGCGCACCCCACACTAGGGGATCCCCATTCTCAAGAGGCGATGCGCCTCCTAAGGTGACTCGTTCAAACGGACCTCACGAGGCTTCTGCCTCGTGAAAGGATAAAGCCTCCAAGGCGAGTCTGCCACGGCTTCGCACATCGTCCTTGACCCTCGGATACCTGGAGCACCTCCGGGGCAGGACGGTAACTTTGCCTGGCGGAGTTCAAACTATGGTCCCGACAGAAAGCGTCGCGTCCCTATGATGCTAGATGCCTTGGTAAAGAAGGCTCGGTCCACCACCCCTTTTTGCAGGGAAAGGACGAACGACCTCGTGGCGAGAGACGCCTTTGTCACCATTCTGGTGATAGAATGTGTAAAGTAGAGAGCGTCGGATGAAGACAAGCCGCGTCTGGGAAGGACGCTTTACAGGAGGACAAAGCGGAGCAGGGTGAGCTAGACCAAGTCCACGTAAAGTAGCCTCACAGAGCCCCAGGGGCGGCTCTATGGACGCCCTTCCCGCCCAAAGGCTAGGGAAGTGGCCCGACGCCGCCCTATATAAGGGCTCCTCCTCCTTCCTTAGAAGGGATCGATTCTTAGCGATATAAACACTAGAAATTCATCCTCCATTGTACCCTCGCGAAGCCAAGCGAGCAATACAACCAAGCAGGAGTAGGGGCTTTACCTCCTCACGAGGGTCCCGAACATGGGTAAAAAACACCGTGCCTCCTCTCTACCGTGTTTACTGCTTTGCCATCGCCGCCGTCGCTGAGGCTCCTTGAGAACGCGTGTTAAGTCCCCTCTCAAACTAAGGTATCGTTGGACCCTAGTTCCTTCACGAGACAAATCTCCGACATAGACATTGATTAAGATTTTATCAATGTCAACCAATTTTTTATTCAACAAGTTCACAAACAAAGTAGGAACTTCATGCAAATTGCAGCTACAATGCATCATATCGAATCAACTATTCGCAATGGTAAAATTTGAAAGAATTACAAAGGAGGGGTGAATGGTTCATACCTCATGGACATATCCTCTATCACTTGGCACATGGCAGACATTTCTTGTGAGCGAAATTTGCATCTTGTGACAGACGAGAGGACTTCTTGTGTTTTTTCACCCCCACTCTCTCCTTCCTCTGCGGTGTCGGCGTCTTCTTCTTTGAGCCGGTTCGTGGCGGGAAAGGCGAATGCCGTCGGAGGAGTTCCATTATGAAAGAACATTTCGTAATCCCTAGTGTTTTGTGTGTTAGATAACAATATCAAGGATTATTTAATGTGTGTTGAAGTGTTGTAGCTCTCTTTGAGAAAAAGGGAAAAGGACTCTGCCTTTGGGGGGCGGATAATCCGCCCCCACCAGGGGAGGATAATCTGCCCCTCCCTTTGCCCAAGCAGGCGCAAGCCCTAGAAGGGGGGCGGAGTTTTGGCCGGATTTTCCGGCCCCGCCGGATAATCCGCCCCTCTGGGGCCCGGATAGTCCGCCCCCCTTGCTCATCGCCAAGACGCAAGCCCCAGAGAGGGGGCGGAGTGTTTGCCGGACTTTCCGGCTTGGCCGGATAATCCGCCCCTAGAGGGGGCCGGATTATCCACCCCCCCCCCCAAGATCTTCACCAAGTTTCGCAGGCGCCAGCCCCAGAGAGGGGGGGAGTTTCCCCCGGAGAATCCACCCTTGGGGCGGAGTTTTCCGGGGAGGGCGGATAATCCGCCCCAAGTGAAGCGGATAATCCCCCAAAGTTGTCTGTGACTAGATCTGGGGAGGGGGTATTTAAGCCAGCCTTCCCCCTCCTGTCAGATCTCTTGATTCATTCGAAAAAGGCAAGATCAGATCTGAAATCTTCATCCAAGAGAGCTCCACCTAGATCCACCCAAAGGCCCCGTTCCTTGGGGAATCGAAGGAGGAGAACTCGATCTTCATCATCAGCAATCAAGCGCTTCATCTCCTCTCCATTCATTTGGAGAACCACCGATCTACTTGTTGTCATCTCGGGAGCCCCCAATTCGGTTGTGGGTGTGTGCCCCGATAGTGTTGTAAAAGGCACCGGTTCCCGCCTCTAAGGGATCCAATAGTGGAGAAGGTGGATTAGGCCTCTCGTGGCGAGATCCATTGGAGAATAGGGTGAGGCCTATTGTGGCGTGGTGGACTTAGAACCGCCCACCCCTTCAACGCAGATGTACTTCCCTTAACTAGGAAGGAACTGCGGTAAAACAAATCCCTGTGTCTCCGCGTGCTCCACTACGGTTTCCTCGCTCCTCTCTTTACGTGCTTAGTAGTTAGGGTTGCATATAGGGAAATTCTCGTAGTTGCATATCTAGAGAATTTACTTTGTGTCAAGCCTAAAATTGAAAAAGTATTAAAAATTGGTTAGCACCTATTCACCCCCCCCCCCTCTAGGTGCCCATACGATCCATTTAAATTGCTATCAGAGCCCCGACTCTTATTTCGGGCTTAACCGCCTAAGAGAAGTATGGGTTCCAAGGTAGATGGGAATGATGCTCCAGAGGTAGTCACCATGAACGATCTCAAGACGTTGGAAACAACCTTGGTGAGTTCAATGGAGGCTAAGATGGAAGAGATGCGTCAATTGATAATGCGTCTCTCCACATCCGCAGCATCACCTCCATCTAACTCCGAGGATACCACTCCGCAATCCAAGGAAACGGGTAAAACTGTTTCCAAAGATAACGAAGTGGTTGGTGATGATACTAGCAAGAGTTCCTCCTCGAAAAAGGATAGCGGTAAGGATGGATACAATGAGGTCTCTCATGTGTATTTGTAGGGGTTCGTAGCATGGAAAACAAAAATTTTCTATCGCATAGAAACAAACAAGCCAAGATCTATCTACTAGATTGTAGCAACGAGTCGATGGAATAACTTACCCTCGAAGATTCCAAAGTGTTTAACGAGAGCGGATTCTCGTGGGTGATGTAGTCATACTCTTTCCGATCTCAAGATCGTGTGGACGATCCTTCCCGATGCGTTAAAGGCGCTTCATGATCGATCACACGTTAAATTTTCGAAGACCTTCCTCTCCTTGTTCCAAGGCAGCAGAGGTTGTAGTACTCTCCTCGCGATTCCGCAGACAACGGCGTGGTACCTAAGTAGAGGGAGATCCCGCAGGGCTTCGCCTTAAGCCGGAGCGAGTATGGTGGAGTATGAGAGAGAGCTATTAGTGGTCTAGGTATTAGACACACCAATTAGAAGGCTCTAAACCGCAGGCTAAAGCAATTAGAAGCTCTAAACCAAACGGCTCTAAACCTGAGATTAGAGGTAGAAACTTGTGTGTCTCAAGGAGGAGCCCTGCCCCTCCTTTTATAGGTGGAGGGGCTAGGCGCGCCAGGGAGGGAGGGAGTCCCTCCCCAACTCGGCCTAGGGCTGGGAGCCGGCTTGGAGGAGAGGAACTCCTCCTCCAAGTTGGTTTCAACCTCCTGTTGCTTGTTTCCCACAGTTTCCTGTTTCCCACAGTTTCCTGTTTTAGCCGTTTGACTTTCAAACTGGCAGTTTGACTTTCAAGTTTTGGAACAGCAAGAACACTTAGTACATGATGCAATCATTCAATGACACATTCATGTACCCTCCCCAGTCTTGGGACAATTCGGACCCTTCTAGAACATTCCCGATGAAAACACCGGAATCATTCCCGAACTCCGAAACGGGACTTTCCTTATATGAATCTTATTCTCCGGACCATTCCGGATCACCTCGTGATATCCCGGATCCCATCCGAGACTCCGAACAACATTCGGTCTCTTTCTCATAATACCATAACTACTCAAAACAACGTCGAATCCTTAAGTGTGTCTCCCTACGGTTCGTGAATTATGCGGACATGATCGAGACACTTCTCCGAACAATAACCAATAGAGGAATCTGGAAATTCATATGGCTCCCACATATTTCTACGATTACTTTGCGATCGAATGAACCACTTACATACGATACCAATTTCCCTTTGTCTCACGATAGTTTACTTATCCGAGGTTATGATCGTCGGTATCTCTGCATACCTAGTTCAACCTCGTTACCGATAAGTACTCTTTTCTCGTTCCCGTGATATGTGATCCCTTGTGAGCCAGTCACATGCTTGCAAGCTAATTGGATGACATTCCACCGAGAGGGCCCAGAGTATATCTATCCATCATATGGATGGACAAATCCCACTCTTGATCCATGTGTTTCAACCAATACTTTCCGAACACTCAATGCCACCTTTATAGCCACCCGATTCACGGTGTGGTGTTTGATGTCATCAAAGCATCCATCCGGTAAAGGTGATATGCATGATCTCATGGTCGAAGGAATTAGGTTACTATGTATCAGAAAGCATATAGCAATTGAACTATTGAAATGACTTGATCTTTATGCTATGCTTATCTATAGGAGTATGTCCACCATATCATTCTCCTAACGATATGATCTTGTTGTTGATAACATCTCAATGTTCATGATAGGGAAACCACAATGATTAATCAACCAACAAGCTAGTGAAGTATAGAGGCTATACTAGGGACTTCAAATTAAGTTTACAAATCACACAAGTATTAATGTTTCCTTGTTAATACTATTATAGCATGAATGTAAACATTTATCATAAGTGTGAAGATATGATAATAACCACTTTATTATTGCCTCTTGGGCATATCTCCAACAGTCTCCCACTTGCACTAGAGTCAATAATCTAGTTTCAAACCTTTGTGTATTCAACACCTATGGCTTTCCGGTGTTGTATGTACATGATTGCTAGTGGTCAACTGATCTTCGGATCTGACACTTCCAGGTCCGTGTGTAATTGCATGTCTTTGCGTCTCTACGCATCACTCATTCTCTTATGAGATGGCTTTGTATAATTTTGGTCTTTCGGTGTGACCTTTAGCTCTTTGGGGTTAAAACATGTTGATAATATTGTCGCACAATATATCTTCATAGTATTATCCCACTGTGAACTACACCTAGTTTGATAACAAACTACTTGACACAAATGCCCTCTTTTGCTGCTAAAATAGCAGTCATATACTTAGCCTTTTGTTGTAGTATCTGTCACAATGTCTTAACTTTGGAACTCATCCAAATCCATTATGGAACTCACTTTCCATTATATTGTGCCACCCTTAGTTTAGATTGAGATAAACTTAATTTGTACTTTGTGACAAAACTAGTATCAATGTAGTACTTTTACAATGAACTAACCATCTATTTGTCACTTCTACAAATATTATACTCTTAGTTCTTCCAAAAGATCATAAGAATATCCTTACTATTGTCCAATGATCATCTTACGAATCATTCTGGTATATGCTCACAACATTTAGAGCATAGGACATATCTGGATTTGTACATATCACAGTATGATTGATATAAATACTCTTTGTGATTTCATACATCAAGTATCAATCTATACTTGATTATTTGTTTCACTTTACCAAATGTCAATACACTTGAATATATCATCAACATTTGAACTCTTTCAATCCTTTCTGTGCGACAAGAACCTTTCTTGTAGTTTCTATATTGAACTCATTCAATATCTTATCTATGTACTTCTGGCACAACCATATTAGCGTCTATTGATGCCAAATATTCGGGTTTTGCCTAAGTCTTTCATCGGGATGAAATTCTTAATATGTGTTAATAAAAGATACATTATTTCCAATCAACAATATGTCTTCCACATAATGTATTAGAAACATGTCTTAGCGCTCCCACTTAATTTCTTGCAAATGCAAGCATCTCCATCGTCTCTGATGATCTTTTAAACTCCTTTAACAGTTTCATCACAGTGAAGATTCCAACTCCGCGATGCTCACTTCAACCATTGAAGTTTGCATATGCTTTTAGCATCCTTTGAATTAACAAAACCCTATGGACCGTGTTATGCACATGTCCTAGGTAACGATTCTATTAGAAGAACTTGTTTTGTTTATTCAACTACCATATAACAAATTATATGTAGTGGTTGCTACATTAATCCGTCTAGACTAAATATCACTATGAAAGATCAAACTTGTCATAGTAAACCTTTGAACATTTTGTGAACTCTTTCCCAACATGTCGACTATTTCATAGATGTAAAACATCCATGTCTATTTCTTTATAGATCCAAACTCAACTGTAAGGTCTTACACCTTTCTCGAGGGTCCTTCAAGTTCAAAACTTGATTTCTCGTGTATGGAACTATCACGGATTTTATGGCTTCAAGCCATTTGACGGAGTCAGGGCCCATCATCGCTTCTTTGCATGTAGTCGGTTCATTATTCTCAAATAATGATTCAACCCTCAAATCTTGGTATTTGATTGTTTACCCGATCTACTTGTTTCAATAGGAACTTAGATCTCTGTGACCATAACCTTTGAGGCACGTGATCCATGAGCATTGTTGCTGCCTCCTAACACTTTTACATTTGCGCAACTCTGCACATATAGCTAAGGTTCTTTTAACCTTATCAAAGTTCTATTGTCCTCCCACTTAACTTTTCACGAAAAATTCCTTCTCAAAGAAACTTGACGTTTTAAGTGACAAACACTTTTGTTTCCGATGTTATGGAGGATTACTTATGATTATTGAAATAACATACAAAGACAAAGTTCATCCGACTTTGGTTGCAAACATCTTTCTTATGCATAGCATACCAATGTTTAAGAAAGGACAACTTGGGTTTTATCCCAAACCATAACTTTATATGGTGTCATTTCAACGGATTATGATGGAGCTCTTTTCAGTGGAAAAACGGTAATCTCTAAAGCTTTTAATCTTTAAAATATAATGGCAGTTTTATGAATTATACCTTTGATCTTACCATGTCAAACAAGGTTTAATTACATATCTCGAACGCTCCATACTCTTATGGTGTTTCGGGAAATGCAAATCCACGGAACGATTCCTTAAATCTTAGGTATTATGCTAAACTTGTAACTCAAATATCTTCCTTTATGATCCTATCATAAACTATTTATATTCTTGTTACAATGATTTTTCACTTCATCTTGAAAATCTTTGAACTTTTCAAATATTTCACACTTCATCCTTATTAAGTAAATATTCATATATTCACTCAAATTTTCGGAGAAAGCATATGAAGTTGAAATCCATCGCTCTTGACTACACATAATGGATTTCGTACAACAATATGTACAAGTTCCAACAAGCTAGTCATTCGTTCCCTTTTGGCCTATGAACGAAGTTTTAATTATCTCTAGGAAAGTTTCACAAGCGTCATTTGATCAAAAATCAGAAGACTCCAAAATTCCATCCACATGGAGTTTCTTCATGTTTTCTTTCCATTATAATTTAAACGGCGATGTCACTTCCTAAGTGATCTTTCAATTAATTTGTCTTTCGACATTTTTAGCACTAGTTTTATGGATGTGATTTCTCCAACGAGATTTGTGAATCATCCATATTTTATGGATTACGGAAATTATTTGAACAACCCTTTTGTTCTCATAATACCTGATAAAACAAATCCTGAAGGCAAGCTTTGATGTTTAACGAGCAACACAATAACCCTTTATTTGTTCTCGATAAACATCATCACATATTCTTTTGCCAGTTACTTAGGCCATTGTAGTTCATGAATTGTGTTGTTTCGTATGACGATTCATACCAACAAATTCAGTATCAAATACTTAGAAACCACATTGTTTAATAAGGAAAGAATATAGCCATAACCCGTATATCATCTATATACTCAAGCTGAACAATTCTAGTCTTTTCTTTTCTGCCATATACTTATGAGATTTTCTTTCAATATTTCCTTTTACATTTGAAAGAATCTATCAACATCAATAGTGGAGTCATACATATGACATATAGTCCAAAGCGTGTATAGTTAAATACCAATGTCTTTGGACTTGCACTTTGAAGTAGATCACCATCATCAAATGTTTGGTGTTCTTTCAAATTCCTTTCTTTAGTAATCTCTTGGTGTAGTAAATATTTTACCTACATCAAATATTCACCCTTATCATGGAATTATCCATGATCAAGCTACTATTAGCTTGTAACGGTGAATCGTGAGTATAATGTTGCTTTCCCAAAAACTTTTGGAGGTTTAGGACAACTAGTGTCTCCAACCTTTTGCAAATTCTCATCAAATATGAGAACATGACTTTAGCCATATTATACTCTATCATGTTGCAACCAAAACTTCGTTTCAGATATCACAATATCTTCCACAAATCATGGTTTCTGAAACAACTCTTTAAGATCCTTAGATAACCTTGATATTAGGAGAATCCTTTGAATATCAAGAATCATGGAGACAAACATGATACTTATATACTAACACTTGGAATTGTTACTCTTGATTTAATACTAATTATTAAACTTCATGCGATGCTTGAACTTCTTGAAAGTTTGCAATAGGACTTTTAAACTTTAGATTAACACTTCAAAACAATACGATACCAGTTCGTAAAGTAACTAACCAGAATTCTATAGTTCTATCATCTCAATTATAACTAAGCGCAAGGTGGTAAACGGGTGCCAATGACTACAACAACTATGCAAATTCACTTTGATTTAGTTTATGATAAATTGAGTTCTAATTAATAATTAAATTAATCTAGGTGAACTCCCACTCAAAACAATATCACTCAAATTGTTTTAGTGATAAAACGAACCAAATCCACCACATCAAAACCGATCATCACGAGAGTTGATATAGCTTCAATGGCGAACAATCAACATGTTCATCATATCTACTATATGACTCATGCTCTACCTTTCGGTAATCCGTGTTCCTGAGGCCATGTCTGTACATGCTAGGCTCGTCAAGATCAAACCTTAGTTTCCGCATGAGCAAATCTGGCTTGCTCACGTTGTATACACTTGCAGAATCTAACACACCCGATCATCACGTGGTGCTTCGAAACAACAAGCTTTAGCAACGGTGCTAACTAAGGGTGAACACTTTATGACTTGAAATTCATGTGCATGAGGGATCATCTTATAATGCTACCGTCGTCTACTAAGCAATACAAGATGCATAAAGGATTAACATCACATGCAATTCAATAATATGTGATATGATATGGCCTTTCTTCTTTGTGCTTTCGATCTCCATCTTCAAGCACGAACATGATCTCCATCATCACCGGTATTGCATCAAGGTCAATGACGCTTCTCCATGGTTGTCGTCCACCGGCTTCAACTATTACAACTACTTTTAATAGACACGCGGGTCTTAACATAAATTAAAGACAACCATATGGCTCCTGCCGGTTGCCAACTTACAATAAGGAACATTGCATACATCAAATATAATCACAATCATGGCCATATCACATCACTGCACACCCCTGCAAAACAAAGTTAGACGCCTCTACTTTCTTTGCATATTTTATGTGGTTTGGGGCTTTCAATAAGTGTCGTTCTAACTTACGAACAAGAACCACAACATTGATACTAGCATTGTTGATCACCCGTTGTAAATTGGATCTTAACTATGCTAGGATAAACAGGCACCCGCAAAGCCACTTATGCAATACAAGTTGCATGTCAAGCGTGGAGCAAGTCTCATGAACGATGTCATGTAAGGTTAGCCGGGCCTTCATCCCAACATACATAAGATGCAAAGTACACAAGCAATCGACAATAAAAGCATCAACGCCCACAATGACCATTGTGTTCTACTCGCAACAGATCTACATATAGACACGGCTCGATACCCTTTGTGAGGGTTCGTAGCATGGAAAACAAAATTTTCTATCGCATACAAACAAACAAGCCAAGATCTATCTACTAGATTGTAGCAGCAGTCGATGGAATAACTTACCCTCGAAGATTCCAAAGTGTTTAACGAGGCGGATTCTCGTGGGTGATGTAAGTACTCTTTCCGATCTCAAGATCGTGTGGACGATCCTTCCGGCGATGCGTTCGGCGGCGCTTCATGATCGGTCACAAGTTCGATACTCGACGAAGACCTTCCTCTCCCTTGTTCCAAAGAAATGGAGGTTGTAGTACTCTCCTCGTGATTCCGTGACAACTGGCGTGGTACCTAAGTAGAGGGAGATCCATGAGGCTTCGCCTTAGCCGGGCGAGTATGGTGGAGTATGAGAGAGCTATTAGTGGTCTAGGGATTAGACATACCAATTAGAAGGCTCTAAACCGCAGGCTAAAGCAATTAGAAGCTCTAAACCAAACGGCTCTAAACACGAGATTAGAGGTAGAAACTTGTGTGTCTCAGGAGGAGCCCTGCCCTCCTTTTATAGGTGGAGGGCTAGCGCGCCAGGAGGAGGAGTCCCTCCCAACTCGGCCTAGGGCTGGGCGCGGCTTGGAGGAGAGGAACTCCTCCTCCAAGTTGGTTTCAACCTCCTCTTGTTTCCCACGGTTCTGTTTCCCAGTTTCTGTTTAGCGTTTGACTTTCAAAGCTGGGTTTGACTTTCAAGTTTTGGAACAGCAAGAACACTTAGTACATGATGCAATCATTCAATGACACATTCATGTACCCTCCCCCCAGGAGTCTTGGACAATCGGACCCTTCTAGAACATTCCGATGAAAACAGGAATCATTCCCGAACTCCGAAATGGGACTTTCCTTATATGAATCTTATTCTCCGGACCATTCCGGATCACCTCGTGATATCCGGATCCCATCCGAGACTCGAACAACATTCGGTCTCTTTCTCATAATACCATAACTACTCAAAACAACGTCGAATCCTTAAGTGTGTCTCCCTACGGTTCGTGAATTATGCGGACATGATCGAGACACTTCTCCTAACAATAACCAATAGGGGAATCTGGAAATTCATATGGCTCCCACATATTTCTCGATTACTTTGCGATCGAATGAACCACTTACATACGATACCAATTTCCCTTTGTCTCATGATAGTTTACTTATCCGAGGTTATGATCGTCGGTATCTCGCATACCTAGTTCAACCTCGTTCGATAAGTACTCTTTTCTCGTTCCGTGATATGTGATCCCTTGTGAGCCAGTCACATGCTTGCAAGCTAATTGGATGACATTCCACCGAGAGGGCCCAGTATATCTATCCGTCATATGGATGGACAAATCCCTCTTGATCCATGTGTTTCAACCAATACTTTTGAACACTCAATGCCACCTTTATAGCCACCCGATTCGGTGTGGTGTTTGATGTCATCAAAGCATCCATCCGTAAAGGTGATATGCATGATCTCATGGTCGAAGGAATTAGGTTACTATGTATCGAAAGCATATAGCAATTGAACTATTGAAATGACTTGATCTTTATGCTATGCTTATCTATAGGAGTATGTCCACCATATCATTCTCCTAACGATATGATCTTGTTGTTGATAACATCTCAATGTTCATGATAGGAAACCACAATCATTAATCAACAAGCTAGGGGTTCGTAGCATGGAAAACAAAAATTTTCTATCGCATACAAACAAACAAGCCAAGATCTATCTACTAGATTGTAGCAACGAGTCGATGTAACTTACCTCGAAGATTCCAAAGTGTTTAACGAGAGCGGATTCTCGTGGGTGATGTAGTCGTACTCTTTCGATCTCAAGATCGTGTGGGCGATCCTTCGGTATTGCGTTCGGCGCTTCATGATCGGTCACTGCGTTCGATTTTCGGCGAACCTTCCTCTCCTTGTTCCAAAAAGCGTGAGGTAGCACTCTCCTCGCGATTCCGGCTGTGCGTATGCAGGAAGTAGAGGGAAATCATGACAGCCTTTAAGCAGGAGGCGAGTATGGTGGATTATGAGAGGGCTATTAGTGGTCTAGAGATTAGACACACCAATTAGAACGCTCTAAACCAATTAGAAGCTCTAAACCAAAGCGGCTCTAAACACGAGATTAGAGGTAGAAACTTGTGTGTTTCAAGGAGCCCCCTGCCCTTTTTATAGGTGGAGGGCTAGGCGCGCCAGGAGGGAGGAGTCCTCCCCAACTCGGCCTAGGGCTGGGCGCCGACTTGGAGGAGAGGAACTCCTCCTCCAAGTTGGTTTCAAACTCCTCTTGCTTGTTTCCCACGGTTCCTGTTCCCAGTTCTGTTTTCCACAGTTTCCTGTTTTAGCCGTTTGACTTTCAAACTGGCAATTTGACTTTCATGTTTTTGGAATAGCAAGAACACTTAGTACATGATGCAATCATTCAATGACACATTAATGTACCCTCCCCCCCGGAGTGCCGGACAATCCGTACCCTTCTAGAACATTGCCGATGAAAACACCGGAATCATTCCCGAACTCCGAAACGGGACTTTCCTTATATGAATCTTATTCTCCGGACTATTCCGGATCACCTCGTGATATCCCAGATCCCATCCGAGACTCCGAACAACATTAGGTCTCTTTCTCATAATACCATAACTACTCAAACAACGTCGAATCCTTAAGTGTGTCTCCCTACGGTTCGTGAATTATGCGGACATGATCGAGACACTTCTCTGAACAATAACCAATAGAGGAATCTGGAAATTCATATGGCTCCCACATATTTCTACGATTACTTTGTGATCGAATGAACCACTTACATACGATACCAATTTCCTTTTGTCTCACGATAGTTTACTTATCCGAGGTTATGATCGTCGGTATCTCTGCATACCTAGTTCAACCTCGTTACCGATAAGTACTCTTTTCTCGTTCCCGTGATATGTGATCCCTTGTGACCTAGTCACATGCTTGCAAGATAATTGGATGACATTCCACCGAGAGGGCCCAGAGTATATCTATCCGTCATATGGATGGACAAATCCCACTCTTGATCCATGTGTTTCAACCAATACTTTCCGAACACTCAATGCCACCTTTATAGCCACCCAGTTACGGTGTGGTGTTTGATGTCATCAAAGCATCCATCCGGTAAAGGTGATATGCATGATCTCATGGTCGAAGGAATTAGGTTACTATGTATCAGAAAGCATATAGCAATTGAACTATTGAAATGACTTGATCTTTATGCTACGCTTATCAATAGGAGTATGTCCACCATATCATTCTCCTAACGATATGATCTTGTTGTTGATAACATCTCAATGTTCATGATAGGGAAACCACAATCATTTAATCAACCAACAAGCTAGTGAAGTATAGAGGCTATACTAGGGACTTTCAAATTATGTTTACAAATCACACAAGTATCAATGTTTCCTTGTTAATACTATTATAGCATGAATGTAAACATTTATCATAAACACAAAGATATAATAATAACTACATTTATTATTGCCTCTAGGGCATATCTCCAACAGTCTCCCACTTGCACTAGAGTCATCTAATCTAGATTACATGGTAATATACCGAACACCCATGGCAGTTTGGTGTTGGTCATGTTTTGCCCTCGGGAGAGGTTTAGTCAACGGATCCGCCACATTCAGATCTGTGTGTACTTTGCAAATCTTTATATCCCCATCATGGATATGTTCTCGAATAGCGTGAAAACGCACTTGATATGCTTGACTTCTTGTGTGACCTTGGTTCTTGCGCATTGGCTATGGCGCCCATGTTATCACAGTAGATAGACATTGGGTCCAGTGCACTAGGAACCACACCCAGCTCTGTAATGAACTCTTTCATCCATATCGCTTCTTGTGAAGCCTCCGAAGCAGCCATGTATTCCGATTCAGTTGAAGATCTCGCCACAACGCTTTTCTTTGCACTCTTCCAGCTAACTTCTGCACCATTCAAAGTAAATACGTATCCAGATTGCGATTTAGAATCATCTGGATCAGTGTTCCAACTAGCATCGGTGTAACCATTAACAACGAGCTGTTCATCACCTCCATAAGAAAGAACCATATCCTGCGTTCTTCTTAAGTACTTAACGATGTTTTTGACCGCTGTCCAATGATCCACTCCTGGATCACTTTGATATTGCTAGTTAAACTAACAGCATATGCAATGTCGGGTCTAGTACATAGCATGGCATACATTAGAGATCCTATGGCTGAGGCATAGGGAGTCTTACTCATCCTTTCTCTATCTTCTGCCGTTGTCGGACTTTGAGTTTTACTCAAGGTCGTATTGGGCAACATGGGCAAGAACCCTTTCTTGCTTTCTTCCATTCCAAACCTCTTTAGAACTTTGTCCAAATATGTACTTTGTGACAATGATATTTGGCGTTTCGATCTATCTCTATAAATCTTTATGCCTAATATGTAAGCTGCTTCGCCAAGATCCTTCATTGAAAAACTATTATTCAAATATTCCTTGACACTATTAAGAAGGTCTACATCATTCCCAATAAACAATATGTCATCCACATATAGTATTAAGAATGCTATAGAGCTCCCACTCACTTTATTGTAAATACAATCTTCTCCATAAGTTTGTATAAAACCAAAACTTTTGATTACCTTATCAAAACGTTGATTCCAACTTCGGGATGCTTGCTTCAATCCATAGATGGACCGTTGAAGTTTGCATACCTTGTTAGCATCTTTAGGATCGACAAAACCTTTGGGTTGCATCATATACAACTCTTCATCAATATCTCCATTGAGGAATCTTGTTTGACATCCATCGCCATATCTCATAATCATAATATGCACGATTGCTAACATTATCCTCACAGACTTTAGCTTCGCTCTTGGTGAGAAAGTCTCATCGTAGTCAACTCCTTGAATTTGTCGAAACCCTTTTGCGACAAGTCGAGCTTTATAAACGATAACATTACCATCAGCATCTTTTCTTCTTGAAAATCCATTTGTTCTCGACCTTCCGCCATCCGGTAAGTCCACCAAAGTCCATACTTGGTTTTCGTACATGGATCCAATCTAATTTCATGGCTTCTTGCCATTTATTGGAATGGGCTCATCATCGCTTCCTCATATGTCTCGGGGTCATCGGTGTTGTCCACCAACATGACACTCATAACGGATCATACCAATGCAGGTGGTACGAGTTCTCGTTGACCTCCGAGGCTCTGTAGCAACTTCAACCAAAGTTTCATGATCATCATCATTAGCTTCCTCTCTAATTGGTGCGAGCACCACAGAACTTCTTCCGGTCTTTGCGCTACTCGTAATTTCGAGAGAAGGTTCGACAACCTCGTCAAGTTCTACTTTCCTTCCAGTCACTTCTTTCGAGAGAAATTCCTTCTCTAGAAAGGATCCATTCTTGGCAACGAAGATTTTGCCTTCGGATATATGATAGAAGGTATACCCAATAGTTTCCTTCGGGTATCTTATGAAGACGCATTTTTCCGCTTTGGGTTCAAGCTTGTCCGGCTGTAACTTCTTTACATAGGCTTCGCATCCTGTGGCATCCCGCAAAATCCCTACTAGAAAATCGCGTTGAATTTGTGCATTGCATCGTCATCATCATGTATTGTTTGCCAAAACTATTTGCGCAAAGCCGGTTTTTGTTTCTAAAACGCCTCACCTTCATTCAAACACGCAAACCCGGTCTCCGGATTATTTTGTTTGAATGCTAACGGTTTGCCAAAGGTGCTTTTAAATTAAATAAAAAATTTATATTATTTTAGTGGGGCAGTCGAACGGGCCGTATCGACCCGAACGACCACCCCCATATTTTTAGAACGGTCCACCCCAAACCAGCCCCAGACAAATCCTACATCTACCCAACTTCCTACCCACCCCTATCTCCACCTCACTCCCCCCAATCAACTCTTGCCACCTCATCCCCATCCTTCCCCCCACCCAATCCTAGCCCTCCACCTCACCCCTCCTCTCTCACCCCACTCCTTTCTCTCCCCACCACTCAACCCACACAGCAGCCCCACCCCTGGCACACCAGACGCCTTGCACGCACGCACCTGCCCCTCTCCTGCCCATGGGCCCCCATGCCTCGCCCGGACCAGTCCACCTCCCCAGTCCGCGCCTCCCACAGTCCCCACCCCACCACGCAGCCTTGCCGTCCTTCCTCCCACCTCCCTCACGCCCGCGCTGCCTCACCCGTCGCCCACCGCCTCACCCTCTCTCTCTCGCCTCTTCCCGCTCTCCAGCCCGCGCCTGCCCGCCGCCGCCAGCTCCGCCGCCGCTCCTCCCCCTCGCCCTCGCCTCTCCACCGCACCCCGGCCCTCCGCCGTCGTCGCCTTCTTCCCCCTTGCGCGCCTGGCCGCCTCCGCCTCCCGGCCAGCGTGCAGAGGCCCTCCCTCCACCGCTCGGCCTCGCCTCGGCCTCCCCTCGGCGCGTGCTCGGCCTCCCAGCTTCGCCACCGCCCCTCCGGCGCCCGCCCTTCACCTCTCGGCCGTGCTCCCGCGCCCCGTGCTCGGCCCGCCGCCTCTTCGCGTCCTTCATGGCCGCCTCCGCGAATCGCGCCCGGCCCCTCTCCGCGACCTCCACGCGCCCGGCCGCAAGCTCCTCCCCTTGGTCGTGCTCCTGACCTGTGCCGTCCGCCCTCCGCCTGAGCCTGCCGGCGCCGCTCGCTTCTCTACAGCGCGGCTCCGCCTCCGCCCCTGCGCTGCGCCGCCTTGGTTCCTTCGGCCGTCCGCCGCCCAAGCTCCCCGTTTCCTGGCCGCCTCCGTCCGTCGCCGGCGCCCCCTGCGCTCCTCCATACGCCGGCCTGCAGCCCCTGTCGGCCTCGCCATGTGCCTCTGTTTTGTTGATGTTGTTTGCAGACAGCTTCAGTTCAGAGGCTTGTGGATCGTGCGCGTGTCCCCTTTGCGCAAGTCATGCGGTTCCCGTCTGTTGCTTTGCTCCTTCCGTTCGGTCAGTCCAATGATCCAGGAAAAAAAAACCATCACGACCTTCATGGCAAATTCGGCACTTTGATCAAGACCTTCCGCCAAGTACTACTTTCCGGACGCCGAGACCGTACCTCGTCGAGCCCCCCGGAACCCCAAGGTCTATCACCATCGGACAAGCTCGCCGCGGACCCTTGAAGCATGGATTCGATGGCCAAAGGTCTTCTACTTGGACGCCAAGATCGTCTCGACCACGATGTTTCGAAGAATGGATCTGGGAAGGACCCAGAAAACCTCAAGGACTTCGACATGGAGCGCCAAGATCGCCTCATGGAATCCGAAGCGCGGACCCGACAAGATCTACCACATGAAGACCGTACCGAACCGGTGGCCTCGACGAATCTCCGGCAAGAACTTCGACATTGCCAAGTTCCACCGCAACCGAGTCCGGCACTGACAAGTGAAGTCAGAACCACCAAGCCCTTCCCCCGGATACGACATGAACTTCCCGGGCATAAGACCGCCACCGTCGACAAGTATCCGTCCGAACGCCATGACCGACAACATGACCGGAGACGCGAATGCGACAAACGACACCAAACCAAGTCCTTCCGGTCCGAACGTTTCCGTCGAACCTGGACCTGAGACCGACCGACCCGGAACCCCAAGATCGTCGAGACCCCTAATGTGTGACCTTTTCCCCGAGTCCTATTTTTTTATAAATGAAATATAAACTTGTGCATATTGAATTGTCATACTTGCATGCATAATCATGTGGTTTGGGGGCCTTATGCCGATTCACCTAATAATTAAATATGGGGCCCATATGCGAGCAGATCTAGTCTCATATTGGCCTCATTTAAACTTGTGTAGCGAACCGGTGCCATCTTTTGTCTTGCTAATGCAACACTTAAATTGCGGGGTAGCTAATTCACTTGAACCGTTTAATTAATTGTCGGGACCCCGGTTCCGCTTAATATGACCTAATTGCATCGCACCTTTGCCATGTCATCCATCATGCATGCCGATCTTCTGCCGTTGTATTAAATATTGCATCCGGTGTTTCTTCTAGTGTTTTGCTTCTTCGCGGATAAGGCCGTTGAGTTGATGTGAGCTTCGACCCGATCTTCGGTTGACCCTTCGACAATGTTTCAGGCGAGCATCTCCCCCTTTCTACCTATCTTACTTTTATAGTATTTACTTCCCTCCTGTTGATCTATTGCTATCTGTGTTGCGATGCTTTAGTTTCCGTACCCGTGATCAACCGTGCAGCCCTATATTGCCTTGGACACATCCTATTGCCTGTTGTTTGGTAGATAGTTGGACTTGCGCGTCGTAGTTGCTTGCTCAAGTGCTGATGTGTGTCGTCATATGCCACAGTTGCTGATGTATTGCCGCATGTTGATGTTGGAGATGATTCTAGTTTTACTTATCGTCACTTTAATTTCTGTTTAACAACTAAAATTGAAATAAGCAGAGGCATCGGTGGGTGATAGAAAATATTTGGTTTCCGAACGCCCACTTGTGTCCCGTAAGACCCCGAGTACTTGATACCTGTTCCTTGTTTTATCGCGCTATCCACATCCGGGAGGTATATGGGACCCCCCTGAGCCAGAGCTTGATTCAGTCTTATTTCTTGGGGCCACAAACTAGTTTGAGGTTTTATTTACGATCCTGTACTTATGCCATGCTACTTATGTATTTAAATTGTGCGAGGAGCACCTTTGTCTTTATTTAGGTAAGCGGAGTGATTACGCTGTATCGACAAGCCCAGCCACACTTTTGGGTTCCCGATCGCTTAAACCATTGTGCCAAACCTTGAGTCCGTCTCGGAGCTTGCTTACTCCGTTGCGGGATCTACTCAATGGGGTGGCCCCAAATATTCTGAATCTGTGATTGTTCATCGTGAAAGCCTCGTTGGGTTTTGATTTGGTTTTCGAGGTTGTTCGAGCGTGTGTTGCTATTGGTGCACCCGGCGGGTAAAACTTTCTGAAGCCGTGTCCATGGATATGGACGACTTGGAGCACGATATCTCGATCATAGACAAGCATAACTAAAGTTTCTTTATAAATTTGACTTTATAATGACTAGTAATCAGCTTCACTATAATGGAATGGCTAATTAATACTGCCCACAATTGCTTGTTTGGAGGGTCGCTTGCGGCCATGGTACCTGACTAGTAAGTATTGCAACTACAACGGAATGGCTTAATAAAAGTATCAACAACTGCTGGGTTTTTGGGTTTATCTCATGCTATCTGTATCTGATTAGTAATTGTTGCAACCATAACGGAATGATTAACTAAAAGTGCCCACTGCTTACTTTATCAGGAGGAATATCTAAACCTGACTAGTAATTGCTGCGATAATGAATAAGTAAAAGCGCCAGCGGTGTGAGTTCCTCGGTTGACTTCCTCGTGCGGTCTCGAGGGAAACGCGAGATGGGTTTGTTTGATGATAGAATCAGGTTGGTTCGAATAGGTCCTTCTTACCCTCTCTGTTTGGCCTTGATTATCGAGTCTCTATAGGTTGTTTAGTGCATCTTGCTGCCGCCTCGATCCACCATACCTATGTGGCGAGGACCGGAATTCTAGCCTCGCCGTGTCTTGGCCTCGATCTTGGCGCTCCTCTTTTTCCTTTGCCCTTTGTCGGCACCTTTTGTTTAGCAGGTTTTGAGATCGGCGCGTTAGCGGGGTTACCCTTCCGGCTTTGGGCAGGGTTATGGGCGCCATTGGTTATTCTTGAGGCTCTTAGCCCCATTTGCATCTTGTCCGTAGTCGGACGCTTTATCATTTTCAAGTTGATTTGGATCTTTGTATATATCTGTATTCTTGACTCATTGAGTGTTTGTTATATCTATACATTACGTGGGTCCCATCGAGGACTGTTGTGTAATGTTATTACCGTTTTCCACCCATGCGAAAGTGCTGGTGAGCACCTTTGAATCGTTTCTATGCGGGTTTGGCGAATTTTGCTCAAACTTGCATAGGTCCGATTCTGAGGGTGTTCTGAGTGGTATCGAGCTCGGCGATTCGATACCCCAAGTCCGACTGTAGGATAACCTAGCTAACGGCAGTAGAGTGTCAAAACTATTTTGCAAAGCGGTTGGATAGTTCTGATTAGGTCTGATTTTACTCCTTACCCCTCTGCTGTTCTCCTCTTACCTCTACGTGTTTTGAATCCGCTCTCGTCCCTTTCTTCGAGTCCAGGAATTCTCGTGGTTGGGATCCGTAGTACCTTCAGGGTTTCGCTTCCTCCTCTAATAACGGTGTTGCTACATCTGATCTTCATGCTAGCCGAGGAATCACCGCCTACCGTGGTACCATTCTTTGTTCCTTGTTTGTGCCTTCCGGTGTTTCCCGACGCGACACATCATCTACGCCAGATCCAATGCAGAGTTTGCATCCCTCCTTTGTTCCGACCCTCGTTTGTCAAGATCTACCGTCTGATTCCGAGAATGGTCGCACTCTTTTCTATTGATTGTGCAGAGTAATAGTTTGGGTGCGTGATGGATTGGCCCCCATGCCGACTACCCCTTCTATACGCTTTTGTACATTGAAGTGGACGAGAATGCATCGGTTCCCTCTTTCCATCGGAAGTTAGGGGTGGCTTTATTTGTTGATGCCTCTACCTTCGGTCTTTTGTCCCCGGAGTGTTTCCTCGACGATCACGGACAACGACCTCTTGTTAGTGGTGTCGCGAGGAACTACACGAAGCGAGAAGATTCAGTTCGCCGGCCTTCCTTCCGGTACCATGAGGCGGATCTCGAGGGCGAGATCCCTTGTTAGTGGTGTCGAATTGTGGCATCCCGCAAAATCCCTACTAGAAAATCGCGTTGAATTTGTGCATTGCATCGTCATCATCATGTATTGTTTGCCAAAACTATTTGCGCAAAGCCGGTTTTTGTTTCTAAAACGCCTCACCTTCATTCAAACACGCAAACCCGGTCTCCGGATTATTTTGTTTGAATGCTAACGGTTTGCCAAAGGTGCTTTTAAATTAAATAAAAAGTTTATATTATTTTAGTGGGGCAGTCGAACGGGCCGTATCGACCCGAACGACCACCCCCATATTTTTAGAACGGTCCACCCCAAACCAGCCCCACACAAATCCTACATCTACCCAACTTCCTACCCACCCCTATCTCCACCTCACTCCCCCCAATCAACTCTTGCCACCTCATCCCCATCCTTCCCCCCACCCAATCCTAGCCCTCCACCTCACCCCTCCTCTCTCACCCCACTCCTTTCTCTCCCCACCACTCAACCCACACAGCAGCCCCACCCACAGCTCTGCCCGCGCACCCAGTGCACGCCGCACTGCCTGCCCTGCCTCTCCTGCCCTTGGGCCCCCATGCGCCAGCCTCGCCCGGACCAGTCCACCTCCCAGTCCGCGCCTCCTGGGTCCCTGCCCACAGCCCACCTTGCAGTCCCTTCCTTCCTCCCACCTCCCTCATGCCCGCGCTGCCTCACCCCGTCGCCCGCCACCGCCTCCGACCCTCTCTCTCTGCTCGCCTCTTCCCCGCTCTCCGGCGGCCGATGACGCCCCGACGCCGCTGCCGCTCGCCAGCTCCGCCCGCCGCCGCTCCTCCCCCTCGCCCTCGCCTCTCCACCGCACCCCGGCCCTCCGCCGTCGTCGCCTTCTTCCCCCTTGCGCCTGGCCTCAGCCCCTTCCGGCCGTGCGTCGCAGCCCTCCCTCCACCTGCGCCTCCAGCCTCCCCCTCGGCCGCGTGCTCGGCCTCCCGATCTCGCCCCCTCATGGCGCCGCCTTCACCTCTCGGCCGTGCTCCATGCGCCCGAACCGGTTTTGCGGCCGCCCTCGCCAGCGTCCTTCGCGGCCGCCTCATGAATCACGCCGGCCCCTCTCCCGCGACCTCCACCGCGCCAGTTTTCCCCGCGCCCGCCAAGCTCCGCCCGCCGCGGTCGTGTTCCCTGCCGACCCTGTGCCGCCCGCCCTCCGCTTGAGCCTGCCGGCGCGCTTCGCTTCTGCGGTAGCGCTCGCCTCCGCCCTAACGCCGCCTTGGTTCCTTCGGCCGTCCGCCGCCCAAGCTCCCCGTTTCCTGGCCGCCTCCGTCCGTCGCCGGCGCCCCCTGCGCTCCTCCAGACGCCGGCCTGCAGCCCCTGTCGGCCTCGCCATGTGCCTCTGTTTTGTTGATGTTGTTTGCAGACAGCTTCAGTTCAGAGGCTTGTGGATCGTGCGCGTGTCCCCTTTGCGCAAGTCATGCGGTTCCCGTCTGTTGCTTTGCTCCTTCCATTCGGTCAGTCCAATGATCCAGGAAAAAAAAAACCATCACGACCTTCATGGCAAATTCGGCACTTTTATCAAGACCTTCCGCCAAGTACTACTTTCCGGACGCCGAGACCGTACCTCGTCGAGCCCCCCGGAACCCCAAGGTCTATCGCCATCGGACAAGCTCGCCGCGGACCCTTGAAGCATGGATTCGATGGCCAAAGGTCTTCTACTTGGACGCCAAGATCGTCTCGACCACGATGTTTCGAAGAATGGACCTGGCGTACCCCGAGGACCCTGACGCCGTTTTCGAGTTCGCCACCGGTGCATAAGGAGAAAACCTCAAGGACTTCGACATGGAGCGTCAAGATCGCCTCATGGAATCCGAAGCGCGGACCCGACAAGATCTACCACATGAAGACCGTACCGAACCGGTGGCCTCGACGAATCTCCGGCAAGAACTTCGACATTGCCAAGTTCCACCGCAACCGAGTCCGGCACTGACAAGTGAAGTCAGAACCACCAAGCCCTTCCCCCGGATACGACATGAACTTCCCCCGGAACGCCAAGACCGCCACCGATACGACAAGTATCCCGTCCCGAACGCCATGACCGACAACATGACCCGAAGACCGCGAATGCGACAAGAACGACACCAAACCAAGTCCTTCCCGGAGTCCGAGAACGTTTCCGTCGAACCCTGGACCCTGAGACCGACCCCGAACCCCGGAACCTCAAGATCGTCGAGACCCCTAATGTGTGACCTTTTCCCCGAGTCCTATTTTTTTATAAATGAAATATAAACTTGTGCATATTGAATTGTCATACTTGCATGCATAATCATGTGGTTTGGGGGCCTTATGCCGATTCACCTAATAATTAAATATGGGGCCCATATGCGAGCAGATCTAGTCTCATATTGGCCTCATTTAAACTTGTGTAGCGAACCGGTGCCATCTTTTGTCTTGCTAATGCAACACTTAAATTGCGGGGTAGCTAATTCACTTGAACCGTTTAATTAATTGTCGGGACCCCGGTTCCGCTTAATATGACCTAATTGCATCGCACCTTTGCCATGTCATCCATCATGCATGCATCATGCCGATCTTCTACCGTTGTATTAAATATTGCATCCGGTGTTTCTTCTAGTGTTTTGCTTCTTCGCGGATAAGGCCGTTGAGTTGATGTGAGCTTCGACCCGATCTTCGGTTGACCCTTCGACAATGTTTCAGGCGAGCATCTCCCCCTTTCTACCTATCTTACTTTTATAGTATTTACTTCCCTCCTGTTGATCTATTGCTATCTGTGTTGCGATGCTTTAGTTTCCGTACCCGTGATCAACCGTGCAGCCCTATATTGCCTTGGACACATCCTATTGCTGTTGTTTGGTAGATAGTTGGACTTGCGGCGTCGTAGTTGCTTGCTCAAGTCTTGATGTGTGTGTCGTCATATGCCACGATTCTTTGATGTATTGCCGCATGTTGATGTTGGAGATGATTCTAGTTTTACTTATCGTCACTTTAATTTCTGTTTAACAACTAAAATTGAAATAAGCAGAGGCATCGGTGGGTGATAGAAAATATTTGGTTTCGACGCCCACTTGTGTCCCGTAAGACCCCGAGTACTTGATACTGTTCCTTGTTTTATCGCGCTATCCACATCCGGGAGGTATATGGGACCCCCAGGCGAGCTTGATTCATCTTATTTCTTGGGGCCACAAACTAGTTTGAGGTTTTATTTACGATCCTGTACTTATGCCATGCTACTTATGTATTTAAATTGTGCGAGAGCACCTTGTCTTATTTAGGTAAGCGGAGTGATTACGCGGTATCGACAAGCCCAGCCACACTTTGGGTTCCCGCTTCTGACCATTGTATGAAACCTTGAGTCCGTCTCGAGCTTGCTTACTCCGTTCGGGATCTACTCAATGGGGTGGCCCCTGAAATATTTCTGAATCTGTGATTGTTCGATCGTGAAAGCCTCGTTGGGTTTTGATTTGGTTTTTCCGAGGTTGATCGAGCGTGTGTTGCTATTGGTGCACCCCGGCCGGGTAAAACTTTCTGAAAGCCGTGTCCGCGGATATGGACGACTTGGAGCACAGTATCTCGATCATAGACAAGCATAACTAAAGTTTACTGCTATAAATTTGACTTTATAATGACTAGTAATCAGCTTCACTATAATGGAATGGCTAATTAATACTGCCCACAATTGCTTGTTTGGAGGGTCGCTTGCGGCCATGGTACCTGACTAGTAAGTATTGCAACTACAACGGAATGGCTTAATAAAAGTATCAACAACTGCTGGGTTTTTGGGTTTATCTCATGCTATCTGTATCTGATTAGTAATTGTTGCAACCATAACGGAATGATTAACTAAAAGTGCCCACTGCTTACTTTATCAGGAGGAATATCTAAACCTGACTAGTAATTGCTGCAACGATAACTGAATAAGTAAAACTGCCAACGGTGTGAGTTCCTCGGTTGACTTCCTCGTCTGGTCTCGAGGGGGAAACGCCAGGATGGGTTTGTTTGATGATAGAATCAGGTTGGTTCCGAATAGGTCCTTCTTACCCCTCTCTGTTTGACGCCAGTGTATCGAGTCTCTATAGGTTGTTTAGTGCATCTTGCGCTGCGCCTCGATCCACCATACCTATGTAGGCGAGGACCGCGGTCTAGCCTCGCCGTGTCTTGGCCTCGATCTTGACGCTCCTCTTTTCCTTTGCCCTTTGTCGGCACCCTTTTGTTTAAGCAGGTTTTGAGATCGACGCCGTTAGCGAGGTTACCCTTCCGGCTTGGCACAGGCGGGGTTATGGGCGCCATTGGTTATTCTTGAGGCTCTTAGCCCCATTTGCATCTTGTCCGTAGTCGGGCCTTTATCATTTTCAAGGTGATTTGGATCTTTGTCTTTGTATATATATTCTTGACTCATTGAGTCGTTGTTATATCTATCTTGTGGGTCCCATCGAGGACTGTTGTGTAATGTTATTACTTCGTTTTCCACCCGCACGAAAGTGCCTGGTGGGCACCTTTGAATCGTTTCTATGCGGGTTTGGCGAATTTTGCTCAAACTTGCATAGGTCCGATTCTGAGGGTGTTACACATCCCCAAACTTTAAGGAACGACAATTTAGGTTTCTTCCCAAACCATAATTCATACGGTGTCGTTTCAACGGATTTAGACGGTGCCCTATTTAAAGTGAATGCGGCTGTTTCTAATGCATAACCCCAAAATGATAGCGGTAAATCTGTAAGTGACATCATAGAACGAACCATATCTAAGAGAGTTCGATTATGACGTTCGGACACACCATTACGCTGCGGTGTTCCCGGCGGTGTCAATTGTGAAAGTATTCCGCACTTCTTTAAATGCTCGCCAAACTCGTAACTTAGATATTCACCTCCACGATCAGAACGTAGAAATTTAATCTTCTTGTTACGTTGATTCTCTACCTCACTTTGAAACTCCTTAAACTTCTCGAAAGTTTCGGACTTATGTTTCATGAAATAGATATACCCATATCTACTCAAGTCATCTGTGAAGGTAAGAACATAACGATAACCACCGCGCGATGCTACACTCATTGGACCACACACATCGGTATGTATGATTTCCAATAAGTCATGGCTCGCTCCATCATACCTGAAAATGGAGTCTTAGTCATTTTCCCATCGGACATGCTTCGCATCTTTCAAGTGATTCAAGAAGTCCATCGAATGGAGTTTCTTCATACGCTTCACTCCAATGTGACCAAGGCAGCGATTGCCACATATAGGTCAAATTATCACTTGATTTCAAACGTTTAGCCTCAATATTGTTGATATGTGTATTTCCACTATCGAGATTCAATAAGAATAGACCATCTATCAAAGGTGCATGTGCACAAAACATATTACTCATACAAATCGAACAACCATTATTCTCTGACTTAAACAAGTAACCGTCTCGCAATAAACAAGATCCCGATATAATGTTCATGCTCAACGCAGGCACCAAATAACAATTATTTAAGTATAAAACTAATCCCGATGGTAGATGAAGGGGTAGCGTGCCGACCGCGATCACATCAACCTTTGATCCGTTTCCCACGCGCATCGTCACCTCGTTCTTCGCTAGCTTCCGTTTATTCTGCAGCACCTGTTTGAGTTACAAATCTGAGAAACCGAACCGAGATCAAATACCGAGCACTACTACGAGTACTAGTGAGATACACATCAATAACATGTATATCAGATATACCTTTCTTCTTGATGTTGCCGTTCTTCAGATCCGCCAAGTACTTTGGGCAATTCCGCTTCCAGTGACCTTCTCCCTTGCAGTAAAAGCACTCAGTTTCAGGATTGGGTCCAGCCTTGGTCTTCTTCGCCGGCGTGGTAACTTTCTTACCACCCTTCTTGAAGTGTCCCTTTTGCTTAGACTTGCCTTTCTTGAGTTTGGTGGTCTTATTGACCATCAACACTTGGTGCTCTTTCTTGATCTCCACTTCTGCAGACTTTAACATAGCAAACAGTTTTGGCAACTCTTTGTTCATGTTCTGCATGTTGTAGTTCATCACAAAGTTCCTGTAACTTGGTGGCGGATGGAGGACGGTAAATCCCCAAAGCATTAGGAATCACTATACCCAATCTTTGAAGTTTGTTTGCGTGCCCAGACATCTTAAGCACATGCTCACTGACGGAGCTGCCCTCTTCCATCTTGCAGTTAAAGAACTTTTCAGAAGCCTCATAGCTTTCAATTGCCGCATGAGTCTCAAAAATCAATTTGAGATCCTCGACAATATCATATGGGTCGACTCTTCAAACCTTTTACAAGCTCCGATTCTAAACCATACAAGATAGCACCTGAACTATGGAGTCTTGATTCTTCCGAGCGAGGTAAACATTCTTTACTTCATCGGAAGCATTGTCGGTGTGGGTCACCAATGTGCATCCGGCACATAGGTCAAATTACCAGTGAGGCGATCCTCAAATTGCGGAACCAATCCGCGAAGTTGCTTCCATTGTTTTTCAACTTTTCTTTCTCTAGGAACGCATTAAAATTGATGGTAGGGGCTGCCATTGATCTACAACATATTTGCAATAGTTTAGACTAAGTTTATGACAAATTGAGTTCAAATTAATTAATGAAATTAAACTAGGTGAACTCCCACTCAAAACAACATCCCTCACATTGTTTTAGAGATCACACAAACCAAATCCACTGCATCAACACCGATCATCACGAGAGTTGATATAGTTTCAATGGCGAACAATCATCATGTTCATCATATCTACTATACGATTCATGCTTTACCTTTCGGTAATCCGTGTTCGAGACCATGTATACATGCTAGGCTCGTCAAGATCAAACCTTAGTTTCGCATGAGCAAATCTGGCTTGCTCACGTTGTATCTGATTCAGAATCTAACACACCCGATCATCACGTGGTGCTTGAAACAACAAGCTTTTAGCAACGTGCTAACTAAGGGTGAACACTTTATGATTTGAAATTCATGTGCATGAGGGATCATCTTATAATGCTACCGTCGTCTACTAAGCAATACAAGATGCATAAAGGATTAACATCACATGCAATTCATAATATGTGATATGATATGGCCTTTCTTCTTTGTGCTTCCGATCTCCATCTTCAAGCACGAACATGATCTCCATCATCACCGGCATTGCATCAAGGTCAATGACGCTTCACCATGGTTGTCGTTCACCGGCTTCAACTATTACAACTACTTTGAATAGACACGCGGGTCTTAACATAAATTAAAGACAACCATATGGCTCCTGCCGGTTGCCAACTTACAATAAGGAACATTGCATACATCAAATATAATCACAATCATGGCCATATCACATCATCTTTGCACCTGCAAAACAAAGTTAGACGCTTCTACTTTCTTTGCATATTTTACGTGGTTTGGGGCTTTCAATAAGTGTCGTTCTAACTTACGAACAAGAACCACAACATTGATACTAGCATTGTTGATTACCCGTTGTAAATTGGATCTTAACTATGCTAGGAGAAAGCAGGCACCCACAAAGCCACTTATGCAATACAAGTTGCATGTTAGCGTGGAGCAAGTCTCATGAACGATGTCATGTAAGGTTAGCCGCCTTCATCCCAACATACCGCAAGATGCAAAGTACACAAAAAGCAATCGACAATAAAAGCATCAACGCCCACAATGACCATTGTGTTCTACTCGTCTGTGATCTACATATAGACACGGCTCGATACCCAGTAGGGGTTCGTAGCATGGAAAACAAAATTTTCTATCGCATACAAACAAACAAGCCAAGATCTATCTACTAGATTGTAGCAACGAGTCAATGGAATAACTTACCCTCGAAGATTCCAAAGTGTTTAACGAGGCGGATTCTCGTGGGTGATGTAGTCGTACTCTTTCCGATCTCAAGATCGTGTGGGCGATCCTTCCGCGCTGCGTTCAGCGCTTCCAATCGGTCACACGTTCGGTACTGACGAAGACCTTCCTCTCCCTTGTTCTAGCAGGCAGAGGTTGTAGCACTCTCCTCGCGATTCCGGCTGGCAGTGGTCAGGAAGTAGAAATCCCGAGGCTTCGCCTTGCCGGGGAGTATGGTGGATTATGAGAGAGGGCTATTAGTGGTCTAGAGATTAGACACACCAATTAGAAGGCTCTAAACCGCAGGCTAAAGCAATTAGAAGCTCTAAACCAAACGGCTCTAAACCTGAGATTAGAGGTAGAAACTTGTGTGTTTCAAGGAGGAGCCCTCCTTTTATAGGTGGAGGAGGGCTAGGCGCGAGGAGGAGGAGACCCTCCCCAACTCGGCCTAGGGCTGGCCGACTTGGAGGAGGAACTCCTCCTCCAAGTTGGTTTCAAACTCCTCTTGCTTGTTTCCCACAGTTTCCTGTTTCCCACAGTTTCCTGTTTTCCACAGTTTCCTGTTTTAGCCGTTTGACTTTCAAACTGGCAATTTGACTTTCATGTTTTTGGAACAGCAAGAACACTTAGTACATGATGCAATCATTCAATGACACATTCATGTACCCTCCCCGTCGGAGTGCCGGACAATCCGTACCCTTCTAGAACATTCCCGATGAAAACACCGGAATCATTCCCGAACTCCGAAACGGGACTTTCCTTATATGAATCTTATTCTCCGGACTATTCCGGTTCACCTCGTGATATCCCGGATCCCATCCGAGACTCCGAACAACATTCGGTCTCTTTCTCATAATACCATAACTACTCAAACAACGTCGAATCCTTAAGTGTGTCTCCCTACGGTTCGTGAATTATGCGGACATGATCGAGACACTTCTCTGAACAATAACGAATAGAGGAATCTGGAAATTCATATGGCTCCACATATTTCTCGATTACTGCGTGAATGAACCACTTACATACGATACCAATTTCCTTTTGTCTCATGATAGTTTACTTATCCGAGGTTATGATCGTCGGTATCTCTGCATACCTAGTTCAACCTCATTACCGATAAGTACTCTTTTCGTTCGTGATATGTGATCCCTTGTGACCTAGTCACATGCTTGCAAGCTAATTGGATGACATTCCGAGAGGGCCCAGTATATCTATCCGTCATATGGATGGACAAATCCACTCTTGATCCATGTGTTTCAACCAATACTTTCCGAACACTCAATGCCACCTTTATAGCCACCCGATTCTGATGTGGTGTTTGATGTCATCAAAGCATCCATCCTAAAGGTGATATGCATGATCTCATGGTCGAAGGAATTAGGTTACTATGTATCAGAAAGCATATAGCAATTGAACTATTGAAATGACTTGACCTTTATGCTACGCTTATCAATAGGAGTATGTCCACCATATCATTCTCCTAACGATATGATCTTGTTGTTGATAACATCTCAATGTTCATGATAGGGAAACCACAATCATTTAATCAACCAACAAGCTAGTGAAGTATAGAGGCTATACTAGGGACTTTCAAATTAAGTTTACAAATCACACAAGTATCAATGTTTCCTTGTTAATACTATTATAGCATGAATGTAAACATTTATCATAAACACAAAGATATAATAATAACTACATTTATTATTGCCTCTAGGGCATATCTCCAACAACAACAAGCTAGTGAAATATAGAGGCTATACTAGGGACTTCAAATTAAGTTTACAAATCACACAAGTATTAATGTTTCCTTGTTAATACTATTATAGCATGAATGTAAACATTTATCATAAGTGTGAAGATATGATAATAACCACTTTATTATTGCCTCTTGGGCATATCTCCAACAGTATTCCCCTGATCCACCTATCCCTCACCCACATATACATAATAGGGGTGATCCACCCAAACTTTCTGCATCTACTTTTTCTCAATGGCAATTTTTGATGAAGTCTCATGTGTGCAGTTCCTCCATTGAGTTGTGGAAAATCATAGAAAATGGTATTCATGTTGGAAACCCCAACAATCTCACAATAAGAGAAATTGTTGATAGTCAACTCAACGCTACAGCTCTACACATGATACAGCTTGGTGTGGGTGACAAAGATATGCCACACATTCCGCATCTTAGCACAGCTAAAGAAGCTTGGGATGCCCTCACCGAGCTCTTCATTGGAAATGAAAGTATGAGAAGGAATAGATATGATGCTTTGAGCAATGAAGCTGAAGGATTCTATATGTTGGATGGATAATACCACGAGGACATGTATAGGAGGCTCAAGGCAATAGCCACAGCCTTCAGAAACCATGGTGCAGCTCATGTTGATGATGCCTGGATCAAGCGCAAGTATGTCAGTGCTCTTATGCCATTCGAGCCCAAGGATTTGAAAAGTCTCCAAGGTAGGCATAACTATCACCTCATGTCATCCAATGAGGTAATGCAAGAAATGGTTGCTTTCAAAGTGGCTGCGAAGAATGCCGAAGATGCTCGTGCTCGAGCTATGGGAATGCAAAAGGGGGTCAACATGGCCTTGAAGACTAGTGTGATTGATCATGATGAATATGCGGTAGAAGGTATGGACTGTCCCGAGGATATAAAAAGGATCCACGGACAATACTTGGCTCTTTATGCAAGAAACTTTTGGAAAGATCCAGCCAAGGCTAAAGCTGAACTAGAACGCAAGAGTGGATCCTATGGAAGAAAAGAAAATGGTCCCAAGCTGAGAACATGCTTCAATTGTGGTGACCGGCTGCACTTTGTAGCTGAGTGTCCATATCAAAGTAGGGAAGATAATGGAGGAAGACTTATTTTCAAGGACAAGTCAAAGGCTCCACGCAAGAAACAATTTGTAAAGAAGAATGCTCCATTCAAGAAGCAACCTAAGATTGTTCTAGTGGCTCAAGAAGAATATTCATCGGGAAGTGAAGATGAGGACGAGGACGATAACACTCAAGAGGTGGCTGCAATAGCCACCACATCTACAGTAACATCTCTCTTCGACTCTCCGAATGAAAACATCATCAACAAGAATGCTACTTGTCTCATGGCAAGAAGCTCTGAGGGCTATGCTTCCGGTGGGTCGAAATGGGTGCTGGATAGTGGATGCACTAGTCATATGACCGGAAGCAAGGAGATCATCACGGAGATGCGTCCAAATCATGATAATATCACAGTCTCCTATGGTGATAAGTCTAAATCTCAGGTATTGGGTCTTGGCAAGGTTGTGGTTGCCCACGATATCTCTCTCGTGGACGTCATGCTTGTTGAGACCCTCGGTTACAACCTTCTTTCTGTTCGTGCCCTTGGCAAGATGGGCTTTGCTGTTTTTATCGATGATGATTTGGTGGTACTCTTGTGGAGCAAGTCTCTAAAGGTCGCTTTCGTTGGATACGTCGAAAATGACCTGTATGTGGTGGACTTCTCGGGGAAAACCACTTCGGGTCCGATGTGTATATTCGGAAAGGCTGACGTGGGCTGGCTGTGGCATCGCCGTTTAGCCCATGTCAACATGAGAACTTTGCAAAGTCTCCAGAAGGGTGGCCACATCCTTGGACTAAAAGACAATGTCTCCTTTGCCAAAGATCGCGTTTGCAGGGCTTGTGTTGAAGAAAAAATGCATGACTCTCCCCACAAGAGGAAGACTATTGTGTCATCAAAGAGGATCTTGGAATTACTTCATGTGGATTTATTTGGTCCTCCCTCTCATGCAAGTCTTGGTGGGAAGAAATATTGCTTGGTCATTGTCGATGATTACTCAAGATATACATGGGTTTATTTCTTCAAGCTAAAAAGTGAGACTTAACAAACTATCATTGACTTTGCCAATGAAATCCAACGTCAACACAATGTTCCTATCTTGGCAATAAGAAGTGACAACGGCTCCGAATTCAAGAACTAAACTTTGAATGAGTTTCTTAGTGAAGAGGGGATTAGATATCAATATTCCGCTGCATACACCCCTCAACAAAATGGTGTAGCCGAGAGGAAGAACCGGACGTTGATGGATATGACAAGATCAATGTTGGCTGAATTCAAGTCTCCTTATAATTTTTGGGCTGAAGCCATATCCACTTCTTGTCACTCTTCGAACTGGCTCTATCTCCGAAAGATTTTGGACAAGACTCCTTATGAAATACTTACCAGTAACAAGCTCAACATCTCATACTTCAGGGTATTCGGGTGTAAGTGCTTCTTTCTTATTAAAGGTGTTCGTTTGTCAAAATTTGAATCCAAGGCTTTAGAAGGTATTTTTGTTGGTTATGGTGCCGAATCCCACACTTATAGAGTCTACAACAAGCTCACTGGGATTGTTGTATAATCTTGTAGTGTGGAGTTCGATGAAAATAACGGCTCCTTTGTAGGGCAAGTTGATGTTTGTGATGTAGATGTTGAAATACCCCAAGATGCCATAAGAAGAATGGGCGTCGGATTTTTCCGCCCCATTGAGGAACCCCTTGTGGCGGATCGGGAAGGACAATGCTCCACTCATGTGGATCCCTCATCTACACAAGATCAACAAGCTCCTACTGTTGGACAAAATCCTGCACCAACACCGCAACCTGCTGAAGATCATCTGTCCCCTGGACAAGTTGGTAGTCCCAGGCCGGACTATCTGCCCCCTCCAAGGGGCGGACAATCCGCCCCTGGCACTCCAACTCGTTCCAGAGGATCCGGAGGAGAAGTCAACAACTCTGAAGCTCCCAGGACGGATTCTCCGGCCCCCGAGGGCGGATTATCCGGGTCTCGTCTCAACTCTGTCGGGCACTCTCGGGAAGAAGGCTCTGGCTTCCCCTCCAGTAGGAAAGTCCGGCCCCTCAAAGGGCGGATTATCCGCCCGAAGAACAAACTCAGACAATCTTCGTGTTAATGCGGATCAAGATCAAGGGCAAGGCGTTGATCAAGACAAGGATACAAATCTGAATCAACTCCTTCTAGAAACAATACAGACATTGAGGCTCGTCAAGGCTCGTCCGATCGTAACCTTGAACTAAGGGGTCACACTCTTGACAAGGTTGTTGGTGATTCTGAAGAAGAGTATCTACTAGAAGAGAAGAACTTGCAAGCTCGTGATCATCAAGCTCACATTTCCATGGTTGAACCGAAGAAGGTCTTTGATGATCTTGAAGACCCCGATTGGGTTGTTGCAATGCATGAAGAATTAAATAACTTCGAACGCAACAAAGTTTGGAAACTCGTAGAGAAACCCAAGGACTGCCGCAATGTTATCGGTACCAAGTGGATCTTCAAGAACAAACAAGATGAGAATGGCATTGTTGTGAGGAATAAAGCACGTCTCGTGGCTCAAGGATTCTCTCAAGTAGAAGGAATTGATTTTGGCGAGACTTATGCTCCTGTGGCTCGTCTTGAGTCCATCTGTATCCTTCTTGCATATGCAGCCCATCATAATTTTAAATTACAACAAATGGATGTTAAGAGCGCTTTCCTTAATGGTCCTCTACATGAGTTAGTATACGTCAAGCAGCCCTCGGGGTTTGAGGACCCCAAATTTCCGAACCATGTCTACAAACTCGATAAGGCGCTCTATGGCCTTAAACAAGCCCCACGTGCGTGGTATGAGGACGTTAAAGAACTTTTGCTAGACCATGGATTCGGAGTTGGGAAAATCGATCCCACTCTTTTTACTAAGAAGGTTAATGGGGAGCTTTTTGTATGCCAACTTTATGTAGATGACATTATTTTTGGCTCTACTAACCAAGCTTTTAACGATGAATTTTCAAAGCTTATGACTGACAGGTTTGAGATGTCCATGGTGGGTGAGCTGAGGTTCTTTCTTGGATTTGAGATCAAACAACTTAGAGAGGGAACCTTTATTAATCAAGCTAAGTACATCCAAGATATGCTCAAAAGATTCAATATGACGGATCTCAATGGTGTTGCTACTCCTATGCAAACAAAGTGTCATCTTGAGCTCAATCCCAAGGGTAAAGACGTGGATCAAAAGGTATAACGATCCATGATCGGCTCTCTCCTTTACCTTTGTGCATCTAGGCCCGATATCGTGTTAAGTGTATGAGTGTGTGCAAGGTACAAAGCCGCTCCTAAAGAAAGCCACTTAGTGGCGGTCAAACGAATCTTCAGATATTTGGTTCATTCCCCGAATTTTGCGTTATGGTATCCCAAGTGTTCAAGTTTCTCTCTATGTGGTTACAATGATTCAGATTGGGCTGGTGACAAAGATGATAGGAAATCAACCTCTGGTGCATGTCAATTCTTGGGCAGGTCTCTAGTGTGTTGGTCTTCAAAGAAACAGAATTGTATTTCACTCTCAACCGCCAAAGCTGAATATGTTGTTGCTGCAAGTGCTTGTACCCAATTATTATGGATGAGGCAAACTCTAAAGGAATATGGTGTCAATTGTGACAAAGTGCCTCTATTATGTGACAATGGAAGTGCTATCAGAATTGCTTACAATCCCGTGCAGCATACAAGAACAAAACATATTGAGATTCGCAACCACTTCATTCGGGATCATGTTGCCCATGGTGATATTGCCCTATCCTTTGTGAGCATGAAGAACCAACTTGCTGATATTTTCACGAAGCCCCTTGATGAAGCAAGATTTTCTTATTTGAGGAATGAGCTAAATATCATATATTCAAGGAGCTTGGCTTGATTACTCTTGCACACTCACTTTCTCTTATTCATGTATTTGGTTTAGATGCGGGCATAGAAATAGGTGGAGTGTGGTCCTAATTGATTGGGCCAATTCTCCCCCCATAATGCTGAAAACAAGAAAAATCATTTCCCTTAATATCATTTTGTGATATGTGGGTCATCGATGAGCATTGGTTTTGAAATCAAGATACATCTTCGCGGTGTCATGCCATGCGCTCCAACATGGTGGCCTAGGCCACCACCCTCTTCCTTCCGAAGGGTTGGTTTCTAATGGGTTTCTTTGGCTTTTCTTGCTATTTCCTCTTGTTCTTATGGAAAACACACTCAATTTTGGCTTTTGTTTGATTTGGTTCTTGCAAATTTGGGTGTGTAGTACCATCTCAGTTTGTTGCTCCCAACCCAAGCCTTTACTTTCCTCCTTGAACCATCTACTCTAGCACACAAGTCCTAAATACACCTGCAAGGGGTTTTGCAAGGTTGCTCCGGCCTGATTCTGTGCTTAACAGAAATTTCAGAGGGGGGCGGACTATCCGCCCTAAGTGGGGGCGGATAATCCGCCCCAGGCGAAATCTGCCCTTTAAAGGCTGGGTCGGGGAGACCAGGCTCAAACAGAGCAGCCAACCCTCCCCCAACCCTACCTCAGCCCCCATCCGCCGCCGGAGCATCCGCCCCTCCCGGAGTCGATTTGACCACCGGATTCTCCGGGCTCTCCCCGGATCTTCTTCACCTCACCTCCGGGTATCTTCTTCGCGATTTTCCTCCAATGAGTGAGGGTAACTCCCTCATCTCTCCCCTTTTGTATGGGATGCATTTTTTGTGGAAATCTCGTTGTAGAAGTTCCTTGGTGTTGTTCCTTACATGCTAGAATCAGTAGAATTGCAACCCTCGTGCCCAATCTGTTTTGCCATGGTAGATCTGGGCCAATCCAGAAATTTCCTGCGGGGGGCGGATTATCCGCCCCTGCTAGGGCCGGATAATCCGGCCTGGAGACTGAACTCTGGTCTATTTTGGTCCTGCTCCTGCAATACACATCATTGGTTATGGGTTGCTTTACTACTCTTTCTCCTTGTTTTATCCTGGACTTGTGTGTATGCTTATCTCCATGCTATCTCTCTAAATGCTTTTCACAGGTGGTTCCAAGCCGACCAATACCTTCGCCCGTCGTCCCCGTGCCCGTTATCTCAAGCCTACCGCAGACGGGAAGTTCATTGACGAAACCGAGGTCAGCAGGGCAGCAAGAGAGGCTTCACGGATGGCTAAGGCAAGTAAGAAAACTAAGAGGACCGCATCTCGCAAGGGCAAACAGTCTCGGCCCAATTACAAGTCTATGGACAACATTCAATATGCCACCATCCGCTAGACAGATTACTATGATGAGGCTGACAGTGATGGTCCCCCCGAGGACTCTGTGTTTTGGAATGCCCACTTTCGGGCTATTCATGATGATGTGTATGCCACCCTCAGGATTCGCCCCATGCACCCCATCAACTTGACTGAGGCTCAATCCAAGGCAAGGCTCCTTGAGGCATTGGATGTGACCAACAAGATGGGGCTCCACCACCTCATGACCATTCAATGCAACTATGACTCATTTGTGGTGCGGTAGTTTTTCTCCACACTTGTGATCTGCGGTGATGAGCGCCACACTATGAAGTGGATGACCGGGACTACAATGATTCAGTCGGACTTTCGCACCTTTGGGCAGGTTCTTGGGTATGCATTCCATGGTCGTGACACTCCCTCTGGTCACTACATCATTACTCCACTGAAGCCATCCAAGGACACTGTGCTGGCCCCTTGCCTTTCTCCTGATGGTATTGCTAGTACTTTCGCTGGACTCTCTCCCTTGTATGCCTCCCTTGTTGGCATGTTTTGGGACTGCATCGCTCCTAGTGGTGGCAACAATGACAAAATCCGTGGCCACCTGGTTCCTCTCCTTGCGTTTGCTCACGAGTGTGCCACCAACCCTGGATCAGCCACAGGTTACAAGCTGGATGTCATGGACTACATATATCATGAAATTACGGATGCTATGATCAACAAACTTTCTATTCCTTATGCTCCTTTCATTATGATGCTTTTCAAGCATATGTTGCCCCATGAGGAGTTTGGCACTGCTCTGGATGGTGTTCACAAACACAAGAAAATCTACAACAATGCTCAGAAGACCCATCACCCTTCCACAGCCCCGGAATCCTTCATGCGTGATGCACGGGCTAGTAGTCGTCGTTCCACGATGTCCCCAATGGCACGTGAGGTTAAGCAGATCACTTGGTTCCAGCGGCACATTCTTTGCATGGGCATTGACACTCACAAGGGCCAATATGAGGCGTACCACATGGATCATGAGAGGGTTCGCACACAACAGCTTATTCTCCACCATGTCTCCGGTGCCACTAGCCACCCACCTCCTCCCACTACTCCGGACCCATATGCTCAGTGGAACACTTCAGGGATCAACTATGGCGAGATCGAGAGTTGCCTCTTTCCTCCACCACCGAGCGCACCCACTCCTCCCGCTGATGACGATGATGATGAGTATGATGAAGAGGAAGGGGACGGGGATGACTACGACAAGGATGAGGAGGAGTGATCTTCAGGGGCGTTAGCATCGCTCTTCTTCCTTTTTGGCGTTTCGATGCCAAAGGGGGAGAAGTAGTTCTATTAGGTCTCGTGGATTTGCAAGGGTCGGGCGCAAGCATTTTTTTTAGTCGCTTTATTTGCTTGCTTGTGCCTTTTAGCGTGAACTCATTTGCCATTTGTGTTTGATTTTGTAAGACTTTGTTGTGCTCCTCTAAGTTTGGTACTATGTGTGGTATTCATGGAAGTCTGGATTTATCTATTATGGATCTCATGGCATTCTGGATTTATCTATGGAGGCATATTTGATGGCATATGGAATCATGGTCCTATCTAATGTTTGTATCAATATTGTCGGTATTGTTGGGATGCTTGGAGGCTATCAAGCTAATTATATTCTTTGGCTATAATCACATCCCGGTGGTATGACCTTGTTTCCCAACCCACCTTTGTTTCAATTATATTTGCTATGGAAGTTGTGTTCTCTCTAGTGTGTGTATTTGTATTCAAATGCAAATTTTAAATATGCACACATCTAGGGGGAGCGCCTTTCACTTTAAGGTGGCGTTAGCAGGTTTCACTGCAAATCCTAGTATTGTCATCTAACACCACAAAGGGGGAGATTGAAAGAACATTTCTTAATCCCTAGTGTTTTGTGTGTTAGATAACAATATCAAGGATTATTTAATGTGTGTTGAAGTGTTGCAGCTCTCTTTGAGAAAAAGGGAAAAAGGACTCTGCCTTTGGGGGGCGGATAATCCTCCCCCACCAGGGGAGGATAATCTGCCCCTCCCTTTGCCCAAGCAGGCGCAAGCCCCAGAAGGGGGGCGGAGTTTTGGCCGGATTTTCCGGCCTCGCCGGACAATCCGCCCCTCTGGAGGGCCGGATAGTCTGCCCCCCTTTCTCATCGCCAAGGCGTAAGCCCCAGAGAGGGGGCGGAGTGTTTACCGGACTTTCCGCCTTGGCCGGATAATCCGCCCCTAGAGGGGGCCGGATTATCCGCCCCCCCCAAGATCTTCACCAAGTTTCGCAGGCGCCAGCCCCAGAGAGGGGGCGGAGTTTCCCCCGAAGAATCCGGCCTTGGGGCGGAGTTTTCCTAGGGGGCGGATAATCCGCCCCCAAAGTTGTGCAACAGCCAGATCTGGGGAGGGGGTATTTAAGACAGTCTTCCCCCTCCTACCAGATCTCTTGATTCATTCGAAAAAGACAAGATCAGATCTGAAATCTTCATCCAAGAGAGCTTCACCTAGATCCACCCAAAGGCCCCGTTCCTTGGGGAATCGAAGGAGAAGAACTCGATCTTCATCATCAGCAATCAAGCGCTTCATATCCTCTCCATTCATTTGGAGAACCACCGATCTACTTGTTGTCATCTTGGGAGCCCCCAATTCGGTTGTGGGTGTGTGCCCCGATAGTGTTGTAAAAGGCACTGGTTCCCGCCTCGAAGGGATCCAATAGTGGAGAAGGTGGATCAGGCCTCTCGTGGCGAGATCCATCGGAGAATAGGGTGAGGCCTATTGTGGCGTGGTGGTCTTAGAACCGCCCACCCCTCCAACGCAAATGTACTTCCCTTAACAAGGAAGGAACTGCAGTAAAACAAATCCCTGTGTCTCCGCGTGCTCCACTATGGTTTCCTCGCTCCTCTCTTTACGTGCTTAGTAGTTAGGGTTGCATATAGAGAAATTCTCGTAGTTGCATATCTAGAGAATTTATTTTGTGTCAAGCCTAAAATTGAAAAATTATTAAAAATTGGTTAGCACCTATTCACCCCCCCCCCCCTCTAGGTGCCCATACGATCCATTTCACATTGGCACCGCAGGCAGCTGCAGTGGTGACGACAGAATGTCCATTGCGGCGCGATTTCTCTAGCGACTAGCGGTGAATGCAGAATGTTCATTGCGGCGCGGGAGGGGCGCCGGGAGGCCGGGCGGAGCAGGGAGAGGGAGATCGACAACGACGACGGAAGGGGGAGCGATAAATACCAGCGGCTTATATATCGTTGCACTCGGCCCAAGCCTCCGGCGACGGGCCTCGCTCCACTCGTCAGAAGTTGTCCTATACTTTGTAGAATTTGGATCAACATATAACAACTTCGTATAGGGATAGGGTGTGCATGTGTTACATTTATAGAGATGAGTGTATGTACGTCTTGTGAGCGTCTACAATTGTACCGTGTTTCTAAAAAAAGTGGTAAGATTCTAGATACTTAGAGCATCTCTAGCATACCCCTCATAACGCGCGGATCCTCAAAATAATCAACGGTTTACCATTTGGGACAAAAAAAGTGTCCCAACCAAACACCGCATATGAGGTCACACTTTAAAAGAATTGAGGGGGCGGAAAAATCACTGCCCTAACCCGCACATACGAGGGTTTGGTGGTTGTGCCCTCTCTTGCGCATTGGCTTTGGCGGGAGGGACATTTCCACCGCGCTATTTATCGCTCCCTTTCCGCCGGTTGGGAACGATCTCCCTCTTGTAAGCCGAAGACCTAGGTTTCCTTTGGTGGAGGGCAACGATCTCCCTTTGGTAGAGTGTAACGATCCCTTACGGTACGGATCGTCGAAGACCTAGGTTTTCACCGATATATAAACCCCTTGCAAGCCGCCGGTTGGGAAGAGTTGCATCTGTGAAATCCTCGGCGTTTGTAAACACTCCTCGATATAGTGAAGTTTCGCTGGCTGGCGCCCGTGGTTTTTTCCTCTCTTTGTTGGAGAGGTTTTTCCACGTTAAATCTGTGTCCTCTTGCTGTGTTTTTTCGTTTTTGTTCTTCATTATCTTCTTGTCGCAATTGTAACATCTATAACTATTTTTTAGTTCTAGAATCTGCTCCTGACTCCTCCGGTTTTTATGGCGGAGGAGTCAGGAGCAGATTCTAGATTTGACACTATGTGTTGCATAAATTCCGGTTTTTATGCAACACATAGTGTCAAATCTAGAATTTGAACTCTGGTGAACTAGGGGCAAAACCACCCTTCTAGCCACCCAACCACATATTGGTTTGTGCTTTTACCACTTAAACTAATTATCTAAAATGCAATGTTTATATACTTCATGAGCAATGTAAACAGAATGATCAAAATAAAAAGAGTAGTGTAAACAGAGAGTACTTGATTTTACCTATTTGTGCACCACGTACCGTTCCAGCTGCGTTAGTTGGTATCGTGACTGCCATCAACGTTCAAAGGTACAGCCTGAGAGCGACGGCTCCCATCGAGATCATCATTAGTATAAAGTTTTGCAAGCCAAGTTTGACCGGAGATTATATTATACGTGCCTTCCACGCAGGCCAGACAGTGTGAAATGGCGTAGTTAATTAACAATACTAGTCCTGTTTTTCTCTTTGAGAGTGGAAGAAAAGACAATCGTTAATGGCGTGGACGGATTAGGTTAGAGTGGGGGGATTGGTGGAGAGAGTGGAGAGTGGCCGGCCAGCCTGATATTAAGCCGTACTCTATCCATACAAACTTTTCGTACCTTCTTGTACTTACTGCATGCATGATTGTCCCGTTAATTCCGTGCGTCCACGTCAACGGCACGCACGGCAGAGAACTTGTCAATCCGGCCTGCTGCACGGTAGCGACAAATGTCGGCTGTCCCGCACTTTCGCGCCGGCCATCAGCTGCTGACGGAGACGGCAGCCTCTCGAATTCATGTTGGGGTAACAACTTGTTATTATTCTGAATCATTTTAATTCTTTCTATAAACATCCAGTGCACGTACACGCCTAATTATACATACATACATACATACATACATACATACATACATACATACATACATACATACATACATACATACATACATACATACATACATACATACATACATACCGAATTAGAAGTAACGAAAAGGGCCGGCATGAGCGAATTCTACTTTTTTTACAAAGGTGGTGTATTGCTTCGCGGGTGTAAATAAACCTATTATGAAAAATATATTAAAACAAAATTTAAAATATCAAAAATTCTGAAACAAATTTCACGTGTACTTTCAGATATTGTGTGTTCGTACACAAGTTTTTGGAAAAAAAAAGAACATTTTACGTGACTTGTGTAAAAAAGATAAAAACATCCAAAATCTGAGATAAGAGAAGTCTGGACATAATTGTGGATCATGCGTCCTGATCTTACTCATTTTTTCACCCACATCGATGTAACATGTTGGTACTATCTAACAAAAACAAGCAAACTGCCAAACTACAGTAAAACCATCTTTGAAGTCTGCTAGATTGGATATTTGGGCAGCAGTTCCACTAAATGAGGTAAATGTGTCGCAAATGCAAAACCACGTGGTAAATGGGTGAATTCACTCGGCTAGAATTTATGAAATCAGTAATGACACTTTGATATTAATGGTGTGCATCGCTGTGAGAATTCAAAATGGATGGAAGGTACAAGCAGCCCTTTTTGATAAAAAAAAAACAAGTACAACATGATTCTGAGACCTCCAAAAATATTTTAAAAAACTATACACGCACGTATAGATGTGTAATATACACATGGAATCCCATTAATACATATTTTCAAGTGTGGCAAAAACAAGGACATAATTGTGGAACATAGATGACGTTTTTCCTTCTTTGTCACAGTTGTCCTTTTGTATAGTCTACAAATTAACGTATTATTCAATATACTTTTTATGGATAATAGAGCAAATCTTCATGCATTTTTCTAAATATTTTTAGCATTTAAGTAATTTTTTGAATTTTTAATATGGGTCTATGTGACCCACATGTACGTTCTCAATAGTATGTGCCTACTTTCAAAAAAATAAATAGTATGTGCCTACATGCCTACATAAGCGACAAATTTCATGGATAATACCAGATGGAGTTTACCCCTTCTTGCTTTTAGTACTCCAATATATTTTATAGTTAGTATAGAACAGATCTTTATATATCCGTATGGATTTTTTTTGGAGTATTTAAAAACTTGAACTACGTTTTTTGTTTTTAATAACAGGATCCGTGAGATCTCAGCTGAAGCTCTCAATAATACGTGCCTATATGCGTACAAAAATATTATCATCGGGGCGTTTACGCGGTGCTAGCTAATTATTAATTAAAATTAATTGAATAGAGTAACTAATAAACTGTCTATCTATCTGTCTTTTTTTTCGAATCATAGACTAGCCACACGACTGAACCATTATAAAAGAAAGTACCGTTCGCTTGCCCTCCGTACCACCTAATCATTCCCCAGTTGCAGCTAAGAGAACAGAACATACACAACACACGACACGAGAGAAAAAGTTGAGACCACGTCGTCTTCCACGCCAACCCCAGCAGGAGCATCAACCATGGCGGCCAACAACCCACGACCAGGCGCCAATCCCTGAATCATCCCACCCACGGCCTACACTAACTCCACCTTCTGCATCATCCATTAATCCATCATCACCTCGAGCTTCTCTCCGACAATCTCCCTCTCGATCGGACCACGAAGCGTGTTCACCACTACTCCTACCAACCGACACAACCGTCTTCGACAACAAAGACGACAGGACGGCGGCTGCGGCGAGCAACCAGAAGCTACCACGCGCGCCGGCCGCTTTCTTGGGGCGAAGATGATGGTGATGGGCTACTTCAGGGCGCCCAAGAAGGGCGGTGGGAGGAAGAAGAAGAACGCGGCGGTGCAGGAGGAGGCCGCGGGGCTCCGAGAGGCGCTGCTGGAGCCGGGCTGCTGCGAGGGCGCGCTGCCGAAGGGGTACTTCGCGGTGTACGTCGGGGAGGACGCGCGGCGGTTCGTGGTGCCGACGGGGTACCTCCGGGAGCCGGCGTTCCGGGAACTCATGGAGCAAGCCGCCGACGAGTTCGGCTTCGCGCAGACCGCCGGGCTGCAGGTGCCCTGCGCCGAGGAGGACTTCGAGGAGCTGCTCCGCCGGCTCCAGCGCAAGAACGGCGGCTCCGGCAGCGGCAAGGGGAAGAAGGCCATTTAGATATATATCCTGGACGTTGGCATAGCAGCAGCAGCCGATGCCGTACGTGCCGTGCTACGTACAACGGAGACACGGTACAAAGGATGATGAGGTTGGAACTAGATCGCTTCTTGTTTGTGTTCTAGAATTTAGATTGCAAAGAGTGCAAACAGCCACATGCATGCGTGATGTGTATCGTAGTCATAGATGATAGATGCATGCATGGTGTGTTGATCCATCATCGTTGGTTTCATGGAATGATCAGTGACTATGGAAATGTAGCATGAGTGAGAATTGACAAATTTAACCTCCCTAATTATGTTGGGCCGAAAATAACTTACTTCCTCCGTTTCAAGTTTGGAATAATTCTATATGAAGACTTGTAATTCAAATCTATCCCTTTTGCTTAATATCATTCAAATCTATGTGAAGACTTGTAATTCAACGCCACGATCTATGATCCATGTCGTTGAGCTCTTGCCCTTTCGTCAAAGTTGTTTCTAGCACCGTGATACATGGCGCTAACATAGCAAAGTACTCTTCGCAAAAAAGAAAAAAAAACATAGCAAAGTACAATACCGTGGAGGATGGTTTGAGCAAAAATGTTAGTTTGGTTACAATTCGAGAGATGGGTTACTATTGGCTGAACTTTGTGAGAGGGTTTTTCTTATACTCCTAGTACCTTTTCACAATCTTGCCACCTCTCACGGAGTATGATGCATCAGCTTCTTCATTCTTTACAAGTCGTCTTTCATGTCAGACACGGTCTCAAATATCCGTGCTAGGAAAAGTTGGCAGATGATAAAATATTTCATCCAATCTTCTAGAAGTTTCTGATCTGCAATCAGGTGCTTGGATCGGGATTTCAGGTCCATGGTTTCTTGTTTACCCTGAAGTTGTGAAACTGTGGTAGGTGTTACATTTTTCAAAGCATAATTTCCCGTTTTACACTTAATTACTAGTGATATTGTGTGAGATTTCTATGTTATTTTGTTACTATTTTCAGATTAAAAGGTTCCACTAGGATGATCTCAGACAGATAACTAGAACGAAGTATTGTTCAGGGCATACTAAGATTAGTATGAGTATCGATACATGCCGGTGCTGCTACACTACACATATCATGTCCTTGATAGATAAAGACTTGAATTATCGCCCACTCCATTGCTACGTCCGCGTAGTTGGTTTGGGGGAAATAATAAAATATGGTAAAACCCATCACAAGATCAGGGTAAAATATGACAAGATTTAAAAAGGAGGTACCAAATTTCACAATGTTGCAATTATTAGAAGGCAAATAGTGAATTTGCTCTTGTTTCTCTCAAGAAACCAAGACCGAGAATGTTTTGGTTTGGAGAATCTATAACTATTTTTTAGTTCCCGAAATAATGGGCAATGCAGACTACTCGCAGTGGAAGTAACATAATGCAGTGCTAATTAAGCATATTAATGTCATATCATAGCATTAAATGAAAAAAGGATGGTGGCAAAATATTGTGCATCTATGATATTACTTACTATTATGAGGTGAGTTTGTTGTCTCGCAGGTGCAAATGAACATATTATATAAATATATAAAAAATAAATGTCAAAATGTGAGAAAAACTGAGAAAATTCCGCATGTTCATCTTGACATTGTGTGTCCGTACATAAGTTTTCTTTAAAATGAACAGTTTATGTGAATTGTGTAAAAAGACCGTCCGGATTTTTATTTTTTACGTGGCTAACAAAAAATATTAATTTCCCCGCAAAAACTTTTGTGCTAGCAATGCGCGGATGTACACGCGAATATTATTTTTTAAAACTTTTTGATATTTTAAAATATGATTTCAAACGATGAATTCATCTGCAGCCGTGAACCAAATTGGGTTTCCGATAATATCATAGAGTGGTGATGCATGACTCTGCCAAAGTTACTTCTCACTATGACTAGTCTAAGTAACTAGTAGTGGGATTGATTTTATCTGGTTTATTGGAAATTATGGGGCAGTGCATCCCTTCCATCAACTCAGCCACATCATCTTAAAAAATCTGAGCCACATCGATGCTAGTTGCACCTGTTCCATTTAAAACTGAATGGGCTACACATTTCGTAGTATCCTAGATATTGTAAATTGTTCCATCAAAGGCAGAATGGACAACTGACTAAGGCGATCCAACAGCATGGTAGCTTGAGATCTGGATCTCAAATTATCCTTGAATGAATATATCGTCGAGAAGGTCGGGTACTCGGATGTCTAGTGCTCACCAGACACACCATGTAACTTGAGTCTCTGTGCTTTCGTCAAGAAACTCTGTGATGTATTTGAAGAAGGCAATTCCGTGTCGTGAACTTGAAGAAGAACAAATTTGTTGTTTTGTCTCTGCAGATTGTACTTCCCAGCACTTGGGTATTATTGGATTCAGGCACTGTGGTCCATTCAGTAAACTGAATTATCTGATGCATTCGCCATTCAGTACAAAACAAGTGCAGATTAGTACAGTTTTCACCATCATTCAGCTCTATCTTCAGAGTTCAGACACCAACAAATTGAACTAATTTAAGGTTAATGATTCAATCTAGATATCATTGCAATATATAATGCATACAACATGAAAACTTATTTCTTGTCTTTCGTTCTCGACAGTTCAATCACCAGCGGTGGACTCCAGGTTTTGTGTCACTGATTCCAGTAGTGCTAGAAGGCATTGCCAACTATGACATTCACTCAACCAGGTATCCGAGGGGTACCGGAGGGTTATAATGACTCAAACTATATAACTTTGCACCATCTAACGCATACGACACGGAAATATATAATGGTGGTTCTCGTAATATAAGTATGATAAGGTAGATGTTGATAGTTTTTCTTATATATTTGGTCAACCTTTAAATAAATTGACTTTGACTAAAAGTTTTATGCAACATAATTTGGGACCGATGGAGTAACTTTTTAAAGGACAGACAAACTCCCTTGTATAAAGGTCTAAATTTGTTGTTGCTGGTTTAGGCAAAATTTTGCTTTAAAGCTTGTCTAAACCGGCGATAATTAAATCAGATTGAAAGAAGTATTCCCTTCGACAATATTAGTTGACTTAAATTTGTCTAGATTTGAATATTATTTAGTATATAGGTTTATCTAGATTTTGACAATCCAAGTCATTTGGAGGGAGTATAAAGCTTTGAAACTACGGTATGTAGTAGTACTGTAGAGACTTAAAATTTATTTTGTAGCTCACCTAATTAGAAGTACGCACGAAAAGCTGAAGCATTTCACTTGTTGAAAAACGGAAGAAATTTTAGTGCACCAGCTACATCGAGACATGCCACCCGATAATTAATTTCTCTTCCCGGCCGGGTCAAACAGCAACCGCGCTTTGGAACCTGAGCAATTTCTTGGCCCTGCACACCCTCATGACGCCGTGCCACCCGACGCCGAGCGCCGTCAGCCCCGCGGCGACGGCGAGCACCCTCGACCCGGCCACGGCGCACACGTAGGCCAGGAACGCGGACGGGACGGCACACATGGCCACGAGCGCGGGCAGCGGCAGCGGCACGCGGTAGGGGCGCTTGAGCGCCGGGTGCCTGGCGCGGAGCCAGAGGAAGGCGGCGAACTCGAGCAGCGTGCCGAGGCTGTAGAGGAAGTTGGCGGTGGCGACGACGTCGTCGAAGCCCATGAAGGAGACGGCGACGGTGACGGCCGTGGAGGCGGCGATGGCGACCCACGGGGTGCCGGTGCGGGCGGCGCGGCGGGCAAAGATGGCCGGAAGGAGGCCGAGGTCCGCCATGCCGAGGAGCTGGAACGAGCCGCTGCTAATCTGGGCCTCGAACATGCCGATGGAGGAAATCACCGCACCGGCACCCGTCCAGTACTTGAGCCATGGGCCCCCGATGATGCCTGATTACACAGAGCGCATATAGTTCAGTAGATGTATAGCCTGCTCATCTTTTCATCTCTCATGCATGGTAGAAAATAATGAGTTGTACTCCTACAAAATCTACAATATAGAAATATCACCTCCGTTGGTTCCGAAATGTAGTAAATTTTGAAAGGCTAGTTTAACTTTTTAAAATATACTACGTTTTGGAACGTAGTTAGTAGTACAACGAATGCAGCAAAATTCTGCCTTCATTAGAAAATTTGTGCACTCCTAGTTGATTTTTTGAAGAGAGTAATATATACTACTCCCTTCGATTCTAAAATATAAGTTGTTTTTTATGAAATGCATGTATCTATGCGTATTTTAGTGTTTAGATTCAGAACAAAATTAGTAAATCTAAACACTAAAAAAGTCCTAGAAAAAGTCTAAAACACCTTATATTTTTAAGTAGGGGTTGTATGTGGTAGCCAGAAACACCATCCAACAATGTATCATTTTTTTCTGACAAAACACATGATTATCTCATACTTGAGATTCATAGTAAGGATCAAATTTCCTAGAAGTAAGCAAATATTTTTGGATTCTAGTCAATATATGATTTCATAAGTTATCTTACAAATAGTGTCCCAAAAGAACATACTTGACGTCCGTTCGTATTCTAATCCAAACATCACCAATACTGATACTACAATAATCCTGTTCCTCGTATCTTTTACAAATAATGTCTCACATATATACAAAAGAATCGTTTCCCTAGATATGCGAAAATGTTCACATATGTAATAATACACATAAACATTTCTCTCAGAACCACATGAACATCTATTCTAATATAGGTGAACATTTCTTTTTCAAAACATGATGTTTTTCAAAGCATGAACTTTAAAAGAAATATGAACGTCCTTCACAACTAAGTTTTTAATGTAAAATAAATAGAAAATTAGAAACCAATAAAGTAAAAAATAGAAAATGGGAAAATAAATAAATAAAAATAAATTAGAAATTAGAAAATAAAAATAAAAAGGGAAAAGAAAGAAAGAAACATGAACAAGAAAGAAAGAAAACAACGAAAAAACATGCCATATTGGGCAGGCCACAATCACAACATTTCTGGCGGAGCTAGCTCGACTCCTCGAAACAGGCTTTCGCCCGGCTATTTAGATATAGCAACGGTTTGAGACCGCTGCTGGGCCAGACATCACAACGCCCAAAAGAAAAACAAAGAAAACAAAGAAGAAAAAAAGAGAAAACAAAACCGACAACAGTGGCTCGACGAACAAGGATGACCCGCCACATTGCGCCCTCCGGAGAATTCCACCACGCTCCTAGCGCTCCGAAGCGTCACGTACCAAGCAGCACCCCCAAGAGGGAAGACGATGACAACGACGCTGCTGCCCGGAGTAGGCCTAGGGTATCCCCTGGTACGCTACGAGAGGTGGGGAAGAGATACACCCGACGCCATTCAAGAAGGACGATGACACCCACAGGCGCCAGCGCGTCGGTGTCAAGACGACAAGGATTTCTCCCAACCTCTCAAAAAACCACACTCCCGGACGCTTCGAATTGCTCCACCAAGCTCGCCGCCCACCAGCACACGCCACCATGGTCTTGCAGTCACCACCGTCGTCTCATCGTGGCCCACAATGTGAGGCTGGTCCGACCGAAAAGAAGAAACTTCAGCGGGGTCGGCGGAACAGTAACACGCGGGAGGGAACGACCTCCACCGCCGGAAAGCAATAGCCGACCGGATATAGCAGCAGGGACAGACCTGGCCCTCTCTGGCCCGGCTGAGTCCAAATGGACTCGTTAAGCCCCGCGCCACACTGCAGCAGGGGTGTCACCGTCGCCACCAACCCAAGTCCCGACTCAACCATCCACCAGTGGATCTGCCGCCACCGCAGATCCCCGCCGCCAAGTAGCCGCGCCAACGCCACCATGGTCACCCGGGTCAACCAGACTGCTGCCGGTCTAAGGAGCACCGGACTCGAACCATCAGCCGAGAGCCAAGACTACAGCTAACCCATTGGTACGGGCAAGGGGTATTGGTGAACAAGTCGACGACAACAAGCAGACCGGACACGGCAACCTCCGCGCCGACCGCAGGCCAGACCTAGCAACGGTGGCAACCAAACAAGAGCCATCTGACCCATAGCTAGCCATGCCACCAACGTGGCTGGGCAGAGCCCGCAGCGCCTAGACCGGGCCCATATCTGTGCCCGCCTGGCCCACATTGAGCCCAGATTGAGCCTGCGGCTCCCCACATCCAAGCCACGCCGCCAGATAACCTCGCTGCCCCCTGCCTGCACCTCACCGTCGCCACCTCCGCCGCCAATCAGCCGAGCCTCGCCGCCGGGAGAAGGGCCGAACCCGCGCCGTCCAGAGCCTTAGACCGCCGCCGCCGCCCAGGAACAGCCGGCCATGCCAGGCCGTGCCACACCGCCGGAGGCCGACCGTGCCGACGCGCCCCTGGCCCTCAAGGCGTTAATTAATGCAGCTCGTTCTCAACTCATTAACTAAACGAGTTCTGTAGACCCCAGCTCTACTCGACTCAGTAAATATTCGAGCTAGCAACTCAAATCCCAGTATAAATCGTACACTTGGTGTCTACCGTAATCACTGAAATTCAGTGAATTTCGAAGAAAAAACTCAGTGATACTTATTTCCATGATCTACACGTGGTATACCTGCGGCATCGGCCAAGTAGCCGTTCTCCCACGCATCCGGCGATGCGTCCGTGGCGCCGGTGGCCGCCATAAGAGGCAGCAGATAGCTAACGGCGATGAGAACAACCGCCACCGCCAGCGCCCGCGGGAAGGTCCGCTCCGGCCGCTCAACCTCGCCGGCCATGGTGCTCGCGCTGTCCCAGTAGTTGAGGTTCCAGAAGAGGGTGTTGAAGAACATCCTCCAGTCCTTGGCCCCCTCCACCTGCGCGGCCCACCGCCGCGGCCGCAGCTTGGGAACCGCCATGGCCGTCATGAGCACGAACGGGGCCAGCGACACGACGCCCAGCGCCACCGCGCCCCACCCGACGACGCTCATCCCGGCGTAGTTCAGCAAGGAGAGGAGCAGCGTCATGCCGACCACGGTCCCCGTGCGCGCCCGGCCGGGCTCCGCTAGCGCCGGGGCGACGCTGCCGCCGAGGTAGTCGGCGACGAGGGCCGGGTAGGCGGCGACGTTGACGACGATGCTGAGGTACTTCCACGTGCCGAGGAGGGAGCCGGTGAGCGGGCCGAATGCGCGGTCGGCCCACAGGACGCCGCCGCCGTTGCCCGGGAACGCGGAGGCGAGCTCGGCGGTGACGAGCGACTCCGGGACGCCCCAGGCGAAGGGGAAGACGAGGAAGCCTAGCAGCGTGAAGAGCGGGCCCACCGCGCGGACCGCCTGCTCGGCCCCGTACGGCCCGCCGGCCACCTCGAAGTAGATGAGGAAGACGAGCGGGATGAGCGTGATCCTGCGCTGGTGGTCCGACGGCGACGTCGCGCCGCCGCCTTGTTGCACGGGGTAGCGATGCTGTAGCAGTTGGTGTTGGGGCGTGTCGTGTTCTTCTTGTTGTTCCTGGCTCGGTGATGGCGGTTGCCTGGTTATTAGGAATTCTTGGTCCATGGCGAGCTTACTCGCTAGAGTGTAGACTACAAATAGAAAGAATTATTAGGATACAGTGGTCACTATTAGTACCATCATAGCTGCAAATAGAAAGATCTTTCAGGTACCGGTGCAATTATATTTCTTCATCAAAAATTCTGATAAAAGGTCGCTGTGATCATCATTGTGCTCCCGACAAGTGGAATAAGGTGGGCCGTTGCTTCTCTCGATCTGTGCATCCAGCTGTTCATTCGAGTATATCTCTAGCTTGCCCTGTATTTTCTGCAGCAATCAGTTTACTGTTGTGCGACGTGGGAGTGGAACTGTGCCGACAGCGTTGCGGCAGGGTCCCATTTTCAAACATGTTAAGGCTGGCAACAAAGCACTCATTTGTTTGGCCATAGTATGCTGCAGTGTGAACTGCATTTACATGTGTCACGTATGACAGATTGCAGAACACGATACCTGCGTGTACAAACATTCAGCTTGAATGAAGTATAAAGCTCTGTGATACAACAAACAACAACTTTGTTTTTCGAGTACTCACAAAGTTAAAGCTACAAAAAATCAGTCTATGTGTGCTGACTAATTGTACCACCCTGATATTGCCAGATCTGGGCTCGGATGTCTTTCATGGGGAAGAAAGAGAAAAAAATAAAACAATGCTAGAAGGAACTAGACATTCTTTTATATAGTAAAAAGGGTCGGCGTGAGAATTTCAGAAATTCGTATCTAACACGGATCGAACTCTAGTCGCTAGGATGCGCCAACTGCGACCCAACCATTAGGCTACTGCCCTATTCTCCGAGGAAGAAAGAGATCAGAGAGAGTGGAGGGTGATCAAGTTTCTTTTCCTCAGTTCAAGCATAAGTTACACCTGCCACCCTAGCGGTGTCCCTCATGACACTAAGGCGTTGTTGCCTCCATGTAACACCCTCGCCTAAAATAAGGCTGAGTTCATGTGTATAGTGTCAATCCCTAGATTGGTTCACTGGCACACACAATACAAAATGATATCAAATATAACTGTGCATCATAAATACAACGAATATAATCCAGAATTTACATTATATTACAGCTAAAAGCAATTACAAGGTAGATCTCCATCCTTCAAATGTGCAGCAGGCGAACAATTGTTGAGTGGAGTTTCGCGACCTATGAACGATCACTCAGATACGATATAACCTGCAACATAAAACGTAGCAGCCACGAAGGATCAATACATGGAATGTATGGCAAGTAGGCTAAAGTGGTTAACAACAGATCTATCGACTACATGCTTATTTGGCTAGGTGGAGCTCAGGCTCATTTGCATAAAGTAATAGTTTTATCCTAACATTTGTAACAAAGTAGTTTTTCAATACGATAAATAGGACACTCTGGTTCACTTCCAGGTGCTCCTACCCAATTAAGTTCACCCAACAAGTTTTAAGTAATTAAGAAATTGGAATGAGTGATAAATGTGTCATAGCATCAGTATTAGGTCGCTCAAATTGTCCATAACCGGGGACACGACTAAGCACTTAGTTTAGACATACTGGAGGGGTTTGTACACTTTATCCATGTGACCTGGCCAACCCAGCTCGGACCACTACACTCATATCGTGTGATGATAGGGAGAAGTCCAAGACGAGATAATTCGGGAAGAGCTTCCTAAACCCATCACGCATCGTACCAACCTACACTATTCTACATCTCTGGCTACATAGGGTTCAAGTCGCCACAACCTACTAAGTCCAGCCAGCCACCCGTTTCTTACTAGCACATGGTTGCACACAAAAGCTACCAAACAAAGAAACCAATCCTTTCTTAGTGTCCTGGGCGGAATTCCTGGGCGGCATTCCCCACCATAAATCCACACTTAATGACCCAATCAATGTAACTCCGCCCAGGTGGTTCATTAAAATCATGTTGGTTTATCATTTAGCAAAATATAAGCCTTTCAAACATATAAATTTTTATGGTGTGATTCCCTTATCATCTAAATAGCATAGCTAAGCAATCTACCAATACGATGGCTCATAAACAAGGAATACTAGGGAATAATATGGAACATAGAATAGCATATACACATCAATTCCTACACATGCAATTCTATGAAAACATCTACAATGCATAGGAAAACAGTAGGACATTTATGACCAAGATAGAACCACTTGCCTTTAGTTGTAGTCGTTCAGATAATCCTCTCAATCATCATAGATATAATGGTTGCACTCATCATAATCGCAATACTTAAAATCATAGTAGTTGCAATCACAGTAGTTGCACTCCTCGGCAATCTAACGTTTGAAACAAAGCACAACAACACACCATTCAAAATATTGCAAACATGCAACAATGCAACAATACAATAAAATAATGATGAGCAATGTATGCATGACGATTTAATATGTCACAATGGTTGTAATTAGTTTTATGAACAGTATTATATCTCATGATTCATCTGAAAAATCATTTAATGCATTAAAGCATTTATTATTAAAGCTATATTGATTTAATAGGGTTTATCTCACTTTAGTTCAACTACTGATGTTTCTATAATATTAAATTATGTATTAAATACTACAGGTTAGGTACTTCAGTTTCGAGGAAGTAGCAATTTGAATCACCCAAAAAGGCGGTTTAGATCTTTTCTTATGATTAAAATACTATTGCAATGGGTTTATCGATTTCTGCATGAATTTCTATTTTAACGGTACCAAATAATTTAGCACGCAATTTCTTTGTATATATAAACAATACCAATTGGTTTCGCTAATTTTGGAGTTCTGGTTAATTTTCTGGGATTTAAATACTAGTGAGAAGGGTTTAATTCATCTAAAATATTTCCATTGACAAAAATTATATCTAATGACATATTAGTGTTCTAAATGAATCAAGGATTCCAATTACATCTTATTTGTATTTTTATGACCTATAAATAATTTACTATGTTTTTAATACTTTAAAAGTCCATTAAAACCATTTAAATCACTATGGTAATTATACACTGTAAAAGTTGGATATAATAGCATATTAATGTTTTATATGAAATTAGGAATCCTTAGATACTTTATTTGTATTTTTATGATAAACAAATAATTTACTATGATTTATTTACTCCAAATAGGCTATTAAATCATTTAATTTACTACAGTAAATATATACTGTAAAAGTTCCATATAATCTCATATTAATATTTTTCATACTTTTCTGAATCCAACGATATATTATTTGTAAATTTTGGATTTACAAATATTTTTATATGCATTTTAAAATTTACATGTTTTTCTGCCTATTTAAATCTATTTCCATAAATTCAGGCGAGCTGGCGACACGTGGCGTGTTCCTACTGGTGGATACCTCTTCGATGGATGATCTGATGAGGTCCACTGGATCAAGATCGGACGGTGCACAGAGCGTGGCTGGGGCGACTTGGCTGATCAACGGCTTGGCTTGAGCTGGGCTCCTATCAGCTCGGCCTGCTTTGACCTGGTCCCTCCAGATGTGATCGTACGGTGCTAGTTGATGGTGGCGAGCTAGCGTTGGCTCGCGGTCGACGGTGATGGAGAAGAGCACCATGGATGCTCGGACGTCGATGGTTGCTCGGAGAGGTGGTATACAGGAAGTAGCACGTCGAGGGGCATCGAGGAGTGTGCTCGGAGACGTCTCTCGCCTCTTCAGGCGATGGCAGGTGCGGCTGGTAGTTTCCAACTCCGGTGGAACTCTGGTGATGAATTTTGGGGACTACAATGGTCCTGCAACGAGGGGATCTGGTCAGGGAGAGGTGGTGTAGAGAGGGGAGGAAGGAAGGGAAATAAAGGGAGGCTCGACGTGTCGGAAATCTCGATCTTGAGCTCGCGAAGGTGGCAGCGCCGACAGGATTTCCGCAAGATTGATTTGGGGTCTAGGGCTGTAGTTTTTGCAAAAAGAAGTGACGAGGGTGTGCGGAAGGATTTTATAGGGGAGATATCGTGCAATTGGGGTCAAATCCCGAACAAATCAACGGGATTTTAAGGGAATCCTTGATAGGATCAGGGCAGCATGTTCACGTTGGTCTCTCGCGTGAGGAAGGAGACGATGGTGGGTCCACATGTCAGCCGCAGAGAGGAGAGGGGAGCAGGTTGTGCGTTGTTTCGCGGGTGGGCCGACGCTGGGCCTTAACGCGCTACTCGGCGTCGCGTGAGCGTGGCCATGCGTGGTAGATAGAGTTAGGGCTGGCCTCCCGGGTGGGCCGGCTAGGATTATTCTAATTTTTTTGTATTTCCTTATTTCTTTTCTAGTTTGAGTTTTAGGAATCCAAATGAATCCAAATCATTTTCTAAAAATTTCTAAATTCAAAATACACCTTTTAAGATTTATAGAATATGGTTTTACCAAAGTTGAAAATATCCATAATGCCATTTGATTACAAGGCATTACATGGCTAGTTGCATTAATAGGGAAATTGGTTTTAGGCCTTTTAGGGAAAATATCCCAAATTGATTTTAGGACATATAGCGAATATTTTTCATAAATTTTAATATGTACTAAAGCCATAGGTCATGTTGTACTTAAAAATTGGGAAATCCCATTTAGGGTATTGGATAATCCTTTTTGGATGATACTATTTCCTTCTCAGGGTTTATATGCAATGATGTTCATGCATGCTTCATGATTTTGAATTTTGAAATCTTTCACACCAATTCTACAATCTTGAATTAATCCATGCCCTTTTGCCTATATGGCTACTTAGGTCATAACAAAAGAATATAAGGTTTTGAATTCAAGGTTGAGAGGATTTTCAATTCAAAAAGTTTCTTTTCTTTGAGAATTTTCAACCAAGTCAAACAATAAATCAAACTTATTTTATTTATTTCATATTCCAAAATTAGGAGAATTTTGTGATGTGACACTGCGTGACCGCCCCCCTCCCCTCCCCCCCCCTCCCCCGAGAAATTGTTGCTTGTTCCCAAGCAAGCACCTAAGGAAACTTCGAGCTCAGAACATCTCAGTCTTCCCAAGTAGCTGACTCTGTTATAAGATTAGTCCATTTGATCAATACTTGTGTAATTGCAGAATGTCATTTCTTTACCATGTGCCGGTCTAGTATGCTTTCTGGCACTGTATCCACTGTGTCTAGTGTTGGTAGCTTTGGTAAGTCCGCAAACATAGGAGTATAATTTGGCCTTAACTCCTTGAGCTAGGACACATGAAACACCGAGTGTATCATACTATCTAGAGGTAGTTGAAGTCAATAGGCGACGTTGCCGATGCGTTCCAAAATCTCGAATGGTCCAAAGTACTTGTATGCTAGCTTCGGATATGGTCTACTTGCTCCCGGTTTCTGCACATACAGTTGTAGCTTCAGTAGAAAGCGATTTCCAACCTAGAACTTGTTCTCAATGAAATTATGATATGCCTCGAACTTCATTCGATTTTGCACTACAACCAGGTGTTTCTTCAGCAATTCCACTTGAGTTGCATGCTCTGCCAGCAGTTCAGACATTGGAGTGACGGTGTCATCAGCCACTAGCAACATAGCACCCAGATTTACTTTGTGCCCATAGAGTGCCTTGAACTGTTGAACGAAGAAGAATCAATGGAAAGAGTGGTACGAGGAATTGTACCAGAATTCTTCCATAGGCAACAAACTCTTCCATTTCTTGGGTTTGTCTTGAATGTTGAGCAGAGGTACATTTCTAAGCTTTGGTTCACCCTTTCCGTCCGATTCTCAGTCTAGGCATGGTAAGCCGTTGTGAACTTCAATTTGGTGCCCAATTTTGCCAATAGTTGACACCAGAAGATGTTGGTGAAGATTTTTTTGTGGTCAGAGAAGATCGAGTGTGGCATGCCATGTAATTTGACCATAGAATCGACAAACAATCACGTAGTCTGATGTAGTGACCCAGCATACCACTGCATGATGTAGTAAACTATAGTCGTTGACATAACACCAATGAAACACCGTTCACTAGTATTATATCCCTTAGAATGGCACAACAGAAACACAGCGGGTCCAATACATGACTAAAGGTTACAACTCACTCTTTACATAAGATCCAGAGAACACTCTAGGTTTAAGAGAGAGAGAGAACTTCTTTATGAAGAAGAATCAAAGATAAATAACGCAAAACTATTATACTATTAAACCTAGTATTTAATTAAGGAATTGGCATTGCTGCTATTGCAACACACTAGAGAGATAGGTTCTTTGGCTAGAGATTTTATTTCTATCTAATCAGTAACTTCGTCTTCACTTGAGTTGAGGTATATGTTGTCTTCCTTGTCTTCATTGAAGACCTTTAGCTGGTCTTGATAAGTCCTGGAGCATATCTTGATGCAGACATCGTTTTAATGGCTTCATAATCTAGCAAAGGTCAAGAAGATACTTTGAGTACGAGCGTACTCAGCAAATTCACTAGAAAAGGAGTGTTTGAGGCACTATAACTACAGCCACAGACCGTAGGTCGTAGGCAATGCAAGTTTTTATAAACATTTCTTTAAAGATTGCTTTTATTCTGAAAAGTTATGTCCGTCAGCCTTCACGGGTTTACCAGAACTTTCATGGAGTTCCTTTCCCGCCGCGTTCACGGCTCCTTTCCAGAACAGGGAGTAACAAGTTACAGTTCTTACACTCTGCAGAGGTGCGTCACTTTACCCATGAGAGATCAACTCTTTGTTGCACAACCGGGCAGCTTATTCCCGTCCACAATTCCATGATGTGGGGCCCAATAGTTGGTCCAAGCCAATCGCTTCCCTCTTCGCGACCCCGCATGCCTCCTTGGTGTACACCATGCCCACATAATGAATTACGGTAATGGTTTGTACAAACCGTTAGATGTCAGAACTATCGTGGGACGTTGAGGGTTCCCACCCATATGCTGCATATCCTCTATGAATTACCAATTAATATACACGCTACGAGGATAACAGCCACGACCCGCACATCCGGCTTCATGCGAGAGGAAGAAGATACAGCTGACTTCTCCGTCCCATTCCAAATCTCAGGGTCAACGCGTAATATACGGCGCAAGAATCACTGGCGACATTGGTTGTTAAGTCCTAGGTGATATACTTCTGAACAGTGTTATTCCAACTGTCAGACTTAATAGATTAACTGATCACCCTGGATCAGTAATCAATAGTCCTCATTATTATTGAAAATAGTGTTTTCGGACCTTTTTCAAATACAGGTGAAGACAACATGGGATTTGTAAAATACTTTAAAGAAAATAAACAAAGGAAATGAGCAAGTGTGAACTTGCCTTTTGTGATTACAAGATTATGCACTCACGGTCTTCGAGTCAGTGTATAAGATCCAAAGTCTGAAATTAGCATCATTGGTCCGGTAAGGACTAATGTTTAAATAAGCAATATGATTTTATGCATAAATTATGTGATGCACGTTCTAAGCGCAAATCCTGGGAATAACGGTGTCCTAGGGTTTGGATTCCGAAAATGGTTTCTTTGGAATGTGTGGTCCTTTTAGATATGTTTCATAGTTGTACTTTTATTAGAGTTTATGAGTGGTTTTAAACAACACATATGTAGGAGTAAAGTATACATACTTATGACATACTAGCTAGGATTACTTATACCAGGTTTCTTATTTAAAGTGGCAAAAAGGATAACCTTCGAAGAAAAGGTTTCTCTTCTAAGGTCTAAACAAACTTTGTGGTTAGTTAGTGGTGGTTGATGTTATTTGTTTGCTCAAATGGTTTGGCTTGAGTTGCTTTATAGTTTAACTACTTCAGACCAAAGTTAACTATAAAACATATAATAATGCTTATAGTGTTATATTAAGATTTTGTAGACTAAAGTTAACTTTAAAGTATAGATAGTTTTGAAAGTATCGTACTTATACATTGGTATCTTGTATATCTGAAATGTGTTCTTTAAGTTACTTAAGAATGTTTATTCTATTCCTTGAGTAATGGTTTCTTGATTTGAGTATGGAGTAATATCATTTATCTTTTATAGATAATTGAGTATAGTTTATAAACCCAACATAATGTTACTTAACTACTAATGTATTTGTATAGTGTTGTAGTAGTTTTTGTAATTTGGTGATTAATATGGTTTAGAGAAGATTTGATTGTTCACAAGTTGTTCCTTAAGGACTTTATTATTAGTGGAATTCTTTTTAGAGATAATCTTCATTTAAGGTGTTAGATCCTTCTGAAATAAGAACATTTATAATGTTTTAAACCATTATGGTATTAGATTATTAATATTTAAGACTAATACTATTTATTAGACTTATTTAACTCATTTTAGGAATATTAATAAATTTTATTGATCTTAATATGAATTATTAATGAAGTAAATAAGTTTAAATTTGAGTTATTAAAATATTCAAAAAAATATTTGACTCACAAGGAGATTAGTAGATTTTTTAACATGTAAATAATATTTTTGTGATCATTTTGGTATGTCATATTTATTTTTGTGATTTATAAATAATAAGAAATGATTTTTATAATTCTTATTACTTTATAATTACTCAATAAATAATGAATATTTAATTAAGTCAAATAATAATACATGATTATAGTTTTAAATTGGAATTCTTATTTTTCTATGATTTTTTGGCATTTTACTTATATTATAAACATTTATTATTATAGGAATATGAATTATTAAAGTTTTATTACTTATAAAACTTTTATTAAATAATATTTATTTAAATAATCATCATAATAATATTTGATAAATGTTTAAGTTGTAGATTTTATTTTTCTATAAATTTTCATATATTATACACATTTTTCTGAATTATAAATCAAAAGTTATTAATTAAACAAGATTTAATTATTTATTTGATTTCTGGAATATTATTAATTGAATTATAACATTTTATTTATTTCTTAACAGAAAAATACTTTTTACACCACACTAAGAGCTAGCCCCAGTCAATGACCTGCGGGCCATTGTCCACCTCAGCTCCCAGGTTTAGAAATGCTTTTGCTACTGACCTTATCTCTACTCACTGTCGATGACATGCGGGCCCGGGGCCATGTCATCCACCACGCGAGGCAAAGACCAGTCAAACGAGCTGACGTGGATCGATCATGAGGTAAGCATGGCGTCAGCATCACCACCGCCATCGGTGACTGTCACCGGCGACGATCTACGGCACCCCAGCAAGCGGTGCTCAACAAAACTAGACCTACGGTGCGAATCCGCAAACGAAACTACGGTCCAGAGATTCGTATGCTTACCCTGATGACGATAGAGTGGTCGGCGAGGATAGGCGCGGTCGGAATCGAGCTTTCCGACAAGGATTCCGACGAAATGCTGCGAAGGGAAACGACCAAATTCACCCGCTCCGTGCTCCCCTTGATGCAAGCTTCTACCCAGAGGATCTACGGAGGAAGGCGCTTCTCCATGACGGCTTAGAATGGTGTGGGAAGATGTGGTTCAACGGCGAGAGGTGGCTCCGGTGAGCTAGGGTTTCGGTCTCGTTCGTATCTGAGAGGATAAGGAGAAATTGGAGATAGAGATGGAGGCAATGCATCGCAGTGGCCTTCTTATCCCCTCCTGGCAACGGCGGCGAGCTCCGCCAGCGAGCTGTCTGTGTGCGTGACGATGACGACGATGGTCGTTTTGCAGATAACGCCCTGACAATCTTTGCTTCTCAACCCATAGTCCTCCCCTGACCCCACTTGTCAGTCACAGATGAAAAAAGGACTGGGCTGGTTACTGAGCTGTTGTGGGCTGCACAGGGGCGTCAGATAGGTGTATCGTGTTGGGCTGCGACCAGGTTTGGTTTTTATTTGTTTTATCCTTTTTCTATTTTCTGTTTTCTTATTCAGATTTGAATTTGATTTATATATTTTGAATTTTTCTTTGCAGGACTTCTTTGCTGGACTATTTCAATAACACTAAAATATAGTTAGTATTCTGGGTCAATTTCTTTATTAAATATTTTGTATTGTATTCCTAGTATTTTCTTAATATATGAACCCTTTTTAATATTTGTAAAATCTCTTCCTATTATTTTACTTTCCTCTTTTAGTTATGGATTTATTGAATGATATAAGAGTGTGGATTTGCTGCCCAGGGGGATAGCTGCCCCCCAAGCAGCACCGTACGGTTCGTGCCAAGATCTACACAACCACTAGGCTGTCAAATGACATGGTGCCAATGGAGTGGTGTTAATGGTTTATTAAGCGGTCCTCTCTACTGGCAGGCTTGTCAGTGCTCTATATGTACATACCTTATTTATTCATGCGTCCCTGCAGTGCGTGGAATACTGTGTTTGAATTATTTTGCTAGGTCCACGACTTCATTGTACTGACTCTGCGCTGGATGAAAAGACAACTGATAGAAGGTAGCGCTAGCTAGCTCAAGCAGGTAATAAGCATACGTAGGCAGCCTTATGTTAGAGGGACTTACTTCGGATCGCCTTCAGATGTATGCTTACTAGATTATCGGAAGACCGATGATTTTCTTGACATGATGATTATCGGAAGAAGTGATGTATCGCAAAGATTGTATCATTAGCACGCCATCAACATGCATTGTTTACACCAATTATATAAAACACGCACTACTGAACACCTACCTGGGTCAAGCGAAATTATCTACTCCACTAGCATGCTTCTGCCATATGGTGGCCATGCATGCTTCCAGACAAAATTATCTATTAGCACTAGCTGCTTCTGCCATGCATGCGGTGGCCATGAATGCTTACAAAAAATCAAAACCTGCAACTGTCGTATCAGTCCATGTGAATCAAACAACAAAATACACGTATATTGAGGAGATATTTTCTCCATGTACCGTGTTAGCTTTTGAAAATATTTTTACTGTGACCTGTTAGCTTTATTACAGACTGCTTAATGATACTGCTTATCTTAAGGTTACTACGCACGTATCTCAGCGCATAACATGGCGTGCATTCAGGAGGGGGCAGCTATCCCCCTAGGCACCAGACTATTAACCATGATATAATCTTATTTGCTTATCAACTTAATTTTAGTTAGCTCATATTTTGAATAGAACTTTTATATGTGTAATGATCCTATATCTTTATTTAATGTGTAAAAGACATTGATATAGTGATTACTACCCCCATTAATTTAGAAAATGTCAATGTATCTATTTTATTATGATAAGTAAGGGGTTTAGGATTTAAATTATGATTACTACTCTTGGCTTTAGGGTTTTATATAAGCTTAGATTCCTTTTAAGAGTCAAGATTTAATGGCTGAGCATATTGCCTTATATATATAGTATTTGATGAAATCTTCCATTTTAATAGGAATTTGTAATTAGAGTGTTTTATAGAAGTGAATATACTTAAGCATATATAGTTATGATGGTTGGAATTAACAGAGATGTGCTTATGTAATTTGCTATAGGAAAATATTTCTATAAAGTGTTATACATCAGATGATGGGTCAATGGTATAAGATGGATATTATGTTTGGGTTGAGATTTAGAGTTGATTGCTTACCAAGATTAAATAGGAAAATGATTTATAACATATAACTATATTTCACAATCTTGGATCTCTAATTAAGGAATTCCTTTCCTAAATATAATACCTCTTTCTATCCATCACCATGGTTAGTTTGATGGACTTACTTATTAAAATCTTATTATTCAATATATCATTCTTCTAAACTTATGTATGAATCCAATGAGTTTGGTACAAAGGCACTTCATAGCTTTCTCATATCCTTGCTTGGTTATATTTACTATTATACTGTTGTTAATCTTCCATCCAACTAGTAATTCCTTCAAACTCTACTCCCAAACTTCCTTAATCCTCCATCACTAATCTTTCTCTAAAGTAAACTATCCTTAAATATGAGTAACACCAATTTTATGACTCTATGCTACACTAGCTTTAGTTGAATAACACCATCTTATAAGTACTTAACCCTCATGACTTACACTTCAATCCCTGAATTATATTTATGTGGTTTGCAAAGACTTCTCTAGGATCACTTATCTTTACTAAGGTTCCAATCATGTTCTACCCACCAGTATTACCTATACTAAATATAAGCATTCCATGTTGGTGGCCAAAACATTACCATTATAATACTTTAATCATTTATTACTGAAGTTATTAGTTGGCTAATCAGGTCTTTATCAATCCTACCTTTTATTGTCTGGAAATTATATTCTTAGTATCTTATATTGGATTAAGGTTATTAATGGACTATGCCCTCATTAGAAGATTTGAGTAGATATTCTGATAAGATCAAATAATAGATCAAATACTAATAGTTAAAGAAGTTGTGAATCAATGGGAAATTATCCAACATTGATGAACAACAGATATTGAGATAAGTTCCATAAAGATTGTATAGAAAGAAAGATATATATATAGTGGATAATCTTGACTTAATCTCTTTCCAACTCCATCTCATCAAAAGAGTTTTTTTAAGGTTAGGTGTTACTATGATACTCAAAATGTATGCAGATGGGATTTAAGATATAGTGGTTACATTCTTATTATTTGTTTTATATCCTTGACTTGGTACTTATTAGTGATTATAATGAATTCTATAACATGATCACCTAATGATCAAATATAATTCACATTATATTAAGGTTTAACTTATAGTACATTTGAGCTACCCTTAGATCAAATCTCTCTTACCCAAAATGAGATTTTAACAAAGGTCTTATTGAAACTTACCGCAGTCAACTTGATGATCTACTTCAATTCCATCAAGCTAAAAGAAGCTTCAATTACTTTGACAAGTTTTGTTTAAAAGCGCGAAAATTATTCGAATTTTCTATGCATGAATGCAATGCACAGATCTAGGTTCAACTTATTTCTAGGATCTAATGCTGGGATGTTACAGACTCTCCCCCTTAAAATAAACTTCGTCCTCGAAGTTCGCAAACTCTCATGTTTCGGAGTAAGAAATTGTCTTGTAGTGGTTACTACATTCTCCACGTCATGATGACCTTAAATGGAATTAATTGGAGTATTCCATAACCTGATTAAATATCCTCATTCAATTCTTTTCCTTGAATCATCAAACTTCATTACTATTTTAAGTACAGTTTAGAGGTTCTCACTTCCATAAGTTTTTAAGTTTCTATATACGCATTTTAATATTCAATAGACTATCTTACTATTCCTGTCATTATATAGTTGATACTGGTATTCCTTCCAAGATTGGATTTGAACTCAATTTGTCCATACCCATTGGAATTTTTCATTCTCGACACTTGTTTAATTAGGGTTCTATATTACTTCTTAAGGTTACTTAAAAGTTGTTTCTTTTTAAATTTGATTGTTTAAATGTATCCTTCATCACCCTCAAGTTTATACCTTCTTAAGATTTTTAAATAACTTTTCTTTATTACCTATAATATTTTCTTCAACTTTCATTCCTAATGTTTACTCTCCCCTTAAGTTTTACTAATAGTTTTGAAACTCCATACATAGAAACCATTGATTCTTGAACTAAAATGTTGGTTCCTGTTCAGTTTATTTTTTACTGGTTTAAGGTCCAATGAAAGATTATACGGTGCATCCACATAGTTGTGGATCTCCGAAGCAAATCTTTCAGCACTAAATGTCGTACTTACTATTGGGGCATTCTTGCTGAATAAACTGGACCTTGCAAAGCATCTTGCCAAGCGATCGTCTTCAAATCTGTTAAACTTTCTTAGGTCTTACTTAACGCAACTTTTAATAAGATTTGGTTAACTATTTCAACCAAATACCAGTTGCAGACAAAATACCAACTGTGGATTTGTTACTAGCTATAGATCAAATACCAGATGCGGATTACTACCAGCTGCGAACCGTCCTAGGGTGTGTGTATTACCCTATGGTTTCTCACATACCTCTCACATTCTCTCAGAATTGTCAGAGTTTGAATACCATTTTGGTTCCAAAGCTAACTATTTGTACTTATTCATGATACTTCCATGAACTTGGTACAACTATTCCATTACTTCTTAGTAGTATTACCCACTTTGATTAAACTTTAATTTTATTATTTCTTGTGGATCCCTACATCTTCTATACCCAACTTTTTTCTTGGGTTTGGCTAGGAATAATTTATGCTCTACCTATTATCCAAGTGGTGTTAACACTCCTTATATCTTGCTTCTTCCTTCTAGTAATTCTTCCTTTTTGATCTTTGAAATCGTCGCTCCCTTACACGAATTTCCATTCCTATCTAGGTCTATATCATCAAGTAATAACTGGGTGTTACATCATGCATTTCCACACCTAATTAAACTTCATGTACAGATCTAGTCAATCAAGAAGAATCCAAAAAGATTCAAAAGTCAATAAACAACAAAACATATACCATGTATTACACATAGGTTTTAAATAATTTACAAATGTACTGGATGTTCCCACGGTTTTCTCCAAACCTATTTACACAACTATCTTACAAGAACTTCTTGCTCTTGTGGATATATTCTCACTTATTTCGGCAAACTCTTCAAACTACATTACGCCTTACCCTCTATGTACATTATTCAAGCCCGCATCCCTTGGGATGTTGTTTCTCTCTCACTTTCATCTTCCTCTAGTGCTTCCTAGAGTTCCGTCCATGGTGACGTGAAGTTCTACGACTGCCTTCTGGAGCGTAAGAGCATCCAGGAGGTGCGTAATCTTGATTAGAAGTACCGAGACTGAGATTAGTCATTGAAAAATGACTGGAGTTGGCGTAATCTTCCACCGAATAGTTCGGGTTTTCAGGCAACGCTTCCTCATAGTAAGTTCGTTCCTTAGCTTTTTCTTGGATCCAGTCATATATATTGGTATAGTAGATATTGGAGTACTCTTCTAAGTTGATTGGATTCGTATTACCCCCATATGGTCCATAAGGCTCTCTATGGTTATAATTGGTCTCTTATTCAATACCTGCATCACAAGGTATAGGATTCCCTATGGTCTTACCTTGAGATTCTATTTCCCATCCATACTTGTTAGGCTCAGGTTTATTTGGAATAACTTTATTCCATTCTTGTTGTTCGGAATTGTACTTGGTTCATAGGTCTTCAGGTGTCTTGAAATCATTCTGGTAATAGGCATAATTTTCTGAGTTTGGGTCATCAAACTCAGTTTCTTCAAACACCTCTCCTAAAGGTATGTATTTGGGATGCCTAGCTTCTTTATATAAATTCTTCCTACGTGTCATTGCTTTATCAGGATCAGTAAAATCCTCCATGACCGTATCCATCTCCTGAACTAAGACTTGGTGAGTGTTATGATAAGTGTTTAGCAAAGATCAATAACGATCCATATACTCTACAGTTAGAGTAGGTTCAGCTTGGACTAAGGTAGAGTGATCTAACTCATGCTTTGAGTTTGAGGTTTCATGTGGTATAATGGTGTGAGTACTACCTTCTAGAGTTTGAGATTTATGCTCTCGGATCATGGTTATGGATGCTGCTATGGCAATCTAATATGCAGATGCCATGCACCTAGCCTCTCCTGCTGGCATTTCTCCCTTAAGTCCTAACTTTTTGGGTAACATGATCATGACACGGTATTTAGCTAATACCTGCCCATCATAGTAACTGTAAATCTTGACCAAAACTCTTGATTCACATTCCAAACTCCATAGAAGTTGTCGGAGATTGTTTGTCTAATCCCCTCCGTAGTCATCCAACGTCCTATTCATCACTTGAACATTCCGGGGTGGATACTGAGGTGCCATGTGGAACTGTGGATAAGAAATTATCATCAGTCACATAGAGTTAAAACTCTTGGGGAATGATTGGAATTGCAATCATATAAAAGAGTTATCGCACTAGTAACATAACAGGATTATTCTCAAGTGAATATCCCTCATATCACTAGAGAACTCTTCATTATTGCTAGGATGTGTCCTACAGGTTCTACCCATTTACTAGGTCTCCAACCTAAGGTCAAAGCATATGCTCTGATACCAAATGCGGTGACCCAGCATACCACTGCATGATGTAGTATACTATAGTCGTTGACATAACACCAATGAAACACCGTTCACTAGTATTACATCCCTCAGAATGGCACAACAGAAACACAGCGGGTCCAATACATGACTAAAGGTTACAACTCACTCTTTACATAAGATCTAGAGAACACTTTAGGTTTAAGAGAGAGAGAACTTCTTTATGAAGAAGAATCAAAGATAAATAACACAAAACTATTATACTATTAAACCTAGTATTTAATTAAGGAATTGGCATTGCTGCTATTGCAACGCACTACAGAGATAGGTTCTTTGGCTAGAGATTTTATTTCTATCTAATCAGTAACTTCTTCTTCACTTGAGTTGAGGTATATGTTGTCTTCCTTGTCTTCATTGAAGAGCTTTAGCTGGTCTTGATAAGTCCTGGAGCATATCTTGATGCAGACATCGTTTTAATGGCTTCAGAATCTAGCAAGGGTTAAGAACATACTTTGAGTATGAGCGTACTCAACAAATTCACTAGAAAAGGAGTGTTTGATGCACTATAAGTACAACCACAGACCGTAGGTCGTAGACAATGCAAGTTTTCATAAACATTTCTTCAAAGATTGCTTTTATTCTGAAAATCTATGTCCGTCAGCCTTCACGGGTTTACTAGAACTTTCATGGAGTTCCTTTCCCGCCGCGTTCGTAGCTCCTTCCCGGAACAGAGAGTAACAAGTTACAGTTCTTACACTTTGAAGAGGTGCATCACTTTACCCATGAGAGATCAACTCTTTGTTGCACAACCAGGCAGCTTATTCCTATCCACAATTCCATGATGTGGGGCCCAGTAGTTGGTCCAAGCCAATCATTGCCCTCTTCGCGACCCCGCATGCCTCCTTGGTGTACACCATGCCCACATAATGAATTACGGCAATGGTTTGTACAAACCGTTAGATGTCAGAACTATCGTGGGACGTTGAGGGTTCCCACCCATATGCTGCATATCCTCTACGAATTACCAATTAATATGCATGCTACGAGGATAACATCCACGACCTGCACGTCCGACTTCATGTGAGAGGAACAAGATACAACTGACTTCTCCGTCCCATTCCAAATCTCATGGTCAACATGTAATATACGACGCACGAATCACTAGCGATATTGGTTGTTAAGTCCTAGGTGATATAGTTCTGAACAGTGTTATTACAACTGTCAGAATTAATAGATTAACTGATCACCCTGGATCAGTAATCAATAGTCCTCATTATTATTGAAAATAGTGTTTTCGGACATTTTTCAAATGCAGGTGAAGACAACACGGGATTTGTAAAATACTTTACAAAAAATAAACAAAGGACATGAGCAAGTGTGGACTTGCCTTTTGTGATTGCAAGATTATGCACTCACGGTCTTCGAGTCAGTGTATAAGATCCAAAGTCTGAAATCAGCATCATTGGTCCGGTAAGGACTAATGTTTAAAGAAGCAATATGCTTTTATGCATAAATTATGTGATGCACGTTCTAAGCGCAAATCCTGGGAATAACGTTGTCCTAGTGTTTGGATTCCGAAAATGGTTACTTTGGAATGTGTGGTCCTTTTAGATATGTTTCATAGTTGTACTTTTATTAGAGTTTATGAGTGGTTGTAAACAACACATATGTAGGAGTAAAGTATACATACTTATGACATACTAGTTAGGATTACTTATACCAGGTTTCTTATTTAAAGTGGCAAAAAGGATAACCTTCAAAGAAAAGGTTTCTCTTCTAAGGTCTAAACAAACTTTGTGGTTAGTTAGTGGTGGTTGATGTTATTTGTTTGCTCAAATGGTTTGGCTTGAGTTGCTTTATAGTTAAACTACTTCAGACCAAAGTTAACTATAAAACATATAATAATGCTTATAGTGTTATATTAAGATTCTGTAGACTAAAGTTAACTTTAAAGTATAGATAGTTTTGAAAGTATCGTACTTATACATTGGTATCTTGTATATCTGAAATGTGTTCTTTAAGTTACTTAAGAATGTTTTTTTGTTCCTTGAGTAATGGTTTCTTGATTTGAGTATGGAGTAATATCATTTATCTTTTATAGATAAGTGAGTATAGTTTATAAACCCAACATAATGTTACTTAACTACTAATGGATTTGTATAGTGTTGTAGTAGTTTTTGTAATTTGGTGATTAATATGGTTTAGAGAAGATTTGATTATTCACAAGTTGTTCTTTAAGGACTTTATTATTAGTGGAATTCGTTTTAGAGATAATCTTCATTTAAGGTTGTAGATCCTTCTGAAATAAGAACATTTATAATGTTTTAAACCATTATTGTATTAGATTATTAATATTTAAGACTAATACTATTTATTAGACTTATTTAACTTATTTTAGGAATATTAATAAATTTTATTGATCTTAATATGAATTATTTATGAAGTAAATAAGTTTAAATTTGAGTTATTAAAATATTCAAATTTTTTTATTTAACTCAGAAGGAGATTAGTAGATTTTTCAACATGTAAATAATATTTTTGTGATCATTTTGGTATGTCATATTTATTTTTGTGATTTATAAATAATAAGATATGATTTTTATAATTCTTATTACTTTATAATTACTTAATAAATAATAAATATTTAATTAAGTGAAATAATAATACATGATTATAGTTTTAAATTGGAATTCTTATTTTTCTAAGATTTTTTGGTATTTTACTTATATTATAAACATTTATTATTATAGGAATATGAATTATTAAACTTTTATTACTTATAAAACTTTTATTAAATAATATTTATTCAAATAATTATCATAATAATATTTGATAATAAGTTTAAGTTGTAGATTTTATTTTTTTATAAATTTTCATATATTATACACATTTTTCTGAATTATAATTCAAAAGTTATTAATTAAACAAGATTTAATTATTTATTTGATTTCTGGAATATTATTAATTGAATTATAACATTTTATTTATTTCTTAACAGAAAAATACTTTTTACACCACACTAAGAGCTAGCCCCAGTCACTGACCTGCGGGCCATTGTCCACCTCAGCTCCCAGGTCTAGAAATGCTTTTGCTACTGACCTTATCTCTACTCACTGTCGATGACATGCGGGCCCTGAGCCATGTCATCCACCATGCGAGGCAAAGACCAGTCAAACGAGCTGACGTGGATCGATCATTAGGTAAGCATGGTGTCAGCATCACCACCGCCGTCGGTGAGTGGTCACCGGGCGACGATCTACGACACCCCAGCAAGCGAAATAGATCTAGTTCGAATCAGCGTGACCTACTGAACCTAATAGTGGCAGCGCCGCTCGGAAATGATCATCGGAGGGTCATCGACGACGAGCTACTGTGGCGGCCAGCGGCGGTGCTCAACAAAACTAGACCTACGGTGTGAATCCGCAAACGAAACTACGGTCTAGAGATGCGTATGCTTACCCTGATGACGATATAGTGGTCGACGAGGACAGGCGCGGTCAGAATTGATCTTTCCGACGAGGATTCCGACGAACTGCTGCAAAGGTAAACGAACAAATTCACTCGCTCCGGTGCTCCCCTTGATGCAAGCTTCTACCCAGAGGATCTATGGAGGAAGGCGCTTCTCCATGACGGCTCAGAATGGTGTGGGAAGACGTGGTTCGACGACAAGAGGTGGCTCCGGTGAGCTAGGGTTTTGGTCTCGTTCGTATCTGAGAGGATAAGGAGAAATTGGAGATAGAGATGGAGGCAACGCATCGCGGTGGCCTTCTTATCCCCTCCTGGCATTGGCGGCGAATATCTTGGCGCAATGACGGCGATGACGGCATCGGGCGGCGGCGAGCTCCGCTAGAGAGTTGTCTGTTAGCGTGACGATGACGACGATGGTCGTTTTGCGGATAACCCCCTGACAATCTTTGCTTCTCAAACCGCAGTCCTCCCCTGACCCCACTTGTCAGTCACAGACGAAAAAAGGACTGGGTTGGTTACTGGGCTGTTGTGGGCTGCACAGGGGCGTCAGATAGGTGTATCGTGTTGGGTTGCGACTAGGTTTGGTTTTTATTTGTTTTATCCTTTTTCTATTTTCTGTTTTCTTATTCAAATTTGAATTTGATTTATATATTTTGAATTTTTCTTTGCAGGACTATTTCAATAACACTAAAACATAGTTAGTATTCTGGGTAAATTTCTTTATTAAATATATCTTATTGTATTCCTAGTATTTTCTTAATATATGAACCCCTTTTTAATATTAGTAAAAGCTCTTCCTATTATTCAATATATCATTCTTCTAAACTTATGTATGAATCCAATGAGTTTGGTACAAAGGCACTTCATAGCTTTCTCATATCCTTGCTTGGTTGTATTTACTATTCTACTGTTGTTAATCTTCCATCCAACTAGTAATTCCTTCAAACTCTACTCCCAAACTTCCTTAATCCTCCATCACTAATCTTTCTCTAAAGGAAACTATCCTTAAAGATGAGTAACACCGATTTTATGACTCTATGCTACACTAGCTTTAGTTGAATAATACCATCTTATAAGTACTTAACCCTCATGACTTACACTTCAATCCCTGAATTATATTTATGTGGTTTGCAAAGACTTCTCTAGGATCATTTATCTTTACTAAGGTTCCGATCATGTTCTACCCACCAGTATTACCTATACTAAATATAAGCATTCCATGTTGGTGGCCAAAACATTACCATTACAATACTTTAATCATTTATTACTGAAGTTATTAGTTGGCTAATCAGGACTTTATCAATCCTACCTTTTATTGTCTGGAAATTATCTTCTTAGTATCTTATATTGGATTAAGGTTATTAATGGACTATGCCCTCATTAGAAGATTTGAGTAGATGTTCTGATAAGATCAAATAATAGATCAAAGACTAATAGTTAAAGAAGTTGTGAATCAATGGGAAATTATCCAACATTGATGAACAACAGATATTGAGATAAGTTCCATAAAGATTGTATAGAAAGAAAGATATATATATATATATATATATATAGTGGATAATCTTGACTTAATCTCTTTCCAACTCCATCTCATCAAAAGAGTTTTTTAAGGTTAGGTGTTACTATGATACTCAGAATGTATGTAGATGGGATTTAAGATATAGTGGTTACATTCTTATTATTTGTTTTATATCCTTGACTTGGTACTTATGAGTGATTATAATGAATTCTATAACATGATCACCTAATGATCAAATATAATTCACATTATATTAAGGTTTAACTTATAGTACATTTGAGCTACCCTTAGATCAAATCTCTCTTACCCAAAATGAGATTTTAACAAAGGTCTTATTGAAACTTATCACAGTCAACTTGATGATCTACTTAAATTCCATCAAGCTAAAAGAAGCTTCAATTACTTTGACAAGTTTTGTTTAAAAGCGCGAAAATTATTCGGATTTTCTATACATGAATGCAATGCACACATCTAGGTTCAACTTATTTCTAGGCTGTAATGCTGGGATGTTACATCTGAGGAGCAAAGTACGGATGCTTTAGTGGAATGAAGTGGGCGTACTTTGTTAATCTGTCCATGACGACGATGATTGTATTTGCCCCTTTTGACGCTGGCATCCCTTCAACGAAATCAATTGTGCAGTCCCACCAAGCTCCCATGGGTATCAAAAGTGGTTGGAGCAGACCTTGCGAACGCACTGTTAAACAAACTCCGTCACTGTGGTTTTCATGCCCGGACAGGTGAACAGGTGCTTGAGCCGATGGTATGTCACCTGGATGCCAGAGTGGCCTCCAATGGCGCTGGCGTGAAACGTCGATATGAGATTTGTCAAGAGTGCTGAATTTTCTCCTAGCTAGATGCGCTCGTGATAGTGAATCAAACCTTGATGTAGATCATAGCCATGCTCGTCAGGACTTGCTATTGAAAGTTCCTACGCATCCGGTTCTGTGACATATCAATTTGTGATTTCTTGGAGCCACACCGGTTGCACAGTGGAGCAATCATGGATCGCCATGACATGTCCAATACGATATAGAGATTTTGTCGCCTGATTTTTTGCTCATTTGCGATACACAATCTTGAATTGAAGGCCCGTGAGACGAGCCATTGCTTTCTTCTGCAGTGGCATTTGTAGATTCTGATCTTCTAGATAGTAGAGGACATGGTGATCTGTTTTGATCACAAATTTGTCATGATGTAAGTATTGACACCATCGTTCAACTGACATCAACAGCGCGAGAAATTCTTTCTCGTATATGGACAACTGGTGATGCGTATGACCCAATGGAATCCTCAAAAAGGCCACTAAATATTTGTCTTGCATAAATACAACTCTGATGCCCATATCACACACATCCATTTTCACAACGAACTTCTTGTCGAAGTTGGGAAGTTGAAGCACCGGGGTTGACACCATGGCCCCTTTCAGAGCTAGGAAGGAAGCAGTAGCTTGACCAGTCCACTCAAATGCATTTTTTTCAATAGTTTTATGAGGGTACGGGCAATAATTTCATAGTTTATAATGAATTTTATGTAATTAATACCCCGTCAGACCCAGAAATCCTCTAAGTTTAGTGACTGTAGTAGGTTGAGGCCATATTGAACCATTGCCTCTATCTTTTTTGGGTCATTTGCCCCCCCCCCCCATTTACTGAGATTATGTGCCCTAAATATTCCAAGCTATTGCACGCAAAGGAGCACTTATTATATTTCACATATAGCTTGTGCTGTCTCAGATACCTCTATAGTATGTTACATGTGTTCAGGGACAGTGGAGTTGTAGATGATTATATCGTTCATGAAGGCAATCACTCGTTGCTAGAAAAAAGGAGCTAGTACCATGTTCATCACGCATTGGAAGGTGGCTGGTACATTGCAGAGCCCAAATGGCATGACATGAAATTGATAATGTCCTTAATGGGTTTTAAATGTTGTTTTATGCTCATCACTGGGAAGCATCCGAATCTGATGGTATCATGCACGTATATCCAACTTGGAGAAGATTTTGACACCAGCTAGCTCATCCAGGAGATCATCGATCACCGGCATAATAGGGAAGGTGTTCTTAACTTTCAGCGTGTTCAGTCCGCTACACCCGCTACACCAGTAGGATAGGAAAGCATACGGTGATATGTTAGGTATAATGAAACATGCTTCTAGCATGGATTTCACCTGCTTGTCGATCTCATCTTTATGAGCAGGAGAGTAGCGATATGTCCTGGCATTTACATGTGTTGCATCATGTTGCAACAGAATGTCATAATCATAGGGTATCTCTGGTGGTAATTCTATTGGAGCAGCAAAGACATCAGTGAACTGCTGTGGTACAGCTTGAATATCTACTTTGATTGGTTCTTGCTGAGATTCAGTGGTTGGCTACACTAAGGCCAATAGACCACACCTCATTTCCTTTGTACTACTTTATCATCTGTTCAATTGGCTTTTCCTTGATAATTGTGTATGTTGGTGTTGAAATGTTTTTCCTTATTATCTGTTGCACTAAGATCCGGCAGTTCTTCCGTGGTCCCGCCTAGATTAGATCCAAACGAAGGTAGAACTCGGGCAGCGCTCCGGTGTCGTAGTAGAAAGGGAACACCCGCACTAGGGTTTGATTCCATGCCATGGAGGAGGGAGGAAGATAGGGAGACAATGATGGTGCACCGGCGACGCGCGGCGCACGACGAAGGGCGGCAGCTAGGGTTTGAAGGCGACGACGGTGTTGTGGCTTGTGGAGGCAAAGGCCACAACTTGAGTGCCTCTTGGGGTGCCTCTTGGGGTGCCCCTTTGTGCCCTTTTATGGGTAGAAAGGCCCCTTGGATCTTCCTTGACCCAGCCCTAAAGTTTGGGAGAGTTCAGGTAGGTGTAGGTCAATCCAAACCTAGTCAAAAATAGTTTCCTTTTGCAAGTCCGAATTTGACTAGAGTATATTTCCTTGCCCGTTACGGCAACGTGGATGCACCTATTATGGAACCTTACGGACATCCTAAGAAGACCCGGGTCACCCCGGTACCTTTCGGAATCTTCCATAACCTTATAAAAACTTCCGCTCCTTCAAAACCTTCATATATGTCCGGAACCATTCTAGACACACCCGAAACCATTCGAGACACTTTCGGGATCATCCGGGACCTCTCGGAACCATTCTGAGACCATCTGAGGCACTCTCAGAACTCTTCTATCATCTCATTATTGCTCAAAACGTATTTAAAATACTCTCGACAATATTCCAAACACCTCTGATATATTCCGAGACACTTCGAACATCTTCGGAATTACTTCTCTACTAAATATTCATTCACACTCATATTCTAAACGCCATTGAACTATTAAGTGTGTGTAACACCCTGACCTCTTTGGACCAGCGGCTGTCACTCCTGGCAGCTCAATAGGATCTCTAGACTAACCCTACAGACCAACACTAGTCTTTTCTACGCACTTTGTCCTCACTCGTGTGCACTCGGTATCCACTATCCAGTCGGTCACCCATCCTCAAATTGCTCTAGGCCAAGCATGCTTAACCTTAGAGTTCTTTTTAGGTGAGCTTCCGAAAAAGAAGTTGCAACTTGTTGGTATGGGTATACTATCAATCCTATTAAGCCATGCACCAGGGTCTTACAGTGTGTGACCCTATGGGTTCGGATATTTGCAGACATGTCTGAAACTCATTTCGCGACAATGATTATTATTGGCGTCTTGATACACGTAGTAACCCTCGCAAATAACATGAAGATCTTTATCGTGTGAACCGTTGTATTATGTATGATACATACCGTAATTCTTCGTTGATACTTTACATTGCCCGAGATAAAACACTAAGTTATTCTTGTTACCTCGCATGTATTCTTTACTCATACCACACTATCTATGTTCATGTGTGCAACAACTTGATCATATGTCTGGATAAACGATGACAAACATAATAGTACATGAGTGGGCCTAGAGGGTATCTCTCCATAGTCAGGAATATCAATTCCTGCAAGCACCCCATGTGAATAATTGGCTACCATCCGGTAAGAGCAAGTATCAACTTTATGATTACTCCGTTAAGAGCAACGTTTGAAAAATCTTGCCACGTCCATATTGTACCCAAGTTCACATGTGTCTCACGGTCAAACAATCTTTAGTAAATGTAATACATTGTTTATGAGAAACTACCGATAACAATATTGATGAGATGTTTCACGGTATATCATGTTGGGTCAATCCATCGTCGTTGTTCTCCCAAAAACTCCATGAAGGAAATATGCCCTAGAGACAAATAATAATATTGATTATTAGTATATTTCATAAAGTTTATGATTAAATTTTATATTATGCTATAATTGTATTGAATGGAAATGCCAATGCACGTGTGATATACAAACAACCAGGAGTTCATTGGTCAACGGATGATCAAGGTTTCCACCCGGCGCTAGCCACTGGTTACCACCACCGGGGCTGGGGGGCACCCTGCGGGCGCCATCGATGCTTGCTGGGCGCTGGTCATGGTGGCGGCCCACCCCAGCCTCAGCTGCCTCCTCCTGCCGCTGGGCCGGCTCCGGGTGGCCCACACGGGTTTACCTAGGGTGCAACCGGCGGGGGAGCTCGGTATTTGCCCATGTTTTTAGCCCCACATGGGGCAACTAAGGTGGAGGGAGCCCCTCCCCCCGCCTATATATATAGGTGCCCATAGGAGTATTAAAAACACACCAGAAAATACATAAAAGGTCTGTGTAGCCTATCTCTTCTCTCTCTCTTGTGACTGTGGGCCCCTTGTTAGGGCTGTGCGAGCGAGGAGTTCTTCACCGCGGAGCGCCGTCGTGCTGCGGGATTTGGAGCTAGGAGATCTACTTCTGCAATCTCGGTTGGATCGAAGAGAAGCGGGCTCGTCATCAAGCACCTTACGTGTGTGATTTCCTCGGGTGGCTCCGTGCTTTCTGTGCTATGAGTTGTCGGGGCCGTTGGACTTCGTGACCTTGAGGTCAGCATCAGAACAACTTCATCAACCACGTTCCTCACAGTACGTTAAGTGCGCTCGGTCTTCAAAGGTATGAATACTGTATCCCCTCCCGTTATTGCATTACTAGTAGATATATCCTGGCATTAGGGTTTCGTTCGTAGGAAATTTTTGGTTTTCTGCCCTCGAACCCCAACACTCCAATCTTATATATCACCAGAAACTACACAATACATTGTCATTTTTCCCATAGATAGGAAACCAAGACTATCAATGATACATGAATTAGTCTTACAGGTGAGACTAGGGATATCTAAATGGTGTTTATGATTCCACACATGTATTAGGGTTTTCCTCCAAATACTTATTATTTAGAACTGATACAATTATAGCACATAATAATAAAATTAATCATGAACTTGAATTATGGAATAATACAATTTATTATTGCCTCTAGGGCATATTTTCATCAGTCTCCCACTTGCACTAGATTCAATAATCTAGTCAATCTTTCAGCAGTTAACACTTATGCCATACCGGTGTCCTTCATGCTTTGCATGTGGTAAACTTTCTCAACGGATATGACAAGTTCAAGTCCGTGTATATTTGTATATATTTGTATCTTCACGCATCACTCATTTTTTAATGAGATGGCATTTGTATATGTTTGGTAAACTAGTGGGACCTTAGTTCATCGGCTGAAACTATGTGTCCTCTATTGTCTCACAATAGATCTTTATAGTACTAGAACACTCAGAACTACACTAAGTTCAAAATGAACCTTTTGACTCATAATGCCCTCCTTTGTTGTTGTCATGACAACGATATACTCAGATTTTCATAGTAGTATCTGTCACAATATTTAAATTTGGAACTCAACCAAATCCAACATGGAATTTACTTCCATTCCACTACGCCACCTTATATAATTCACGTAGTCTAATTGTGATAAAAAATTATTTGTATATGTAACAATACGAATATCGATGTAACACCTTACAATAAATCGTTCGTCACTTATGCATACAAACATATACTTACTATTGTCATGTGATCATCATATGTATCACTCTAGTATATGCCCATAACATTTTATAGCATAAGACATATCTGGTTATGTATATATCATGGTGTACATGACTGATATAATTGTCCAGGCGGTTTTACTCATCAAGTATCAAAACACTTGATTCTTGCTTCAACCTCTTCCATACAGCAAGAACTCTTTCTTGTCGTCTCCATATTGAACAAATTCAATATTCATCTATGTACTTTGACATAACTATATTAGGAGCCTTAATCTATCTATCTATATATATATTGATTTCCAATATTTCCGTTTTTTCCTAAGACTTTCACACAATTATAATTTTAGTGAAATCTTACTTGTGTCAAGAAAAGATACATCATTTCCAATCAACGACATGTCATCCATATAAAGTATTATAAATATGTTTTAGCGCTCCCACTTAATTTTTTGTAAACATACAAGCATCTTCACCGTTTCTGATGAAACCAAATCTTTCAATTTCATCAAAGTGAAGATTCCAACTCCGTGATGCCAGCTTCTACCAATGAAGTTTACACCCATTTATAGCATCCTTCGAACTAACAAATCCCTTTCAGTCGTGTCAATACACGTTCTAGGTTAATACTCCTTGAAAGGAACTTTGTTTTGTTATTCAGCTACCATATATTGTGACTATGTAGTGGTTACTAGGATAATCCCAATAGACTTAAGCATCTCTATGGAAGATCTAGTCTTATCGTTGTCAATTCTTTGAACTTTGTTGTAAACTCCTTTTCAACAAGTCGAGCTTCTATGGATGTGAACATCCACATCTATCTATTTATAGATCCATATACGTTCGATAGTCTTAATGCCTTTCGGAGGGTCTACCAAGTATTAAAACTTGATTATCGTACATGGATACTGTCCTGTATTTTATGGCGCCTAGACGTTTAACGGGGTCGGGGCCCATCATTGCTTCTTTGTAGTTGGTTCATCATTGTCCAACAATAATGTTTCATCCTCAAATCCTACTATTTGTGTACAAAGTTTACCCAACCTATTTGGTTCAATAGGAACTTCGATTTTTAGGACTACAACATTTTGTAGACGCGGGATCCTCAGGCACCATAGCCGTCTCCGAAACACTTTCCGGTACTGTGCTACTTTGCACATCTTGCTTAGATTCAATAACCTGATCAAGTTCTATTGTCCTCCCACTCAAAAACTTTCACGAGGAACTTCTTTCTCGATAAATATGCCAAACTTGGTGATAAACACTTCTGTCTTTTGCTTTCAAGGTAGAAGGAATCCCCAAATGTTACCAAGGGATAACCTATAAAGACACATTCATCCTATTTTAATTTGTAAATAATTTACTTATGCCTAGCATGCCAAAATTTAAGAAAAGACATCTTTGGGTTTGAACCCATGCCATAACTCATATGGTGTCATTTTAACGGATTATGATGGCGAACTATTCGGTGTAAAGTGGTAGTCTCTAAAGCATAATCCAAAAAAATATAACGACAATTTTTATTTGTTTCATCATAGATCCAATCATGTCAAACAAGGTTTGATTAGATCTCAAGAACACTCCACACTCTTGTGGTGTTTCGAGTGGTGCAAGTTGTGGATCAATTCCGCAACTCTTTAGATACTTGCTAAACTCATAACTAAAATATTTTTCCTCTATGATCCAATCATAGACTCTTGATTTTCTTGTTACATGGAGGCAAGCATGATGTAGATACTAATTGGAACCATTGCTTTATGCTCAAATTGCATGGAGAACGGGAGGATTTACCAAAATTTTGTAATAGGACTCAATCTTTAATTGTCACTCTACATTATGGTACCAGTTCGTAAAATAAAATTACTAGATATTTATAGTTCTTTTATCTCAATTAACAAACTAAGTGAAAGATAGATAATGGATGCCAATGACTACTATGAACTATGCAAATTCACTTGATTAATTGTTCATGATTAATGAACTACTCAAAATTAACAATTTAATTATTTTGTAGCTCCCACTAAAATAAATATCTCTCATGATTGATACTTAGTGATTCAAGATCCACGAACTTATTTTCCCGGCACCAATGTCACATCGCACACCGGGGAATAAAACTGGTAGGTAATAATACCAATCGTATCAACATATGACTCTTTTTAATCTTTCGATTCTTGTGTTCCATACTCTAGATGTTTTAGATAGTATGTCAAGTGAATCTTAGTATATCAGTAGTGCGACAGTTTCGCACTCATATTATGAACGTGGGTAGGTGCACCCATGTTACATTACCCAAACCAGTTCGAAGCCCATGTTATGTGGTGCCTAACTTAGGGAGAACACATGATTACCTGATAATTTTTAAGTGAGAGATCATCCTATTTATTACGACTACCACGGAACAAATAAAGTGCCTAAAAGAATTAACATCACAGGCAATCCATATAGTGATATGGTATAGCACTTTGCGTCAATGATCTCCATCATCAACGTCTTCTAGCGTTGGGAACATCTTCATGTGCCATGAGCATAGCATCGAGGTCCATTGTTGCTTGATCATCGTCACCACACCTTGCTCTTACAACTATTGCTACTCTAGCTAATAAAAAACAACTATGGCTATTACAATAATATTATGACAATCATCATGACTTCTTCCACTCATGCACAATGAGATTACAACATAACACATCTCATACATCATATGGCTATACCACATCACTTCTCTGTAAAAACAAGTTAGACGCCTCTAACACGCTTTGCTAGATATGGGGATCTATGGTTGCGAAGAGAATCGTTCTTTACCTACGTGGTAAGAAAGCACCATGTTTCAATTGTTTGCTATTTAATTTATTCGGAGTGTGTCCCCATAGTGCTACAAATAGCAACTATAGCTTCACCAGACTTTGTCTTTACGCGTGAGCCCCGTGCGGATTTCAACCAACTCCGCAGAAGCCCAACGTGCAAAATATCGTTTTCTTGCTATTGCGGAAAAATAGGCACCCTACAAAGTTATTTTTTGCACCCAAAGTACACTTCATAAACCCGTCTCGATCCGAAGATCGTAAAGTCGGCTTAGGCCACTAATCACACAATACCGCCGAGATCAAAATTGCAATAATTGGGAAGCATAACAAGATCAATAATGCCAAAATTCATTGATTCCTTTATCTGTACATGTGCCTACGCATAGACCACTCTAATATCACTGTTAGGGAACGCGCTACGCAAAACAAAAATTTGTAGCACATAACCAGGATCATATGAAAGGGGAGAGGCAACAGATCATACCCTCGAAGATCGAACTAGCGGAAGTCTGTCAATGACGATGTTGGTCATGCGTCGATCCCTGCAACAAGCCTTAGAGAGTCGCGAGGAGATGTATTATCCCATGGATGGCTCCCATGAACATGCTCCGATAAAGATGTCGTTATCGAAATAGTCGGTGTGATGATTCCCGCAGCTAGTCGATTAGTCACGAGAATATTTCTCCTTGTGAAGATCTGCATGATCAAGTGCTCCAATTGTCGCACCTCCACCAGTATCCACACGTACAAGATCAGCGGCACCGCATCGAGGTGTGATCAAGAACACATGGTCGAAGCGGGAACATGTCGACAAAGATTCGGCAATGCTTCCACAGTCACGTCTAGATTAGATCCAAACGGAGGTAGAACTCGGGCAGCGCTCTCGTGTCGTAGTAGAAGAAGAACCTAGGTCACGCCCGCCCTACGGTTTGAGTCCATGCCATGGAGGAGGGAGGAACAAAGGGAGGTGACGACGACGCACGGGTTTGAAGGCGGCGGTGGTGCTATGGCTTGGGGAGGCAAACTGTGCCCTGATTATAGCATGTTGCTAGGTTTATAAGGTAATAAGGGACATATCAAATCGTGAAAGCCTACTCGAATGCATGAAGGGATTACATGGTCACCGGTTCTAGGATGAGAAGCTTTGCAAGTTTAGCTTGGCAAGGTCATGTAATTGTTCAGTTGGATTTTTTCATACACATCAACCCTAAAACGGAAATTCTATATTAGACGAAAACATAAATTCTAGTCTAGAGCCTTGTAGGTTGACTCGTCTACTTGTGCCACACAAGATCTGGCATATCCTATATTGTGAGTGTGGTGAGCCACTACATGCATGAACTAGGGAGTTGGTATTTAGAGGCAACACACCAAATTATACATTATCTAAAAGGAAGTCCCGTAAAAAGTCTAAGTTTCAAGGCTAATGGGCACTTGAATGATGAGGGCTAATGTGATGCTGATTGGGCTAGTTGTCTTGATAACATAAGGTCAACATCTAGCCTTTTCATCTTTGTTGGAGAAAATTTGGTATCTTGGAGGAGCAAGAAGCAACCGGTGATCTCCCATTCAACCGCGAAAGTGCAGTATAGAGCAATGTCCATGTGTTTGAGTGAGATGATGTGGATGAAAGGCCTCCTATTAAAATTGAAGCTTTTACGGAGAGGGCCAATGAATCTTTGGTGTGACAACAAGTCAACAATAAATATTGCAAACAATCCCATTCGGCATGACCGGAAAAAGCATGTGAAAATAGATTGATTCTTCATCAAAGAGCGACTTGACGAAGGAACCTTGAAGTTAAATCATGTAACCTCCGGAGAACAAATAGCAGATTGTTTGACCAAGGAATTATGTAGTAAGGAATGTTCGTTGGCATGTAATAATATGGGAATGCTAGATACCTATCACCCATCTCGAGGGGGAGTATTGGAGTATGAGTTAGTGTAGTAGTACTATAGTAAGGAGGGAGGGGTGAGGGTCGAGCTCTTTTTCTTTACGGCAATGGTGATTGCAAGACATGATGACGCATATTGGTGGGCGGCGAGGTTTGGTGATGGTGCTCCATTGTGCCAGGGGTATTTTTGTTGGCAGGGGTCCGAAGAAATCCCTGTGGGCCCGTCCAACTCCGGCAAGGTGTCGCCTTCGGGTGGTAACATTCCTTCATGGAGGGATTTGAGGGATTCTCAGTCCACTTTTTACTCCGACTGTCGTGGGAAACCCTAGGACCAATGTGTTGGTTCAGGCAGGAGCGTCATGCCGACGGTGCTTCCCTTCTTAAAGGTGTTGCTTGGTACTGGGCACTTCGGGGTGCTTGGAGCGTGATGGGACAAGGTCGGAGAGGGGGGGCAGCGTTTGTGGGTTATCCTTGTTTTGTCGATTCACCGTTGTCTTCATTTCTTTTCTTTTTGGGCATTTTGTGCTGCTGCCAATATTTGCTTTGGTTCGAACTCTTGTATCGGGACGAAAACCTGTTTCAAGAGAGTCATAGCTAGGAGTCTAGGAGTAAAAAAAGGGGTAATTTAGCCTTGTTTTTCTCACGGAACTAGCAAACAAAATGTTTTGGTTTAGACAGTTGTGACGACTTTTCGGTTTCTAAACTTCTTTTCAGACGCACTTTCTGAAACTTTGGGCCATGTATACATAGCTAGCGGAATTTGATCTTGTTCTCTGGAAATGATGGGGCCGTGCATCCCATCCATCAACTCAGCCCCATGGATGCTTGTTGCACTTGTCCCATTTAAAACTGAATGGGCTACGCATTTCGTAGCATCCCTAGTTATTGTAATTTGTGCGAACAAGTGCAGAACGGACTGCTGATCTAAGTGAACAGCATGGTAGGCTTGGATCTGGATCTCAAGTTCTCCTTCTTGAATGAATATATATAGTCGGGAAAGATGTTTGGTGCCATCGATACTTTGTGATTTTATCTCTGCAGATTGTAATTCCCAGCACTTGGGTATTACCGGATTCAGGTAGTGTGCTGCAAAATTTACCAATCAATGTACTTACCTCAGCTGTAGGGATCAGAAAGAGTTCCAGTTTCACCTGATCTGTCCTCAATGTCCTTTGCAGAAATCTCTGTCAGATTTTTTTTCCAGGAGAAAGAGATACACTGGATTATGTGATGCATTTCGTACCAAGCAAGTGCAGATTAGTTCAGTTCCACTATCAAGACTGCTTGTTTTTTAGCTCTGTCTTCGGAGTTCAGACACCAACAAAATGAACCGAGCTACGGCTAGCTGCAGGGCTGTACCTGCTACTCCATTATAGTAGCTTTTGCAAGATTCAGGTAAAGATACAGAGTGCTTCCCCCTCGTGTGTTGATCCTCTGAGGTCTGTTGTGCCTATGAATATGTACTATACAATCTTTCTTATAGGAATATGTTGATGCCATCAATCACAGGTATTGACAGTGGATCTAGCTGAATAAGAATGGTTCTTTTGATTCTGAATAGAACCGTACCACGCCTCTGCAAAATTAATCTCATAACAGCTATTATCTCTAGCAAAGAATGGCAGAAGCAAGATCAAACACCTAAATCTATCTCCATGTGAAAATTACAGATCACACTAAGTCAATCCGCCATCAAGACTGATTCTTTCCAGCTGTATCTTCAGAGTTCAGGCAACAAGCAGTGTGTGCTGTCTTCGCAGTCTGCTTGGAGACGACTCGGAATTGATCCCTCCTATGGTTGTTTCCCTTGACATTTGGAATTCTGCCCTCCCTGCTGGTCTACCTAGCTCCGTCTGGACATCTATTGTACGGATCATCATATGGAAGATCTGGGAGGCTTCAGAGATATGAATCAAAACTCTTCTGTAACAGTATCTAGTACTACCTTTGTGTTTCACAATATAAGACTTTTTAGCAAGCTAAAACAGCTTTTTTAAAAGTCTTATATTATTTGAATGGAGGTAGTATGTTAGTAGATGATCAAACATTTTGGACTAACCGATGTAAGGACTCGGTTCACAAGCTACACGCCGGCCTGTGGCATGATTACCTCTCCTCGCGACATGCCGAAAACTTTGTTGTACCTGCTATTTTGAAGTAATATTCCATTCAGGTAGTGCGCCTTTCCCCCCGATGATTGTTTTAAAAAAAGACAGATAAATGAACTGATACATATGGCAACTTGCTCCTGCTGCTCCATTTTGATTCTAGCAGCTCACGCGAGATTCAGGTAAAGATGCAGAGAGTTTCCCCCCTCGTGTGATGATGCTCTGAGGCCAGGTGTGGCCCATGTGAACATGTACTACACAATCTGCCTTTTAATCAGGTTTTCTGTCAACCCTTGGACACCATATCAAGTTGTAACATGTTTCAGAATATGCTGTTCCATCCCACCACTAATTAACAATCATGGGTAGAGTACATGGGTAGGCCATGAGCCAACTGAAAATGGTGTTTTTTAATGTACTTATGTAATAAAGTTGTACCTTGCCTCTCAAAAGTAATGTCAATACAGTTATACTTCCATCACACTCTTGTGACCTACTACTAATGTGCTGAGCTGAAACTCTTGTGCCCAACGATGAACTATCATTTTATTTAGATTTATTATTATTATCTGCAGTGAGATGCCGGATTGGTTTTCGGTTGCTGAACAATCAAGCAAAGGGAACATCTGAAGTCTGAACTCTGAAGTACAAGACACTGTTAGATTGCTTTGTTTCAGATTATGAATGAAACAAGCAGGAAAATGTAAGCAACAGAGATCAAATGCCTAAGATTTTTTTTGCATTAGAACACAATCTTTCATCGTCTCTTCCCGGTGTACAAATTACAGACTCAAAAGTAGTCGCAACCTCTTCCCCTTTCTTCAGCTAAAACCGAGAAGAAAGAACGGGAGAACGCAAGAAAGGAGAGAGAGGGGAAAAATGAAGATCTCTGACTGAAATCTTCAGAGCAGGCAGGCAGGCAGCAAGCAAGCAAGAACTCCTTCGAGTCCGTCATCGCCGCGTCAGCCGTCATCTGCACAGGATCTCGGTCTCGGAGGAGCAGGAGCAGTCGCACATGCCGTTGGCGCCGGCGTCCTTCTTGCCGGCGGCGACGAGGCGGAGGATGCCCTCGAAGGCCTCGACGTCGCAGGGGATCCGGAGCGCGCCCTCGTGCCGGAACCCGAACTCCTCCTCCGCCTCCCGGAGCAGCGCCTCGAACGCCCAGTGGCCCAGGTACTCGGTGGGGATCACGAACCGCCGCATCTCCTCGCCCACGTACACCGCGAAGGACCCCTTGGGCACGGCGCCGCCGCCGCCGTTCTTGGAGCTGCCCTTGCCGCCCGGCGCCACCGCCATCCGCTTCCACCGCTTGAGGAGCTGCTGCAGCCGCACGATGTCCCTGATCTTGTTGCTCGCCCGGCCTTGCTCCTCCATTGCTGGGTGAATCGAGCGCCGAAAAGACTGCGGATTTGTGGCTGATGATGGTTTGGCTTCGTTTGGTTTGGGTGGGGCAAAGAATGCGGCTGGGGATGTGTATATATAGAGGCGAGTTCCGAGTTGGGATGGGAGACTTCTAGTGGTGGTTGCCTCTGCCTGTGAGCCACCTCCTCGTGACCTCTGAGTTTATTCAGTTAGTTTATTGTTCAAATCGATGCACTATTTTTTTTTTCTGTTCGAGGCCATAGATTCTTTTCCTAGGCAAAAATGGATACCCTATTGTTGTGCTAGAACTAGGACGAACAGGGCAATAGTAAGTACATTTTTTCAAACTTTCCCAATTTTCAATCATAATATAATTTTAAATGTTACAAATTTGATTTTTCTACACTATATCCATACAAAAAAAATATGACCCCTATTAATAATAGTACTCACTCACTTTCATATTAGTTGTCACCGATTTACTATAATATCAAATGGAGAGAATATTAATTTAAGGCCCCATTTGGTTGATTATTTGCCCAAAACTCTATGGTTTCAAAGGTTTGGAAGAGTAACTGCTTGTATCGCTGTTTTAGGGCATCGATCCATTTAGGAGAACCAACGGTTCGTTTTAGTCTGTTTGGATCCGGCCCTGGACAGGAATTGGTTCACAATCCGATTGGCAAGGCCGGTGCACCCAGCGTGACGACCCATTCGGTCCACCATGCCAACGCGGCACAGTCATTTTGGTATACATATTTCAACAATATATTACAACAAAGAGCAATAAATAAAATAAAAGTAGTACATGAATATAAATAGTACATAACCATATAGTTTCAGAGGGTTTAAGGGAAATGGTTTATGCTTTGAGTTTGTTTCTAAGCATTTGCCTTTCATGCTCTTGCATCTTTGTTGTTGCTTAGCATGTGGTATATATAGAGGAAACTCCACCAATGATAATGATTGGCAATATATACAATGAAATTCAAGTTCATCACACATGCATAGATTGTGGGGGAGTTTGCTCTATATATGGTGGTGGTACCAATATAACATACTTATGTAGTATTTGATATTGGTGTTACCGTTTTGTTCATTAAGATTCCTTATATAAACCCTCTTAAAGGGATTGTCATCAATTACCAAAATGGGGGAGATTTAAAGAACATGTGGGCCCCCATGTGTGGTTTTGGTAACTAATGACAATCTTTATGGACTAATATGTGTATTAAGTTATACTTGTAGGAATTGTCCATTGGCATCGCTTGGAGCTTGTGTCGGCTTCAAGGTCGATGAAATGAGAAGAAGATATGTTGTGCAAGCTCAAAATGCGCCATCTATAGAAGATATCATGTTTGATGCTTGCCATCCTCGGTGATCATGGATCGATGGTGAGGAATCAAGAAAGGCGTTAATCTTGAGTAGGGAAAGATCGTCTACATCGAGCTCAAGTGGAATGCTCAAGGCAAAGGTATAATCTTGATAGGCTTTCCCTTTTGCCAGTCTCATATTTTTAGTGGAAGACCAGGTTTAGGATAGATAGCCGTACTATCAAGAGGGGCTCTCGAATGAGTAACTCGGTCACTTTGTTCGGAGAGAGCTCAAACCTTTGCATATTTACATCATCATATTTGGTTGTTATTTGGTATTATCCATGTGAGTATATAGATCTTGTGGTAATCTCCATAACAAGCTCTTGTTCATCAAAATCGGATCTTCCATTTGTATCTTGTTGCAATTTTGATCTTGGCGGCTTTTCGGTTTCTCACCAAGTGAGGTATCTCACATTATTATACATGATACATTATCACTTGGTGATAACCAATATTTTCACCTTTTATAGGGTAGCTCATGTCGTCCTCTTTCCAACACAATTGGAATCGGGTCGATCGGAGTTACCAATCAAAAGTTATAGCGGTTTGAATTTGCCTAGGTACTAAAATGCGGTAGCGCGGCAGTAGGTTTTGGCAAGTTGCCGAATGCCACTGCCCTCCTAGTTACCAACATGCCGTAGTACCGCATTTTAGTAACTAGCGCGGCAAAAGGTTTTTGACAAGTTGCCAAAAGCAACTGTCGGGCTAGGTACCAAAAAGCGGTAGTACCGTATTTTAGTACCTAGCGCGACAGAAGGTTTTTGACTTCGTCATTTGGATCTATCCTACCTGGCTGGACTATGATGTTTCTTTTTATGATCTTGTAGAGGTTGTTGTCCTCTTCGAAACGAGTACAAGATCATCGAAACCGGAGTCCGGATACAAAAGTTATGGTTGTTTTCGTTCTGTGATGACCAGTAGTACCGGACCAGGATCCGGTAGTACCGCATTTTGGTACCGGGGAGCGTAGAGAAAAATGTGTTTGGCGCCCCAGGAACCCCAGGGAATGTCCGGTAGTGCCGGGGAAGTCCGGTAGTACCGGGAAAAAGTCCGGTAGTACCGGAAATCGCGTTTTTGGGCTGCAACGGTTGGATTTTGGAGGGACCAATATAAGGGGCCTTCTTCCCCAATGGTTTCTCAACTATTCTTGCTAGTTTCCCCCTCCATTGTTGAGCTTCTTGAGCTTGCTGAAGGGAATATGCCCGAGAGGCAATAATAAAGTGGTTATTATCGTATTCCTTATTTATGATAAATGTTTATTTTGCATGCTTTAATTATATTAATACGGAAACGTTAGTACATGTGTGTTTAATAAACAAAAAGGAAGTTCCTAGTTATGCCTCTCTTATAAACTAGCTCGTTGATTAACATGATGATCAAAGTTTCCTGATCATGGACATTGGATGTTATTAATAACAAGGTCACAACATTAGTGTAATGATGTGATGAACATTCATCCGAAGTATAGCATTACGATCAAAGTCATTGAGTTTATATTGCTATAACAACTTACGAAGTGATCCTAATCCTTAGACCATGAGATCATGTCAATCACTAACACCGGAAGAGTTTCTCGATGACATCAAACGTCACACCGTAACTGGGTGATTATAAAGATGGCTTCAGAACTACTAAAGTGTTATGTTGAGACCCATGGATCGAGAGTGGAATTTGTTCAACTCGATGACGGATAGATATGCTCTGGGCCCTCTCGGTGATATCACATTGATTAGCTTGCAATCAAGTGATTTGATCACTAGAATGTTATATCACGGGAACGAGAAAAGAGTGCATGTCGGTAACGAGATCAAACTAGGTATGGAGATACCGATGATCGAATCTCGGACATGTAATATATCGTGAAACAAAGGGATTAAGATACTAGCGTAAAAGGTTCACACGATCACAGAAGTCATCGTTGAATGTGTGGGAGTCAGTATGGATCTCCAGGTCCCGCTACTGATTATTGATCAGAGAAGGGTCTCGATCATGTTCGCATTATTCGCGAACCGTAGGGTGACACACTTAAGGGATACCCACACCATTCGGATTAAATGATATGCCAGAAAAAGAAAAGGAAAACGCGGGAATTTATTTCACTAGACACCGAAACTGTTTTGGTTGAAATTGCTGAAACTGGTTCTGCATGTGAAATTGAAATGTTGTAAGGGGTTTTATGTGAATGTTTGTTAATTAAAGTAATTAACAAAAATTCTTAATAAATAAATAAAAGAGTTTTATTTAAATGAGAGCTTGCATTAAATTTGGTGGAAATTTAATGCATGTGAGTGGATTTTTTAGTGGAGGCTTTTTAATGGGAGTGGAGGCTTTTCATTTTAAATGGGAGCTCCACCCACATGAATGTGGAAGAGGTGGGGGCAGCCCCATGGCTGGGCGCCATGCCCCTTGGGTGCCCCCCCTCTCCCCTATAAAAGGCCCCCTCTCCTCCTCTCAAAGTACACCTCCTCGCGAAGGATCTCTCTCCCCCCTTTAGAATTTCCCCATGGTCTCGGATCAGCGAGATACATATTTCCAGTGGCTTTTTCTGGAAGGATTTGTTGCTTCTGCTTCTTCGCTGGAGCGAGGGCGCGGAGGTTGTCGGGGTACCCGGACGTGTGTGCGATCACGGATGCACCACTGCTTTGAGGTGCTGGACTTGATCGTGCTGGACCGGCTGGACCAGACGGACTTCATCACGATCTTGAGATCGGCAAGCGTTCATCTACATCATCCACGAGTGCAACCTCGTTAACGCTATTCGGTCTTTGAGGGTATGTATTGTATGGATGTATATCCACCCGTTGCTTGTATCTAGTAGATAGATCTTGGTACTTAGTTGTTCCCATCGTAGGAATTTTTTTATTTTCTATGCTGCGAACCCTACAGTGGTATCAGAGCCGGATCTATGCATAGATACTTTGCATGGGTAGTACACATATGAGTATGTGAGAGATGATGATCATTTTATTGCTTCTTAGTTGTACTTTGGATATTGGTGGCATAGTGGGATGAAGCGGCTCGGACAAACTTTACATGTCCTCGCACATGAGACCTGTTCCACGCTTGACATGCAACTAGTTTTGCATAAGTGGCTAGCGGATGTCTGTCTCTCCTACTATAGTCAATATCTAATTTGCAACGAGTTGTCAACAATTTGGTTATCCTCGTTGTGGTTCATGTTCGTAGGTAAGAACGGTTCTATCTACGAAAGCCCTAAGCCACGTAAAATTTGCAATGGATAAATTAGAGGCGTCTAGTTTAGATTGTTGCTGGGCTAGTGTTATGATATGGTGACGTTGTAAGTAGAAGTATGAGATGATACTCTTACAACACACATAACGTGTAATCTCCATAGACCTTGGACTTACACATATAGGTATGATAGTGATCATACCACGGTGCACATGATGGAGATCATATGCGGAAACCATATCATTTCACTAATAAACATGTGATGTTTTAATTGCATCTTATATTGCTTGTTTGGCATTTTATTAGCATAATAAGATGATCCCTCATTTAGATATCAAGATAAAAATGTGTTCTTCCTTAAGTATGCACCGACAATGTTTCGTCGCTTCAAGACATCATGTGATGATTGGGTGTACTTGAATCCACGAGCATATCTCGGGTGTAAGACAGTTACACAAGCGAATACTAAGGTTCTTACTTGGCGAGCCTAGAATGTACAGACATGGCCTCGGAACACGGACCGAAAGGTTAAGCATGAGTCATATGTTTTGATATGATGACCATATGGATGCTCGCCTTTGAAGCTACACCGACTCACGTGATGATCGGACTTGGTGTAGTGGATTTGGTTCATGTAATCACCAAAAAGACACGAGGGATGTCGTTTTTGAGTGGGAGTTCATTTCTAATTTGGATTAGTGGAACTCAATTTATCATAAATTAAATCAAAGTGAATTTGCATAATTTGTTGTAGTCATTGGCATTCGTTCACCACCTTATGCGTAGTTGTAATTGAGATAATAAAACTATAGAATTATGGATATATACTTTACGAACTGGTATCGTATTGTGTTGAGTGTCAATCTAAAGTTTAAAGTCCTATTGCAAACTTTCAGCAAAATTCTATATACTCCGTAAAATTTAATAATTGGTATTAAATCGAGAGTAACAATTCCAGTGTTAGTATCTTAAGTATCATGTTTTGTCTCCATGATTCTTGATTGTTTTAATATCAAGTTTATCTAGGAGCTGAAAGAATTGTTTCAGAAACCATCATGTGTGGCAGATAAAACGATATCTGAAACAATGTTTTGGTTGCAAAATGATAGAGTATAATATATGTTCTCATATTGGATGAGAACTTACGAAGGTTGGAGATGCTAGACATCCTAATCATCCAAAAGGGTTTTGGAAAGTAATGTTATACTCACGATTCGCCTTTATAAGCTACAGTAGCTTGATCATGAAATCCGTCATGATAAGGGTGAATATAAGATGTATGTAAAGTTTTTACTACACTAAAAGATTACTAAAGAATGGATTTTGAAAGAATACCGATCATTTGATGATGGTGATCTACTTCAAAGTGCAAGTCCAAAGGTATTATTATTTGAATATACACGCTTTGGACTATGTGTCATGTATATGGCGCCACTGTTGATGTTGATAAATTCTTTTAAAAAGGAAAAAGAAATGCTGAAAGATAATCTATGAAATATATTTGGCAGAAAAGAAAAGATTGGAAATATCCAATTTAGGTATATGGATGATATACATGTTATGGTTGTATTCTTTGCTTGTTAAACAATGTGGTTCTTGGGTATTGGATACCGAATTGGTTGGTATGAAATTTCATACGGAACAACGCAATTCATGAACCACAATGGCCTAAGTAACTAGCAAGAGAATATGTGATGATGTTCATCGAAAACAAACAAACCGTTGTTTGTATTTCTCGTTGACATCAAATCTTGACTTCAAGATTTGTATTAATAATTGTTATTTGAATCAGGTATTATGAGAACAAAGGTTGTTCATATAATTACCGTATTCCATATAAGATGGATGATTTACAAATCTAGTTGGAGAAATCACATCCATAAAACCTAATGCTAAAATGTCGCAAGACAAATGATTGAAAGATCACTTACGAAGTGACATCGCCGTTTAAATTAGATTGGAAAGAAAACATGAAGAATCTCCATATTCATAGATTTTTGAAGTCTTTGATTTGATCAAGTGACGCTTGTGAGACTTTCCTCGGGATAATTAAAAACTTCGTTCAAAGGCCAAAGAAGAACGAACGACTAAAATATTGGAATTTATACATATCGATGTATATAGTCCATTATTTATAGTCGTAAGCGATGGGTTTCAACTTCATATACTTTCTCCGGAAATTTGAGTGAATGTTCACTTAATGAGAATGAAGTATGAAATATTTGAAAATGTTTCAAAGACTTTCAAGACGAAGTGAAAAATCATTGTAACTAGAAAATGAATAGTTTATGATTTTATCATAAGGTATTTATTTGAGTTACAAGTGTAACAAGAAAATAAATGAATTATGATTTTATCATAAAGGGATTTATTTGAGTTACAAGTTTAGCAAAACACCTAGATTTACATATCCCGAAACACCATATGAATATGGAGTGTTTGAGATTTGTAATGAAACCTTGTTTGACATGGTTGGATCAAAGGTGTTATTGATAAAACTGCCATTATGTTTTAAAAAGATTAAAGCTTTAGAGACTACCGCTTTTACACTGAAAAGAGCTCCATCTTGATCCGTTGAAATGACACCATGGAAGTTATGGTTTGGGGTAAAACCCAAGTTGTCATTTCTTAAATTTTGGTATGCTAAACATAAGTAAGATGTTTACAACCGAAGTCGGATGAGCATGTCTTTGTAGATTATTTCGAATAACAATTGGTTATTCCTCCATAACACCAAGGACAAAAGGGTTTGTCACTTGAAACATGAAGTTTCTTGAAGAAGGAATTTTTCTTAAAAGTTAAGTGGGAGGACAATAGAACTTTGAGAAGGTTAACGAACCTTAGCTATATGTGCTGAGTTGCGCAGTGCCGGAAAATGTTCCGGAGGCAGCCATAATGCTCATGGCTCACGTGCCTCAAATGTTGTTATCACGGAGGTCTAAGTTCTTATTGAACCAAGTCGGTCGGATAAACAATCAAATACTAAGATTTGAGAGTAAATCATTATTGTTTGACAATGATGAACCGACTACATACAAAGAAGCGATGATGGGCCCTGACCCCGTCAAATGGCTTGAAGCCATAAAATCCGTGATAGTTCCATACACGAGAAATCAAGTTTTGAACTTGGAAGACCCTCCGAAAAGGTGTAAAAACCTATCGGTCGTATTTGGATCTATAAAGAAACAGACATAGATGTTTCACATCTATGAAATAGTCGACATGTCGTAAAATATTTTATGACAATGTTCAAGGAGTTGACTATGACAAGATTTGATCTTTCATAGCGATATTTAGTCTGGACAGATTAAAGTAGCAACCACTACATATAATTTGGTATATGGTAGATGAATAAATAAAACAAAGTTCTTCTAATAGAATGGTTACCTAGGACGTGTACATGACACGATCCAAAGGGTTTTGTTAATTTAAAGGATGCTAAAAAGGGCATGCAAACTTCAATGGTTCAAGTAAGCATCGCGGAGCTGGAATCTTCACCGTGATGAAAAAGAGTTTTCATCAGGAGACGATGAAGATGCTTGCATTTGCAAGAAATTAAGTGGGAGCGCTAAGATATATTTCTAATACATTATGTGGAGGACATCTTGTTGATTAGAAATGATGTATCTTTTATTGACAAAGGTTAAGAATTTCATTTTGATGAAAGACTTAGGCAAAACCCGAATATTTATCATGAAAGTCTATAGTGGATAGACCGTGACACTAATATGGTTATGCCAAACGTACATATATGAGATATTAAAGGAGTTCAATATAGAAACAACAAGAAACGGTTCTTGTCGCATGGAAAGGAATTGAATCAAGATTCAAGTGTATCGACACTTGATAAGTGAAACAAGATTCAAGTGCTTTGACACTTGATGAGTTAAATCATGAGAATGTTTTGATCAATCATACCATGATATGTACACATCCAGATATGTCCTATGCTCTAAGTGTTATGATCATATACCAGAATGAATCATAAAATGATCATTGGACGATAGTAAGGATATTCTTATGATCTTTTGGAAGAACTAAGAATATATTTGCGTAGAGATGACAAACAATTACAAATAGTTCATTGTAAAGCATTATACTAGTTTTGTCACAAGATACAAACTAAGTTTATCTCAATTTAAATTATGGGTGGCACAATGAAATAGAAAGAAAGTTTCCATGATGGATTTGGAAGAGTTCCAAAGTTAAGACATTGTGACGAATACTACAACAAAAAGCTAAGTATATGACTGCTATAGTAGCAGCAAAGGAGGGAATTTGTGTCAAGTAGTTTGTTATCAAACTAAGGTGTGGTTCGCAACGGGCTAACACTAAAGATATATTGTGTGACAATAGTATCGACGTGTTTTAACCCCAAGGAACTAAAGGTCTCACCGAAAGACCAAATTTATACAATGCCATCTCATTGGAGAATGAGTGATGCGTGAAGACGCAAAGACATGCAAATACACACGGACCTGAAAGTGTCAGATCCGTAGATTATGTTAACCACTTGCAGTTGCGTATATGGAACACCAGAAAGCCATATGTGTTCAATACGCAAAGTTTTCAAACTATATTATTGTCTCTAGTGCAAGTGGGAGACTGAAGGGAATATGACCGAGAGGCAATAATAAAGTGGTTATTATCGTATTCCTTATTTATGATAAATGTTTATTTTGCATGCTTTAATTATATTAATACGGAAACGTTAATACATGTGTGTTTAATAAACAAAAAGTAAGTTCCTAGTTATGCCTCTCTTATAAACTAGCTCGTTGATTAACATGATGATCAAAGTTTCCTGATCATGGACATTGGATGTTGTTAATAACAAGGTCACAACATTAGTGTAATGATGTGATGAACATTCATCCGAAGTATAGCATTACTATCAAAGTCATTGAGTTTATATTGCTATAACAACTTACGAAGTGATCCTAATCCTTAGACCATGAGATCATGTCAATCACTAACACCGGAAGAGTTTCTCGATGACATCAAACGTCACCGTGAATCGGGTGATTATAAAGATGGCTTCAGAACTACTAAAGTGTTATGTTGAGACCCATGGATCGAGAGTGGAATTTGTTCATCTCGATGACGGATAGATATGCTCTGGGCCCTCTCGGTGATATCACATTGATTAGCTTGCAATCAAGTGATTTGATCACTAGAATGTTATATCACGGGAACGAGAAAAGAGTGCATGTCGGTAACGAGATCAAACTAGGTATGGAGATACCGATGATCGAATCTCGTACATGTAATATATCGTGAAATAAAGGGATTAAAATACTAGCGTAAAAGGTTCACACGATCACAGAAGTCATCGTTGAATGTGTGGGAGTCAGTATGGATCTCCAGGTACCGCTACTGATTATTGATCAGAGAAGGGTCTCGATCATGTCCGCATTATCCGCGAACCGTAGGGTGACACACTTAAGGGATACCGACACCATTCGGAGCAAATGATATGCCAGAAAAAGAAAAGGAAAGCGCAGGAATTTATTTCATTAGACACCGAAACTGTTTCGGTTGAAATTGCTGAAACTGGTTCTGCATGTGAAATTGAAATGTTGTAAGGGGTTTTATATGAATGTTTGTTAATTAAAGTAATTAACAAAAATTCTGAATAAATAAATAAAAGTGTTTTATTTAAATGAGAGCTTGCATTAAATTTGGTGGAAATTTAATGCATGTGAGTGGATTTTTGAGTGGAGGCTTTTTAATGGGAGTGGAGGCTTTTCATTTTGAGTGGGAGCTCCACCCACATGAATGTGGAAGAGTTGGGGGCAGCCCCATGGCTGTGCGCCATGCCCCTTGGGTGCCCCCCCTCTCCTCCTCTCAAAGTACACCTCCTCAAGGATCTCTCCCTTTAGAATTTCCTCATGGTCTCGGATCACGAGATACATGTTCCGTGGCTTTTTCGAAGGATTTGTTGCTTCACGCTTCCGGAGCGAGGGCGCAGAGGTTTTCGGGTACCCAGCACGTGTGCGATCACGGATGCACCACTACTTTGAGGTCTGGACTTGATCGTCTTTGGACCAGACGGACCGGACTTCATCACGATCTTGAGATCGGCAAGCGTTCGTCTACATCATCCACGAGTACAACCTCGTTAACGCTATTCGGTCTTTGAGGGTATGTATTCTATGGATGTATATCCACCCGTTGCTTGTATCTAGTAGATAGATCTTGGTACTTAGTTGTTCCCATCGTAGGAAATTTTTTGTTTTCTATGCTGCGAACCCTACACTTGCTTCCTCTCAATCCCTCCTATGATTATTGCATATTATTGGGAGATTTGAAAGACGAGATCTAGATCTACAATACCACCAATTAATCTCTCCTCTAAGTGAGGGGAACATATTGGGATCTAGATCTTGGAGTCTTTTGTGGATTTCCTCCATTGTTCTTCCTCTCTTATTCCCTCATAAACTTTTGTAGCTTTGATGGAATTTGGGAGAGAAGGATTTGAGCACTTCTTTTGTTCTTGCCATTGCATTTGGTGCATCGGTTTGAGTTCTCGGTGAGGATTTGGTGAGTGAAAGTTGGAGCTTGTCCCTCTTGGGTTCTTGGAACCCTAGATGGTTTTGTGGCCTTGGTGGCGTTGTGGCTTTGGTGGCGTTTGTTGGGAGCCTCCAATTAAGTTGTGGAGAAGTGCCCCAACCTTGTGAGAGGTTCCGGTTGCCACCGACAAGTGCACCGATTGTGGAAGCGTGGATCGATCCCGTTGGGGTGAGATTCACTGGAGAATAAGGGAGGCCTTTTGTGGCGTAGGTGGTTAGATACCACCCCCTCTCCAAGCGAGGCGTACTCCATGTTGGGAGGAACTCGGTAAAATATCGTTGTCCCCACGTGCCTCGGTTATCTCTATACCCGAGATCTTTACTTATGTACTTTACATTGTGATAGCCTTCGTGCTTGAAGTAATCTATATCTTGCTATCACATTGTTGCTTGTATTGCTTAGCATAAGTTGTTGGTGCACATAGGTGAACCCTAGTTATTCTAGGTTTTGTGCTTGAGAAAGTAAACGCTAGTTTAATTCCGCCTTTGTCGAGCCACTCTCGGAAAAGTTCTTAAAACCTCCTATTCACCCCCTCTAGCGGCATATGTATCCTTTCAGTGGCTTGCCAGCATGGTGCACTTAAAATTGGCAAGAGCAACGGCGACACAAAGCACAAAAGGCGCGACCTGGGATGGCGGCCAAGATGGCGAGCGTGGGTTTGCGGGACAGAGAGGTTCATGTGTGTGCCTTCTGTTACACTAGCGGTAGAGCCCGGTTTGCCATGGGAGGACACATGCGCTGTCCGGGTAGACGTATCCGTGGTCTAAATTTGGTGAGCGGATGGGTCGGTCCGCGCGAGTCAGTTCGTTTGAATCACACCACTCGGACGTGGTTACTCTATCCTCTTGTCTGCGCGGACGGGTTCGGACCGGACAGAACCAGTTGGACCGTGCCGGCAGAAATGCCCTTAGTGTCTGCGGTGACCTGTTTCATAGCCCATTCGTCCGACAATTTTGACGCACCACCAAAGGTCATGTTTAAAGTTCGCCGATTTCCTTGTGCACAGCCCCGGATCACCACATGCAGGTAAACCTTCATGGGCGAAAAACAAAGCCAAGCTGCATGGTTTAAATGGTTTTAAAACAAAATCAGATGCCACTTATTTGATTTGTAGGATTTGATCCTATATTAAACCACATGAGGAGAATCTTCTAATTTTTATGGTACTGAAACAAACCTGGTGAATCTATGGTAATCTTGTAAGAGTAAAGTTACCATGACATATTGCAATCATGCATTTGCCAGATTCCTCTGTATGAATTATTAGTTATGATTATTTTTATGACTGACGGATAAACGTTAAGGTGTAGGAGTTGATTGTAAAATCTAGTCCACGCAAAGCTAAACAATAAAGCCGAGTAAGTCGGCTCAAAGAAGAAAGAAAAAACCCCGAGGTTGCATGCTTCGATCACAACAGAAAACAACAACTCAATCAGGCTACCACTAATCTAAAAGACCGAAACAACGAAAAGTATGGAACTCTTAGACTAAGCCTTTAAGAAGAGATTAGCCCGCATGAACCAATGAAGACACCTTATATTTTCGTTCCAAAGCTGAGATTTGAGCCAGCCACTTTCAACATGGACACGACACATGTGTGTATTGACATTTCCTAATCAGTGATCTTGTGTTTCCAACAGAATGCACATACCCATCATTAAAGACGCATCTACCAAAATCACTTGATCTCCAACGATGACTCGTTTGTGGGATACCACAAGAGGGGATACTCGAAGTCGTAGATGTCCCGACGTCACATAGCGCCTCACTTGCAGTCACTTTCGCACCATCTTTGATCCAGCAACAATATGATTTTTTTTTTTGGAAATGGAGATATAGTCCCGGCCTCTGCATTGACAGATGCATGCGACCTTTTTTATTACTTTATTAGCCAAAAGGTTACATCACGGGTCACGTAGGATCGATACAAGTATACAATCAAAATGCGAGCTGAACCAGCTGTACAAAATCTTGTGCAACCATTTTCATTCGGTTGCACCCAATATTGATAGCTTGACGCTTCCAGTGGGTAGCCATGGGGATAACCTACATAAAAGAAGATGGCTTGGCATTGTTAAAGATATAATCATTTTGAATGTTCCATATGGTCCAAAGTACAGAACAAGCCCCTATCTGGACGTGTACTTTGTTATTTTTTGCAACACCAGGTATTAAGTTGAATGCCATGTGAACAATACACCAAACAAGTTTTGCAAGGGGGCATGAGATGAATAAATGTTGAATTGTCTCCTCTTGATCACAAAAACAACATTTTATGTTACCATGCCAATTCCTTTTGGCCAAATTATCTTTTGTGAGCAACACTTTTCGGTAGAGGAACCACATAAAAATCCCGATCTTAAGTGGTACCTTCATTTTCCAAATGTATTTGTGTAAAAAAGTACTTTCATTCATGTAATCTAGATACATGGATTTGACCATAAAAGAGCCACTTGTAGTTATCTTCCAAAAAAATCATCTCGCTGATTAGATAGGCGAACATCCATTAGCCTTTGCACTAGATGTAGTCATCTGGTCCATTTAGAGCCCGTCTAAATGATATATTCAAAGGGACCCGGGACAAAACTTGAGCCACTGTGGCTTCTTTGCTTTCGACAATGTTATATAAAGAAGGATATTGGAGAGACAATGGCCTATCTCCAAGCCAGTGTCTTCCCAAAAACGAGTTTGCTCACCATTTCCGTTACGAAAGAAGCCTCTACTAAAGAAGTCATCATTCACTCTCATTAAGCCTCTCCAAAAAGGAGAATCGGTTTGTTTTGATTTAAATTGAGATAGAGTTTTTGAGGGAAGATGTTTATTTTGTATGAGATCCTTCCATACCCCTTCTGCACTTAATATTTTAAAAAGCCATATACTCAAAAGGCATTTGTTTTTTAACTCCAAAACCTCCACACCGAGACCCCCTTGGTCCTTTGGCCTAAATATTATGTTTCACTTTCTGAGCCTGTATTTTTTCTTATGTCCATCACTTTGCCAAAAGAAACGTGAGCTATAAAAATCTAGCCTCTTTTCTACCCCTTTAGGTATTTCAAAAAAGGATAGCATAAACATGGGAAAATTGGTGAGGACAGAATTAATGAGAATAAGCATGTCTCCATATGAGAGGAGATTACCTAACCAACTCGCCAACTTTATTTCGAATCGATCTTCAATTGGTTTCCATTCGCCATTTTTTTATTTGCGAAAGTGAATAAGAATTCCCAAGTATCTAAAAGGAAAAGACCCAGATTCACAACCGAAAGAGTTATATATTGTTCCTCTGCCTCCCTTGCTTTATCGAAACTGAAGATTTCGCTCTTATGGAAATTGATTTCCAGTCTCGATAGCTGTTCGAAAATACATAAAATCAACTTCATATTCAGAGCTTTCTCTAGATCATGCTCCATAAAAATGACACTCCCTCCATCTCAAAATAGATGTCTCAGATTTTTCAAAATTTGGATGAATCTATATACTAAATAGTGTCTAGATTCATTCAAATTGTGACAAATCTAAGACATCTATTTTGAGACGGAGGGAGTAGTATCGTCGGCATATTGAAGAACTGAGACCCCACCCTGGACTTGATGGGGATGAGACCATCGACTTGACCATCTTATTTTGCTCTTGCAATTAAAATTGGTAACACATTAGCCACTATATCATAACGGATCAGTGATAATGGATCACCTTGTCGCAAACTCTTCTTTGTCTGTAAATAATGGCATATGTCATGGTTAAACCTTGATGCCAACACTTCTCTTAGTGATAAACTGCAACACCATGGATGACTTGACTCCCTCAACTCATGACACCATGCTTAGCACCTATGGGAAATAGGCATGACTTGGCGCCTTCAGATGAGACGTCATGCCTCGCACCTACTGGAAACAAGCATGAGTTTCATGCCCTCGTAAGATACGTCGTGCTTAGCACTACCTATCTAGATCGGACCCAATCTGGAGGTGGAGGGGTAGTCGTGTACAACCACTGACCTCGGAATTATCATGGTCCAAGAAGAGAGTGACCCATACCCACCATCATCCCCGATAAAACGAAGCCGATGGTCATGAAAAAAATAAAGATATGGTAGTCATGTCGTGCACGAAACATCTACAGCTACCATAGTTGAAGTGCCACTGGTTTTGAAGGATTTTCCCAAGATTTATGTATTTTTTGTTTGTTTTTTAACTTGTCATAGGCTACATGTTAATTAGGTTTGTGATATTTTGTGGCTAGGCATATGGCCTTGGGTTTGGCAACGATTGTTGTTTGGTTTTGCATAGATTTTGAATAATGAAGGGCTAGGTTCTCAATTCCCCCTTCCTTTCTCTCTCCTCCCTCCCTGCCTTTGAGAGTCATGAGGGAGCCCTTGCCTCCGCTGTGACGCCATCCTGCATGGATTTGGGAGGTTCGTGCGGGTTGTATATAATAGTCTTAGGGGCTTCGGCGGTCCGCCGATTGTGGGCTTCATGCACGTAGTATGGAGAGGAGTTCTGGATCTTGGCGGACATATCTAGGGCGAGTTAGGATTCTTCCTTCTTGCTTTGATGCTCCTATGGTCAGAGATAAGAGTGGAGGGGAAGGCCAATTTCTCCTTCAATAAAGCCGATGTTTGGTGCAATTTCCTGATGCGGAGATGCAGTGTTGGTGAACTTTCTCTGGCCGGCCTTGGCTGCAAGGGGAGAAAGTGGGATGTTTGGACGGTTTTTGCAAAAGTAGAATGGTGGGTAAGGTCTTGGTTACGCATATTTGGGAGTTTATTCTTCGTAGCGCTTCAACGATGCCATCTACCATGAAGCTATTGAATCTAATGGTTGTAGGGAAGCTTCTCCCACCCTCAGTCACCATCAAGCTAAAGAAGGGAGTTGTTCAGCCTCCAAGTTGATATGACGTGTTGGAGGCCTTGGGGCTCCGAGGCAGTTTGGTCTCGCCACTGCACCCCAAGTGGCAGGGTCCCTGGTGGTGCTGCGGTAGTGCGGTTGACCGCACTTGGTTGCTTCATGCAAGAATCATTGGAGACAGAGCAGGAAAAAGATCCGGACTTGATTGTGTTTTTCAATTTTCCTCCAGGGTCTTAGGTGCATAAGTCAGGGACCAAGTTGTAATTTTCTTTTATTTCAAGGTCCTCCATGTAAAATTGCTCCACCGATGATGGTATAACTGCAGCTATCGAGGTCCTTCTGCCCTCTTTCCGTTAAAAAAATAACAATAAATAATATATGTCTGTGTGCAATGCCTGAGGGTCTTTCTTCCTCGAAAAAATAATCTATGGATCGAAGGATCACCATACAAACTTGTTTTCCTGGTGGTTTTGCAGAATCCTTTTTTTCTAGCTCTGATCTCTGATGAGATGGGCTATTGTTTAACAACCCCAAACAGCAAAAAATCTATCTCCCCCACCATTGATTTCTGTGAAGATATGACAGTTACTAAAATACTCATGTTCCTGTTGCACTGAATGCTATGCTGCAACCGCAGCTCACCAGAGAACAAGTCCTCTTTAGATTCCCAAAAGCCAGCTCACCGCTACTTCTTCATTTTTTTTAGGAGTACTGCTGCCTAGTCAGTGTGCAGAGATAAGAGTGAAACTACTGACTACTGTGAATGATATTTTAACTTCAAGATATATCACAGGCTATCTATGATAAAATTTTGCATTTCAACCACTAGATCTTTCAAACATCTATGAGCATATTTCAGTCACCTGTACGACAATATAGATGAAATGCCAAATGGCCCTGCTTATTATTTATAGAAAGCAGAACCTAGTACAGCTCGTCTTACATATTTGCACTTGCTAGGGATTAATTTACACTAACTATTCTCATTTCTGTTCTAAATAACTTGTTCTGGCATATATTGAGTATTTGGCTGCATGTACACCTGAACAAGAAAATTAATACTTCGACTGGTTCAGGTTGAGGGAATCATTTTGCCTTACGTGTACCCAACTAATGCAAACCAAAGACAAGCTGCTGAGGCAGAGTGAAAACAATGGGAGAGCCAAAACAAACTGCTCCGTGATAATCTAATCAGCTAGGCTCCAATAATGCAGAGCCAGACTGCCATCTCCTGAGGCTCTCAACTCGTCATCTACTAGATGCATCGGTAGATTGATTCAATTTAAAAAGATTCCTCTGACTGCATTAGTAGTTTACTATCGTTTCATCTAGCTTGATGGTGACTTCCTCTTTTCAGCTTCAGAGTTCAAACTGTGTGCCGTGCATGCATTTCATGGGATCGAGAACATGCGTGGCAGCTCTGGAGAGTGTAGTGGAGGGAGCTGCACGCCTGCATGTGAGGATCGAGTCGAGGCCTCACATGGTATCAGCTCAACTAGTCCTAGTACTTCCTACCTAAGCAAAATGGAGAAAAGAGAGCAACCTCTATGCTACTTTTCTAGTCTACTAGAGTATAATAGTAATTAATTCATGTAAAAAAAAAGTAATTAACTGCCTCCTGACTGAAGATTAATTACCGTATCTCGTCGGTCGTCGAATCCTCGCCAAATAGTAAGATCGTCGTCGCCGGTCGTTGTATCATCTTCCAAGATGGCAAGATCATCGTCGCCGGTCGTCGGCTCCTCGCCCAAGGTCACCGTCGTCGGTCTACGCATCCTCGCACAAGATCGTCGTCGACCAATATCTCCGTCGTCAGTCTGGTATGCTGAAGTGGAAAGCCCGACGATCTTAGTACTTTCTCCGTCCAAAAATAACCGAATTAGGTTTGTCTAGATTCAGACGTATGTAGAGTTCTAGAGACATTTTAGTGTATAAATATGTTCATATCTAGACAAAATCAAGTTAGTTATTTCTAAACGAAAGGAGTAATTTTGTATGGTAATTTAGACTTCTTATTAATGTCCTCTTATTAATGTTTTTTAAAATGGAGATGCAGAAAAAATGCAAGGCCCGGGTTGATGAAGTGTGTGGAAGCAATTAATGAGATATTCCTCGATTGTACTCACCTAGTGTTCTTCCAAGATCATGTGAGTGCTGATTGACTATTTGTTGGATTGCAAGTACAACCCAAGTTGTTGAAAGATTCCCCTACCAGGCAATCATGCGCAGGAGGGGCCGAATAAGCACTAAGCAAATCAGCATCCAAAGACTTATAATCACTTAATTAGTGTACCTCTGGATGCTGATTTTCTTAATACATTATATGCATATGATTTGCATCGATAATAGGGAAGGGGTCAGCCGACTAGCCAAGTCCTAGGAATTGCTCATGTAACTTGCAAGTAGTATAGTACTATTGGTTTTACTCAATGGTAAGGAAATCGGTAATCGTTAACTGCTCGGTTGGTTTGGGAGTAGCAACTAATCGAAATTCGGACGATTAACTGATTTAATTGGTTGGCTATTAATCGGTATAACCTACAAAAATTAGCACCTAAAACACGTATGAATCCTCTTGCACCTCAACCATCTACCCTATTCAAGGAATTCTTAAGCTCCTGGATGAGATCCTTAAGGCGCTCGAGCTCTTGTATCTGAGGTCTGGTCGGAAACTACGAGAAACTGATCAACAACAACCAGGAACTGGTTGGTGATGACGAAAATAAACCTCCTGGAGGCAGGGATCGAGCGGGAGCTTCACAAAACCTACTTCATTAGGGCGGGCTAGCGGATGGATGGGCGATATGTGTTGATAATTTTGCAAATTTTTTGACCAAGTGTAGTGGTTAATCGGGAACATACCTAGTAATCGGAGTGTCAGACCTATTAATTGGGCTAAAGGATTAATACAAATGATTAGTGGTAATCAACACGGTCAGGTCCCTAGTAGCGATTAACCGGCCTATTAATCGCTAATTCGGCCTATTTTTTGAGCAGTGGTTTTACTACAAATCAACTGTTGTGTGCATTGCTGTAAAATCATATTTTTTGTGCTTCCATAAATCATCCATAACTCAACTTTTCTGTGTTTCCCTCCTAATTTAATCCCAAGATCCTTTCCCATAATGTATTGCTGGGAACTTTTGTATATTTCTGTCTATACATAATTGTTTTATTCCTTTATTTTATTTTCCATCTTAATGAAATGGATAGAGTTAGTGCCCGCCTTTCTCGTAAAAATGTTTTTTCATGCGAAAACATGTAAAAATCTTGTGTCTCATAAGTCAAAGTAGACCTACCTTGGCTTGTTAAATTTTAAAACGGACTCTAAAATCATCGCAACAAATAAACACTATTGAGACATCATGACTTCCCAAATCTTGTGGGGTACCATAATACAAGAATATATATACTCATGGCGCCATTCCATAGGAATTTCCTAGGAATATAAAGAGAGAAAATAAACGGTTCTTGCAAGATACATATGAAAAAATGTGTGAGGTCTAACCTCTTCCTAAGTAACTATCATGTGAAATCGATGTGAAATAAATCAAGGAATTGTAGTCTTGGTGATCTCATTCCCTTTGATCTAAATTAAAGGTCCTCACAAAAAAATAATCTACTAAAATTGAAAAAAAATTCATATAAAACCCATTATAAAAAAAAATACTCACAGGTTTGCTACATCGAGGCATCCGATAAATCACTATTTCCAAGACACCGATAAGAATCATCCACTCTAAACATGTATTCGTTCACGCAGAGAAGATACGGGAAGATCTCGATCAGATGGCTACCAATGCTTACCGATAGATAAACATTTCTAAGTTTAATAATATATATAAGGCATTAAGGTCGGAAGTCAATACAAGCTATAATCATAGTAGAAAATATAAATGTTCAAATTAGAAGGAGTTTGCTACCTGGCGGACGTCTTAAGAATATCCAAACCTGGCGGGCATGTTTGGACAGCCTAACACATTAATTCTCATGCCACCAAATTGATTTTTTTCATCTACCAAGCTTAAGGCTGTCCAAGGAGCATGCAAAGTATGAATAATTACTGTTTAAACGCAATTATTAGTGCATGCATACAAATTTATTTACATCAAGTTAATCTAAAATTTGAAACTTTAAAATGTCTTATAGATTGAACCATTTATCGGATTTAGAATCCGTTTACATCGTTGGGTTAGTCACGACGAGATCTTCGAAACTAGATCCCATATTGATATGCTCCGACAACTTTTTTTTTTTGGACCAAAAGTTATCCACCCATAACACTCGAGTTATCCAGTATTTAGTATGTAAGTTATCTATCCAATAACATATAAGTTATCCATCATTACAAAATTACCCACAGATCATGTGTTAGGATGGTTAACTTTCTTTTTACTCAAAGTTAGTCATCAGTAACACGAGAGTTATCTAATCGTTAGCATGTAAGTTAACCATCAAAAAAATGTAAATTATCCAACACTATAGAAATTTACCTACAGATAAAATATAAAAAATCATTCTAACAACTGGGCCTCGTCTCCCATTGCCGCTCTCGTAGCGTATGGAAGAGTCAATCTCGAAAGGCTACCGCATCAAATATTAAACATAATTTTTAAAAAATATATATCTAAACTTGTTTTGCATATGATATAAATAAAATAGAATCATATGTCCCACCCACCACACTAAGTCGTAGTGAACAACGTAACGTATAACCAGTAGTCTAGGGGCTCAACTTCGTCATCCGTCGCCGCGGCGGCGTACGGGTGACGAACCCTCAAAAGATTTAGGTTCCGAGTCTTCATCAAATTAAACATGCAATTAAATCTTGGTACCCTAATAACTAGGCTAACACGTCCAATTAAACATGCTTAGCACGTATGCAAAAATGTCTCTGCCCAACATATTTATATGGTGGATAACTTATGTGTTATAGGATGGATAACTTATATATTATGACATGGATAACTTACGTGTTAGGGATGGATAACTTTTTATGCTGAAAAAAATTTCATCAAAATATATCAACATGGGATCTAGTTTCGAAGATCTCGACGCGACTAGCCCAATGGTGAAAACGGATTCTAAATTAGACTGGTTTGATCTATAAATCATTTTGAATTTTTGATTTGATTCTTAGCTGATCGTTTAATGCCATGTCCTTGTGAGGTGAATATCAGCCCAATGCCCGCCATGTTTGGTCATCCACCCACCGGTCGGTAAGTAGATTTTCCGAATTTTTATATGTTTGCTTTGGGTGCTATGACGTGTTTTCGATAATCAAGTTGAGATACAGTACATTCTTGATTTGTACAGACTAAATAAGAAGCCAAGAACCAAAACCTAAATAGCACAAATAGTACAAAAAATTTACCTGCAAGGAGAAAGAAATCAATTGGAGATATGAAAATGTGCATGCTTGACCAAGGAGAAAGGAATCAATTTCAGATTTGAATGTGCATGCTTGGCCACGGAGAAACAAATTGAGTTGGAGATCTCTGGATGCGCATATTTGGTCAAGCTCGACCTACTATTGTGAGGCTTTCTATTTGAATAAGAGGGTACGGCTGTTCTAGAAAAAAATGTACTATAAGGTACGGCAAAGGAACACCGGCTTTGTCTTGTTAAAGCCACTTGAAATGTGCATGCCTTTGCAGTCAGGACAACAACACTCTACCTGTACCTAGCTCCTTGCCATGCATTTGGCGAATCAATCTTCAGATCAGGTGAGCATTTGTCGTTGTAGCTTCACCTTCACATGGGCGCACACAACCTAGTAATCTTTTATATTTGTAGATGATGATGATCTTTACCATGAACTAGGTACACTCATCACTCATCCTAATGCTACCCAAAAGTGTATGTTGTGTTCCTCCATAGATACATCCATAAATCTGTAGCAGGTACATACATGCATAGCATGTGTTTGAATCATATATAGATCAAGAACTACGGTTAGGTAAAGTGTGAGTTGCCGCAACAAAAAAAGAAGGCTAACGAACCATGATTAACTGTCGGTAAGCGTTGGCCCACGCTTAGATGATGATGATGTGCTGCATTATGTTTGCGCCATTGCACATGGACACTCGCTTAACTAGCACGCACTACAAGAACGGGAAGCTACGCCGACGGCCGGTCGCTACGCCGACGGCCAAACGTCGGGGCCGTCGGCGTAGCCATCGTCCAGGCCAGCCCCGCCAAACAGCCGTCGGCGTAAAATTGCCCTCGGCATATTCTATGCTACGCCGACGGCTGCCCTCGGCGTAGCATACGCCGACGGCTGCCCTCGGCGTAGCTATTTTTTATTTTATCTCATTAAACTTTGAAAAATCATAACTAAATCATTCTAATTCGGAAAAATACAAATAATATATCAAAATTTGCAGAAAATTAAGACCTATCTATCTACACTCAAATATTACACATTTATAAATAAAAATTAAGTAAAACATAAAATATTATATATAGTTTAAAACGGGCATAAAAAATTTAAAAACGATCGAAACAATGCGAAACCTTCGCGTGGTGTTATATTATGTGACATAGTTAGAAGGAAAAATATCAAACTTGGTATATTGATTATGTCTCAAAGAAACCTTCACAAAATGACCTATCTCATTCGAGGTTTCTTGACTTTCGGGTCAAATGACCAATGTTATGGCTAGAATCAAGGCATAGTTTGTGATAATGTGCCCATATTGTGCATACACATGCATAATGGGATGGCGAACAATGTTGCAGGAGGAAGTTTTCCTTTTCGTCGCACCAAAAATCCATTTCCCATTTTACGAGCATAAAAAACGGTCGGTTTTGTGAAGCAACCACCAAATGGCTAATTCAAAATACTACCACCACATTTTACAAAAATACTATACCACCTTATACGGACAATGTACCAACAGGGGGATCAGAAACCTTTCCTTCCACCTTTGGTGAAAAAGACAAATTCTCACGAATCCAGAGGAAGTGGGTCAGATATGAACTACAGGTACATGATCCGATGCTCATGTTTTTTTACAAAAATCATTTTTAGGTTCACAATATGCTATTTTATCAAAGATCTAATGAAAGTTTAGCGAGGCTCTGCCCCGATCTAAGAATCTTTATGTCCGCCGTTCGACAAAGTTTGACGATAATTTAAAACGGGCATAAAAAAATCAAAAACGATCGAAACAATGCGAAACCTTCGCGTGGTGTCATATTATGTGACATATTTATAAGGAAAAATAGCAAACTTGATATATTGATTATGTCTCAAAAAACCCTTCACAAAATGACCTATCTCATTCGAGGTTTCTTGACTTTCGGGTCAAATGACCAATGTTATGGCTAGAATCAAGGCATAGTTTGTGATAATGTGCCCATATTGTGCATACACATGCATAATGGGATGACGAACAATGTTGCAGGAGAAAGTTTTCCTTTTCGTCGCACCAAAAAGCCATTTCCCATTTTCCGAGCATAAAAAACGGTCGGTTTTGTGAAGCAACCACCAAATGGCTAATTCAAAATACTACCACCACATTTTACAAAAATACTATACCACCTTATACGGACAATGTACCAACAGGGGGATCCGAAACCTTTCCGTCCATCTTTGGTAAAAAAGACAAATTCCTGCCGAATCGATAGGAAGTGGGTCAGATATGAACTACAGGTACATGATCCGATGCTCATGTTTTTTTACAAAAATCATTTTTAGGTTCACAATATGCTATTTTATCAAAGATCTAATGAAAGTTTAGCGAGGCTCTGCCCCGAGCTAAGAATCTTTATGTCCGCCGTTCGACAAAGTTTGACGATAGTTTAAAACGGGCATAAAAAATCAAAAACGATCGAAACAATGCGAAACCTTCGCGTGGTGTCATATTATGTGACATATTTATAAGGAAAAATAGCAAACTTGATATATTGATTATGTCTCAAAAAACCCTTCACAAAATGACCTATCTCATTTGAGGTTTCTTAACTTTCGGGTCAAATGACCAATGTTATGGCTAGAATCAAGGCATAGTTTGTGATAATGTGCCCATATTATGCATACACATGCATCATGGTATGGCGAACAATGTTGCAGGAGGAAGTTTTCCTTTTCGTCGCACCAAAAAGCCATTTTCTATTTTTCGAGCATAAAAAACGGACGGTTTTGTGAAGCAACCACCAAATGGCTAATTCAAAATACTATCACCACATTTTACAAAAATACTATGCCACCTTATATGGACAATGTCCCAACAGGGGGATCCGAAACCTTTCCGTCCACCTTTGGTGAAAAAGACAAATTCCTGCCGAATCGATAGGAAGTGGGTCAGATATGAACTACAGGTACATGATCTGATGCTCATGTTTTTTACAAAAATCATTTTTAGGTTCACAATATGCTATTTTATCAAATATCCAATGCAAGTTTTCCTTTTCATCGCACCAAAAGGCATTTTCATTATCCGCATGCAAAAGGGGATTTTCTAAAGCAACCACCAAATAGCTAATTTAAAAACGAAGGATTTGTGATTAGTTGATATGGATATCATATTTGGATTCCTCTCATTTTTCTGATCAATTTAAACATATTATTTGTTGAATTTCGATTTACAGATTTAAAGATATTAAATATTCTATATTAAATAAAAAATACAAAAAAATAAAATTATTATATTTTTATTTGAATTCAATAATATTTTTACTTATTCATTAATATTTACTTAAATAATTGTTTGTAATTTCAAAAAATACAAACATGTGACATGATGATATAAGAGTTAATGAGATTGATATCATAGTATTGACACCAATGTATGAATTACTTATGAAAGCGGATTACGAAGGAACGAGAAAGTTAAGCGTGCTGAAGCTGGAGTAGTATTAGGATGGGTGACCTGATGGGAAGTTTGACTAAGACTGGAATTTAATTAAATAGTAAGTATAATTAGTGTTAAAAATGTTCAAAGTAGGAGATTAACAAGTGAAACAATTCAAGGAATAAAAAAATGAGAAAATAAAATTAAAAAAATATTATTTTTCAAAAAAAAAATTTCAAAAAAAAAATATTTTTGCAACCGGTCGACAGGCTATGCCGACGGCCGCTACGCCGACGGCAAAGCCCTCGGCGTAGCATACGCCGACGGCATTTTGATACGCCGACGGGCTTGGTTCGCCGAGGAGATCTTTGCCGAGGCTACGCTGAGCTGCCTCGGTACCATACGCCGAGGGCATTTTGGCCTACGCCGACGGCCTTTTGCCCTCGGCGTAGCGCGCGTGTCCCGTAGTGACGCTGGATACATAAATTGGAGGCATACATGCATGCTGGTGGATCGGGCTGCACGATGAAGATGATGGAGCCACATGTGATGCAAAGGCTCCATGGACAAATCGCGCCCAGATCCGGCGATGCCTAGAGATGAAATTAGGATCCCACTTCTAATTCATTAGGAGAATATAAGTGATGCATTGGTAGAATCCCACTACACAGCATGCAGAACCGGGCGCACATGTGGTTCGTTTTATTTTCCCCGCATATTCCCACATAAAGTTTTTCTAGTCCCTCCTCCCGTCCTGCGTACTTAGGAGGGGGGGGAGGTACTGCCCTCGAAGGCGCTTCGGGTCGGCTTGGGGAAGCGAGGCTATGGCGACGAAGCACGGCGGCGGAAGGTGCTCGGTGGTGGAGGGGTTGGGGAGGCACTCTCCCGTACATGGACGGAGGCGGCGGCCGAGGCACAGCAACAGGGTTGATCTGGGCCCGGACTAGGCTTGATCTAGTCTGATCGGCCCTGCTACCGCGTCCGGAGAGCGACCACCTCAGGTGGATGTGGGTAGTTCACCTCATCTAAATTGTTGCACGGCCTAATGTCTATAGTATCTTGTAGAGAGCGGATTTACCGCAAGTAAGTTGGGCCCCCAGCATCACATATGCCCTATGATTGTTGGAGATTCATGCAGAGTCCACAAAGTCAACAACCGCCACACATTTGCCCTTAAGCCTCCCCCTCCCCAAAAGTTGGAAACAATCCGAGCTCCACCTAGCAGTGAAACTTGTATATTTCTTGACTGGATCTGCTGAAATTTGTATATATATTCAAAATTTTGTTAATTTTGGTTATTTTTTCTACTGTTAATTTGTTGTTTTCTATTTGTTCTATAGTTGCTATTGAATCATTTATGTGTCTGCAACATTCTAATTAGTTTCAGATCTCTAATAAATCTTGCATGAATCTAGACTGAGATGGAAGAGTTTTCATGTAAAATAGTTTACACGAATCTCTAACAAATCAATTGTAATGATGATGCCGGGGGCCCAACATAAGTGTGGTGTTGCATTTCCGGTATCTCACTAGTGGAAACGCGGGCTTTTGTTGATCCCGAAAATGGGCTTTAACACCGGTTCTTCTACGAACCGGTGTTAAAGGGGGGGCCGTACCAGCGTGGCCTCTGCGGCATTAAAGGAGCCCCCCCTTTAACACCGGTTCGTGCCACGAACCGGTGTTAAAGGTCCCGCACTGGTTCACAGACCCCCTTTAACACCGTTCGTGGCACGAACCGGTTAAAGGGGGCTATATAAGACACCACCCAGCACACACACCCCACTCTTCCATTCTTTCACATTTTGGAGCCTAGCAAGAGGGTGTGAAGAGTGCTAGTTTGTGTTTTTTCATATGCACTAGAGGTGTTCGGTGAAATGCCCGAGAGCTCAAAATAAGCTTTCTTGTTGCTCTTTCCGTCTCGTCGAGGTCGCAACTATAGTTTCATGTGTCATTGATGTACTGTATATATAAATGGTCATCTCCTATTATTTTTGATATATACTACATATTAATGCAGATGAATCGGCAATGGATGTACGGTGACCGCCGCACTTCCGAGTACATTACGCCTCAAAATTTCATCGTTGTGGCTAATGCAAACCGTGGTCACAATGGTTTTATGTCAGTCCGTGTGTTCACCGTCGAACAAGAAAGACTACTCAAATACCGAACCATTCACGCCCACCGCTTCGATCTGGTTTCATGCCCAGCTATAATTGTTGGACCAAGCACGGAGAAAAAGGGTTGTGATGGAAGACAACGAAGAAGAAGAGGATGATGAAAACTATCATAATATGTATCCCGAATATGATGATAATGCAACGGAGGTAGATAATGAAGATCAAGAGGGGAGGATGGGCCCGCCGATGACGATCTTGGTCGGGCCATTCTTGATGCAAAGGAAGAATGTGAAACGAAAAGGAGAAGGAGAAGCTGGAGCAGATGTTAAAGGATCACAAAACATTGTTGTATCCAACTTGCGAAGATGGCCACAAAAGCTAGGTGCCACATGGATTTGCTGCAATGGAAGGCGAGAATGGTGTGACCGACAAGATTTTCAAAGTTGTTGGTAAAAATGAAGAATCTTCTTCCAAGAAATAATGAGTTGCCTGACAAGACATACCAAGCAAAGAAGGTTGTCCGCCTCTAGGATTAGACGCGTAAGATACATGCATTAATGACGCATCCTCTACCGCGTGAGAAGTACGAGAATTTGGATGCATGCCGGTATGCACTGCATCATGCATATAAGATCGAGACGATCTGGCGATGTTGAGGGCGAGGCCCCTAGGAAGAAGGTTCCCGCCAAGGTTATGTGGTATGCTCCTATAATACCACGGTTAAAACGCCTCTTCGAAATAAAGAGCATGCCAAGTTGTTGCGATGGCACATGGAAGACCGAAGAAAGACGCGATGTTGAGACACCTACGCGATGGGTCACAGTGGAGAAAAGTCGGCGAGAGTACCGGACTTTGCACGTGACGCAAGGAACTTAAGGTTTGGTCTAAGTACGCACGGCATGAATCCTTTTGGTGAGAGCTGCGATACAAAGACTGCCTGTGACCCTATGTATCTATAACCTTCCTCCTTGGTTGTGTATGAAGAGGAAGTTCATTATGATGCCAGTGCTCATCCAAGGCCCGAGGCAACCCGGCAACGACATTGATGTGTACCTAAGGCCATTAGTTGAAGAACTTTTACATATGTGGGCCAAACCAGGTGTACGTATGTGGGATGAGCACAAAGGGGAGCCATTTGACCTACGAGCGTTGCTTTTCGTAACCATCAATGATTGGCTGCTCTTAGTAACATTTCAGGGCGGACAAACAAGGGATACAATGCATGCACACCTTGTTTAGATGATACCGAAAGTGTATATTTGGATAAATGTAAGAAGGTTGTGTACCTAGGGTATCGCCGATTTCTTCCGAACTCGCATCCAAAGAAAGAAAGGCAAGCATTTCAAACGTCTGGCGTAACCCGGAGGAAGCCCTCCGCATCGTGAGGAGGTATTTGGTATGGTCAAGGACCTAGAAGTAATCTTTGGAAAAGGTCCCGCGTCTATCTGCTCGAATGACGATGCGGACACGCTCCCATGTGGAAGAAGCAATCTATATTTTGGGACCTACCCTATTGGAAAGTCTTAGAGGTCCGCTCTTCAATCGACGTGATGCACGTGACGAAGAATGTTTGCGTGAACCTGCTAGGCTTTCTAGGAGTGTATGGGAAGACAAAAGATACACCGAAGCACGACAGACCAAGAACGCCTCAAGGCCCTCAAGAGCCTATGCATCCCGAGAACGAGAAGGGTAAACGATGCCACTTAACTCCTGCCACCTACGCTCTTACCAAAGCGAGAAGGAAATCTTTTTGAATGTCCGAAAGCGTATCAAGGTCCCGTCGGCTTCTCGTCAATATAAAGGGAATAATAAATATGGCGTAGAAAAATTCCAAAACTCAAGTCTCATGATCGCCACGTGATTATGACACAATTGCTTCCGATTGCATTGAGAGGGGCTTCTACCGAAAATGTTCGAGTACCCATTGTGAAGCTATGTGCATTCCTCAATGCAATATCTCGAAGGTAATCGATCCGTAAAGCCTACCAGGTTACAAACAGATGTGGCCCAATGTCTTGTCACTTTGAGTTGGTGTTCCCACCATCCTTCTTCAATATTATGACGCATCTCTGGTTCACCTAGTAGAAGAGATTGCCATTCTCGGTCCTGTATTTCTACACAATATGTTCCCTTTGAGAGGTACATGGGAGTCTTAAAGAAATATGTTCATAACCGTGCTAGGCGAAGGAAGCATCTCCAAGGGCTATGTAACAGAGGAGGTCATTGAGTTCGTGTTGATTTTATTCGACCTTAAGGCGATTGGTGTTCCGTAATCACGACATGAGGGAGACTGCGTGGAAAAGGCACCCTAGGATGTAAAGCAATGATATGTAGGGACGGGCATTCTCTCAATCAAGCACACACGGTTTTACAAAGATCTATCTTGGTTGCCCGTATATCAATGAACACAAGAATTTAATACGCCTCAAACACCCGGCATCGATGAATGGATTATAAGTGAACACATGGCGAGTTTTGGCTGGTCGCAAAGACTTCTCACGAATAACACCACTGCTTGGGGATCAATTGTACTTGTTGGCTGTGACACCGTCTTCGATCAGATGTACTTTCCAAGGGTACGAGATAAATGGGAATACATTTTACACGATAGGCCAAGATAAAAGAGCACCAACCAAAATAAGGTGTCCGCTCGATGCAGAAGACAATGGGCAAAAGACCACGTATTATGGGTTCATAGAGGAGATATGGGAACTTGACTATGGACCTAATTTTAAGGTCCCCTTGTTTCGATGCAAATGGGTCAAGCTAACAGGAGGAGGGTTGGAGGTAGACAAGAAGTACGGAATGACAACGGTGGATCTCAACAATCTTATGAAGAACTTAGACGAACCATTCGTCCTAGCCAATGATGTGGCTCAGGTTTTCTATGTGAAGGACATGTCCTCCAGACCAAAAAAAAGAAAAAATATGCAAACGAATACATCATATGATGAGCCAAAGCGTCACATAGTTCTTTCAGGAAAAGAAACATCGTGGGAATCGAGGACAAGACATGTCGGAAGATTATAATAAGTTTGATGAAATTCCGCCTTCACAAAGGAAAACGACCCAAGCATTCCGTTAAGTAAAGAAGATGCTCCATGGTTACGACTGAAGCGATCATAAGGAAGGGCATATGCCAAGAAGTTCATGCTCATATTATGTAACTCTAGTTCATGTTTTTAATACATGTCTTGAGTGTTAGTCATGTTTTGTGGATGGACCGGGAGTATGAGAAGAAGTTGTCCCGATTCGTACTTACCATTAAGATCTGATCTCCAAACGCGGTCACATATTAGGGAGTGCCTACCAGTTTCTCGGAGATGCCGGAGGACTGGCTCAACGGCATCTCCCAAATCGCCGTAGTGGTGTCCTCGCCTCGAAAACCATCTTGCAGCTTTCTAACTTGTCTAACTAGATCAATACACCGTGGAGCTAACTAATTTCACATATTAGGGAGTGCCTCTATGACCAGTTTCGGAGATGCCGAGGATCGGGCTCACGCATCTCCCCGAAATGGCCGTAGTGGTGTCCTGCTCTCGAAAACCATCTTGCAGCTTTGTAACTTGTCTAACTAGATCAATACACCAGGAGCTAACTAATTTCACATATTAGAGTGCCTCTATGACCAGTTCTCGGAGATGCCGAGGATCGGGCTCATCGCATCTCCTCAAATCGCCGTAGTGGTGTCCCCGCCTCAAACCGGGCCGGAGGATGGACTCACAAGGATGCCTATTTATAGTACAAGCAGCTCGACATAGTGTTGACACTTACAAAATAATGTCGACACTCACCTTATTATTAGTCGGTTGGTGTCTCAACCGGGACTAAAGGTTCATCTTTAGTCCGTTGGTGACACCATCCGACAAGGTACACGCCGCACGACATAATTTCGACATGCACTCACCTCTATTATTAGTGCTGATTGTGTTTGTCCCGGTTGGTGTCTCCAACCGACTAAAGGTTCATCTTTAGTCCCGTTGGTGACACCATCCGGACAAGGTACACGCCGCACCACGTAATGTCGGCATGCACTCACCTCTATTATTAGTGTTGACTCGTGTTTTGTCCCGGTTGGTGTCTCCAACCGGGACTAAAGGTTCATCTTTAGTCCCGGTTGGTGACACCATCCGGGACAAGGTACACGCCGCACGACATAATGTCGACATGCACTCACCTCTATTATTAGTGTTGACTCGTGTTTTGTCCCGGTTGGTGTCTCCAACCGGGACTAAAGGTTCATCTTTAGTCCCGGTTGGTGTCTCCAACCGGGACTAAAGGTTCATCCCGCCATTTTTTCCCGCCATTTTTCTTCCCGCCATTTTTCTTCCCGCCAGTTCTTCCCGCCATTTTTCTTCCCGCCATTTTTCTTCCCGCCAGTTCTTCCCTCCAGTTCTTCCCGCTAGTTCACTATATATATATGTAGGGGGTTGGCCTCCATTGTCATTTGTAACACCCTCAGAATCGGACCTATGCAAGTTTGGGCAAAATTCACCAAACCCGCATAGAAACGATTCAAAGGTGCCCACCAGGCACTTTCGTGCGGGTGGAAAACGAAGTAATAACATTACACAACAGTCCTCGATGGGACCTACAGAACAGATATAGATAGCAGCGACTCAAAGAGTCAAGAATACAGATATAATATACAAGATCCAAATCACCTTGAAAACAGTAGAGCGTCCGACTACGGACAAGAAGCAAATGGGGCTAAGAGCCCTGAAGAATAACCAATGGCGTCCATAACCCCCAGGCCAAGCGGAAGGGTAACCCCGCTAACGGCGTCGATCTCAAAACCGCTTAACAAAAAGGTGCCGACAAAGGGCAAAGAAAACAAAGAAGGAGCGTCAAGATCGAGGCCAAGACACGGCGAGGCTAGAATTCGGCGGTCCTCGCCTACAAAGGTATGGTGGACTGAGCGGCAGCGGCAGCATGCACTAAACAACCTATAGAGACTCGATACACCGGCGCTTATCAGAGAGGGGTAAGAATGACCTATCCGGATCCAACCTGAGACTAACACCAAACAAACCCATCCTGGTGTTTCCCCCTCGAGACCAAACGAGGAAGTCAACCGAGGAACTCACACAGTTGGCAGTTTTATTTATTCAGTTATCGTTGCAGCAATTACTAGTCAGGTTTAGATAATCATCCTGATAAAGTAAACAGTGGGCACTTTTAGTTAATCATTCCGTGATAGTGGCAGCACTTACTAGTCAGATACAGATAGCATGAGCTAAACCCAAAACCCAGCAGTTGTTGGTACGTTTATTCAGCCAATCCGTTGTAGTTGCAATAGTTACTAGTCAGGTACAATTGTCGCAAGCGACACTCCAACAAGCAATTGTGGGTAGTATTAATTAGCCATTCCGTTATAGTGAAGCTGATTACTAGTCATTATAAGTCAAATTTATAACAATAAACTTTAGTTATGCTTGTCTATGATCGAGAAACTGTGCTCCAAGTCGTCCATATCCGCGGACACGGCCGTAAAGTTTTACCCGTGGGTGCACCAATAGCAACACACGCTCGATCAACCTCGAAAACCAAATCAAAACCCAACGAGGCTTTCACGATGAACAATCACAGATTCAGAATATTTCGTGGGGCCACCCTTAAGTAGAATCCGCGAACGGAGTAAGCAAGCTCGAGGCGGCCTCAAGGTCTGGGTGGACGGTCAGAGCGATCGGGAACCCCAAACGGGCTTGTCGACACCAAGAACGTGTCCCGATCCTAACAAAGACAAAGCAGACTCGCACAATCGTAAATAAAGCAAAGAAACATGGCATAAGTACAGATCGTAAATAAAACCTCAAACTAGTTTGTGGCCCCAAGAAATAAGATGAATCAAGCTCGCCTGGGGGTCCCATATACCTCCGGATGTGGATAGCGATAAATCAAGGAACAGTATCAAGTACTCGGGGTCTTACGGACACAAGTGGGCGCTCGAAACCAAATATTATCTATCACCCACCGATGCCTCGCTTATTCAATTTTAGTTGTTAAATGTAGTTAAGTGAACAATAAGTAAAACTAGAATCATCTCCAACATCAACATGCGGCAATACATCAAGAATCGTGGCATATGGCGGCACATCAAGACTTGAGCAAGCAACTACGACGCGCAAGTCCAACTATCTACCAAACAACGTGTAATAGGGTGTGTCCAAGGCAATATAAGGCTGCAGGGGATATATCGGGTACGGAAACTAGAGCATCGCAACACAGATAGCAATAGATCAACAGGAGGGAATAAAGACTATAAAAGTAAGATAGGTAGAAAGGGGGAGATGCTCGCCTGAAAACATTGTCGAAGGGTTCAACCGAAGATCGGGGCGAAGCTCACATCAACTCAACGGCCTTATCCGCGAAGAAGCAAAACACTAGAAGAAACACCGGATGCGATATTTAATACACGGCAGAAGATCGGCATGATGCATGCATGATGGATGACATGGCAAAGGTGCGATGCAATTAGGTCATATTAAGTGGAACCAGGGTCCCGACATTTGATTAGATGGTGCAAGTTGTTTAGAAGCCCCGCAATTTAAATGTTGTTTAGCAAGACAATAGATGGCAACGGTTCGCTACACATGTTTAAATGAGGCCGATATGAGACTAGATTTGCCCGCATATGGGCCCCATATTTAATTATTAGGTGAATCGGCATAAGGCCCCCAAACCACAGATATGCATGCGAGAATGACAATTCAATATGCATCAAGTTGTTATCATGTTATATAAAAAAAATAGGGTTCTCGGAAAAGGGTCACACTTTAGGGTTCTCGACGATCTTGGGGTTCCGGGGTTCGGGGTTCGTCAGGGTCCAGGGTCCGACGGAACGTTCTCGGACTTAGGGGTTAGGGTCCTCGGATCGGGGAAGTACTTGTCGCGTTTACTGTCTTCGTGGTTGCTTCAACCGGGTCCATGTTGGAGTACTTGTCGTCCCGTGTGGCCTTCGGTTCTAAGACGATGATCTTGTCGTCCGATGTCGGGGTCCGAAATCCCTGAAGTGAGCCCTGCCGCCCTTGGGGTGAAGAACATGTCGTCCCGGGGGTCCGGTCTTGGTTCCGTTGTCGATGACGATCTTGGCGGGACACTTCGAGGGTTCGGCGTGGTTCGTCTTGGCGTTCAGAAGGCGATCATGACTCGGGCTGCGGATCCTCGAGTTCGGGGTTTCCGGATCCGTGACGTAGGCCTTGGCGTGTCGAGGGTCCGGTTTGATGCTCGGTAGAAGTACTTGTCGCACCATGTTGGAGGCCTAGGGGTACCGTGCGTTCGCGCCGTTAGCACCCGGAAGATCTTGTCGAGACAGGACTTGAAAGCTAGGCACGACAACAACATCGGTGCAACATGCACAACAACACATCACCACCGCTTGTTCCTTAACCAAAACTAGCAACATCAGCACGAAACGCATGCCACTGCACGCTGTAGCAGCAGAGGCCTTCCGGTCGGAGACGAGGACGGGTCCAGGACCGTGCGCGGCAGAGGCAGGGACGACTCGAGCGGAAGGCTCGGAACCCATGTCACGCGACGGTCCACGGTGAGGGGGGAGGACCGGGCGGAGGCAGCAGCTGCAGAGGATGATGCGGGGGTGCGCTGGAGAGCTGCCGGGGCGGCTCGGCGGCGAGGTCGACGGACGCAGGCAGAGGGGGCCCGGCGCGGGGATCTGGCGAGCTGGCGGCGGAGGAGGCTGCGGGAGGAGCTTCGCCGGGACGGTGGGCGCAGGTGGGGCACAAAGCGATGACGGAGGCGAGGCTCGCCGGTCCGGCGGCGACTCGAGCGGCGCGGCGTCCTTGGCGGCGGCGGGCGAGGGAGGTTGATGGCGGGGCGGCACGGGCGACTGGGTCGGAGGCGGCGAGAGGAACCAGGCGACGGGCTTGCGCTGGGAGACGAGGGGGGCAGGGAGGGCGGCAGCGAGGCGGCGGAGGCGGCTGGGGGGCTGCGACGGAGCCGTGGCGAGCGCGACGGTCGAGGGGAGGGCCGGGCTCGAGGAGGAGTTAGCCTCCGCGAGCTCTAGGGAGGACGAGGCGGGCGGAGGGTTGCAGTGCGGAAGGCGGCGGAGGAAGATGGTCTTGGCTGCCGGCGGCGAGGAGGAGCGGGGGGGGGACGCGCGATAGCCGGAGCGGGGAGGTCGCCGGGGAAGTCCGGCGAGGCGGCGGGGCTCGGTTGGGGCAGAGCGGGCGCGGGGAAGGAGAAAGGAGGGAGTGGCGGGCCCGTGGGGTGGGGCCAGGCGTGGGTGGCGTGGGGTTGAGTGGGAGGGGTCCCACGGGCAGGGATGGGAGGCCGAGTGGGGCCCGGGCGGCTGGCTGTGAGGAGAGAGGGGGAGGGAGAAAAAGAGGAGGTGGCAGGGTATGATTGGAGGGGGAAGAGGGACAGCTGAGGTGGCGAGCACCGATAGGTTGGGGTGATGTGGCCAGGGGTGTGGGTAGGAAGCTGGGTAGACTTAGGATTTAGATGGGGCTGGATAGGTGAGGTGGCAGGTGGGTATAGTTTGGGTGAGAGGGTGAGGTGGCGGTCTGCCGTTGGTGGGTAGGAATAGATTGGTTGGGACTAGGATTTAGCAGGGCTGGTTTGGGGTGGACCGTTTGTTTAATACGGGGGTGGTCGTTCGGGTCGGGTCGGCCCGTTCGACTGCCCCTACTAAAATAAATACAACTTTTATTTAATTTAATTGGGCCGTTTGCAACCCGATAGCAACAAAACAAAATTATTCCGGAGACCCGGTGTTTGACATTTGAATAGAGATGGGGCGTCTGGAAAACAAATCGGGGTTTGCAAAAATAGTTTTATGCAAACTATGCATGATGATGACGATGCAATGCACAAAATCAACGCGATTTTCTAGTAGTGGTTTTGCGGGATGCCACATCATTGCACATCTCTAGAGGCGGGAACGACGGGTGTGGGCGTGGGCGCTGGAGGCGGCGCGCGCACCACCGGCGACGGCGCGCGGAGGCGCGGGCCCGCGCTCATGGCAGCCCGGGAGCTACCCGCCTCGTCATCGTGCACGGGCGCTGGCTGAACCCGCCCACGCCAGGTTGCCGCCCGCACCTGGCCGGCCATCGGCGAGAGGCGGAACGACGGTGTCGCAGAGAGGCCACGCGGTGGTGTAGCGGTGCATCGCCGGGCGAGGTGGCTGCAGAGGGTCGGGAAACGGCGACGGGTGCTCTGGCGAAGGCGGGCGCGGAGAAGGCCCGGCCACGCCCGAGGCAACGGTCTTGGGCAGCCGATGCGGGAGGATGGTCAAGATCCGACGGGCGAGGCGGTCAAAGCCGGGAGGCTGGACGCGGTCGGGCGGGTGCAGGGCGGAGACGGCTCGGCTTGCCGGGGAGGAGCTCTGCCGGAGGAGGGCGAGCTGGCGCCGGCAGGGAAGCGGCCCAGGAGGTGGTCGAGGAGGAAGGTGGGGATGGCCTTGGCGGCGGGGAGCGGCCGCAGGAGGGGATCCCGTGAGCGAGGGCGAGGAGCGGGGCGAGCGGGGACGCGAGGGCGAGGGAGGTCCTAGCGGCGGGGATCGGTTCGAGGCGGCGCGGGCGAGCTTTGCGGCGAGGCGGGAGCCTCCTCCTCGCGTGTGAGCTTGCTCGATGGATGGTCGAGGTTAGGGATGACGGTGGGGTCCAGTTGATGTGAGAGAAAAGTGTAGAGATGACATCGACTCCGACGATCTAGGCCTTAATCCTTGCACATGTGAATTAGAAGCATGTGGAGTAAAATAAAATAGCTTATAGCAAAGATATTATAATAGGCCACGCCTAAACCCTAATCGACCACCTCGCCTTCTTCCCGTGCAGGAGCGTCTCGCCGCCGCCGCTTCGGAGCTCATAGGCCACGCCTAAACGCCGCTAGCATCGCCGCATCCGTCCGACGAGCACCGCCGCCCGACGAGACCAACGCCACCCCACCGGTGAGCGCCACGTGTCTGCCTCGCCGTCGCCCTCGCCCACACCACCCTCGCCGCCTCGCCGCCGCCATCCCGGGATATAAGTAAGGGCATGTTTGATTCAAAGGATTTGTATAGGAAATTTGTAGGATTAAATTATAGGAAATTTTCCTATGGTGGTTGTTTGATTTGTAGGATTGATTCTAGGATTCCTATAGGAAATATTGTATTGTATGTGTATTGTATATGCATGTGTATATTTTGTGCCACGCCGACGACCACCGCCACCATTATGCCGACCCCGACCTCCTATGTCCTCGAGCCTACACACGCCGAGGTGTGTCGCCCATTTTAGGTAGACCATCACGTCGTCTTTGGTTCGAACGCACACCCCACGCACTCGGCCCCGCTCTAGCGCCGCCACCTCTCGTTGTCAATATAGCATTATAATAACCATGCTATGTTAATCAACTTTGATGACAAGTTAATTAGAAGAAGTAAATGTACCCTCTCATATGAATCCGGTTTCTCCGAATTAGGGTTTGAAATGACCAAGCATGTATTAGGGTTACATTTCAATACTTTTAACCTGTCATATCATCGCCCTTGCTTGAGCATTTCAATAGATGTATTACTGATATTTGTGTGATAATATTATTGTTTTAGAAACTATGGATCCACTTAGTAGAAACCTTGAAGAAGAAGAAATAATGGAGAACATTATTGATGAGGACACCTCACAATATCGAACTTGGAGGGACATGACGACGACAGCTCAAGTACTAGTCATGGAGAAGATGAAGACCGGTGAACGCAATTTAATGGTTACAAAGTCCGCGAGGTATATGCATTTATTAAGCCTCACCGACTTCCACCAACAATCTTCTTCTACATGTATTAATTAACGCTTCTTTCTTCTTTTAGCCCTCTGGATCGACCAGCCAAGAACCATCTTCTTCTACGAAAAGAGCAAGCGAGGCGAGCCAAGTTGAAAGATCGTGCAAAGTTCACGATCGGGCAAATCCGTGTTGATGGCAGCCGATGGAGCCCAAGAAGGCCGCAGACAAATTTATACGTCAGTGGAGTTCTTGTTAGGGACCAAATCCCAATCACAATTGAAAATTGGAATAAGCCAAAGAAGGGCGGTACCTTTGTCGATGACAGATCCAAAGAAACGCTTTGGAATTCGTTGTTGGTAAATTTCACCCTTCCGCCAGAGGAGGATGAAAACAACCGTTATAGAGAACAAGGTCAAAGAGTGGACTCTAAAGAAGATGGCTGATGCTTTCCGAATCGAAGACAAAATTGAACAAATTTGTCAAAGCCGGCGAGACTCCAATCAAGACGCATATTATGCGAAGATAAGACCTCACGGCCCGAATTTAAGACATATAAAAAGTGCTATAGCTAAAAGAGGTCGAAACCAATACGCTTAATGCCTCAAGAAGGAATATCACCGAGGACGGGTCGGTGGCTACATATCTCGGAGGCCTAAGTGGGAGGAAGCTGAGGGCCTGCATGAGAGGGATCACACCCTGCATGATGAGTGGGACCTACGTGCAAAGACTTGGTTCTACGGAATCGGGCAAGGTTGGACCCAAAGGATTGTGTATCTTCCCAACCATCCTTGCCAAACCCGTCACCGAACTCATCACGGCATACGAGGAAACATCCGCCGACCTTCCATCCCGACAGAGAGAATGACCAGCTCACACGCCGCCATCGGTAAAAAGAACACTGGACATGCACGAGGCACGGGGGTATGACGTGGAAGGATGGGTTTGCGATCGGAGCGACTCTTCAGATGGCGCAGAAAAGAAAAAGAGCGTCATGATCGGATGACACAGATAGAACATGCACTTGCGGCTGCAGACGCAAGTGAATGCACAACAGAGCCATCAAGCTACCGCCCATCTCAGCGGCATGAAGAGCCTGCATTGAAGCTGCCAGCCCGCATCAAGCTGAAAAGCGGTGTGGCTTCCACGGAGAACGGCAGCCAACGCTTGAAATGACGGGTCCTCGATACCCGTTGATGAGATCACGGAGAGCGAACACGCTGAGCTGCATGTGAGATTAATGGGCTTATCCATTAAGGTGGTGTCGGCTATGCCTTACCTCCGTAGCTGGTGGAACTTACCACCGCCGACCGATTCCGATGGCTATGCTATTGTCGGGTGGATGAGGTTGTGAAGGAATATGAGGAAGCACTTGACCATGCTACGGTGAAGGGGAAACTCAACTCAAATTTGCAGTGAAAACAACCATTCTTTGGAAGAAGGAACACATTGTGCTTCCAAATTGAGGTCACTGCACCCCGCCTCCGTGTCAGCAGCCCTGAGCTGCCAGCCATCTCTGCTGGCAGCCATCTCCGCCCGTCAGCCATCTCTCCGCCTGTCACCATCTCCGCCCACACCCATCTCCGTCTGGCCATCTCTCGCTGGCAGCCATCTCCGCCCGTCGACCATCTCCTGCTTCAGCCATCTCCTCAACAGAAGCGGAAGAGCACCGCCATGAGGAGCATCAGAGACCGCCACAAAGAAATCCGAGGAAACCGTGACGCCAAAGAGTTCAAAAACTACGCCCCGCAGCCTTCCGCCAAGCCATTGCCGGTTTTACCGTGGAATAGCAGCACGAGGAGACCAATAGGATCTCGGAGAACAGGTCAAGAAATTCTTTGCACCTAGACGGCCGAGCCAAAGGAGAAAATAGATCCGTGGTGGTGGAGAAGTTTTACAAAAATCTTTTGAAACCTGAAACCCCACTTGTGCCGGACTACGAGCGCCAGATTTTGAAGGCGGATGCAAGGCGCCGTAGGGAGACTGAAAGTAGCAGTCGTGAGGCACCCCACAAAACAGTTCCCATGCTCGGAGAGCAGGAAAACCAATCATGTGCCCCGCTCTAAATGTTTTACAATCGGTACGCTCCTCCCGTAGATGATTACGAGGCAGAGCTACAAAGAAAGGCCAATGAGATGGGGATGACTTACATTGCATACTTGAACATCATGGGAGACAACTTGCCCAAATGCGATGTCAACCCCATACAGCCATGGAAGTATGGGAAGAATCTAGTCAAGAAAGAGGAGCTCAAAATCTACCAACAAAGATGCGAAAATTGCACAAGTGGTACCTTCATTTCTGCAAGACGAGAAAAGAAGAATGGATCACTACATATATAAGAGATGAGATTTTCTTGTGCGGACGACGCGATCGACTTCAACATTCAAGACTTGCATTTTCTATTCAATCGAAGGAACTCGACAAATCTGCCATCAGCCTTTATTGTGTGTAAGTACTATTTCGTAATTTTATCTCAACTCATTCACTTCATTAATTGCATGTATATATATATGCTCACCATATATGTATATACTATTATGCAGGAAAAAGGTTATGGAATGCAGGAAAGGAGGCCCTTTTGACATTGGGTTCGTTGACCCAAATAGAGTTCATGAAGAAGTGGTAAGAGAAAAACCCGGGCAAACAGAAGATTACTTGCTAAAGTCTTTACTGAGACAACAAATCAAAAGGGAAATACTATTGCCTTACAACTTCTCGTGAGTATCTTTACCTCTCTTGTACACATTCTGCTTCGCTTACTCGATGTTAAGTGTAATCGATGATGAGTTATGCATGCAGGTTCCACTTTATTCGCTAGTCATTCAACCCGACTCAGAAAAGTCCTTGTCATGGACTCGTACGAAAAGAAAAAGAGCTATGGGCAAACTTTAGAGAGATGCTCCAGAGGTAATTTCAATCATATTATCGCACTAGATCGGCAACTTCGTGACAATAAGTAATTAATTACTCCTTTATCCATTTTCTTTGTCGGACAGGGTTTGAAAATGTTCACGGGCAGGGCCGTGGGTGAATGGTCGGAAGAACTAAAATTTGTAGACCAAAATGTAAGTAATACTAGCTAGCTTCCAATTCCATTATATCATGCTTTATTGATTATTATTTTGATTGAACTCTCTATTCTCGTAAAGCGCGCATCAAGGACACGGCAATAACTTATGTGGGTACTATGTTTGCGAATTCATTCAAGCAACACGATATGTGCGACAGGCCAAGCCGCACTAGAACAACTTAGAGTAAGTAAACAAAGTCCACAACATTATTTTATTACCATCAATTGTGTTGAGTTTTATTCTTATATATATATTGACGGCCCATTCTTCATATATATTCAGATCGAACGGATGCGGGACCAACTCCTACCATTTGAACGCACGAGCCATTCAAGAGGAATTGGCGGTTCATACTTGATGAGGTCGCCACCGGCGGAGAACTCTTTAGATATCCACCTCCGGCGATGTAGATGTATGTGCCGATGTATGTGCCGATGGCGATGTTTGTGTATAATAATAGTTGCTTAATTATTCATGTACTCGTATGTACCGATGACGATTTATAAGTATACGGCTCCCGATCGATTTCCTCGCCCTCCGCGTAAATACGCCTTAACGGGCAGAGGCAGAAATGCTGCGGCAGAGATTTAGGCCGTTTTCGCCGCGGCAGAGTTCTCGCCGGGCAGAAAACGGCAAATCTTCGCCATGGCAGAACTTTAACACCGGTTCCGATACGAACCGGTGTTAAAGGGGGCCTGGCAGCCCCACGGCGCCATTTAACACCGGTTCGTATAGGAACCGGTGTTAAAGGGGCCCCCCCTCTAACACCGAACCCTCAACAGCGGTTGTGGAACCGCTGTTAGAGGGTCCTCCAAACCGGTGTTAGAGGGGTACGTGTGCACTAGTGTCTTGTGCCCGCTAACCTTGCCCAATCCGGTGGCCTTTTGGTGTGATGTTGGACGTTGCGTGGACTCAAGATCATGACGGTGATGGTCTTGTCCCTTGATCACTAGGGTGGCGAGGAGCAGATAGCGGGAGACCTTGGTGGTGGCGGTGCTTCGGCTTCTTCATCTCCTAGATCATGCTCCGAAGACCGGGCTCAGAGATACACGGGGCATTCCAGACGAAAGCCCCGTGTTTGGCGTTGACGGCGATGATACCTGCTGGTGTTGTAGCCCTCCCGGGCCGCCGTTGTGGGTAACTTCGTGGGTGGAGGTGCCCCGATTGCCCCCACCGGATAGTGGGTGGGTACTACGCGTGGGCCGCTGTCGCTTTCTATCTTTATGAACAGATTATTTTTATCGCGGTTCATTTTTTGTAGCAATGAAAGGATAATATTATCAGAATATTTTTCAGAATTACAATTAAATAGTGGGTGGAGACTTTTTTAATATTTCATCCAAACACCTTGTCCAGTTAATATGTTTGGCACTTTTTCTCTGTTGGATTCAGCATAGCTAAGACCACAATTGATGTGCTTAAAATAAAAGACCCTTTCCCCTGAATAAATAATATTTTTTTCCCTCACTTCCCTGTTTATTCAGCTTGATCCCCAACGTTCACTGTTCGTCTGTTCCATTTTTCTCGAGCTTTGACTCCAAATCCGGTAACTCCCTATGCCCCTGGCTCTCTTGATGTTCTCCCGCATCCACAACTTCATTTGATGTGCCGCTGTAGTAGGTCCTTCCGCTTCGTTGGAGATCAAGCTGGACCCTGCAGTTCTTCATCTGTGTGGCCGGCAGACTGCGCGGCCGGAGGAAAGGGACTCTATTTCCTTGTATTTTTTCTTGTTGCTCACGTGATGTTGAGGCTGGAGATGTCTCACGTGATGTTGAGGTTGGAGACGTATTGGAGTCGAGCTGGAGACGTGTTGTATAGGAGAGAAGTCGTACCTATTGGAGTCTGTGTTGTAAGTAACGCTAATTAAATCACAGACAATAGTAATAGATCTAATGGTTAATATATTTTAGATGATGTGGATCAACGTGGTGCCTCGAAACACAATCTTATATTGCTTTTAGTATATAATAGATAGATTTCATGCATTTCATCGAATTTGGGATTTAGAATTCATCTCTGCGACTTTAGGAACTGCCAAAATATGGGCATTTTGAGTGGCTTGATGAGTACATCGAGCGAATTGGGGTGGAGGTAGCATCCCGGGAGCTCGAAAACCCGTCCGTGGTGGAGCAATTGGGATGTGGCAACCCCATTTCCGCTGGTACTACGGTGGATGCGGAAGTGAAGGCCGAGCTGAAGAAGATGAACAAGCAGCTAAGGCAAATCATCGAATTGAAGAAGCAGGACAATCTGATGGCCGGTTTTTTTATTTTTGTGTAATTTCTCTCGGATTAGTTTATCTCCTCATCGTTAGTCATTAGACAGCGCAGTCAGTGTTCGAGTGATGCTTTGTAATGGATGTAATGGTCTATGTCTTTGGCTTGAATAAAATGCAACACAAATTCGGGCTAATTTTGAGCTGCTCTGTTTTCGAAATCAGTGTTCCTTCAGTTTCGTCAGTTTCGTCAGTGTTCCTTTTATCAGTGTGCAGGGGGCGCCCATGTGCAGGGGAGGGGGAGGGGTTGAAAAGTAAAAAAACAATTGACGATGATTGAAAAAGGCCAGGCCCAAATATAACTTAGCCATGCCAAAATAGACGTATCCAGGCCCAATAGTAACTATATGTTGATTAGGCAAAAAAAATGGTACTCACGTTACAATCTAAATAGGGACGTGTGGATCTGCAGATACTCGTGCTCAGGTCGCAATCTTTTTTTTGGGAAAATAAATATATAAATAAAGTCTAAGGACATCCATTTAACTAATATAACTTGGGCGCTCCTTTAACTTATGTAATATGTAAATGTCTTGTTTGAAAATGAACCATGTGTTGTATGAACTTATTTTTGTGTCTTTTGTTTTATACACTTGTAAATATATAAATATTGCACGAGTATTATATGAACTTGTTTTTGTGTCTTTTGTTTTATACACTTGTTGTTTTGGATGTTTTGACAAATGACAATACAATAAAACACAGATTACAATAAAACAAGGGGATAGATAATATTGGGATAACATTACTTATATTAGATAGGGGATCGATAACATTACAATAAAAGGAAAAAAGTACAATAATATAGAAGGGAATAGGCGCCCCGCCTAAACCCTGGGCTAGCCCCTAAACCCTAACCCTAGCTACCCTACTCCATCGGCGGTGGAGGCGGTGCCGGTGCAGCCGCCTTGGCGGCATTCCACGCCGCCAGCCTCTCCCGCTTCCGCTGCTCCTCCCGGAAGGCCCAGCCATTGGCCTCCCGTTGCTCCTCGTCCTCCCGTTTGCGCCTTTTCTTCAAGGCGCACTGGGCCTGCTTCTCCTCCCACCTGGCGATAGCAGCCTCCTGCTTTGCCTCGTCCTTCGCCTTAGCCCAAGAGGGAGGTCGCCGCCGGGGAGGTTGGGGACTGGGTTGGTGACGATGGGGCCCTGCTCCCCCAGGGGTAGGGCGGGGACTTCTTCTTCTTCTTGCCATGCTTGGGGCGCGTGGGCGCCGCCTGCTCCCACCACTGCTTGTGGTCCGGGTGGTTGTCCTCGTCGCTTACTTCGGTGTCAGAAGGGAAGCGGAAGAGGGAGGTCGCCATGGTCGCCGGAGTGTTTGGGGGCTGGGAGGAGGCAAAGGGACGGGCTCGAGGTTGAAGATGAGGGGCAAGATGAGATGAGAAAGCAAAGGCGTTTTGCCTATTTATTGAGGGCGGGACATGAAGGGCGGCGTGGGAATCCAGCGTCGCGTTGGCGCAGATGCCGAGACGCGTGCGGTGCGTTGCGTGTGGGAAGCGGGCGTGATCAATGCGAAAGAGAGAAAAAAATAGCTAGGATGCGACGTACTGTAACCCCTGCACCGCCGCCCCCGCCCCTACATGCATGCATACATTAATGCGAAAGAGAGAAAAAAACGTCCAAGGTAGTTGTTCATTGGCAGTGAAAAATAAAAGGAAAAATATAATTTGGCCTTGATTTACTTCGGTAATAAATACAGGAATCTAGTACCAAGGTACTCGTTCGTTTTTACACACCGCATGCAACAAACTCGTTCGTTTTTACACACACAAGAAAAATCGGTGGGAGTAATCAGAGGGATGTCAATTGGAGGGAATAAAGGGAGTATGAAACTAAGTTTATAATATTTTAGATTTTGATTTTTTTTCTTATATACATAGTCAAAGTTGATATTTTAGATTTATAAATATTGACTTTTTGTATGGCGCATGAACCAGATGGGAGTAAGTTTGACTGAAGAAAGTTGTTCGACGTACACTTATTTAATGGGGCAGCGCTGTTGCACGCAAAATAGCTAGACCGCGACGCTAGGGGCAGCTGCATGCATGGTGCAGCCCGCCCCGCCCAGCGCCCTCGCATGTCACGCTCGGTCCAACGGTCAATGGAGTTTGCCACGCTGTACGTTATATTTATTACATATTTTAGATTTTGATATTTTTTCTTAGACTGGTCATAGTGACATGCATACTCCCTCTGTCCACAAATAAGTGTATCTTTGGCTTCAAAATTTGTCCACAAAAAGTGTACTTCTACCTTTCTAATGCACTTATATGTGGTATCATGCATATGTTACTAGTCTAAGTTACTACTCCATAGTGCAAAATAACATAGATGTGGTATCATGCAAAGTCTCATTTATTACAATAAACCTGAGGGGAGTAAGTTTGACTGAAGAAAGTTGTTACACGTACACTTATTTAATGCGACGGAGGGAGTAAATACGCTGCAGCGCTGTTGCACGTAAAATAGCTAGACTGCGACGCTAGGGGCAGCTGCATGCATGGTGCAGCCCGCCCCGCCCAGCGCCCTCGCATGCCACGCTCGGTCCAACGGTCAGTGGAGTGTGCCACGCTTGCATGCCACGCTGTTGCACGTAAAAACGATGAAGCCAATCAGATTTCAGAATCATCCATCCCACGGATCGCCAATAGCTAGCCACGAAATCTTTCTAAGAGACGCCAACCAATCAGGTTGCAGAACAAGCCCTTCCACGGATCGCCCAGAGCCACCCGCGGAATCCTTCTAGAAGACGCGATCGGACGGCCACAATGTCGCGCTAGGGTTAGATCTACATTCCTCATTCGGCCTTAGGGTTAGCGGGGTTTAGGATGCAGTCAACGGGGTTTCACAAGTTTGACCAGACATTCAAGTGTGCATAACTAATTAAAAAAACAAAAAAATACAAAATATTCGCATGGTGTCATGTTATGTGACATAGTTGTGAGGAAAAATATCAAACTTGGTCTATTGATCATATTTCAAAAAACCCTTCACAAAATGACCTATCTCCTCCGAGGTTTTCTGGCTTTCGGGTCAAATGACCAATGATATGGCTAGAATCAGGGCATAGTTTGTGATAATGTGCCCATATTTGTCATGCATGTCTATAATGGGATGACTAACAATGTTGTAGCACAAAGTTTTCCTTTTCGACGCACAGAAAATCCATTTTCTATTTTCTGAGTGCCGAAAGAGGGGGGGATTTGTGAAACAACCACCAAATTGAAGTTTCAAAATGGTAACATCCTATTTTTCAAAAATACTAGACCACCTAGAATGTACAATTTCCCAACTTGAGTATCTCAAACCTTTTATTCCATCCCTGGTGAAAAAGACAAATACTCCTGAATCGGCTGGAAGTGGGTAAGATATGAACTACAGGTACATGATTTCATGCTGATGATTTTTTGTAAAAATCATTTTTAGGTTCACAACATGCTATTTCTCAGAGATCCAATGCTAGTTTTGTGAGCCTCAGCCCCTAGCTAAGAATATTTATGAAAACCCTTCAAGTTTGACCAGACATTCAAATGTGCATAACTAATTCAAAAAAATCAAAAAAATACAAAACCTTCGCATGGTGTCATGTTATGTGACATAGTTCTGAGGAAAAATATCAAACTTTGTTTTAGAAATGGTAGAAAAAAACTTACTTAGAAATGGGGTGGTTTACCCTAGCTTTGGAGCTCATTTCTACCCCATTTTGGGTGAGGGTGAGTTGTACTTCACAAAAGGGATCAGGGTGAGGATGAGTTGTATTGTACATATGAGAAAAACGTTGGAAGCTCATACAAACATAGAAAAGTGACATAGCTACATTTGTTGAAATTCAAATTTACCATCATATTTGAATTTTGTCCAAATTATCAACAAGTGACAAATTATTATAATAACAAATGTTTATAACAAGTGCCAAAATATTACAATAACAAATGTTTACAACAACAAGTGCCAAATTCAAAGTCTATTTCTTTTGGCTCTTCTTACCCCTCGTTTTCTTCTCCTTCACAAGTTTCACACCACACAACAGGTTTATGCTCTTCTTTTTCTTACCATTACCATCTGGCCTCCCCACAACACGTCCAAGAGTCTCCTTCACCTCCTGCACCTCCTCAACAACCTCATGATCATGATCCAGAGCCTCATCAACATGGTCACTTTGCACCAGAGCCTCAACAACATGGTCAGTTTGCACCAGAGCTTCAACAACAGGCTCATTTTGCACGAGAGCCTCAACAACAAGCTCATTTTGCACTAGAGCCTCAACAACAGGCTCATTTTGCCCCTCATTTTGCACCAGAGCTTCCAAATCAGAAACGGTGTGCCCTAAAGCCTCAACAGTTTGCACATCATCCTCCAAAACAAGTTCATATTGCACCTCAAAGAGACCAAACATGATCGATTAGTTCTCTTCTTTCTTTGGCCATTGATTCTTGCCCTTTTCACCGGCCAAGATTCGTCAACAACAAGAGGTGGGCCTTTTTCTCCACGCCTCCGAAAACAAGAAAGTTAGTGGGGAGAAAATCATCAACAAGAAATGGGATAGATTTTGGATGAACATACTTTGGCTTTTCAGAAGCAGTATCTCAGACTTGGTAGAGCCAGCTCGGTGTCCAAGTTCTTCACAGAGTTTGCATCTATTCTTGTTACCTTTTTGGGCCCTTTTTGGCTTGACATCTTTCTTTTCATCTTTCTTTCCCTTATTGTTGTTCCCACCTTTCTCAAACCAAGCCTTGAATCTACTCTGCTTGGGCCTGCCAGCCTTTCTTTTCATCAAAGGAGGACACAAGGAGAACTGAATGTCCACTTCAGGCCACTGAGACTGATCTGTAAGTGCTGGAATTGGTGTTCCATATGCAGCCTTAAATTTTGCTACAGAATAATACTCATGCAAATATGGGTGCATATTTAGCTTGTGTTTGGAGGCCAAGAAAACTATGGCATGCTCACAAGGCTTCCCAGTGTGTTGCCACTCAAGGCATGTGCATTCATGCAATTGAGTGTCAACAACATGGCTCCTGCCAGTCTTTGTATCTCTGACTTCAGCACCCCACAATGAGGATTTCTCAACACGCAAATGTGCAAGATTTCTGCTCCTGTTGACCACCTGTTGCTGTTACCACCGTATTTTGGCTAAAGATGGAGATGGGCCGTGATCAAGATGGGCTTAGGAGATATATATATTCAACGTGTTGTTGGATCGGCCTAGTGCGTAGATTTGGGCTGAATTGCCCGTGTATCTTGTATCATAGTAGGATTCGTGTTTGTTTAGGTTCCGTTCATGTTTAGGTAAAGATAGAGTTGTAGAGTTATTCCAAAAGTGGAGAGTCTCCGGACTATAAATATGTACCTAGGGTTATTGAAAGAAGACAACCACGCTCACGACAAACACAATCTCAAGGTATCGCCACCCCTTGTTCTTAGGGTTTCTTCGGTAAGTGCCATGTCGCCTAGATCGCATCTTGCGATCTAGGCAAGATCTACTTATTTCGTTAACCGGTTTTACTCGCATCAAGCGTTGTTGATGGCGAGTAATACCATTATCATAGATTGTTTGAGGCTAGCATCGCACTGTTTCATTATTATCGCCGGTTATGCTACCTCTATCTCGCTACCCTTGCACCGTGTCCCAAAGTGCAAGGGTAGCACCTTGCTTGATCTTTATTTAGTCGATTCGATCTGTTATAGCTGTGCCTTGTTCGTCAAGGTTTAGTTTAATATCTACGTAATCAGGCCTTACAAACGGGTTGAACGATCCGGTAATGCATAAGGATGTGGCTTATTCGTTCTAGAGAGGATGTTCCGGTAATTGGCTTTATGTTGGTTATTAGGCCTCCTTTAGGGTTGATATTCTTCATCTTTTGTATGTACTAGGCTCAATTACGCGTAGGACGTTCCAGTTACGTGGTGAAAACGTCAAACTATCGTAGATCGACTTAACTTGTAGTGATCAAGCAAAACCCCATGTTATCATAAATCTAACGCAGAACCATGGGGCAATCGGCTTTAGGAGCCGATTTACAGGGAAACCTAGGAGCCGATTACGGCTCGAATTTTACGTATACTTGTTTGTCATGCAGGAAATCAATCGGAGCAATCCCTCACCTTCCTGACCAGGTATAGGTCAGGTGGCACGCCGAACCAAGCCGGCGTGTGCGAGCTTTTATGGCCGTCGCCCGAGGGACCAGGGCCCACCAGCCCCTGGAGCCTCCCGCCTCCGTGTTGTCATTCGCTGCTCGCCGGTGGGTTTTGGCAGCAACACATTCGCACGCCCGGTGGGACCTTCAACAACGTCTACATCAACACCCGACGCTGCGATGGAGAACAGACCTGTCACTTACGACGATCTGCCTGGCGAGCACAAGGCCAAGTACGACGAGATTAAGGCCCTCTTCGAGGAAGACCTCATCAGCTCTTTTGAGAGGACCCGTACGCACGGCATCAGGTGGAAAGGGTTCTCCCCCGAGGGCGCTCTCAATGAGGTGGATCTGTCTGTTCCTTCGGAGGAGCGCACCAGGGCTCTACGACAGGAAGTCAACTACATGGTGGCTCATTCCTTGCACCGCCATTCTGAGAGCCTGGTGAACGCTTTCGAGCGGGTCGCGGTCCGCGTAGTCCAGGAGATCATGAAGCATCAGTACTCCCCGTCGGGACCTACTTTAGGGACTCACCAGGGAGAAAGACCGCTCCAGACCAGGCCGCAGATCCCGTTCGCACTTGCCGCTCCAGAACCACCAGGGGCAGCGGCTTACGTCGTCTACAAGGCTGGAGGCGACCCAGGCGATTGCCAATTCCTGTTTGAGCCACCTAAGGAGATCCCACACGGATATATATGCGCCTACGTGCCGGACTGCAATAACCTGACACGCACCAAACAGATTGCAACCGCAGGAGTTTCTGCGACAGGAGCCCTTGGTCGATCTTCCGGCAGGCGCGTCCGAGCAGCGATGGCTGGGATGGACGCCGACAAAGCGTGGCTAGCCAAGTATGCCATCGAGCAAGTCATGAGAGTCTAGCCCCTACAGCTCAAACAAAGGGAGCAAATCGGCACCATCCCGAGGGACCGGTTCGCGTGCCGAAGAGAAGGACAATCGGCTATTCAAAGCCGTACCCCAACGAGTTTGATCTGATTCCGCTGCCACCCAAGTATAAGCTCCCTGAGTTCTCAAGGTTCAGCGGGTCAGAAGGGTCAAGCTCGATCGAGCACATAAGCCGATACCTGGCACAACTAGGCATGATTTCGGCATCGGATCAGATGCGCGTAAGATTCTTTGCGCAATCTCTGACAGGACCAGCCTTTGGGTGGTACACCTCACTACCACCTGATTCAATTCATACCTGGAAGCAACTGGAAGAGCAGTTCCACATCCAGTACCATTCAGAGGCTACTGAGGCTGGCATTGCAGACCTGGCGCAGGTGCGGCAGAAGCGAGGAGAAACTGTAGCCGAGTACATCCAGCGCTTCAGGACTGTCAAGAACCGATGTTACTCGGCTCGTTTAACTGAGAAGGAAGCAGTCGAGCTGGCAGTGTTGGGCCTGTCAGCACCCATCAAGGACCTGGCGTTCCAGGTAGAGTACAACTCATTGGCGCACATGGCCCAGAAACTGACGATGTATGAGCAGCGTCACCCTGAGTTGTACCAAGACAAATTTAAACGTCCGATAAGCCTGGTCGATGCAGAAGAAGAAGATCCTACGCAGGACCAGGAGGTGGCCGTAGCTGAATGGGCTCGGGGGGCAGATCCTGTGGCCTGCAAATGGGTGAAACAGCAAGGGCCTGCGAAAGGGTTCGACTTCGATGTGAGCAAAGCTGAGCAGATATTCGATCTACTGCTGAAGGAGAAGCAGCTGAGGTTACCCGAAGGCCACAAAATCCCTACGGCTCAGGAGATGAACGGGAGACCATACTGCAAGTGGCATCATTCGTTCACTCACACCACCAACGAGTGCAAAGAGCTTCGCCGCCAAATCCAAATGGCGATAGAACAAGGCCGTCTGATCCTTGGGCAGTTCGCCATGAAAGTGGACACAAACCCATTTCCCGGTGTCAACATGGTAGAACTCAGTCGCTCCGCCAGACGTAAGCTAGATTTCTCGTTCGGCGTTAACATGGCAGGGTCTGGATACCACCATGACACGTACAAGGAGGACGGTGGTCGCTCTCGGGGCAAGGAAAGAAAGGAGGCTAGTCCATGCGACCGGCCCAGCCACGGTGACAGGCAGTACTTAACAGAGGAACAAGTGAGGAGAGTGCGATATCAGAAGCCACATTCCACGCATCTCCTTAACAAGTATGAGCGCCAGTACGACCAACGTCGCCAGCACGACAGAGACGACGGAAGGTATGAACACCTTACTAGGGGACCGTCGAAAGAGAAGGAAGGCGCAGATAGGCATTGGGATTGTCCTTTCTTCAAGTATTGCTGGGGCACAGGAATGAGCCGATTGCCTACAGTCGACAACTGCCCGGAATGCAATCAGCAGAAGGAGGACACGAGGCCAGTGTCAGTATTCAAACGCCTAGGGCCTCTTCCGCCCCAGAGCCGTCACAAGGAGTCCGCTCGAGCAGGAGACCTCGAGAAGCCAAAGGATGACAAGGTCGAAGACAGGTATCACCGCCCAAGGTGGTGCCCCGACGGACTCGAGACACACCCGAGCGTAGAGTGCAGCCGCAGAACTTAGAGGAAGTCAAGCGCAGATTCCACGCTTTGAAGAAAGCACGGCCTGATCCGCCAAAGTGAGGCAGGTGGAAACGGAAGACCGCCAACCAGGAAAGAGTGGCGCCCAAACCGTAAGAGCCGATGCAAAGACATCGGCCACAAACATGGTGTTCGTGCTCCCGCCGATTTCTGCGCCAAGAACCGATGAGCTACCCGTGGCACAATTTGATCGCGCCCACGGCCGGTTATCTTTGAGAAGCCACGTGAGAAGGGTTACAAACATCCAAGGCCCCTGTACCGCGGTTACATCAATGGGCAACCTGTCGAAGATGTTGGTGGACACCGAGCGGCAATCAACATCATGCCATACTCCATGCTACGACGCTTGGGACGCCCACCGCAGATCTGATCAAAACCAACGCCACGTTGAGCGACTTCAATGGTCAGTCTTCGTGAACACAAGGTGTCTTGAACGGACTTGACAAGGCGTGAAAACCGTACCACGCTATTCTTCGTCGTGGACAAAGAGCACTTACACTGTCTTGCTAGGAAGGGATTGATTCACGCTAATTGTTGCTGCATCCCGTCCACAATGTATCGATGCACGATCCAAAGGGATGGAGACGGCAGAGGTCATCCACGCAGATTCTATCGAGATCTCCATAGCTGGCATGAACGTCTGGGAAGCGGAAGACCAAGAGCCGATCTCTGGAATTAATCTAGACGGCTGCGAACGTATTGAAGCTACAAAAAACGGGGTGAGGCTGGTCTTATCCACTGGCCTTACAGAATAGAAGAGCCCACGATCATCAGGTGCACGGCCGATCCTCGCGATCGGCCACAAAAATAAAAGGCAGCGATCATACGACAAGCGTTCATGTAGTCATAGCAGAGATGCTCGCCAGTAAAATGATAAGGTGTAAACCGTCCTGACAGATGCAAGCAAAAGGGCGATTCAGCGATCGCCCAAATTATTTTTGTTACCCTCACCCACCGCTTGCCTGTATTTAGCGTCGATTTGACAGTGACGGAAAGCTAGGGTATGGGTTTACATCCCGATGAGTTAGAAGAGATCGACATTGGTCCCGGGATAAGCCACGACCAACATTTATCGCCAAAGTTAGGCCGAGTCTGCGGGCCCGATGATAGCCCCTGAAACAATATCCATTGCCGCTGGGACTACACAGAGATGCCTGGTTTGGACAGGAGCATCATCGAGCATCGTCTCCCGCTCAAAAAAGGATTTCGGCCGTTTCAGCAGCGGGCACGACAAATGAAGGCCGAAATTCTGGAAGAAGTCAAGAAAGAGGTCGAGAAAATGTTGACAGCCAATTTGATCAGACCATGCAGGTATGCTGAGTGGATTTCTAGTATCGTACCTGTAGAAAAGAAGGGTGGCCAATGGCGGGTTGCTATAGACTTTCGAGATCTCAACAGAGCCACCCCAAAGGATGAGTATCCGATGCCGGTGGCAGAAACATTGATCAATGCAGCAACTGGTCATAAAATTTTGAGCTTCATGGACGGCAATGCCGGGTACAACCAGATCTTCATGGCTCCAGAAGACATACACAAGACTGCATTCAGAGTCCCAGGGTCCGTGGGGTTATTTGAATATGTAGTCATGACGTTTGGACTGAAAAATGCCGGCGCCACGTACCAAAGGGCCATGAATTATATCTTCCATGATCTGATCGGCAAACTGGTGGAAATTTACATCGATGACGTGGTGGTCAAGTCTGCTTCAACGCACGGACACTTGGACGATCTACAACGCGTCCTGGACCGAACAAGAAAATTCGGCCTCCGGATGAATCCAAAGAAGTGCGCTTTCGGGGTGACGGCCGGTCAGTTCTTGGGTTTTTTGGTCCATGAACGCGGAATTGAGATCGGCCTGAAAAGTCAGGAGGCAGTGCGAACAATGAAGCCACCCACCACAAAGAAAGAACTGCAGTCCCTTATCGGCAAGATCAACTTCGTCAGACGATTCATCTCCAACTTGTCAGGAAGGATTGAGCCGTTCATGGGACTAGTTAAAATCAAATCTGACGAGGAATTCCGCTGGGGGGCAGAGCAACAACGAGCCTTTGACGAGATCAAAGAATACCTGACAAAGCCGCCAGTGTTAGTTCCACCTCAGCCTGACAGGCCATTCTACGTTTACTTGTCAGTGGCTGACACGTCCATCGCCTCGGTAGTGGTGCAAGTTTATGAGGGGCTGGAGCGGGTCGTCTTTTACATAAGTAGGAGAATGCTGGACGCAGAGACGAGGTACCCTGATATCGATAAGTTGTGCCTCTGCCTGTTTTTCACCTGCACCAAGTTACGCCACATTTTGCTATCGGCAGAGATCATCATCATATGCAAGTCAGATGTCATAAAGCACATGTTGTCGGCTCCTATGTTAAAAGGCCGATTGGGCAAATGGATGTTTGCATTGTCAGAGTTTGACATCCGGTATCAACCCGCGAAAGCAGTTAAGGGACAGGCGCTGGCTGATCTTATAGCTGAAAGGATCAACACTAACATAGCCGCACTGTCCATAAGAGAGTGGGCTATGTTTTTTGACGGATCAGTTTGTGACGATGGCTGCGGCATCGGCATTTTACTCGTGTCGCCCCGGGGGGCAACATTTTCCTTCTCCATCAGATTGTCTACCTCTCGCACCAACAATGTAGCCGAGTACGAGGCGATATGCAAGGGGATGGAGTTACTCCTCGGCCGGAGCAAAGGAAATTTTGGTGACTCCAAGTTGGTTATTTCCCAGCTCACGGAGGACTACAAGTGCGAGAGCGAGTCCCTCTTCCCATTATGGCTGCCTTGCCATGGTGATGACGCAATTCCAGACATCAACTTCACTTGGATCCCACGAACGCAGAATCTTCGAGGCGAACGATCTTGCGCAGATAGCTTCAGGTACAAGGATGTGGTAGAAGGAGCCGACGCTCGTGCAGTTCCTAGAAGCAGACGATCGAGAGCCGATATCTTCAATTACTTGAAAGATTCGCCGGGGCACCTAAACGGATAAGGTACAAAGCCATGAAGTACGTGCTTATTGGGGATGACATGTTTTACAGGACTTTGGAAGGACTATTGCTCAAATGCTCGGGACAGCCGAGGCCAATCAGCTCCTACACGAGGTACACGAAGGCGCTGTGGAACTCACCAATCGGCTCATAAGATGAAATGGTTGATCAGCGATCGTGGTTTTATTGGCCCACTATGCTTGAGGACCTGTTTCAACTACTAGAGGGTGTCAAGCATGGTACCACGTCGAGAATGAACCCCATCATCAAGCCTTGGCCATTCCGAGGATGGGGCATGGACATGATCGGCAAGATCAATCCTCCATCAAGCAAAGGCCACATGTGGATTCTGCTATCACCGACTACTTCACTAAATGGGTAGAGGCTGTCCCGATGAAGTCGAAACTCAAGGACGTTATCAATTTTGTGAAGGAACATGTCATCCATAGATTCGGATTCCCAAACTATCACGACGGATGGAGGTTCGGTTTTATTTCTCGTGAGTTTAGAAAGTTCTGCGAGGACATGAGGATTAAGTCGATTAGATCATCTCCATACTATGCTCAAGCAAATGGGCAAGGCCCAACCGTGAGCCTCATCAAACTGATCAAGAGGAAAGTCGATGAGCACCCAAGACGCTGGCACGAGGTTTTGTCGAGCCGTTATGGGCTTATCGCATGTCATGTCATGGAGCAATAAAACCTCACCCTACCATCTAGTATATGGACAAGAAGCCGCCCTACCGTGGGAAATTACGCTGGATCGAGACGCTACTTTTCGTGACGATCTAACAACCAAGAGTACGCAACTCGATGAGTGACAATGTGGAGGATTTAACCGAGCTCAGGTTATGGTCACTGGAGAAAATCAAAGAAAACAAGGCCAAGGTAGCTCGTGCATACAACAAGAAAGTGAAGCCAAAGGAGTTCCACGTTGGTGATCCGGTGTGGGAAGTCATGTTGCCCTTGGGGACTAAGGATGCAACATATGGTAAATGGTCTCCAAATTGGCACGGTCCGTACAGGGTCGACCAAGTTTTAAGGGGAAACGCATACATGCTCAAGCTATTGGATGGAGTAAAATTCCCAGTGGCAGTCAACGGACAACATCTCAAGAAATATTTCCCAAGCATGTGGGATGTTGGACAGTAAAATTGGAGGGGCCGATACATGAAATCGGCTAGGTAAAGGCACGAGAAACGATGGACGGTAAAAATATGGGGGCCGATGCTGAAAATCGGCCGAGTAAAAAAAAAATATATAAATTTGTATAGCCGATGCACGGTCATTGACTCTAGAGGTTCACACATGTTACAAAAGGGTCCGCCTCGGCGATCTCAGCTTAGTCATCTTCGTCTTTGCTTGTCACTAATCGTCTGTAAGGCACGCTTTTCGTTGGCAATTGGAGATTTGGGTCGCCGTGTTTGAAATCCATCGTGTTGAGGAAGGTCGCAGTCATCATTTGAAACTAAGAAGGCCGTTGTGATGTGTTAAAGATTCGATCAAGGTTGACCCCGCTAACGTTTTTCGAGAAGCCGATGGGTGGTCATCGGCTGTGCAATTTAACTTGTTTGATCAGTATGCATGCAGATGATGAAAGCCGATACTGAGGTCATCGGCTCGAACATCGACTGCTTTGTTATCGGCAAAATTGAAGCAAAAGGAGCAATATTTGGGAAACAGAGTTTCATTCATTCAAAAGATCATTGCTTACAGGATGATCGATTACAAAGGGGCCTACTATCGCTACGGCCATTACTACTGATTCTAATCTAAGCCGAGGTCGCCGCCGCCGTTGCCGCCGCCGCCCTTCGCTTTTCGCGCCGCCCCAAAGATCGCCCCGCCGCTTCTTGAAGAAACCAGCGGGGACCTCTTCATCCTCGTCGTCATCTTCAGTATCCTCGCTGGACCCGTAGCGGAAGCGCTTCGTCGGCGGATACTGCCGAGGAGGTGTCCTCCTCCGATTCCTCCTCGGCGGAAGAGTCGACGCCGTCCCACCGATTGTCGCCGCTCTTCGCCCGCCTCCGCCGACGAGGAATGAGGCTCTTCGCCGCCGGGCCGTGACGATCGCCCTTCGACCAGACGGCGAATCGATCCTTTCGCCCAACCATCGGGGCGAAGTATCAGATGTCGCCGGGTGCTCGCGTTGGTTCTCGCCGCTAATCGAGTTGAGGCGGGAGGACGACGAGGAAGCAGAGAGGCCATGGCAAGAAAGAGGGTTTTTCCGTGACGGAGAAGGTTTTCCGCAACTGGAGGAAGATGGAGACTGAACTGCTCAGCTGATTTAAATAAAGGGAATAGTGAATGACGGTTCAATGTCAGAAGGGTTTCCCAGTTACCGCCAAAATCGTCAAATCACGCTACGCAGGAGTTGAGAAGACAGGCATAATGATGAAGGGGTAGCGTGATTTGCTGCTCGCCACGCATTCTCACGACGCCAGCAGAAAGAGAAAAAAAAAGAGGAGGAAAAAACACACAGAGTGGTTTTGGAATTATCATTGCCAAAACCAGGGGGGCATGTGTTACCACCGTATTTTGGCTAAAGATGGAGATGGGCCGTGATCAAGATGGGCTTAGGAGATATATATATTCAACGTGTTGTTGGATCGGCCTAGTGCGTAGATTTGGGCTGAATTGCCCGTGTATCTTGTATCATAGTAGGATTCGTGTTTGTTTAGGTTCCGTTCATGTTTAGGTAAAGATAGAGTTGTAGAGTTATTCCAAAAGTGGAGAGTCTCCGGACTATAAATATGTACCTAGGGTTATTGAAAGAAGACAACAACCACGTTCACGACAAACACAATCTCGAAGACGCCACCCCTTGTTCTTAGGGTTTCTTCGGTAAGTGCCATCGCCTAGATCGCATCTTGCGATCTAGGCGATCTACTTATTTTGTTAACCGGTTTTACTCGTTGAGCGTTGTTGATGGCGAGTAATACCATTATCATAGATTGTTTGAGGCTAGCATCGGCACTGTTTCATTATTATCGTCGAAGTTATGCTACCTCTAGCTATCTCGCTACCCTTGCACCGTGTCCCAAAGTGCAAGGGTAGCACCTTGCTTGATCTTTATTTAGTCGATTCGATCTGTTATAGCTGTGCCTTGTTCGTCAAGGTTTAGTTTAATATCTACGTAATCAGGCCTTACAAACGGGTTGAACGATCCGGTAATGCATAAGGATGTGGCTTATTCGTTCTAGAGAGGATGTTCCGGTAATTGGCTTTATGTTGGTTATTAGGCCTCCTTTAGGGTTGATATTCTTCATCTTTTGTATGTACTAGGCTCAATTACGCGTAGGACGTTCCAGTTACGTGGTGAAAACGTCAAACTATCGTAGATCGACTTAACTTGTAGTGATCAAGCAAAACCCCATGTTATCATAAATCTAACGCAGAACCATGGGGCAATCGGCTTTAGGAGCCGATTTACAGGGAAACCTGGGAGCCGATTACGGCTCAATTTTACGATACTTGTTTGTCATGCAGAAATCAATCGAGCAATCCTCACCTTCCCGACTGTATAGGTCGTGGCACGCCTCGAACCAAGCCAGACGGTGTCGGAGCTTTTATGGCCGTCGAGGGACCAGGGCCCACCAGCAGTCCTGGGAGCCTCCCGGCTCTCCGTGTTGTCAGTCGCTGCTCGCCGGTGGGTTTTGGCAGGCAACAGTTGCACAACATCAGGAAGCTTATCTCCTTAAAGAACATCACCAAGCCTTCTTCTCAATTCCCACAACCTCATGATCATGATCCTGATCTGGTCAACCATGTCATGGACATGCAAGTCTTTTAACTCCTTCACTTTGTTGTTAAAACTTTCTACCAAATTATTGTTGATATGATCACATTTTATGGCAGTGTTAAAACCAGACCTGTACCATAAAAGAGAATGGTAGGTTTCCAACCATGTACAAAACTTGACCCTATCCTCCTCAGAGCATGCCGCCTTAATCTTCTCAAGGTGATATGAATGTGTCTGCCTGGTGTAAGATCTTGCTGTTGGCCACATGCGTCCAAAATCATCTCCTCTGAATTTTTTTATCAAATTCATCCACATATGTCCGAAGCACTCCCGCTTTCGGATGAGGGAAAAGTCTTCATGCATTTTCTAAACCTTTACATGCATCTGTGCATTGCCAATGGAGAGATCGCCCTATGCATCTTTTCAACTACATCATGAACCATGTCCATGATGCCTGCTCGCATCGAAACATGCCAATAGCTACAGGGAACATCCAATTGTGTCCATCTAAAGCATTGCATGCTGCTAGTTGACCATTCCACTTTCCAGTCAAGAAAGATGAGTCTATACTCAAATATGGACGGCACCCTGCTTTGAAGCCATCGATGCAAGGCTTTAAAGCCATGAAGAATTTAGAGAAGAAGACTTTCCCATCAACTGTTACCTCAGTATCTTGTCGGAGATATGCCCTAGAGGCAATAATAAATATAGTTATTATTATATCTTTGTGTTTATGATAAATGTTTACATTCATGCTATAACAAGGAAACATTAATACTTATGTGATTTGTAAACTTAAATAGAGTCCCTAGTAAAGCCTCTTTATAATACTAGCTTGTTGGTTAATAAATGATTGTGGTTTCCCTATCATGAACATTGAGATGTTATTAACAACAAGATCATATCGTTAGGAGAATGATATGGTGGACATACTCCTATAGAAAAGCGTAGCATAAAGATCAAGTCATTTTAATAGTTCAATTGCTATATGCTTTCTGATACATAGTAACCTAATTCCTTCGACCATGAGATCATGCATATCACCTTCACCGGAAGGATGCTTTGATGACATCAAACACCACACCGTAACTGGGTGTCTATAAAGGTGGCATTGAGTGTTCGGAGAGTATTGGTTGAGACACATGGATCAAGAGTGGGATTTGTCCATCCATATGACGGATAGATATACTCTGGGCCCTCTTGGTGGAATGTCATCCAATTAGCTTGCAAGCATGTGACTGGCTCACAAGGGATCACATATCACAGAAATGATAAAAGAGTACTTATCAGTAACGAGGTTGAACTAAGTATGCAGAGATAGCGACGATCATAACCTCGGATAAGTAAACTATCGTGAGACAAAGGGAAATTGGTATCATATGTAAGTGGTTCATTCGATCGCAAAGTAATCGTAGAAATATGTGGGAGCCATATGAATTTCCAGATTCCTCTATTGGTTATTGTTCGGAGAAGTGTCTCGATCATGTCCGCATAATTCACGAACCGTAGGGAGACACACTTAAGGATTCGACGTTGTTTGAGTAGTTATGGAATGATGAGTAAGAGACCGAATGTTGTTCGAAGTCTCGGATAGGATCCGGGATATCACGAGGAGATCCGGAATGGTCCGGAGAATAAGATTCATATAAGGAAAGTCCTGTTTCGAGGTTGGAGAATGGTTCCGGTGTTTTCATCAGGAATGTTCTAGAAGGTTCCGGAATGTCCCAGCACCGAGGGGAAGGGTACATGAATGTGTCATAACAAGTTGGAATGATTGCATCATGTACTAGGTGTCATCACTGAACAAAATAAAGGGTTTAATCAAATCCTAGTTTGAAAAGTCAAACGCCAATTTGAAAAGTCAAACGGCTATTTTGTGAGGTGGAGGGGAAGTAGGAAACCTACTTGGGGAGGAGTTCCCTCCCCTCCACCGCCGGCCCACTTGGGATCCGAGTTGGGGAGGGACTCCCCTCCCCTGGCGCGCCCCCTCCACCTATATAAGGAGGGGCAGGGTTTCCCCTCCAAGTACACAACACCTCCACCTCTAAACCCTAACCCTAGCCGCCGCCTAGGGCAACTCGCCGCCTCCGCCTAGGGAAAACCCTAGCCGCCGGCCTTGCCCCCTCCTTGGTGCGTCTAAACCCTAGATCGCCGAGGATCTCTCTCATAGTCCACCATACTCGCTCCGGCTTAAGGCGAAGCCCTGCGAGATCTCCCCTCTACTTCCGGTACCACGCCAGCCGGAATCACGAGGAGAGTGATACAACCTCCGCTTCTGGAACAAGGGAGAGGACGGTCTTCGCCGAGTACCGAACGTGTGACCGATCATGAAAGCGCCGAACGCACAATGGAAGGATCATCTACGCGATCTTGAGATCGGGAAGAGTACTACTACATCACCCACGAGAATCCGCTCTCATTAAACACTTTGGAATCTTCGAGTGTGAGTTATTCCATCGACTCGTTGCTACAATCTAGTAGATAGATCTTGGCTTGTTTGTTTGTATGCGGTAGAAATTTTTTGTTTTCCATGCTACGAAACCCTACATATCTATCTCCACAACACTGCCAGGTGACCTCTTCTCTACTTCTGCTTTGAAGTTATAAAGCATTCGAAAGGTATTTGCCCAATCACCATATAGCTCTTTCATTGCCCTTTGCTTTGCCTTCCACACTGTAGTATAATTCAGCTTAATGGGGTCCGCTTTTCCAAGTCTATTTTCGCCTCTTTGCAAGGTCTTTGTTTGGTGTGGCTAAAATGGGCTTGATCTTTTCGCAACCCATAATTGTGATGTCATCTTTGTAATCGTTTGAGAACTTGTAATGCAAGTATGAGGTTTTGGAATTTGATTCACTCTTATTGTCCTTCCATCGGTTTGGCCTAGCAGATATATACCACTTGCAAGGCTTGGCACCACCATCATAACCTATGCATTTTGCATAGAACTTCTTTTATCAAATATAGTCTTGGTAGCAAACTCACGCTTGACCGCATATGTCCTAAAACACATCCTAATTCATCCATGCTTGGAAACAATCTCCCAACTTCAATAATCGGGTCCTCTTTGTCATAAATCACATTAGCTCATCATCATGTGCATCATCTACATGAACATCATTTTCCAACAACTCTAGATCTATATCCGCCTCTTCATCTCTTAAATGGTTGTCACCATCATTTGCAGCTTCATCCTCTTCTTCTCCTTGTCTCACATCTATAGGAATGCCAAAAGCTTTGCCATTTCAATGTCATCTATTGGTGCAATGACCAAATCAGTCCGGTCATGTATCTCAACCGAATTCCAATCAACAGCATAATCCTTTGTGCATTACCATCTCAGCCTCCCTTGTGCATTAGCATCATCATCCTCCACTGTTAACACTTCCAACTCAGTAAGTATAGGCATTACTTGCCTTTGTGCAGCCCAATCATCCTCGACCATCTCGAGCAGCCAGCGAGGCCACATATCCAACCCTCGAATCAGGTTTCATCAATGAGCTCTGCTAAAAATGAACAGTTTTGCTTGTCCAACTGCTTTCGCCATCGATTTCATCAACTATATGTTCCCCTGTCTCAACCCTAACATAGTCACATTTGCAATCATCATGTAACAAAGAAACTTCTTGCTCTGGCCCCCAAACCACACTATCCCCAATTTTTTCCACCATTTTCCTCACCGCCTCCTCTCCCATGTTTATTAGCTCTTGGGGATCAACATGTTCTAATTCCACCTCCCATTTAACAACCGTGTCTCTCTCAATGATCTGCGTGCTGCCATCAACTAAAACAGCCCTAGAGGGAAAGAAATTGATGCGAAATTCGAAGGTTTGGCGCGCAACATCGTCTCCCCTGTTTTTGGCGGGCACTGTGAGCTAGCGGAAGCGAACAAAGAACTCAACCTTAGAGAAATTAAGTACAGAGATACGGATATACCGATTAGAAGTCCCCTCTCCATGCTCCATATCGTTCCCCCTTGCCCCGTTCAGCACACCCTCGCCTCCACAATCTAGCATCAATGGGCACGCTCAGATCTCGAATTGAGAAGAATGGGAGAGGAATTAGCTTTCAAATGGCACTCACCACCTTCGCCGTCGAACGAAAGCGCCGCCGCCTAAATTAATTGTCGTGCCGTCGCCGTCGGCGCCGAGAACGATGGGTGAGGTCCGCCGCCACCGTCGGGGAAGCTACAGTCAGTGTGACGCGCGCTCTCGGTCGGAAGCGGTTGGTTGGCTTGACTGGCTGTCCCAACCAACCGGTTTGGCTTAACCCTAATCTTGGAACAAAGTTAAATGTGTCCTTACGACCGTTTTAAGGCCCGTGTGGCCCTGGGATATTAGCTGCCTCACAACCGTCGCATGCGAGCTATTCTTTTCAACGATGTCGCTTTTCTTCCAATTCCACGTAAAGACGTCGCATAGGAGCTATAAGCCCGTCCGGATGAGTGCTCTCTCGCCCAATTTTTTTAATAATGGACGTTTTATTACTTAAAAAGGCTTTGTGAACCATGCCATTTTTAATAATGGACGTTTTATTACTTAAAAAGGCTCTGTGAACCATGCCATGCATACAGAGTACTCCAAATGGTGATCTCCTGGGCGTGTTTGGCTAGATGACCCACCCATCTTTATTCGATCGCTACTTCTAGCCGATGTAATTCTGATTTCTGATAAATAAAGTGTTCGGAAGATATTTTTTTTAAAAGAGTGTACTCCAAATGGTGATTGATTTCCGTATGTAACGTCTCTTCTATCTCATTATCCAAACATATATACCGTTGGATGATGATCGAGCGAAAGGGTGGTTGCACGCTGACGTGGGAAGCCAGAAGATCTTAACTTATTTGATGGTATATCTAGGCATCCTAGTTTATTTTAAAATGAAGATGACGGGGGAAGATACATGGCCAAGTGTGAAACGAATGAGATATTTCTTGATTGTACCCACATAGTATAAGCTAGTCTCCTCCTAGTGTTCTTCCAATTTCATGTGAGTACCTACCGATTGACTATTTGTTCGAGGTCGCAAGTTGGTGAAAGATTCCCCCAACCATGCAATCATGAGCAAGAGGGCCCTAACAAGAAATAAGCAAATCAGCATCCAAAGACACTTAATTCAGCACATATTTCAATTGTTTGCAATTTTATGATTACCCTAGACTGAAAATAGAAGTTCATACTCCCCAGCCCACGGTCGCTCCCCATATTTAACTAAGGAAAGAGGTCAGTATAAGTTATGATTGCCTTTGCCTTTGCCTGAAAATAGAAGTTCATACTCCCCATGGTTGCTCCCCATATTTAACTAAGGTAAGAGGTCAGTATAAGTTATGATCATAGCCAATATTTCAATTGTTTGCAATTGTAACTACTTTAGCAGGGAGATAGCATGGTCACTACTAGATTTTATGAATCAGCATCAAGGTAAGTAAGCAAGAAGCCCAAGAGCCACAACTTACAAGCAACGACAGTTAGTGAAAGGGCATTTCCCTACTAAATGTGTTTTGGTGTTTGTTGGCAAGATTAAGTAAGACTTAATCGAGTGTTAAGTGTTCCAGGTTAATTATAATTTGTTTTAGCACAAGTCTATGTTTGCTCCCTCAAAAGTGTAAAGAGAATCAAGTGCAAAAGTGCCCTAGGACTCCAGCTGTGAGTTTTGGTGTTCAAGTATGGCAAGAGGGGGTCTCAATGGAAGGCTGTAGGGTATACCCCTGGTTATCCCGGTGTTTTGTCTATGAAAACCAGATTATCATACATGAGTTCAACGGAGACTCCGGTCGGAATGCACCGGAGACTTCGGTGTGACAACGACGGAGATTCCGGTTTGGGTCATACCTTGAGTTGTCGATGTGGTGACAGCTTGCAGTAACCCATATCGGAAACCGTCTGGACTCTGGCCAGACACTCCATTAACGCCGGAGATAAACTTTTCTAAGTTTAATGAGCTATAGTCGCTTCCCATATGTATAAGGCATTAAGGTCGAAGTCAATAAACGATGCTTGCAAGATATATATATGAAAAAAACATGTGAGGTCTAACCTCTTGCTAAGTAACTATCATGTGAAATCGATGTGAAATAAATCAAGGAATTGTAATCTTGGTGATCTCACTCCCTTTGATCTAAATTAAAGGGCCTCACAAAATAACGATCTAATAAAATTCAAAAAAAAATCATATAAAACCCATTCAATCGGAAAAAAAAATGTTATCACGGTTTTGCTACATCGAGGCAACTGATAAATCACTATTCCAAGACACTTATAAGAATCATCCCCTCTAAACATGTATTAGTTCATGCAGAGAAGAGATGGGAAGATCTCGATGTCTATAGCAATGCTTACCACTAGATAAACATTTGTAAGTTTAATAAGCTATAGTCGCTTCCCATATATATAAGGGCATTACGGTCGGAAGTCAATACAAACTATAATCATAGTATAAAATTTAAATGTTTGAGTTTTTATATGTTTGCTTCGGGTGCCATGACGTGTTTTCGATAATCAAGTTGAGATACAGTACAATCTTGGATTTGTACAAACTAAATAAGAAGCCAAGGACCAAAACCTAAATAGCACAAATAGTACTACAAATTTTTCACCTAATACAAGGAGAAAGAAATCAATTGGAGATATGAATGTGCATGCTTGACCAAGGAGAAAGGAACCAATTTGAGATTTCAATGTGCAAGCTTGCTTGACCAAGGAAAAAGAAAATCAGTTGGAGATGGATCTGGATGTGCATATTTGGTGAAGCTCGACCTACTATTGTGAGGCTTTCTATTTTGAATAAGAGAGTACGGCTGTTCCAGAAAAGATGTACTACTATAAGGTACGGCAAAGGAACTCTGTCTTTGTCTTGTTAAAGCCACTTGAAATGTGCATACCTTCGCAGTCAGTACCACAACACTCTACCCTCTACACCTAGCTCCTTGGCATGCATTTGGCGAATCAATCTTCAGATCAGGTGAGCATCAATTTGTCGTTGTAGCTTCAGCTTCACATGCTGGGAGCACACGGCCTAGTAATCTTTACATATTCTAGATAGATGATGATGATCTTTACCATGAACTAGGTAGACTCATGACTTATCCTAATGCTACCCAAAAGTGTTGTTCTGTTCCTTCATTTAAACAGTACATCCATAAATCTGTAGCAGGTATTGCATGTGTCTGAATGACTTGCCCCAGAAAAAGTGACTAACGAACCATGATTAACTGTCGGTAACCGTGGGCCACGCTTTTTTTTTAACCCAGGCTGCATTATGTTTGCGCCGTTGCACATGGCCACTGGCTTAACTAGCACGCTGGACACATCCATGGGAGGCATCATACATGCATGCAGCTGGAGCGGGCTGCACGATGAAGATGATGGAGCCACATGCGAAGCAAACGGCGCCGGCGCCGTAGACAAATCGCGCCCAGATCCGGCGATGCTGCAATTGGAATTTCACCAAAGTCTTACTTCTACTCCTTACGTTTTAAAATATAAGATGTTTTAATTTTGTGAAGCAGATATATGTAAGCTTATTTTAGTGTGTAGATTTACTCTAAACATTAATAAACCTACACACTAAAAAAATCTAAATACATTTACTTTATAGAGATAAAACATCTTATATTCTAAAACAAAAGTAGTACTCCCTCCATCCTAAAATAGATGTCTCAAGTTTATCAATATTTGAATGAATCTATATACTAATAGTGTCTAGATTTATCAAAATTTTAATATAAGATATCCATTTTGGGACTAAGGGAGTATTAGCTTAATAGGAAGAATAGAAGTGAAACATTGGTTGACATGTATGCAGAACCGGCGTATGTGCCGTTTCGTTTTATTTTCCCCGCGTATTCCCGGTAAACAGATTACTCAAAAGTCAGCTTTCCACATGCCCAGGGTTACGAGTATATATGGGGATTGAGAACTAAAAATACTTTTAGAAACCGGTAGATCACGTACCACGACTGAATCTAGCTAGCATCTTCAGATGACAGCATAGCATCAAAATGGCCTGTCCGGCGTAGATCGGCTCATTCACCCACCTAGGGCATTTTTGGATGCACACGGAGGTGTCTGCTGGAAGAAAAACGGTCGATTGTCCCCACACGAAAAGAAATCTTTACACCACACGGGTCTTAAAGCACTTCTTAGACTTATTTCGGAGCTAGGAACACTTAAATCGACCGATTTCACGGAACAGATTCCTTCTTGCGCTTGCTAGGGACATCGATGCACACAGACGTGCGAGAGCGGGATGACGGGAGCTCGACCACATATGCGAAAATCTGCATACAAAAATTTGGTCACCACCCACCATTTCACTCCTTCTATTTACACCGCTCTGCCTCACTGCCGAATTTAGCGCCACAATTTACCCCCTTTCGAGCTCTCCCCTCCCAATCATCTTCTTCACCGACGAGCAGGTAAACGGCGCCGCCTACTCCGTTCGGTCGAGATCCTCTATGCTAAGTCTTCTTCATCCGCTTCTTCGACATGTCGACCTCATCGTCCTTTGTTTACCTGACACTGAAGTTGCAGCGCCTGCGGCACCCGGAGCACATCACATGTACGTCCCGAGCAGCAAGCGGGGCAAAATTCCTACCCTTTCGATGCGCGCTTCTCATTAATCTCAAGATCCACCGGATCAGTCTCTTAGACTCATTCTTTTGGAGATGCTCCTAGTGTGTGCCTTTATAGGGATGAATATATATATGTATGTATTTATGGACGGAAAATGATACTACTCCCCCGGGGGATCGAATCCCCGGGTCGTTGCTAGCGACTGTATGTGGAAGGGCCCACCACGTTCGTATCTCCTTTCTTCTTCCTTGTTTTTTCCTTCACGGAACCTGCAGCCGCCGTCGTTGCCCATCCGCCCGCGTGCAGCTCCGGCCACCGCACCACCCTGCAGATCTGGCTGCCGCGCCACCACCTTCCCATGTAGCTCCGGCCGTCGCGCCGCCGCCGGGATCTCCACTGCCGCCCACTCCATGGCATCTGGACGCGGGGAACTCTAGCTCCCGGCGCTCCATGGCATCTGGACACGGGGAGCTCGCTTTGCCGCACCTCTTCCCGCCCGATGTTGTCGCCGCTGGCCCTCTCCCTGCCTCTCCCTCCCCATGCGCACCTCTGCTCCATGGCCGCTGCCGCACACCATCCGCTTTGCAAGTCGGACTGCCGTGGACATGTGCAGCGGTGATGCTACACATGGCGACCGAACCTGCTACATACGGCTTCATGTTGCTACCTACGGCTATAGTAGTTGCTACCTCCGCATCCGGACTTGCTACTCTGCGGTGGCCAGCCGATACTGCAGCGAAAGTCCTGCTACACACGGCGACTGAACCTGTTACATATGACTTGTGGCGTTGCTACATGCGCGAGCGACGCAACTCTATGGAATATTTCTTTGCTACAATTTTTGCTCTGACGATGTCTCCGGCGAAGTTAGGCTTTTGCTACATCAGCATAATCATCTTGCTACATCCGTTTTTTGATTTTGCTATAAAAGCGTAATTTTTTGCTACGCAGTATCCGGCGAAAGTCCCTGGCGAAGTTGGTTTTGCTACATTAGTACTTTTTTTTGCTACACGGTCTCCGGCGAGATCTAGTCCATTTTTTATTTTTATGTTGAACCGTTTTCTGTTATATATAGCAAAAACGGGACTATTTATAGCAAAAGTGGGTATGGTTGTAGCAAAAACGAGATTTTTGCAAAAAATTAGAGAACACGTGTCAGCAGGAGGACCCGGAGAATTTGGAGAAAATATGCCCCGGAGGACGGCCCTTTATGGACGGTCGGTTTATTTGCCTTGCTCTGTTGAGGGATCTTCTTTATCAAACCTTCGCCTTTTATCTTAAGAAAAAACTGTCCATGCCTATACTGGGTTCAAAAAAAAAACATCTTTCTGTCCCTAATAGCTAAGCTAGGACCATATATATATATATATATATATAACACCAGATCAAATGCTAGCCAGCCCGGCCTGGCCTGAAGGAATCCAGGCTCGAGAGGATGAACACTGCCGGGTAGGTCGTCCTAGACTAGCTCCTAGGAAGGTTTTGTAGATGCACCTTTAGATTTCCAGTTTCCAACGCGATCGATGCACGCACGTAAAGCCACAACAGCGATCGGAACAGTTCAACAAATGGCTAGATTCAGTGCTGGTGAGAGAGACAGATTCAGCCGATATGTATGTATGCACGCATGTCAAGGACGGCGATAAGGTACGTACGGTGTGTTGTGCCTGCGTCCGGATGAGTGAAGGATTTTTCAGATGCATCCGGCGGCGTGTTGCCGCGCGGCTTCTTCACCAGCTAGCGATTCACACCTGCTGCTGGTTGCTAGCGCCTCAGCATGAGGACGTCGCCTAATTGCTGACGTGGGGAACCAGACGATCTTAACTTATTTGGTGGTATATATATTTTTAGGCATCTTAGTCTGTTTTCAAAAAATATAAAGGTGATGGGAGAAGATGCATGGCCAAGTGTGTGAAAGCAATGAATAATGAGATATTTCTTGATTGTGCCCACATAGTAGTAGTATTAGCTAGTCTACTCCTGGGTCCTGGCTAGTGTTCTTCCAAATTCATGTGAGCACGGATTATTGACTATTTGTTCAAGGTTACAAGTACGCCCAAGTTGGTGAAAGATTCCCCCATCATGCAAAAGCCCGTCGCCGTCACTGGCCCCATGCGGGCAATGCCTGTGGCATCCGCTGGCCGCTGGAGGGGGCTGTGGGTGGACTGAGCTTCAGTGACTTCATGCTTCCAGGTCTCACCGTAACTCGATGCCAACATCTATCATTCATCTATGATCGAACGTACAAAATTGAACCAGATTTCGAACAAAATAATTAAAACTACTCAGAATTTTTTTAAAAAAATTAGTAAATCATGAATGTTTTGTATTGTACTCTGATAAGATTTCATTTCATTTGGATCACGGAGTTGTGATTAAATAGGTACTTAGTTTAAACTAATACATAAAAACATAAAAAGCTATTTAGTCACAAACCAGTTATCCTAATGGGATGAAACATTCACATATTATAAAACGAGGCATTTATACTTTACTGGATTTTTTTCAAATTTTTCTAAATAGTTTTATGTTTTTAGTTCAAAATCTGAAACAATATAGTACGTTGGATCTGAGATGGATGGTGGATATTGGCACCAAGTCACAGCGAGACTTGGAAACACCAAGTCACCGAAGCTTCGTCCGCTGTGGGGAGGGGGTTGGGAGGCAACGACCATGTCAAGCGAGGAGGCGACGCGTGAAGGAGACAACACGCCTAAATACATCGCCAATTATAATATAGAAAGATTAAAACTCAGAGGATCCTCAAACCAAACACCATGCTGAGTTCTACGCTCTTTAGCTAGATTATGAGCTACACAATTTGACACAAGTGCGGTAGCTGTAAAGCCTTGTGCCCTCTAAACTTCTATGATCTCCAAACAATCTGATTGGATAATAGTCTTGTTGCATCCCAATTGATTTGCCAAGTACAAACCTTAACGCGTACTAGCAGCCATCAGGGCTTCGGTTGCCGCTGCATCAATAGCAAATTCAACATTATAGTTATGTTTTATGCAAGGAAATTACCTTTGCAATCCCGTACAACAACAGATCCTGATGCTGGGCGTACATGCCATCTCGTTTTACTTTCCCCGCATATTATTCCCGGTAAACAAATTACAGTACCACTCCACTAAAAAGTCAGCATTTCACATGCCCACCAGGAGTACGACTGAATCTAGCCAGCATATCTTCAGCTGATAACAACAGAGCATCAAGAAGGTCGATCGGTTGCCGCCTGCTAGCTGTCGATGTACTACGTGAGACCCTCAAGTTGCGGCGCCTGCAGCCGGAGCACGTCACGAGCAGGCGGGCCAAGTTGATCGACCTCTTCCGTCCCTGATGGCTAGCTAGCTAAGCTAGGACACTAATCTACGAGCGAGTACAACGAGGCCGTCCTAGCCAAGATAACACCAAAGATCGAAGGCTTGCCCAGCCCGATGGATCGTTGGAATCCAGACTCCAGAGGATGAACATTGCCGAGTAGCTAGCTAGGTCCTGGCCTCCTGGGAAAGTTTTGTAGATGCACTTTTTGTTTTCCGTTTTCCAACGCGATCAACGCACGCACATAAAGCCACAACGGCCGGCCATCAACAACAAGAAGCAAACAGTTAGACAACACAACCAAGTGGGTAAGATTCACTGCTGGTCACTAACTAGAGACCAGATTCAGCCGATATACATGATGCATAATAGCAATAGTTGTTGTGTCCATATTTCTAACTTCTAAGTCAACTGAGCATAATAGCCGATATACATGATGTAATAAACAAATCTTTCTAACTTCTAAGTCAACTGAGCATAATAGCAATAGTTGTTGTGTCCATATTTAACTAACATAAGGCGTCCCTATAAGTTATAACCATATCCCATATTTCAATCATTTGCAAATTTATGAATACCTTAGCCTGAAAATAGAATTCTATACACAATAATTAAGTTGATGTAGTGCATTACTGGATCTTATGACTCAACGTCAAGCTAAGCAAGAAGCCCAAGCGCCACAACTTACAAGCAATGACAGTTAGTCTTATGTTTCACCTACACAAATGTGTAACAAATTAAGTAGTGATTTGAATGTGCATACCTGGTCAAGATTGATCCACGTGCTCACCGCTCGGCACTCGCTGAGTCAAAATACACATTTACTACTATAGTACAGATCGATACGGGAGATTGTTGTCGTACTACGAGAGTAAAATTCCGTCTCTCTCTCTCTCCGCCCATGAACCGAGGAAGATCGGTTACTGTAATCTTTATATCTGACCACATCTCGATCGTACGTACCATAATCTAGCCATAGATTATTCGTAACATGTTACAGTGATTGGCTGATTTCCCTTCTCGCAAGTTGGTAGACGTTAATTAACATAGCATGCATGTGATGTGCAACCAATCTCTCTCTTCCTCTCTCTAGTTTTGTGAGGATTTCTGTTTGAATATGGGAGAGGTACGGCTGTACTAGAAAACTGTATTTTTAGGTACGGTACATGACACCGGCTTTGTCCCGTTGAAGCCACTTGAAATACGAATGCCTTTGCAGTTAGGACCACAACACTCTGCATCTACCAAGATGGCTAGATCCTTGTAATTTAGTCTAATTAATCTTCAGATCAGGTGAGAGAGCATTTGTCCTGTAGCCTCCCCCATCTTCTCATTTGGAGTACTAATAATCTTTAATTTTCTAGATGATGATGATCTTTATCGTGCATGCATGAACTTGGTAGTGCTACCGACTAACAAACAGTGTCTTTAATTTTATGTTCTTCCCTGCATATGCATCCATGAATCTATGTAACAAGTGTATATATAGAGCATATTGAATCATGGTCACCTACTTTATTAGAAACTATGGTTACGTAAAGTGAGACTTACTGCCGAAAGTTTTGATAACTGTCGAGACCGGACGTTGGCCACGCGTAAGCCGTGCCATTATGTGCGCGCGTCATTGCACATGGGCACTGGATACATGGAGGCATACCACCAGGAGCGGGTTGCACGATCGATGAAACGGCGCCGCGCCACATGCGATGCAACGGCGCCGCGCCCATTTCGTTTTATTTTCCCCAAGTATATTCCTGGTAACATTACTGCTAAAACATCTTATATTTTAAAATGGAGGAAGTACTATACTATGTACTATTTCATCCGTTTTAATATATAAAGTTTTTAGCTTTATGAAGATAACGTATCTAAACGCCTTTTACTGCGTAGGTGAAACAGAGGGAGTAGTACATTAGGGCATCTCTAGCGGCATGATTCAAAGGGTCCTGCTGGGTCTCCGACCGGATCCGAGTGGTGAGCACACCTCTCCAGCGGCGCAACTCATCCGGACCGACCCGTTCGGCCCGAAGCATCGACGCACAAAATTTGGGTGGCCGATGCGTTTGTGTGGACGTGGTTGGACCGGATGCGTGTTCGAGCACCCGACAACAGGGGCGGAGACACCCAAGGATCGGCCCCCCTCAAGAAATTGTAGCTGTCGCCCGTACTAATGTGCAGTCTATGAGGCAGTAATCATCGTTAATTTTTGGCAATTAGCAGAGATCTAGCTGCGGCATGGGCCAAGCCCAAAAGGCATTGTACTAATTAACGGGCCATACTACCTTGGATGCGCGCTTGTGTAGACAGTTGCCTGAGGTCTCGCCTGTTGTTCTCCACGATTCAGTTGTAGTAGAAGCTAGGGCATTACCGCCAGCCGCCGCTCTTAGACCTGACGCTCCGTCCAGACCTCAGCCAATTTCCACGACGATGTGCCTACCTCCTGTGTTTGTCTCTCTCAACCTCTAGACGATGATGGTCTCAATTCAGGAACCAAGCGATGCCGGGATGGCCTCAGCTAATCTCCATTGTTTTTTGCGGACGCGGGACACCACCATCTAATCCAGTAAACTCGCAATCAGTGCCGGATCGAATTTTCAAGGTATGTATACTACAACTAATCTCCTTGTCTAATTGCTCCTACGTGTGTTTAGACAATAGCTATAGATATAATGTCTTTTTTCTTTCAGTTTAAAACTTCTCCAGTTTAACAATCATGTGAAAGAATAGGAAAGATCGATTTTTTCTAAGCCACCGGATACAATCTTTAAAAATCTTGTTGAAATTTCAGACTCGACTGTTGTAGGTAATCTCCTAAGAGATTTTTTAACTCGCAAACATCCAGTAGATTATCACAAATCTAAATTTAATCGAGAGTTGTTTAACATGTCTGAATGGTTATTTTTGTATGTGTTAATATTTGGAAGCTGCAGCATCAATGAAAAAACTACCGCTATGCATGTTATGTGAGGCTTGATATATACACTATATATAATATAAAATGTATGTGATGGCCATCTCTGTTGAGGATTATATGGAGAGAAAAAAATGTGATGGCCGTCTCCGTCGCCCCCCCTATGGTCGAATCCTGGCTCCGCCCCTGCGCGACAATGTGATAGTATGTAAGCGGCACAGCAAGCTCGGTCGCCTGCAGTGGCGGGCCCGGAATTTGGATATGACCGGGGCTAATTTCTAATGCCTAAAAACTCTGAAAAAATATTATCCTCTCATCCTCTCCCAATGACAAAAAATACCAACCAAGACACATTTCAAATGCATAAATGGTGTTTGGACGTAAACATAAGCTCAACGTTCACCAAGACAATAAGAAAAGCACCAAATAATTAGGGTGGCAATATAATGAAGTAGGCTCACCAGTTCATCAATGTAATGCTCTCTGACATATCATTTCATTATCAATCTAGGAGAAGAACTAGAACCTACAAAGACAAGAAAAAGTAATCAGAAAATAGTATGAATCGTACATGGTACATAAGTGGTATTAATACATGGTACATAAGTGGTATTAATAAGAAAGTTTCTTACCTCTCTTTGTGCATGGTATTTGTCCCTTAAATGACTCATGCTTTGGAAACACTCTAGAATATTATAACCATCCCTGCTTGGAAATACATGTCTTGCTCAATGTAGAATGGCACCGGTATTGATGAAGTCTTTGATCTTTTTGTCCCCTGCATCTTCTATGCAGTTTGATTGTATAAAAATAGTTAATCCATATTCAGCTAAACCTAAATGTGACAGTTCAAGGACGCAAATTGACTTTCCCCTTCAAATTGACTTTCCCCTTCTACAGAATTTAGAATTTGTATTAGAAACAAAAAAATTACCTATGAGCAGGCAAGAAGTTGGCCACTTGGAGAAGTTTAGCGGACGAAGAAACGCAAGGGTTGAGCGCCATTGCGCGGCCCGACGCATGGACAGCGGGAGCAACAGTCCTTGGGCGTGGATCTGTTTTGCAGGTCAAGATCTCGGATGAAGGGCGTGGCGCCGGCATCGTCTGGGCGTAGTCGATACGAGCGCATCTCCGTCGGCGGCAGCGGTTGCGCATGTCAACAGGGTGGCGCTGGGCGCGATTTGCTCGACGGAAGCGGCGACAGACCGGAACACGAGCAGATAATATCCGTTTTTTAGCAAAAAATAAAATAAAGAATACGAGTACTTACGACGGTCACATTGATTTTTAGCTAGTGGATCGCTGGCTTCAGGGAGTGATTGGTTGGGCTTCCTTTGTGGGCATATGGAATAGCCCTGGTCATTCTATCTCAATAACACGGGCTGGGATGTGTGGATCTAGGATTTCCCTGAAATTAACAAAGGAAGTGCATGTACCACGTGACCCAAGACCCGGGCTGTAGCCCGGGGTGCAGGTCCGCCCTTGGCCGCCTGCAACGCCGCTTTGCCCCGTACGGCAACATCCCATCACATCGGTGTCCCTCAGCGGCCATCCAACACGAACGCAATGTGTTCCATTCAAATTTAGAAGATTTTACACAAAGGTTTGAATAGAAATAACTAGCTAAACTATATGCGCGATAAGATCTTGGGAGAGAGTTGGGTTTGCCGCCGCCCGTAGAGGGAGACTTAAACGAGCGGTTTTTGCCCTGACACGTATTCCGAGGTTGCGTGCGCGGGTGGTTGTAAATGTGATGGCCAGACATGGTGGGTGTTATGCTGTGGGATGAGTCCACCGCGTCAGCCTTTATAGTCGGCAGTGAGAACTCACCAAAAGTGGCTGGGGGGGTCACCAGACGCAACAGACACCCATGGTGGAAAAGATTAGGACAGACAGATTGGCCAGACAGGCCTAACCGCGATCTATTATTCGTAGGCCAAACCATTTGAACCAAATCGGATTGTTTGCGTCGATTTGGACCGGCCTGCTGGAAGATGCTCTTGTTCCCCCACAAAATAGAAGTCAGCTTTTCCAGATGGCCAGGAGTGCGTACGATTTATTACAGAAACTATTTTTGGCATCTGTACAACACCAGACGAGACTGAATCTAGCTAGCATCTTCAGATCGATGTCAGCATAACATCAGAAAGGGTTTGTCCAAGATTGGGTCTTCCTTGAACGAGCGAGGCGCCGATCGATGAAGACGTTGGCTGAAGTTGCGAGGAGGCGGGGCAAAATAGTTGCGAAATTCCTGCCCTTTGGGTGCATGCTAGGGTCCATATCCCGTATCCCTTCTTGACTAGCGCTTGAGAACAACAGCTGCTAGCTAGCCGGCCCGATGGATTGTTGGAATCCAGACTCCAGAGGATGAACATTATTGCCGAGTAGATAGGTCCTGTAGGAAAGTTTTGTAGATATATGCACTTTTTGTTTTCCGTTTTCCAACGCGATCAACGCACGCACATAATAAAGCCACAACGGCCGGCCATCGACAACAAGAAGCAAACAGTTAGACAACCAAGTTGGTAAGATTCACTGCTGGTCACTAGCTAGAGACCAGATTCAGCCGATATACATGCACGCATGTCAAGGACGGACGCCAGGACGACGGCGGTAAGGTACGTAACGTACGGTTGTTAGTTGTACTGACTCGCGTACGGATCGATGATTGCTCTCACCATGCCATATGCCTACCGAGTACTCTCTCCGGTGTGGTCTCCGGTACGTCGTGAATTTGTTTAGATTCGCGTGTATTTATACATCAAAAACATCGTATAGAAGACACTATTAGCGATTTATTCTTGTTGTAGTCAGTTTGAACTCTTAGATCGGTTTGGCTCTAAACCCTAGCTGGTTTTGGCCCTCATATATACCTCTGTAATCTCTACACAATACATAAGTTATTATTCTTCCTAAATATCATGGTATCAGACGCCTAGGTTTTTCCGCACCTGGCATGGCTCCGCCCACCCCACCTCCGCCGCCGCCGGGCTCTCTCTTCTCCCTGGTGGAATTCCGCTCCGTCGGCGCTCCCTCCTCCTCTTCTTCCTCTCAAACTCTAGTCCCCCTTCACACCGCCGGCGCACCCTCTCCTCCTGCCGCCGGCGTCACCACCACCCAAACCCTAGCCACCATGTCGTTCACCGATACGATCACAGATATATCTCCCTTCATCACCATTACCCTTGATCTCTCAGCCCACAACTACTATCATTGGCGCCATCTGTTAGAAGTTCACCTGGGGCGCTGCAATCTTCTTCATCACGTCACCACGGATTGCGTCCCTCGCCCCGACGACCCTCGCTGGGTCAAGGATGATCTAGCGATCATCCAATGGATCTACACGCGCGTCTCCACCGAGATCTTCCATCTCGTCTACTGCACCGCCTCGTTCGCCGCCGCTCTTTGGGCGGCCATTCGTCAGCTCTTTCAGGATAACATCGACTCCCGCGTCAATGCCCTCAACATCGAGCTTCGCAACATCGTCCAAGGCACCTCTCCCGTGGGCGTCTCTCCTCCATCGCTGACGAACTCCGCGAACTCGGTGATCCTATTGAAGATCGGCCACTCATCAACATCCTCCTCATTGGCCTTAGCGAGGACTTCGACAAACAGGCCTCGTTCATACCTCTGATGCGGCCCCGCCCCACTTTCGCCGAGGTTCGGTCGATCCTTCAAAGTGCAGATCGCACTCGTCGGAACCGGGATTCGCGTCACCACGTCTTCGTCGCCACCCCACGGCCGCCCGCGTCCGCTGTGGCTCCTCCCATGCAAAGATCCTGTCGGCAAGAATTGGGCAAAACCTCGCCACGCAGCCTCTGCCGGGCGCCTAACCCCAACTACTGCAAGAATCCCATCTACGGCCGCTGGCCCGACAGCCGCACCAAGACCGACGGCGCACCAACTTGGCGCCACCAGCACGATCCCTGGACCGGTATGGTCTAGGCCTGGTCCATGTCGTGGACGTCTCCTGCATCATACAACGCTCCACCGACTTGGAACTCCGGCCTCCGGCCGCCCACCGGATCCCCTAGACTTCTCGGCCCTCGACCCCCTGCACAGGTGTACAACTCTTAGGCTTCATACCCTGGCTACGCGGCACCACCTTACATATATGGCCCTCCTTCGGCTCCGCCTTACATGTACACATCTTCGTCAACCGCGCCCGGGCCATCGTCATCGCCTTCTACACCAAGCTGGGACCATGCCGCCTTCATAGCTGCCATAAACAATTTTACCCTCAATAATACCGAAGGTACGGATTGGATTTTCGATTTTGGTGCTTCCTCGCACATGTCTTCGAATTTGGATTTTCTGTCAGCTTGTTCTTCTTCTCCCTTTTCTTCCATTACCATTGGTGAAAGATCTTCTATTCCCATCTCCGGCACCGGTGATTCCTATATATCACATCCACATGTTCAATTTCTTCTTCGTCAAATTCTTTTAGCACCTTCTTTAATTAAAAATCTCATATCTGTTTGCAAATTTACCATTGATAATCGCGTCTCTCTTGAGTTTGATCCCTTTGGTTTATCTGTGAAGGATCTTCAAACGGGGAAGCTTCTCGCCCGGTACAATAGCTCTAGGGATCTTTATCCTCTCCATGGCGCGCACACCTCTACACCTCTTGCCATGATTGCTTCCGTTGGACTTTGGCATCGTCGCCTAGGGCATCCAAATAAAGCCACGTTGTCTTCGTTACTTCAGGAATTTTGTATCCCTAGTATTAGCTATCCTCATGATTCCTCTGTTTGTAATGCCTGTCAGTGTGGCAAACATGTTCGATTACCGTTTAGCACTTCATCCACTCATAGCTCTTTTCCTTTCGAATTATTACACTGTGATTTATGGACATCTCCTGTGCCTAGTGTTTCTGGTTTTAAATATTATCTCGTTATTCTTGATGATTATTCTCATTACATATGGACTTTTCCTCTCCGTGAAAAATCTGACGTCCACGCCGTCTTTCAAAATTTCCAAAATTATGTTCATACTCACTTTAGTCTTCCTATTCGTTTCATCCAATGTGACAATGGACGTGAATTTGATAACACCAAAAATCGCAACGTCTTTCTCTCTCACGACATTCTTCTTCGTTTTTCATGTCCTTACACCTCCCAACAAAATGGCAAAGTTGAACGCTCTCTTCGATCCATCAATGATATTCTTCGTACGCTCCTAATTCAGGCCTCTCTTCCTCCACCCTTTTGGGTAGAAGCTCTCAATGTCGCCACCTTTCTCATCAACGTTCGTCCAACCAAAACATGCCCTTTATACACTCCTTACCAATCTCTTTTTCTCACCTCTCCGGACTACTCCATGTTACGTGTCTTTGGCTGTTTATGCTTTCCCAACACCACCTCTACTTCTCCCCATAAACTCGCACCTCGCTCTCTACCGTGCATTCACCTTGGTCTCTCTAGTGATCACAAGGGATACCGATGTTTTGATCCTGCTTCTGGTCGGGTTCTCACCTCCCGTCATGTCATCTTCGACGAACACACCTTTTCCTACACCATCACCAATGCTGCCAACCACCAAACCACCACCCAAACTACCCCCGCCCATAACACCAACCCTCCCGTCATCATCGCTGCCAAGGCTGGCAGAGACCTTCTGTTTTTCCTGCCAGCAGCCTCATGCTCGCTCCTCCTGCCGCGGAAGCACCCGCGCCCTCTTTCTCTACCGCGGCATCCACGCCACCTCTCTCCTCTGCCGCGGCAGTGCTCACGCCCTCCTCTGCCACGGCAGCATCTCTCCCTGTCTCCTCTGTCGCGACAGAGTTCTCCCCTCCACCGTTCGACAGCTCTCTCATCTCCTCCACACCATCTTCTCCCTCGCCTACACCACCTCCGATTCCTCCCAATGATGTTCCCACAACCATTCCCGAGAACGATCACGTTATGTGTACTCGAGGCAAACGAGGTTTTCACATTCCTCGTCTCCTTCTAAATCTTTATGCGACCAACACTACCACAACTATTTCCCCAATTCCAACAACCTACAAACATGCTCTTCTCGACCCTCTCTGGCATTCTGCTATGCGTGAGGAATTTGATGCTCTCCTCCAAAACAACACATGGTCTCTCGTTCCCAAACCCTCCGGCGCCAATGTTGTTTCTGGTAAATGGGTCTTTCGTCATAAATTTCACTCGGATGGCACTCTCGCTCGTTATAAAGCTCGTTGGGTATGCCGTGGTTTCTCCCAGCAGCATGAGATTGACTTCAATGAAACCTTTTCTCCGTCACAAACCCAAAGACCATTCGTATAGTTCTTAGTCTCGTTGTTTCTTCTTCCTGGCCCATTCACCAGCTTGATGTCAAAAATGCTTTTCTTAATGGCACTTTCAATGAAACTGTCTACTGTCAACAACCCTCTGGTTTTGAGAACTCCTCCACTCCTGATTTTGTCTGTCTCCTTCACAAGTCTCTTTATGGTCTCAAACAGGCTCCCCGCGCCTGGTTTCATCGCTTTGCCTCTTTCATTCAAACCATCGGCTTCACTCCTTCAAAATCCGATTCTTCTCTATTTATCTTTCATTCCCACGAACACACGGCTTATCTTCTCCTTTACGTTGACGACATTGTTATTACTACCTCCTCCGACTCCTTCTTACAACAAATCATCTTGTCTCTTCATACTGAATTTTCCATGACTGATCTCGGATCTCTACATCACTTTCTTGGTGTCACCGCCTCTCGTACTCCCACCTCTCTTTTTCTTTCTCAGCGTTAGTATATTCTTGATTTACTCTCTCGCTCCGGGATGACTGATTGCCAGCCTTCCCGTACACCTGCTGATGTTGGTTCTAACCTTTCTGCCGACGGTGAACCTGTCTCTGATCCTACTTTCTATCGCAGTTTCACTGGTGCTCTCCAGTATGCTAATTTAACACGTCCAGAAATATCGTACTCTATTCAACAAGCCTGTCTTTTCATGCATGATCCTCGTGTTCCTCATCTCTCTCATGTCAAACGCATTCTTCGTTATCTCAAAGGAACTCTTGACCATGGTCTTCTCATCAATTCTTCCTCTCCAACAAGCTTGACAGTTTATTCTGATGCAGACTGGACTGGTTGTCTCGACACTCTATGATCCACATCCGGTTTTTGTGTTTATTTGGGGGATAATCTTGTTTCTTGGTCATCTAAAAGGCAGGTCACGGTCTCCAGGTCCTCCACTGAAGTCGAATACAGAGTTGTTGCACACTCTGTTGCCGAAGCCGTCTGGATTCGTCAACTTCTTGCCGAACTTCATCGACCCCTTAAGCGCGCCACCATTGTCTACTGTGACAATATCTCTACCGTATACATGGCCAGCAACCCCGTTCAGCATCGTCGAACCAAGCACATTGAGATAGATATTCATTTTGTCCACGAGAAGGTGGCTCTCGGCGAGGTTCGCGTTCTTCACGTACCAACCAGTGCTCAATTTGCTGACATCTTCACAAAGGGGCTTCCTACTGCACCCTTCTGCGATATTCGGTCCAGTCTCAACGTCGTCGAGCCAGACGTTGCCACTGTGGGGGGTATTAGCGATTTATTCTTGTTGTAATCAGTTTGGACTCTTAGGTCGGTTTGGCTCTAAACCCTAGCTGGTTTTGGCCCTCATATATACCTCTGTAATCTCTACACAATACATAAGTTATTATTCTTCCCATATATCAGACACGAATCGAGAAATTAGCGACATATTTTTCTAAGAAGGAGCTGGTACAAAGCTCGATATCATATTATTCACGGATTTATACGCATGGACGGGGGTTAGAATCGCGTAATAGTACAGATGCACTCTGCTCAAACGGTGATCGATTATTTCCGTGGTCGTGCTCTGTTCATGGTCTCGTTCACCAAACATATACCCCCTTTGGATGATGATCGGGCAAAAGGGTGGTTGCTTGCACGCCGTGTTGCCACCCGGCATGTGGCGGCTTCTTCGCCATCGATTCCTCATGGCGCTCATAAACTGAACCTGCGGGTTGCTAGTGCCTCAGCATGACGTCGCCTAATTCCGCTGACGTGTGGGAAGCCTAACTTATTTGATGGTATATATATTTAGACTTCTTAGTTTGCTATAAAATAAAGGTGATGGGTGAAGATGCGCGGCCAGGTGTGAAAACAATGAATGAGATATTTCTTGATTGTACCCACATAGCTATCCAGTGTTCTTCCAAATTCATGTGAGTACCGATTGACTATTTGTTCAAGGTTGCAAGTACACCCAAGTTGGTGGAAGATTCGCCCACCATTCAATCATGAGCAAGAGGGCCCAAACAAGAATTAAGCAAATCAGCATCCAAGGACATAATTAGTTTATCTTCATCTGCCATATGCATATGATTTGCCACAATATTTCCCCATGTACTACCGGTTTAGCTAAGATTTAGTGTATGTGTATTGATGTGGCATTTTATCTTCTAACTCTTCCCTCGCAATTATCTCTACTATATAATTTTAGTTAAGGTGGTTTTCGTTCACAAGCTTTTTCGTACGTCATCGTCCCTCCCGCCCCTTACTCCCGTCCAACACTCAAACCAAAACGAGTTCCAACCGAACTTAGTTGTTAAACTGATGTACTACTTCTTATCCTCTCCGCACTCTATTCTCTCTCTCTCTCAGTAGTACGGCTCCGCCCTGCCGTCGCATATTATTATGTTCGAATGTTCCATTCGCTCCCACGAGGAAGCTACGGCTCCGCCCCGCCGCCGCATATTATTCCGGTCGTCGCCTGCCGCCTCCTGCAGGTCCGTGTCTACGCCGGCGGAGGAGTCGCTAACCACGATGCTGGTCCCGGTACAGATTGAACCGCTGCTGCACAAGCCGGCGACCAGCCGGTGACCGCCACCGGCTGGAGGGGCTTACCGTAGCGGCGGGAGGCATGAAGGACGAGCCGGTGCTCGCCTGCCCCGTCCGGAGTATTGGAGATAAGAATTCCCCAATTTCTTCTCTATTGTCGGCTGGGAAGCTCGTGTGTCGACCTGGTACCCAGCGCGCACAAACCCCGCAGCTCAGTTCTTCTGCGCCCGGCGCCCGCCGTGAACTGCCGGCATCCCCCAACGCGGGTCCCCGCCTCCCCATATTCCCCGTCGATGGCGACCGCAGTCGGCAACGGCGCTCCAACGTCTGTCTCTCTGGTGACGACCCCTGACGCAAAGACAGGGCACGCAACCGGCGCACTGCCGCGACGAGAAGAGTAGGCTAAAGGAGTAAAGGGGAGGGATGAGGCAAAGCGACAGCGTCCAAGTCCACGCCAGGTCGCCGCACGCTCAGGCGTACAGTGCACTGACCTTGCCTGCCAATGCACCATAGCTATCAAAATCGACAACATGTGCGGCCTCCACGGCCGGCAGCCAATCCCATGTTCTCAACTCCAGCGCGAGTCCCAGGTCAAGGCTCGCCTCTACAGAGCATGGTGTGGCAAGAATCGGAGAAATAGGAATTTTCTTTCTTGCTTGCATGGGTAGGGTGGATTCACTAAAGATAAGAGGAAAAGGGATTTTCTTGGTTGATTTTTAGGAGAAAGAAAAACGTGGAGACGAGTGTTGTGGTCAGTTAAGGCTCACCGCGGTCCATCCATTGGTAAAAGCATTTTACTCGGTGGATCAGGAGAATATACCAAACAAAAAAGTTAGAAAAGAAGGTTCCATAAAATACAAATTCTATGTATGGATTTTTTAAACATTAACCATACTTGGGTAAAGAAATTGGGTATAAATATGTATATGAAGAAAATTAATAATGCTGATACAAAATTTTGTCTAGAGAAAAATAACATCTAACAAATGTTATCATGCCAGGAATACCAATACTAAAAATTCAATTCGAATGATGTATTATCCTTTTATAGCCCGTAGCAACGCACGGGCATTCTGCTATAATTCCAGTATTCTCCAATTTCCATGTAAGCAAATGGTGTATTCCTTTTTTCCATCTCAAAGAAATGGGTAGAGGGCCCAGTATGTCTCGTAGAAATACTATATACGATGAAATCTATGTGATCCAAGTGGTCCTTGCTATGGGTTCAGATTTAGCGCTTCCGCTATTTCTTGCGCGGCTCGAAAATGAATATTTCTAATTCACTGCAAAGACTCATCCGATCTTTCATGAGATTCGTGCAAGAACAAAAGAGATGAAAAGATCTTGATTAGAAGGCTACCAATGCCCACTAATTAATAAACAAATGTTTCTAAGTCGATTGAGCAATAGCAATAGTTTCTCCCCATATTTAACTAAGATAAGACGTCGGTATAAGTTACAATCATAGACCATATTTCAATCATTTGCAACTTTATGATTACCTTGGCCTGAAAATAGAAGTCTATACACAATAATTAAGTTGATGTAGTGCATTACTGGACTGTATGAATCATCGTCAAGGTAAGCGAGAAGCCCAACACTACGGGAATAACAATATAGGCCGACGGCCTTTTTATAGGCCGACGGCAATATGTCGGGGCCGTCGGCGTAGTTTGATGGGTCATCGGTCCAGTTTTACCGTCGGCGTAGGATAGATAGGCCGACGGCAGCCGTCGGCGTAAACGGGGCCATCGGCGTAGCATACTAGGCTAACGGCAGAGCGACTTCTTTTTTGCCCCAATAATCTTAGAAAAATCATAACTAAATCATTTAAATTGAGAAAAATACATATAATATATCAAAATTTGCAGAAAAATAAGATCTATCTATATAAACTCAAATATTACATATTTGTTTACAAATATATATATATAATATAAATACTTTCGTATAACATATTTTTCATTTTTTGAGTGCAAAAACAAGGTGTTTTGTGAAGCAACCACCAAATGAAAGTTTCAAAATAATAATACCACATTTTTCAAAAATATTAGACCATATTGAATGCACAATTTTCCAACCTATATATCTCAAACCTTTTCGTCCACCCCTCGTAAAAAAGACAAAATCATGCTGAATCGGTAAGAAATGAGTTAGATTTGAACTACATGTACATGATATGATGCTCATAATTTTTTGAAAAAATCATTTTTAGGTTCACAATATGCTATTTCATTAGAGATATAATGCAAGTTTAGTGAGGCTCAGCCCGAGCTAAGAATCTTCATGCCCCTCGATTTACAAAGTTTGACGATAGTTTGAAACGGGCATCAAAAATTCAAAAACGATCGAAACAATGCAAAACTTTCGCGTGGTGTCATATTATGTGACATAGTTGCATGGAAAAATACCAAACCTGGTATATTGATTGTGTCTCAAAAAACTTCACAAAATGACCTATCTCAATCGAGGTTTTCTAGATTTCAGGTCAAATGACCAATGTTATTGCTAGAATCATGATATATTTTGCAATAATGTGCCCATATTATGCACGCATGTGTATCATGGGATGGCAAACAATGTTGCAGGAGGAAGTTTTCCTTTTTGTCACACCAAAAAGCCAATTTTTATTTTCCTAGTGCAAAAAACAGGGAGTTTGTGAAACAACCACCAAATAAAAGTGTCAAAATGATAATACCATATTTTTCAAAAATACTAGACCATATTGAATGGACAATTTCCCAACTGGAATATCTCAAACCTTTCCGTTCACCCCTCGTGAAAAATGCAAATTCCTGCCGAATCGGTAGGAGATGAGTTAGATTTGAACTATAGGTACATGATATGATGCTCATAATTTTTTGCAAAAATCATTTTTAGGTTCACAATATACTATTTCATTAGAGATATAATGCAAGTTTAGTGAGGCTCAGCCCCGAGCTAAGAATCTTCATGTCCCTCGATTTACAAAGTTTGAAGATAGTTTGAAACGGGCATAAAAAATTCAAAAACGATCGAAACAATGAAAAACTTTCGCGTGGTGTCATATTATGAAAAACTTTTGTAAAAATCATTTTTAGGTTCACAATATGCTATCTCAATCGAGGTTTTCTGGATTTCAGGTCAAATGACCAATGTTATTGCTAGAATCGCGATATAGTTTGCGCTAATGTGCCCATATTGTGCACTCGTGTATATCATGGGATGTTGAACAATGTTGCAAGAGGAAGTTTTCCTTTTCGTGGCCCCAAAAAGCCATTTTTTTATTTTTCGAGTGCCAATAACGGGGTGTTTCATGAATCTTGACATAGTTTCAGTTGGTATAATATTTAAAAGTTAAGATATATAATTAAATAGATGATAGGGATGTCATATTTGGATTCCTCTCATTTTTCTGATCGATTTGGATATATTATTTGTCGAATTGTGATTTACGGATTTGTAGATATGAATTATTCAAAATTAAATAAAAAAAGCAAAATAAATAAAATTTATTTTATTTTTATTTGAATTTAAGATTATTATTACTTATTCATTGTTGTTTACTTAAATAATTGTATGGAATGTAAAAAAATAAATATGTCTAACATTATAGTGTAATGGTTAATAGGTTTGATATGATAATATTCACAACAAGTTCTAGTTTCTTTGTCGAAAACTCATGTGGAAGGAACGAAGAAGTTAATCATGCTGGGGTTGAGTAGTATTACGATGGGTGACCGGTTGGGAAGTTTGACTAATTGTGCAATTTAACTTGAGACTAAGTATATTTAGAATTATGTTCATGTGAGATTAACAAGTTAAACAATTCAAAAATATTAAAAAAATTGAAAAAAAATTGAAAAAAAAATTGAAAATCTAGGCTGGCGCTAAAGACGTCGGCGTAGCCAAACGGCCGTTTGTCATCTATGTGGGCCCCATATGGTATTGCCGTCGGCGTAGCTATATACGTCGACAACTTTTCTACCCCGACGGGAGGAGAGGCTACGCCGACGGCAGCCGTCGGGCCAGCCTACACCGACGGCATTTAGAGACTACGCCGACGGAACCGTCGACGTATTCAGCTTCTCCTGTAGTGCAAGAGCGACAGCTTACAAGAAATGACGGTTAGTAGTCTTACATTTCACCTAGTACAAGGTGTAAGAAATTAAATGCGCATACTTGGTCAAGATTGATCCACATACTCACCACTCGGTGAGTCAAAATATCGCATTTACTAAGTACAGATCGGTACGGGAGATTGTTGCCGTACAAGTAAGATTCCGTTTTTTCTCTCCGCGCACCGAGACAGATCGGTTACCCTAATTTTTATACAGTACTACCTAATCACATATTTCATAGTACTAGTACCTACTACCTTAATAATAATCTAATCATAGATTAAGCATAACATGATACTACAGTGATTTCCCTTCTCGCAAGTTGGTACACGAGTTAATTAACATAGCATGTGATGTGCAACCAATCTCTCTCTCTCGTATTGGTGCGAGGCTTTGCGTTTGAAAATGGGAGTGGTACGGCTGTACTAAAAAACTGTATTGTGAGGTACGGTACATGACACCAGCCGACTTTGTCCCGTTGAAGCCACTTGAAATGCGAATGCCTTTGCATTTAGGACCACAGCACTCTGCATCTACCTAGATGGCTAGATCCTTGTAATTTAGTCTAATTAATCTTCAGATCAGGTGAGAGAGCATTTGTCCTGTAGCCTCCCCCATCTTCTCATTTGGAGCGCACACAACCTAATACTCTGTAATCTTTAATTTTCTAGATGATGATGATGGTGATCTTTACCATGCATGAACTAGGTAGTGCTATACCGACTAACAAACGGTGTCTCTTATGTTCCTCCATGCATATGCATCCATGAATCTATGTCACAAGTGTATATATAGAGCATATTGAATGATAGCCACCTACTTTATTTTAGAAACTAATGGTTACCTAAAGTGAGACTTACCGCCGAAAGTTTTGATAACTGTCGAAACCGTTGGCCACGCGTAAGCCGTGCCGTTATGTGTGCGCGCGTCGTTGCACATGGGCACTGGATACATGGAGGCATACCAGCGGGAGCGGGTTGCACGATCGATGATGGAGCCACATGGCACATGCCATGCAACGGCGCCGCGCCCAGATCCGGCCGCACCTATTTCGTTTTATTTTTTCCACGTACGTACTCCCGGTAAACAAAATTATTATACTACTCTACCTAAAAAAAACTACTATACTACTCGATCTGTTTAGAAATATAAGACATTACATCTAGATACATTTGATTGTCACGAAAAAAATAGTATCTCTAGCGAGCACTTGAGTATGTGTACTAATACGTTAGGGCATCTCTAGCGGCATGGTCCAAATGGTCCTGCTCCATCTCCGACCGGATCCGAGCGATAGGTGCGCTATCTCCAGCGGCACGACTCATCAAGACCGACCCGTCTGATCCGACCCATCAGTGCATAAAATTTGCGTGGCCGATGCGTTTGCGCGGACGCGATCGGACCGAATATGTGTCCGGGCACCGGGCAGTGTGACAGTATGTAAGCGACACAGCAATCCCGGTCGCCTGCAACACCACTTCGCCGTATCGTGTGGGCGGTACGGCGGCATCCCCATCACACATGTGCCCCATTAGCGGTCATCCAACACGAACGCAATGTGTGTTTTGCCACAAAATAAACAGATAAATTTTTCATTCAAATTTTAAAAAATTTATAAAGGTTTGAACGGAAACAACTAGCTAAACTACATGCGTGTTGTGGTGCCGGTAGAAACAACTCATAGGCCGTGGCACCGCATGAAGGCTTCAACGCTACACATGCGAGGCAGGTCAACGAAACCCCACACCTCTTCGAGAGAGCTGCAGATCACCCTCTATGTATCCATCTCCTTCTTTGCTAGGTCGAGGCGGATGCGCAACACCTTGTCGTCGGGGGCAGGCGCGCACAGCCTCGAGTATCTTCGTGTACACCAACTCCAGTTCTTGCTGTCGAAGGTTCTCCAGTAACATGACGTCGCTGAGGACAGGCCAACCGAAGGGTTGGCAGGTTGTGCTGTTGACAGTCGTTCGCCACACGGAGGCACCGGCCTCAGGCCTCTGGGAGCTCCCGCACTGCTTGAAGAGGTCGCCCAAATCCTCCCTCGGGTGGCGGCGCGAGCGTGACGAGTGCTATATGTTGATCCAAATTCTATAGTAAAGGCCAACTTACGACGAGCGGAACGAGGCCCATGGCCGGAGGCTTCGGCCGAGTGGATCGTCGAAGACCTAGGTTTCCACCCATATATAAACCTCTTGTAAGCCACCGGCTGGGATAAGTTGTATCTGTGAAAATCCTCGACGTTGTGTAAACACTCCTCGATATAGTGAAGTTTCGCTGGCTGGCACCCGTGGTTTTTTCTTCTCTTTGTTGGAGAGGTTTTTCCACATTAAATCTGTGTCCCCTTTGTTGTGATTTCGTTTTTGTTTTTTGTTATTTACTTGTCGCAATTATAACAACGAGTATCTGCTGGAGCTTGTATGTCGGGGTTGCGTGCGGGGGTGGTGGTAATGCGGCGGCCAAACATGGTGGGTGTTGTGGTCTGGGATGCACTGGCCAGACAAGCCAGACCACGACCAAAAATATCTCCGTGTGCCGACCCATCCGGACCAAATCACTAACATGACGTCGCTGAGGACAGCCCAACCGAAGGGTTGGCCGGTCGTGCGGTTGACAGTCATTTGCCACACGAAGGCACTAGCCTCAGGCCTCTGGGAGCTCCGTACTGCTCGATTGGCGACTCGGTCAACTGGTCTAAGTCGGAGAGGTCGCCCAACTCCTTCCCCAGGCGGCGACGCGAGCGTGACGAGTATCTACTGGAGCTTGTATGCCAGGGTTACGTGCGCTGGTGGTGGTAATGCAGCGGCCAGAAATGGTGGGTGTTGTGGTGTGGAATGAGTCCATCGTGTCGGCCTTTATAGTCGGCGGTAAAAACTTACCAGAAGCAACAAAAAATTACCATAAAATCACCAAAATATCTTCGCTTATCGACCCATCTGGACCAAATCAGACGGTTTTTGTATCTGTCAATTTGGGTTGGCCAGCTGGAGATGCCTTTATTCCCGGCAAAATAGAAGTCAGCTTTCCAGATGCCCAGGACAGGAGTACGTACGATTTACTAAAAAACAAATATTGATCGATGACAACATATAACATCAGAAAGGGCTCGTACGACCTAGATTGGTCTTCCTTTGACGAGGCACCGATCGACGTCGACGTTGCGAGCAGGCGGGGCAAAATTGCGAAATTCCTGCCCTTCCGGTGCATGCTAAGGTCGGTATCCCGTATCCCCCTCCTTGACTAGCTTGAAAACAACAGCTGTGCAAAGGTAGCCACTTTAAGTGATCCATGAGTTATAATTTAAGATTTTTTAAACGCTGCAATAAAAGGATGTGTGCATCAATTGATGCAGAGACCGAATATACCCATTTCAAAAAAAAAAAAGCTGCAAAGGTAGCCGGCCCGATGGATGGATTGTTGTAATCCAGACTCGAGAGGATGGACTCGATCGTTGTAGCTCCTAGCTAGGATTATAGATGCACCTTTAGTTTTCTGGTTCCCAACGCGATATTGGACGTAAGAACAACAAGCAACGGTTAGACCACACACAAGTGGCCATGTATATCCATACTAGACTAGGGCGTGTTTTGTAGTCGCACGGTCGTTTCCCGCACCGGGACGGAATAAATAAGCCAGTTTGGAGAATCACGCGTCGACCGAGGTCGTATCGCATTGGTCACCCCTAAATTTTAGCCCACCAGGAACGTCAAAATCAGACGTTTTTGCGGGGACATGCCCTAGGGAGTCAAAAGCGGGCACTCGGCTGCACGCGGGGAGAAGAGCGGGAGAGCGTGCGACGCGTTCCATAAATTCCCTCACTTCTCTTGCTCTCTCCCTATTCACAACTGCCCCTTCCTCCCGTCTCACCGTCGACGGTTCCTCTCCCGTCGGAAGATCGAAGACCACCGCGAGGGCAGCAGTCGGAGGTAGATCTAGGCGAGTACTGCGCTTATCGTGGCCAGAGCGGATCTGCTACTCCGACTGCGACTGCTTTTTTCTTCTTCCTCGGCAAACCCGAAGCCCGAATCATGCAGCAATGGCGGTCAGGCCTCGAACCACCAACTCTCTAAGGTTTTAGCAACTCAGATCTATATGTTACCGACTCAATGTCAGAGTATGAGTGACATGCATGGTAGATTTTTACCGATTTATGCTACTTTTAGTCGATTTGATATGTTAGGGTCTTTTTTTGTTTGTTGTGCCTCCGTAAGCACTAGATATACCGATACATTGGTTCCATCTGTGCTTGTTAGTGCCTAAACAACATATTTGGATACTACCTCGACCAAAACAAGAAAGATTCAGGCAGATGTTGTGATTAGGGCTCCTCCGATTGGGATAATTGGGGAAAATTATTGGCTAGATTGCACTGTTCATCTTCTTGTACCTAGGCCGATGATTAAAACTGTCACCGAATGATACCAGGAATATGAATTTGTGCTACCAAGTACAATGCACAAATTGTTGTGCACTGTACTCGGTAGCACAGATTATCTCGCGTAAATTTTGTCTTGAGCTATATCCAACGGAAATACGAATCGCGGGGCTATATCCAACGATAGCAAACGCGTGCGCACGTACCACCGTAGGCATAAAATCCGCGTACAGTGTGGATGGATGAAGTTTTTGGTCCAGAAGCCTAAAACTTCTTAGCCATGAGCCTTGTTATAGTGGTGATTACTGATCACATAATCCACAGGGGAGCATGATCGTCAACAATATTGAAGAAGACAGATGAACATTGCATTATTGGATCCTTCCATATAAAAAAAAGCACCAAATTCGGAGATCCTGTGTAGCCACTGCCTCAAGTACCATGCTTCAATCTTCTTTGTGGCCTTTGTACATTTCATGCCAAACAAACGGCCAGTTCTTCCATTGCCAATGCATGCAGTTGATACTTGAAAGCATCTCAGCAAATTCTCTTGCTCCATTAATTGTTAGGATTCAAGCAGTGTTTTTAGATGTTGGTGATCTCAAGTATAATGGTACAAACACTGAAATCACTACCCTGCAGAAAATGCAGAATCAATCGATGGCGGTGGACTCGAATATGCGTAGATAGCCATCTTATGTTTCACCATATGTGAGCATCCTCATAGCCACTGTGTACTTCTAAAGCGAGGAAAATCCCACTATGCCGGTGCTGTCCTTTTTTGCATCCGAAGTAGGTGTCGAAGTCCTGGCGGGCATACAAAATCTTGAGAAAGAGCTTCCGGCCCATCCTGAAAACCCACTGAAACGCTGCCTCGCCGTGCAATGGGCCGTCGACGAAGTAGTCAGCATATAGCATGCAATATCCCACCATCCATTGCCTCGTGTTTCCTTTTTGGCGTCCTCACGTCGAGCCGCCACGCCATGGTTATGCGCCCCACGCGTACAGGCCGGACAGGCAGGCGAGGATCATCATGAGCTCTTCATCATCGACGATTGTGGCTTTCTCTTCCTCCATCAGCGTGGCAAACATCTTCTCATCGTCGTTGAGTCAATGGTCAAGTAGGTAAAATGCTAAACACCTAGTGGGCATCTTGGATGCGTAGCTGGCCACAGAGCTGCAGGCGACGTCGAACCACGGATCAAAAATGTAGTGTCGAGGGGAAATGAAGGGTGGTTCGTTTTTTTTGGAAGCATGGTGCGACGGAGCGAAGAGGGTGTGGTGCTGGCGACAAAAGGGCAGCGAGGGGGGTAAGGGGTTGGGCGCGCGAGAGGGCGAATCTTTGCTTCTATAGCCGACACTGCTAGCCCATCTTTTCGCTTCATTCGGTGCCCCCAAGCAAACCCCGGCGCGTTGGGTTCGGTACGTGTTTGCCGGATGGATTTTGTCCCAATCCGGCGAAAAAGGGCTCATGGGGGCGTGACTGGGAAAATTTCGTCCATCAAGCGAATAAAAGGGCCTCCCGAGGGCGGTTCCTAGGGTCCTAGTGGAGATGCTCTTAGATATATGGATGGGTTGGAATCGCGTGCAGATGCACTCCTACTCTTGCTCTTGATCAAATGGTGGTCGACTTCCGTCCATAGTCTGTTCTCTTTCTCGACTTCTCTATAAAAAAGCGACTTGGGTAGCAAGCGGTCCTTCAAGTAATTCATTAGAAGATTTTGGATGTGTACAGCGAGAGAGCGATGCGCTCAAACTCGAACTCTAGATCTTGTAGGTAGGACAGGTATCAACACCTCCCAACCATTCGGGCTAAGCCTCGGTTCACGACTTCATCTCTTTATATACCGTTCGCGTAAGTATAGGAGTATACACGGTCGTGTTCAAATATACATGCGCTTTTATATGTTGTAGTCACTCAAAAATAAAAAAATATTTATAGTTTTTGAAGAGAACGTGAAAAGAAAATTATATGCAATTTACTTTTCCCTTGATCCGATTGTACACTGCTTGTACTCTCGCGAATCGCGAGTCGCAAGTTCACGAATCACGAGAATGCCGATTGGCGCTTCCCTCCCCGGACTCGTCACATCTCACATGGCGGTGGACACTTCACCTAAAGCAAGAAAATGAAGAAAAACAATCACATCTGAGGCGGCATTGTAAGAGAACCACCACCTTCAACAAAAATGACAAGAAACAACCACCATTTGGCCAGGTGTGAGAATCAGTGCTACGTGTCACACGGGACGCCAGGCCATGCTGTTTTCTTATGTCATTTCGTTAAAGATGTTGGTTTCCTAGGGAAATATCATATAATCCTAAACATACCATGATATCACCTCTCAAAAGTCAATTTTGCAAGTTCCTAAAATTTCGAAGAAAAAAAGTCGTGAGTGTTCACAATATGTTTACAATATCCAAATTTTTCATAACTAAATTGTAAATATACACGAAGAAAAAAAAGACAAATTGATATATGAACAATGTCATTTGTGATTTTATCTTTTATGTGACACTATTCATGTCAAATTGTCCTTTTTTTTTGTTTCCCTATCTAGATTCATCCAAATTTTAATAAATCCAAGTCAATTAATATGGGCAGGAGGGAGTAATGTTTTGTTAGTAAAAATTAAATCTTGTAATTTTAATTTTGAAAAATGGTATCATGGTATCACGCTACCATGAGATCATGTGATACTCTCAGTTTTCCTTTTTATTTTATTTTTTGAGAAATGATACTCTCAGTTTTCTAACGTGCTGACCCCGAATGTGGTTGTTTTTGTCATTCTCTCATAACGGGCCATGCCATTGTTGGGCTTCCACACGTGGACGATAGAACGTCATGTGGGCCACTGAACGAGGCCGGACACATACATCTGAGCATGGATGTGACTGAGCGTCCCATGCGCGGGAGCTCCTTTACACCGCCAAAGTGGCGCCGCATACCCCGTCAAGCGGCCTTTAGTTGGGCCGCGGCCCATGAGGTACGGCTCCTATTCCATATTTTAGTTTTTTCTTTGTTTTTTTAAATATGTATTCTTTAAATGTGAAGATTTGAAAATGTGAACGAACACTTTTAAATCCGAATATTTTATAATTTTGAATGAATTATCAATACGGACAATTTTCAAAATATGAACATTTTTAAGATCTCAAAAAGATAGAAATATGAAAAATTTCGAAATCTGAACATTTTTAATCCAATCGTTTTTAAAATCTAAAATTATTTTCAAATCTGAAGTTTTTCAAAAAAAATGTCGAAAAACTAAAGAAAATAAAAAACAGAAGCAGAAAGCGGAAAAAGAAAAACAGGAAACGACCGGCCAGGCCGAACCTGCGCGGGAATGTGCAGTGCCTGGTACACGCTGCCCTGGTCGGTGTGTAGATTTTTCTCCATGTGCGGATGTACCTTGCATGATCTAGTAATTTCGACAGATCCCGAAATTTTATAATAGATGTACCTTGCATGATCTAGTAGATGGAACCCCATGATGTAGTGATTTAGGGACACCTCCTATTCCAGTAGATGTACCTCACCAAGATCCAACTACATGGACCTCACTATGAATCCAGTAGATGTATCCCCATGAATGCAGTAGTAGATGGACCTCACCTTTTCTTGATCCAGTACATGTAGCTTTTGTCCTTATTTTTTTTAGATGTATCTAACCAAGTTTCAGGTGTATGTATCTGAGTTATTTTTTTAGTAGATGTACATGTAGCTTTTGTCCTTATTTTTAATACTAGATGTGCATGGGTTCTTAGTAGATGCACCTCATCACTTTTTTAATGCCTAGTGGATATGTCTGTTTTCTTAGTAGATGCACCTAGTTTCTTTACTAGATGTACCTGAGTTCTTACTTCTTAGTAGATGTACCACATCACCTTTTCTAGTAGATGTACCTGGTTTTCTTACTGGATGTACCTGGTTTTAATACTAGATGTGCCTGATAGACATACCTGATTACTTTTTGCCCAGTAGATGTGACTATTTTATTAATAGATGTACCTTGGTTTTAATACTAGATATGCCAATAGATGTGCCTGTTTTCTTAGTAGATGTACCTTGTTTTTCTTAGTAGATATACCTTTTTTATGCCCAGTAGATGTACCTTGGTTCTTTAGCAGATGTACCTGGTAGAAGTACCTTTTTTTTTCTTAGTAGATGTACCTTTTTTATGCCTAGTAGATGTACATGGATTCTTTTAGCAGATGTACCTGATTTACCTAGGTTCAGATGTACCTTGTTTTTCTTAGTAGATATTTTTTAATGCACAGTAGATGTACCGGGGTTCTTTTAGCAGATGTACCTGATTTTTAATACTAGTTGTGCCTGTTTTTCTTTGAACATATACCTGGTTTAAATACTTGATATAATACATAACCAATATATGCCTAGTAGATGTATATAAGTTTATATGATGTACCAAATAACCAATTTATGATCAATTCATGCCTAGTAGATGTATCTGGTTTCCTTACTACATGAAGTTGTTTTTCTTTTACTAGATGTACCTACTTTTTTGCTAGATGTACATTGTTTTATTTAGTGGATGTACCTAGTTTCTTTACTGGGTGTCCTTATTCTTTCTGGTTGTACATCCTAGTTTGTTTTACTAGATGTTTCTGGATGTACCTAGTTTCATACGTGATGTTTTTTTTCATTTAACTAATTAATGTTCTTCATTCTTTTTCACAGTAAGAAATGACAATATTAGGCAGCAGCCAGAAGCTTAGATCAGGGAAGAAGCATTCAAAGCTAGGCATGATCCGTAAAAAGCCTACGTTGCGGTCTATAATATCACTAGCACATATTCCCAAGGATGATATAGTTGAAGAAATACATCATGTCAAGGACATTGAAAATGTACAAGTTGAGCAGCCCAACTCACAAGAGGAAACTGATAATCATGTAGTGCTATCACAGGTTTGTATTGCTATCATAGCAGAATTAGTTTTTCTAGACAATAATTTGTGTATTCTTGTGTCATAGACATGATTCATTAGCTTATTCTTTTCTATTTTTTCACTAGGGAAAATCTAAAAAATGCTTCTAACGGGCGTCACCTATGAAGTTGGTCAGCCTCTACCCTAGTATGTCAGAAGAGTAGAACTTAATGATAATAAGAGAAAAATATGGAGGACTACTGGACATCAAGTGTTCGAAGCTCCGGCCTAAATTATGCAAGTTCCTCATGGAAAGCTTTGATCCAACGTCATGTATGATGGTGTTTCTTGGGCGAGGTGCAATCCCTGTGAACGAACCATTGATGGTTATAAAATATAGCCATCCATATCCACATTTCAACCGGATATTATTCATATATTTGATGAAATATCTCTCTAAAACCTGTCACTAATGTCTAATGATCAAAGGGGTATGCAATCCTTTCTTGTTATTTTTTCTTGCGCAGATAATGACGTATTATGATGGAAATCACTACATAAATGCCAAAGATACGAGATTTCCAATACGTCAAAGAAACCAGAAGCCGTGAAGTTAATACTGTAAGCTTAACGACCAAATTTACGGCAGGAATTTTATTCCGGCCGTATAGTTGGCACCGATCTCATTAGGTCAAACATAACAACTTTAGTGAAGGGACCCCTATATAAAGAGGCTTTAGACGACAGGAAACAGTGTTGTTTTCGACCTCTACCACCAGAATCCGCCACGCCGGAGGAATAGATCTAGATCTAGAACTCTAAACCCTTCTCCACCACCATAGCCATCTTCCACCACTTGTAATAGTAGATCTCTTCTCCAATTGGTGACACTGTAAGACTATTTGCTATCAACCTGACGATCTCTATTACAATGTTTATGATTATCGATTTCATCTCTATGTGTGAGTAATTCTTCTTGGGCTAAGGGCTTCGGCCTAGTCATGTAGCTTTTGTGCATGTTATTTATCATAGATGGGATCATGTATTAGTTTGTATGACATGATGATTGTAGTACCCTCTCTTGCCTCAATCTAAGGACTTTTCAGGTACCCAAGACCCCGAGGATTGATCCAGGTAAAGGGAGTGTGAGTAATGACTGATTGCAGGATGGGAACCCCACTGACAGAAGGGATGTACGGTTGTATGTGAGGAACTTACTTGGGATTAACGGTGACATCACGATGCATATCATTAGTTTTCTTTCTTCTATGGATGAGACTAGTAGTTTATTGCTATAAGCGGTTGCGGAGGCGATAACATTTATGGATGCACTGTCGACATATAATTATCTTGCTCTAGCGATTACATGCATACTTTATTATTATCTATTATTACCATCAGATGTTTTGCACAGCTACTGGTGAAAACCGAAGACCCTAGGCCCTCACTCTCTCTCCATCGTCAACAACAACAAAAAGATCACAAAATCTTGGTCCGGTGAAAACTCAACAGGAATTCTAAAACTCTCGAAGGTCCGTTTAAGTAACCTCACTTTATTTTCTGCTTCCCGAGGATTCGATAAACCTAGGTCTACTAGGGAAAAAGAGCTATACTACATCCGTAATCTGGATCAAAGGTATCAACCATCTGTTAAGAAAGTTCTCGGAGTACCTCGAGGCAAGTTGGAAATACGCCATGAGGTGGATGCTGACGCTAGAAGATTCATGAAAGATAAATTCGAGCAGGAACCAATAAGCATCCCACCGTAGCAATGTTAAAGAAGAAGTTGTTGTCAATGAAAGAAGCTGATAGCGACTACCTAATATTGTTTATAACATATGGAATGTGTTCTATGCTCGCTCCAACCACAACTGTCTGAATCAACCCCAGTTTGTATCCATCACTGGTTAACATCGGCCAAGCGAAGAATCTTAATGTTTGCAAATTTGTGATAATGATGATCTGCGAAGCAAGCAAAACAAGTGCAGAAAAGGGAATCATGAAGTCCGACATGTTGTACTTAATGATATAACTTTGGTTTATATTCAAGACATTGTGTGCTTTTTACTTTTCTCTTTTTCCCTAGCTGCTCTATGTAATTGAATCCAGCCAAAGTTTATTTTAATATTATTATTACTTCTTGTAGGTGAAATATTTAGAGTCCTTACAACTAGAAGACATGGAGGTCAACACAGAAGGCACACGGGTATCAATTTGGACCAATGCCATGGTTAAAAAAGCTATGGCACAGGATACACGAAGCGATGGTAGCTTTGGCATGGCTCCGGTAATGCACCTACCTACATCTAATATCCTGATATAAATGACTTCGCACCATTTGATGCAACCTCATAGCTTCTGAATGTAGTTTTTTAGGTACCTTTCTAGATGAACATGCCTCCACACAATCTAATGACACATTTTAGAGAATGTAAATAACAGTGATCCATTAGAATGTATTTTTTTCTAAATAACTTCTAGTTGAGCATGCCTCTACAACAACTAAACCTTTTACCCTCCTTTTTTACCGGACAGCTGAAACTTGAATTTGCAACCACAAATGCACAATTTGAAGAAGAAAATGCTGAATCGGAAAGGAATATATGTGAAAATGAGACATGTCAAGATGAAGGAGATGAAGATGCAGAGGGACAAAGCATTCTATTTTCAGATCCAGAAAATATCAATATATTCATTGAGAAGAATACACCAATAGGGCGTACAGTTAAAGTAAGTACATGATTTGTTTTCAAAAAATTACGTTAATCATGTTCTTAATATATCTACTTGTTTTTTGGTTTCATATCATTTGTTAATATTCATTCATGCCACTAACGAGGATTATTGGTCCCTTCTTTTGTTCATTTCCTTTTTTAGGAGACAACAAGATACAAGGAAGCAATTGAGTTTGCATGCCACAACTTTGAAGCGGGATTGAAGATGCTACTGAAGAATATTGCACCAAAATCTCGCAAACGAATATTAAGATGTAACAAGAAAGCCAAGAAATCGTCTAATAAGAGAAGCATGAATAGGGGAAGTGAAGAAGCATGTCCTAGTGCTGCAAATACAATTGAGGAACAAATTCCTATCACACTAAATGGATCTAATCACGACGAGTACATTTGCCAGGACGGAGATACACACCAGTCAGGAACAGCTCATCCTCTGACTTTTGAGGACCATGAGTGTGCCACGTTGGTAGTTCAAAAAGATGTGGTTGATATGGAAGATGAAAGGTCAGAATGTCAGAAAAAACTATAACCTACAAACTTAGTTCATGACAACATTGAGACCACAAAAGATGGAACGTGTTTGGTATGGAAGATGAAAGGTCAGAGTTTCAGAGAAAATTAGAAGCTACAGTCGTTCTGATGGATACCATAGACAAAAACCAGTCTGCATTACTTGTTGATGATGCCAAACAATAGTGTACCCTATACAGCGGCAATGAAAATGAGAACACTGCAGGAACAATTAGTAACAATGATCTTACAGCACCATCCTTAATCATTGTGGTTTCTAAGATCCCAATAGAGTTTGAAGATAAATTTAATGGTACCAATGAAAAATGCACCATAGCATCTCTGGTTGAGGACATGAAAGCCAAGAACAAGTCTGGAGTCGACACCATAGCTCAACAATGTATCAACAAGGAGTTGGTAGTCCCCCATAATCTGGTGAAAATGGCATTCAAAGAAAATAGGACTGCAATAGTTTTTGATGAAAAAGATCAGCCCACAACAGGAAGATTAAGCTATGGAGAAGAAATTGAGGATGTTGGGGAAGATTTGTGGCATAACAGAAATGAAAAGTTACTTGACTTGGTATGGAGTCCACCTCGTAGTGATTTTCAAGATCATTTATAGTTAGAACTACCGGTGTTCCTTGACATATAGACCACATTTCCAACAAAGGATGCATTTGAAAATATTCTTCAACATATTCCAAGGATGAATCTCGAAGAAGCACAACAAGGACTACCAAATATGATTGATGGAAGTAAAATGCCTGAGGTGGAAAAACTGTTGGAAATGGAACCAAAGTTTGAACCTTTCAAGAGGAAATCTATTTCTTTCGCTGAACAGCAACCAAAGAGGAGAAAAAGTATCGAGCCTACTATTTCGTCATCACCGAGTAGGTACAGAACCAGAGCTGATGTATGTCAAGAAGCATTGTCCGGCCCACTGAAAGTGGAGGACACGACTAGAATCACAACTACGGGAAAAAGTGCAAGTAGAAAAATGTCTCCGGGAAAGGTCACTTGCCAACAGGGGAGCCCTCATGGCAGTACTAGTCAAGAAGCATTGGCTATCCCACTGAAAGTGGAGGACACGACTAGAATCACAGCTACAGAAAAAAGTGCAAGTAGGAAAATGTCTCCGGGAAAGGTCACTTGTCAACAAGGGATCCCTCATGGTAGTACTAGTCACAGATACGCAAGGTCCACAAGCAGAACACCAATGGTTGGGGATGATTCTGCACCTAGGACTACAACTAGCAATATTCCAAGCTCAGCTAAGTATGATTTGATGAATTGAAAACTCAATTTCAACAGCACTGAATCAGATAGGAGGAGAGAACTTGCAAGACTAGCTCCAGATCCTCCATCTTTCGACCTTGACACACCACCATATGCGGATGACAAAAACGACGAAGTAGTAGCTGCTGAAAAATAAACAAAGAACAAACAGAACCTACGGGGCAAGCAGAACAGAGTAAAGCAATTGTAGATCCATCAAGTACAAGGATTACACCAGTGCCACATGAATATGAAAAAAGAGTTGTAAAGGTTGGAAAGTTCGCAAAATCACCGTTCGTCTATTATGAAACTCAGAAGAACTACGCTGTATCAAAGTCCGTGGAGGAGTTATACAACATGGTTTGTGAACATGGGTGGAAGAGTAATTCAATGACGAATACAGAAGTTGTAATGGATGTTGGAGTCCTTTATGTGAGCCTTGGTAACTTAGCAGAATCAGTAGCACCAGGGAAAAACTCGTAAACATAGTAGCTGAGATGGGGATCCACATAATTAAGGAGGAGAACCAAAACATGAAAAAGTGGTAATGTCGCTGCGCATATCTATAAGTTTTCTTCTTGAATCTTTTAATTTTTTGGAATTCGCCATTGTGGAAGGATATAATGTATTTTAAAAACTAATATATTTGTGTGGCAGTTTCTACGTTATCGGCCCCTGTATTTTTTTACCTAATTGTTTTTGTTATTCCTTTTTTGCAGAAGTACCTTATCAATTGCCAGTTCGAACTCAAAGAAGTCACAAGGTGCTTTGAGAACAGTCCAGCGAACAGGATCGATCACAAAGATGTTGTGAGTACCCTTTTTTAAGTCCAATGAATGTTGTTTTTATTAAAAAAATATTGTTCTCTTTTCTGCATACAAAACAATGATACATCTTAAATAAATTTCTGGCTCATATTAACTGTAGTACTGATCCCTATTACTGCATAAAAATCAATATTACTACTCTATGTTGATCAATTAAACCTTGATATTTTTGTATTGAATGTAAAAAAGGTTTGCTTCCCAATACTAGAGTCTTTTCCAGGATGTCCTGTTGATTCTTCTGGTCACTATTGGCTAGTTGTCCTGAACATAAAGGCGGAGAGATTCGAGATCATAGATTCTCTTGCTAGTAAGGGTGAAGCTCTATTGATGGAATCTTGCCATTTGCTAGTTGCGTCCATAAAAAAGATGTGGTCGAAGGAGTACAAGAATTCAAAAGTGAATATTGCAAATTGGCATATAGAAGTCATTGACATCACAAAACAACTAAATGGGTAAACTCCTGAACTTTTGTCACATCATAACACCCTGAATTTTGTAGCACATATCAAAACACCATGTTCTGTTTTTAACCATTTTTACACTCTGGAAAATGAGTTTTTCAGGTTCGATTGCGGATTCTTCACATTGAAAAACCTATAAGAGAAGCATAGCCGAAAGGTGTCATCATTTACCCAAAAAGATCTCCCAAGCATAAGGAAGCTATACACAGACAAATGGTTGCGGTGGCCTAAGAACAAAGCTCCATGGCACTTATACATATAGTTCATCAAAAGGGGTAATACACATATCCTAAACAATTTCTTTTCTGCAAACTTGTATTTTTATCCTAGCAAAAAGCATGTTTTACAACTTTGTAGATGCACAACATGTACTAATGCTGGTAGAAATGTTGTTTGCAAACTTGTATTTTCATCCTAGCACAAGCCTGTTTTTACAACTTGTAGTTGCACAGCATGTACTAATCCTGGTACAAAATTAGTATATATGCTACTTATATATTATTCTGACTTATCTTGCATGATCAAAATCATGAATCAAAAGCAAGCCCTTTTGTTTGGTCTGTTTGACTTTTTCCCCGAGCATATAAATGAGATAAACACACCAAACATTTTTTTGTTCATAGATAGCACATGAAGTAAATGTAGCAGACAACCTTTCTCCCAGAGCACATTACAAATTTGTGCCTATTACAAACTTTTTTTGGCCACTAATTGAATAGTGCTAGTAGTGGATATTTTTCTGGGTTTGCAAGCCTAATAGGGTAGTTGCGCGCATCATGATTTTTCTCATTGCAAACTCTGCAACTAGCTGGATAAGGTTTTTTTAACTCTAGACCACTCTTCTTCCTCTTCTAGGGTGGTCTCCCTTTAGGGGTAATGACGGGAGGATCTCTTGCTCTTCTATTTGCAGCAACTATAGGATCTTGCTCCATAGGCGGACTGTCTGCTATATTAGTTTCAAGGTTGGCACTCACTGGAGTTTTCCCTTTCTTCTTCCTCTTTGAAGCATCTGCAGTAGCTTTCTTCAAGTCAGCCATATCCTTTTCCATTGCTCGCATGTGTCTTTCAGCAATTTATTTTGTCTTCTCCGAAGACGCTAAACCCACAACAAGCTTAGAAAATTCGTTGCAGAGGTTACCGTAGCGGAGTAACCTCATATCTTTCCTAGACGGCTTCTTCCCAGTAGGATTCTATTGCGGTTCAGCGTCAGGTACAACAATATCAGGAGGGGCAACGACCACCTAGGGAGTATGTAGTGCTCAGGAATTTTCAGCACTGCACCGAGGCAAGACATAACTTTCATGACATGGCAGCATAGGATTCCATCTTTATTGAATTTACAACATTGACAATTGTAGATTTCATTGGCAAAATCCACATCAACCATGTAACTCCTAGCTCCATAGCCAAACACAGATCCTTAGATTGGATAGACTTCATACATACCACCACCACAATCTCAAGCATTGTAGGACGTAATTTTGCGAAGCTCAACCTGAAATCGGTTGTATATACGAAGAGTGTAAGTATGTAATATATGTTGCTCCATTGGAAATTCTGACCACACTCTAACTATCTTTTCTTCACCAACAAACTCATGAGCATCTTCAGCAATTTCAATTTTTTCTTGCAATTTCATGTATTGCTTAAAAAACGCAGCAAGCTGTCATTCAGGTCGATGTACTGCTTAAGCACTGCATTGAACCATTCACTTCTAGCAGTAGTTTGTAGGAATGGGAAGAATCGATGCCGGGAATAAGCTGGCACAAAGAATTCTCACGGATCATAGAGGTCAAGGAAATGCGTGTTATCAGCGATATCATGCCTTTGCAGCATCTCTGCCCATTTCAATTCAAACTCATCAACACTCACAGAATAGTCAATTACCTCATTGAATTCTATCCGCAAAGTTTCTCGTGTTGCAACAAATGTCCAAGATTCTCTTGTACTTTATGCATTATATGCCATCTATAATACCTATGCCATATACCAATGAACACTAAAAGGATAGCAGATCTAATAGATTGGTCTGGTCAGTAATGATGTTGACCGGATGTAATCCATCCATTGTTTCTAGGAAAACTTCGAACAACCACACAAAATTTGGTATCTTTTCATTCCTCAGAAAACCACAGCCTAGTTGTATTGACTGGTCATACCGGTTGATTCCAATAAATGACGCGCAAGGCATTTTGTACTTATTTGTCATGAATGTTGTATCGAACGAAATACAATCATTATACAGCTTGTACGCTTCTCTTGCAGCGCCATCTACCAAAAATAGGTTTTTCACTTTATCATCTGCATCTAGTCTGAATCGGTAGAAGAATCTTGGATCTTCTTTCTTGATCTGTTTGAAATATTTCAAGAGTTCAGGAATATCTCTTATTCTTTGAGTGTCATCTATAGTAGCCGTGTAGTTGCTAACGGTTTTACTATTATATGGAATATTCATCTTGCACCCATATCTCACCCATTATTTCCATAATCCTGCCAGAGCTGAGGTTTACCTCATGCAACAAGTCAATAAACTTCTTCTCCTCCTTAGGAATTTTATTGTGTGATCTCAAGTATTTCTTCAAAGCAAATTTCTACACCAAATCATGCGTGTGCTCTTCAACAAATTGAGTTACTGTCCACTTAGTGTCGTCCTCTTGACACGCATCTTTTCCTTGCAATCAGTCAACACTGCGATAGTTCGATTTCTTTTCTTCAATGGAGTAGCCTCTAAAACATGATTTTTACCAGACTTGTTGCAAACAAATACACTTTTATCTCTCTCTCCATCTTCCGCACACTTTCTGGAGGACTCAATCTTCATGGAAAACCCAATATGATGAGCATATATGTTGTAATGAGCAAGTGCTGCATCACGCGAATCAAAGGGCATCCCAACAAACGGAGTCTTAGGAGTGAAACCTTCCAGCGTCGACTGAACCTCATCATCATCACTGTTGTCCTCGCTTGATAGTGTCACACCTGTTTGTGCACCTGTGGTCGATGGTCCAACAGAAGTACCCGCCGTGTCTTGCGCCACATGTGTAGAAGGCCCAATTGAAGCTCCAGCAGAAGTACCTGCTGCATCTTGCACCACATGCGAAGTAGAACACGAACCTAAAGTTCCAGCTCCATCAGCAAAATCAGACCCATCTTCTACTGGCTGGTTAAGATCTAGCTCTCCAAACCACCACGCAAAATTCCCCGGCATCAGAGCAACTTATTCTGCCAAAAAACATGGAAGACAATTTATCATTGGAGAATAATGATTTCAGTAAAATGCTATAAAATAACAAAACCAGTCTTGTTATTTTTCATACTAGCAAAAACTAACATCCTTTTTTATGTTTCTAAAGTTTGTCTTTTTGTAAAATGCAGGTCATGAGTTTCTAATCTGGAATACTTAAGGAAGGAAGCAGGTTATTATCTTTGCTACTAGTAACTGAAAGTGACTCCCTGGTACATCTTTGTGTTGCTTCATCTTTCATACTTGCAGTTCTACTAGTATGTGTTGATGAAAAGTGGATGTACTTGTACTACTACATCTTGTAGTACTATATCTTCTACTGCTACATCTTTGTGCTGCTACACCTTGTACTGTTACCATGTCCCTGATGTTTCTATTGTTACATTTTGTACTGATATATCTATCTACTAGCTATGATGACAATGGATGTATAACTATCTGCAACTCTTGTTTTTCTGCTGCATCTTCTACTGCTTCATGATAATGGATGTACCACTGCTATTCCTACTTTTTTTTGTACCGATAGAATCATTAGGATGTTTTCCCCTTCTATATTTTTTCATACCAAGAAGATGTAACCGATGCTAATAATTTCTTCAGTACATGTAACAGTACTCTAGATGTTCACAAGAAGGATTATGGTCACACCCTATATGTCATGTTTCCTTGCTATGGAGATGTAACCAGGTAGAAAAGATTTCAGGAGATCTTATAGGTGGTAGTTCCAGTTCCTTTTTGACGCAGATGTCAGTCTCCAGATCTGTTTTATGTCCAGGTACAATGCAACTCAGCTAGCCCTGCTCTGCCGATGTATGTCCAGGTATGATGGAACATAGCTACCCCTGTTCTGTAGATGTATCTCCAGGGATGATGCACCCTAGGTACCTTGCTATCCGTTGTAGATGTATCTAAAGAAGGATGAAGCCCAGGGATCTAGAGGAGGATGTATCGAGATCTAGAGGAGGATGTATCTTGCACACCTAAAGGATCTATCGAGATCTAGAGGAATACAAAGCCCAGGTACCATCTCGGTCTAGGATGTTCTTGAGGAGGAAGAAAGGGATGGAACATGAGACGAGAGAAGATGATGCCGTGGAGGTCGGAGCTGATTCGCGCCTAGAAGAGCGTGTGGGACCGTAGTTCCCGCGTTTTCTCTGTCACTTTTTTCTCCGTATCGTGCCTTGGTTCGGGAAAGATCCCGGGGGATTAGAAACGGAAACTTATGTCCGAGCGACCTCGGGTTAGCTTAAATCTAAGTCGATGGAAACTTATGTCCGAGCGACCTTGGGTTAGCTTAAATCTAAGTCGACCTTGATGTAGTCACGTCCAATGTTGATTGAGGTGCTCTGCTTTTGTTCATCGCGAAATGAAAATGTAGTAGAAAATGGACTGTTTCTGTAGACAAAATGCCACAATGTTTGTGCAAGACAAAGCAACTTGGCCTGCCTGAGTGCTGCCATGAACAACAAGCTTATGGGAGCTGCAAACATATGAGGTAAGACGGGGTTGGATGAGGATGGAGAAAACACCCCCTAATACGATTGCCCATCCAACTTCAGAACAATGTGTTGAAATCATGTGTAGCACCCAGCACGATCTGCATCCAAGCAAAATTTCAGAAATCTTGGCCGCTGATCGCTCAAACCATAAAATTTCAGAAATCTTGGCAGTTTCACAGATGTCAAGTGTTAGACCATGATGCTTAAAAATTTCGTCACACCCAAAAATAATACACTTCATGTTAGACCAATTGTTAGACCATGATGCAAGTAATAAAAGATGGCCGGTGCCATCACCGTACGACATCCAAAGCCGTATGATAGAACACATCCAAAGACGTACAGTACGACAGAAAAAAAGCCTTCGATGAGCACATGTGCTACGTGCCAACCTCTCACTGGATGGGCTGCTGCCCTGAGGTAGTTATGTCAACTAAATCCTGGCCAAATGCAGCGAAGCAACTCAGCATGCATCTTTCTATATCCCTGTCTGGTTGACCTGCAAATGGATTGAACATGGCATGCTCGCTGACTACCTGCAACTAAGAACTGAAGGTTCCCTAGTCCCTACTGATTGGTCCATTTTGTATGGCCACAATCCTAGAGGCTAGAACTGCACATGCACCCAACAAGGTACAAATGGCTAGTACCCTACATCATCGTTTGAAGATATACAATTGCATTATTGTGAGACCACATAAGATTATTGCATTATTGAGAGGGGCGATAAAACTATCGCATAATTGTAGGGCCTAATGACTTTTTATTCAGAATAGGAAAGAAGCTACTGATTGATTGGGCCAAACATGATTGCGGATGTACTCAACTCGTTGTCCCTTTCATTGACTTTCAAAGGATAGAATCATGTATGCTTAAATTTTCCTACTGGCATCGAACCCAACGCGGCGTTGAACGCTATAAGTAGCGCAGCTATGAGCTCAATCTTGTCACAGAGGCGTGCATGCATTTGTTTATCACATTCATATATAGCACCATGGGCTGGGTGAGGAGATTTTACCACGATTTCGTCCATATCAAGCTGCATAGCTTCTGTCGCGTCAGTAGATGCATTGTCGACTTGGTCGTTTGTGTCTATCGATTCGTCGCATTGCATGTTCATCCATTCTGGATCCAATTGTCATATTTCCTTGCCATTTCTATACTCGCTTCAGTCCTCTTGATGTCGCTGAAGCCAAGCAATCCCGAGTTCAGCCCTCCTTTTATTGACATGCTATTTTTGTCAACTTCTGCTCTAACAGTTACCGGCCTCAGCACGGTCAAAATGGAGGACCTCTCGAGCTCCCAGATTGTCGTCCTGACGCTGCTCATGCTTATAGGAGGGGAGGTATTTGTTTCACTCTTAGGCCTTATGCTTAGAGTGAACCATCAAGACATCCAAGATCTTCCAAGCGTGAAGATCAGCGCAGTTCATGTTGAGCTTGAAGCGATTGATTTGGCAAACAGTGTGGCACTCTCTGATGAGTCGCAGCTTGAAGAAGCAGCTCATGCAATTCCACCTAAGAGTTCTGCAGAGTTCAAGAGGAGTAGGTCTGTCAAGTGTTTAGGATATAGTGTCTTTGGGTACTTTGCTGTGGTCCATGTGGTGGGCTTTCTCCTGGTTCTTCTGTATATAACTCGTGTGCCAACTGCAAGCGCACCCCTGAAGAAGAAAGGGATCAACATCGTGCTCTTCTCGATGTCGATCACCGTCGCCTCCTTTGCAAATGGAGGACTTGTGCCGACGAATGAGAACATGGCCATCTTCTCAAAGAATTCAGGCCTCCTGCTGCTGCTCAGTGGCCAGATTCTCGTAGGCAACACACTGTTCCCTCTCTTCCTGAGGCTACTAGTATGGTTCCTGGGGAGGCTGACAAAGGTGAAGGAGCTGCGGCTCATGATCAAGAACCCTGAGGAGATGCATTTTGGTAATTTCCTTCCAAGGTTGCCAACTGTGTTTCTTTCCTCAACTGTCATTGGTCTAGCAGCAGCTGCCACCACTCTGTTCTGCGCTGTTGACTGGAATTCTCCAGTGTTTGATGGGCTCAGCCCTTATCAGAAGACTGTCAATGCATTCTTCATGGCGCTGAATGCAAGGCACTCAGGGGAGAACTCCATTGACTGCTCGCTCATGTCCCCCACCATTATAGTACTATTCATTTTCATGATGTAAGTTCATGACATCATGGCTCATCAGTAACTGCTGTTTCATGTCATTCGACTAACAGTAATTGATTCAGAATCTTATCACACATGCCTGACAATTTGCCTTTTGGTCTCAGGTATTTGCCATCATCAGCGACATTTGCACCACCCAGTGGAAATATTAAAACAACTGACGGCAACGCCAAATACAAAGTAGGATCACTGGTGCAGAACTTGGTGTTTTCGCCACTCATGTGTAACATTATCTTTGTGATGATTGTCTGCATCACTGAGCGGAGAAGGCTCAGAAATGATCCTCTCAACTTCTCCACCTTGAATATGATTTTCGAGGTCATCAGGTGTGTTATTATTTGATATGGTCAAAGTCCTTCCATCACTCTGTCAATTAGAAAAGAAAAAAAACAGTAAGGGAAATGGTAGCATAGACAATAGAGTAAAGGTAAATGCTAATTACAGCATAACAGAAAAATAAACTTAGTTCATAAACAGCGCACCTCGTGCTTACAAGAGCTGCACGGCACTACTAAACTATCTTAGAAGTTGAAATAAAATCTAACTAATGAATGCCTTTGAGTGAGGGAAATAATCATGTGTGCTTTATTTTTCAGTGCATATGGCAACGCAGGGCTATCCACTGGTTACGGTTGTTCTAGGCTGCAGAAGATACACCCAGAGAGCATCTGCCAGGACATGCCATACAGCTTTTCTGGATGGTGGAGTGATGGAGGAAAGTATGTGCTGGTCTTGGTCATGCTCTACGGAAGGCTCAAGGTCTTCACTATGGCCACAGGAAAATGTTGGAAAATATGGCACAGCTGAACAAGACTACTTCGAAAGGCAACTGTATCAAATTAGTATAACTGTCCTTGGCGTACTTCCTGAAGTCCAGTTTTCTAGTTGGATCAGAGTGGATACAAATATATATGTTCCACCAGTCAAATCTGATTTGAACTTTATGTTAGCAGTCAACATCAAGATATCAATGCAACTAAAGCATTGAGCCATTTGTCCTCATGTTAATGTAAGATGTAACATGGTGAATTCTCTGCACATTGCAGTGGAAAGACAAAAAAGTATTATGCTTATAGTTGGAGGGAGGGGATTAATATTATGACATACAATTAATAATATAAATAAAATAGCTGGTTTTGACACCATGTGCACACCCTGACCATGTTTCCCTGTTGATGTAAATAGAAATACAGTGGGAAACTAGAAAAAGGTTAGTTAAAAATGGAAATTTAAAGCCTAAATTTGCATGAAAATAATGAACTGTCTACTTTGTTGAGGTATCAGGACAATGTTACATAAGTTAATGGACCTTGCTGGTGGGGCCAGTTAACCAGCTGAGCTAACAAGAAAATCCAGCTATCAAATTTGAGTATTTGAATAATGTTAAACTATTTAGTGATGTGAACATGTGAGGAGCATCAGAATTAAAAGAAAAGGCAAATCATGCAAACAGAACATGAAAGGCCACCAGAGAAGCCAAAGTCACAAAAACACGCAAATCATGCAAAAGCAATATAGCATCTTCTCTTCAGTAACATTTGCAGGTTTTACCTCAAGTTCTCAATCGAGCAATACCTCTCCATTCGAGAAAAAAATTGAGTATGTCGGCCCTAAGAGACGTCCTAGTCATATGCACTAATATTAACGTTGACTCATCCTACCTGCTCGGCGCAGGATCAATCAAGATGTAACCAGATCCTGGATTTACGATGTACCATGGCTAGTAAGGAACTAACTAGGATGCTAACTGTAGAAGGTTCTTGTCCACTTGTGTCTGTACATTTCCCTTGAAGCATGGCATTAGAATACTTCCTGGCCATGGGTTTGATAACAGCTAAACGTGCTCTGTGTCATTGTTTCATAGCAGCTGCAATCGCTTTCCGATTCATTATTGCTGGACATCTTCAAGGGAAGAGCCAAATGCAAAGCACCAAACGTTCTATATATGCATATTCTTGTTCACAATACAAACTTCAGAGATTCTGTTCCATCCATTTAAAAGATAAAGCATATACCATAACTTCCAGGCAATTCCACTACCAGCAGTACTTACGAGCTGTTACAGCACCTGATCAAGGTTGCCCTTCATGGCATGGCAGTTGGCAAATTGCCTTCATATGTAAACAACGCTATCACTTGCCGACTCTGGTGACCTGGTAATAGTTTCCTTTAGAAAGACGACAATTGGCAAATGGTGGGACACAAATTTAGCACGCATGCAAACTGTTCTTTCCTAAGGTCTAACGCTCATGTGAGCATATTTCTGCATGCTCTGCACACATAGCATTAAGTTCTGAAAGGTTTCTTTATTCCAAATTATTTTTACGAAAGGTATATCAAACCATATTGTGCATGTCCGCTTCTCCACTAACTTTAACCGATGGGCTGTATATATACTCCCATCGATCACTTTGTCACTTGTAGTTGCCTGCTGAATCAAGGCACATACATCAAAGAAACAGAGGCACCACCATCTAACTCCAATGCCTATCCGGCTGCATGTCTTTGTTAGTTCTGCTAAACATGCCATCCATTCATCTGTGTTCATTTTTCAGTTCATTGCTTTCCATTTTAGCCCCCTTTTGATCCACTTGTCCTATTTTGTTATCATTGATGTACTTGGATTTGTTGCCTTGATATCGCTGAAGCCAAGTAACCCCAACTACAGTCCTCGCCATGTCGACATGTTTTTCCTTTCGACATCTGCAGTCACAGTTACAGGATTAGCCCCCATCAAAATGGAGGATCTTTCTAGCTATCAAATAGTGGTCCTAACTATCTTGATGTTCTTAGGCAGTGAGATGTTTGTTTCCTTGCTTGGGCTTCTTCATGAGTGGATCAAGGAAAACAAGCATGATCCTGAAGACAGTAGAGTTAGATCGGTTACCATCCATGACGAGTCACAGGTAGAAGAGGCAATACTGGCAACACAATCAACAAATTCCAATGGGCTTGAGAAAAATTGCCTCAAATATTTAGGGTTGGTGCTCTTGTCCTACATGGTCATGATTCTTCTTGTAGGTTCTCTATTGGTGTTCCTGTACATAGCACATGTTTCAAGTGCAAGAGATGTGCTATCAAGGAAAACTATCAACACCATGCTCTTCTCGATATCGATCACTGTATCTTCTTTCACCAATGGAGGATTGATTCCGACGAATGAAAGCATGGCGGTGTTCGCTTCGAACCAGGGCCTCCTCCTGTTACTCACTGGTCAGATTCTTGCAGGGAACATGCTACTTCCTGTGTTTCTAAGGCTGGTGATATGGGCACTGAGAGGACTAAGAATAACAAGAGCTAAACCTGAAGAGTTTGAGCTCATGATGAACAACACAAAGGCCATGGGTATCAAATTCAACCACCTGTGGCCTAAACTGCAGACAGGATTCCTTGCAGGCACAGTTGCTGCTCTCATAGCCGTGACCATCATACTCCTCTGCTGCTTGAACTGGGACTCTGCAGTGTTTGCAGGACTCACCTCCAGTCAGAAGCTCACCAATGCCTTGTTCATGGCTGTGAACGCAAGGCAGGCAGGAGAGAATTCCGTCGATTGCGCCCTCATATCGCCTGCAGCTTTAGTGCTATTCCTCACTATGATGTGAGTTCCCCGCTCTGTAACCTCTTGTCTTCAGGCAAAAAGCAGCAGAAACAGTTGACGGATCTGTGTACATTTTCAGGTACATTCCAGTCTCGACAATATTACTCTCAGTGCAACACGACGAAGAGAAAGATGGCGAAGATCACAAGGATGAACCACCGAAGAGAAGCCTATCACTGAACAGCATGTTGTCTTCACAGCTCACCTGTAGTGCTGCACTGATCATGCTTGTATGTGTCACCGAGAGGAGATCACTCTCCAGAGACCCTCTCAATTTCTCCACATTCAACATGATCTTCGAGATGATAAGGTAATCAGACGAGCATATCCAAATATTTTCAAACATTTTTCTCACAGTGCTTCCGAAAGAGCATGTGATCTATCATGCATGCACGGCATATTCGAAAATTTACCACCTGGCTACTTGTTGCGCCTGCAGTGCATATGGGAATGTGGGGCTGTCCACCGGTTACAGCTGCTCGAGGCTACCACACCTTGAGAACGAGAGCATCTGCCAAGACAAGCCGTATAGCTTCTCGGGGTGGTGGAGCGACCAAGGGAAGGTGGTTCTTGTTCTGGTGATGTTCTATGGGAGGCTCAAAGGGTTCAAGAAGAACAGAAGCTAGTTAATTAAGCCAATTCCATCAGATTGGCAGGCCGTCAATTTTCCTTTCTTGTGTTCCCATCCTGATGTAAATTTGCAATAAAATGATCCCATAATTTTCCTTTATACTGTGCAATCTTGCTTGGATCAATAAACATCAATTGAGAGAGATAAGGGAAAGCCTAGCCTGAAGCATATACACCTCTTCATGAGTTTGTAAACATTTTGGAAAAAACTCAAGATAATCGTGGTACTATAGAACGTTAATTTAGTTACATGTAGGAGTACAGAATTTTGAGAGAGAAATATGATCATATCGGGGAAAATGTAAAAAAAAGATCTCTATCGTATAACTTAATTTCTCTCTTTTTTTTACAGTGCAGAAATGATAATACTATTTGTTCGTGAACTTTTCTGGTACATGCCTAACTTCACATGAACCAAATTTACAAAATCTGCTTTAGGACTTGGGAGAGACAAGGCTTAATGTGCACCGACATGGTCACCTTCCGATACCGGGTAGAAGGAGCTGAGGTCGCCGAGCTTGAGGCGCTTCGCGGCACGCCGGAGAACTGGCGTCGCGGTCGCCGCGATGCTCCTCACAGAGCACCAAGGCCGGCTCCCGGCCACGGCGGAGAAATCCAACGCAGATCCTCCCACGGACGGTCGAGTGGCGTCGGGAAAGCAGCCACACGGGGCGGCGGTGGCGGGGGTCGCCGTCGGCGTTATGGTAGCCGGCCGCGGCCGGTGGGGGAGGGGTTACCTTCCGGGCTTCGGCGAGAAACCTTTCATGCCCCCTGGTTATGGCCGGCCCAATAAGCCTCACGAACTAAGGCCCGTTATTGTTAATACGGCCCATCAGCAGCCATCCCCACCACTACTACTTAAACCCGCCCCCGAGCTAGGGTTTGCGTCTCTTGCATCCACCCGTCGCCAACCTCCAAACCCCTCCTCCGCCGCCGGCGTCGCAAATCCCAGATCGCAGGCATGGGCGTGTTCACCTTCGTCTGCCGCAAGTCCGGCGCCGAGTGGACGGCCAAGCAGTACAACGGCGAGCTCGAGGGCTCCGCGGCGTCGACGTACGACCTCGAGCGCCAACTCGTCTCCGCCGCCTACGCTAAGGACCCGTGCGGTGGCGTGCAGGCCTCCTTCACCATGGTCTCCCCCAGCTCCGCCGTCTGCCAGGTCCGAAACCCCCTCCTGCGCTCACTGCCTTGTGCTGATCTGTCTATATGCGCTTGTCCTGCACTGTGCTGATGTATATCTAGCTCCGATCCATGAGCTCTGATGATTAATGGATTGTTGGTCTCTAGTTTTGGTAGGCTTTGTGGGATATGATTTTGCTTCATAGCGTTCTAGTGTTTTACTTAGATCTGAATTCAGTAATGCACTTCAGCAATTGCTTTTGCTGTGCTGTTGCTATCAGTCAGTTGCTTATGCTGTTCTGTTCATGAGAAGTAGAATGATTAAGTACCTAGGTCACATGTTAGCAGGAGACCTTCAATGAATTATTTCAGTTGTTTGTGGAAGAAAGTTATGTGGCCTTTTCTTTATAATTTTGCTAGTTCTTGCTCGACCCAAAATTAGCTTAGAGCGGGCTCACCTCCAGGGCTGTTAGATTTTTTTTGTGTTTTGTTCCTTGTATGAGTTGCAATTTGCTTGCAACTGAGCAAAAATGTTTCTAACCATTTGATTTGCATCGTCCTTCGTGTCCACTATGAGATGCTAGTGGCTTGCAACTGACTGACAGTTAGCTTTAATTCTCGTTTGACTGTGACCTAGTCGCTCCCTCGCTTTTATGAAGCTGTATTACCTGTACACTTGCATTTGGTGTAATAGAGATATATGATCTGTGAAGTTGCTGGCATCTTAAGATGCTTTCTTTGTCAACTGCCTTTTTTTGTTTTTAAACCTAATAAAGTCATTGTTACAGCTAGGGAGCTAGCCCTGGTGATATTTATTCTTCTCTATTAATACCATCTAAGATTTTGTGATAGTTGATAGTCATAACTGTTATTTGCTAGTTGAATGATATTTCTGTAATGCTGATATGAAATTTCATGCAGGTGACCATTGGTGCTGCTGCTGCTGGTCCGGCAGTTGCTGCTGCTGGCGGTGCTGCTGCTCCATCAGGTGGAGCTGCCGCCGAGGCCCCCAAGGCCGAGGAGAAGAAGAAGGAAGAGGAGAAGGAGGACAGCGATGAGGACCTTGGCTTCTCCCTCTTTGATTAGATCCTGTTTGCTAATGTTTCATCCCCCCTACGGAATATCATGGTTCTGTTGCAGTAATTTTGGGTTGTAGTTGACTGTTGAGAAGTCTATGTTGTTACTCTTCCGTTCATGCGAGGATTGGTTATTATTATTCTACGTTGAAGTATCCGACCACTGCTTTTAGATCCTCTGTTGTGGTATCCATGTTTGTTCCTTCTGTTTGGAATATTATTGGGTTGTCTCCTGCTTAGCATCAGATCCTTTGTATTGCACATCATCCACATGAACACATTCTAGTTGAAATTCTTGGGTTGTCTACTGCTTGGCATCAGATACAAATTTAGCACAATCCCATTGTTATCCCAAATTTTCCCTCGGTCTAGGAACATCTGATAAGTTCTCTTAAGCTATTATTAAAAACTTCAGCAAAAAATTCAACAAAAATGTGTAGGTGAAGATATTTTTGCTATGTCATCTCCAAAATCAAATTATGTGTCCAAGAAAATGCAGACAAAGTTGCTGAAATTGTTCATGGTTGACTCCTATACAGTTTCACAGATCCAACAACTGTCTAGTTGACTGTTAATATGTCTGTTGTTACTCCTCCGTTCATGTGAGGATTGGCTATATTATTTTGTGTGGGAGTATCTTCGGTTTTCTCCTGCTTGGCATCAGATCCAAATATACACAATTCCAAGGATGTCCCAAATTTTCCCTAGCTCTAGGAGCATGTGATGAGTTCTCGTAAGCTATTACTAAAAACTTGTGCAAACATTTTCAACGAAAATTTGTAGTTGAAGATATTTTTTGCTATGTCATCTCCAAATCAAATTACATGTCCAAGAAATTACAGTCAAATGCTGAAATCGTTCAGGGTTGACTCCGGTATACAGTTTCACAGATCAAACAACTGTCTAGTTGACTGTTGAGAGGTTTATGTTGTTACTCTTCCGTTCATGTGAGGATTGGTTAATATTATTTTGTGTTGAAGTATCCGTCCACTGCTTTTAGTTTCTCTGTTCTGGTATCCATGTTAATTCCTTCCTTTTCGGAATATTATTGGTTGTCTCCTGCTTAGCATCAGATCCTTTGTATCGCACATCATCCACATGAACTTAATCTCGTTGAAATTCTTGGGTTGTCTCCGCTTGGCATCAGATCCATTTTTAGCACAATTCCATGGATATCCCATATTTTCTCTAGCTCTAGATCTATTCAGCTTGATAATCTTCATCTTGTAGGTTTTTTTGTGCTTACATTGGTCAATGGGATCCAAGATGCAGCACAATTAAAAATTTGTGAAAACATTTTCAACAAAATTGAGTAGTTGAGCAAGATAATTTTTAGTGGCATATCAAGTGTCATCTCCAAAATGACAAAGACCAATTGCTGAAATCATTAGGCCCTTAGAAAACCCATCTAGTGTTTCGTTCCCTGCCAGCGACGCCGCCGGTCCTCTCCGTCTCCGGTGGCATTGGAGGCGTGGCGGACGACGGACTCTTGTCGGTGGGAGGTTTCTGTTTCATTTAGGCCTTTTTTGTGTCTTCTTCGAGATAGTAAGCCGGTGGCTCCATCCTGAAATAAGAACAAGGTCCTCCTTGCCATATCCTCGCCACGGTGGTTTGTTAGCGTCGGCGGTGGGCATGTGGAGTAATGTGTCCAGCTGATCTCATGGGATCCGATTTTTTTTTGTGTTCGTCGGGGTGGTTTCAGGTCAGTCTCTTCTGATGTACTATTGTCATCATTGGCGAGAGTTGCTGCTCTAGTGCATTGGTCTTTTAAAAACTTAGCACAACGACTTCCCATCTGTATACTACAACAAGCTGTACGTTGATGGAGGGGCGAGGACGGCGACGCGCCTTCGCCTCGCGCTAGTGCATGTAGTTGTCGTTAGGTGGTTCCAGAATCTAATTGTAATTTTTATTACGTTTGCACTCTTTATATTAATGTTGATGATTATTCATAGATTGATGAAATTTTTGAAAAAAAAAATATCGTGGAAGAATTTTAAAAACTGCGGAGTACTACGTGAGAATCAATGGACGGATCGAAGAAAGATGCGAAGGACAGGTGGAGCAAGGCTCCCAATGCAGGAGATAATCTGTTCCACGGTGATCGCTGCGCGTGGCGTACGTACGTGTGGCTCCCCCGGGCGCACGAATCTGCGCGGCGACGGCGACCTCCACGAGTGGCGAAGAATCTCACGCGAACGGGCGCGCGAGGCCTGCAGGTGACGCTTCTCGAGGGGGACTGCGCGTGCGGCTGTCACCAACCCCAGGCGGCACACGCACACGCAGCAGCTGCTGCTGAGCTTACCGCCCACAACCGGCCAGCGATTCTGCCGTCCACCGTTGACTGTTGCTATTGGCAAAGTTTTTGAACCAAGTGTGTGTGGCTGTAAAAGCATGATCTTTCGTGCATTAGGTTGGATTTCCAAATCCGGGTACCCAATTTACTGTCAACGAAGAACAGGTTCCATGGTTGTGACTCTTTCTCCCTAACTACAAACTTTTTCTTCTTCTTCTTCTCTATAAACACGTGGTACAAATTAGTCTAGTACACGAGCGACACACACTAACTCGTGCGGTGGAGCCACGCACCGCCTCGCTATCCACCAAGAAGTCGTCTCCTACTGAAATAATATTCCAATTTAAATGTGAAGCAGATAGCGTTGGCTTGATCCGAGTGCGCTGGGTACAACCATCTACCTCGACATCAAGTTGAAGATGGTTCTCGAATTGCAAAAGATCTGTGCCATTTTGTATCAAACATCATGACTACATGATGGATATACGATGTGACCGCCGTCTTCCTGCCGATCATTTATGCTCATATTACTCGTTTCTCCCACCTGCAACACCACATCTCTCTCTCTCTCTCTCTCTCTCTCTCTTACACTTTCTACTTCTGTGTTTCCCTACCATGACGTCCTCATGTACCGTTGATGTGTGCTTCATACACTAGTGCACAGGTAGGCCTCTAACACCGGTTACAGAACCGTTGTTAAGGGTTCGGTGTTAGAGCCCCCCTCTTTAACAGCGGTTCTTATACGAACCGTTGTTAAAGGGTGGCGCACGTGGGGCAGCCGCAGGGCTCGCCCCCCTTTAACACCGGTTCGTAACAGGTTCTCTGTCGCGGCAGGAAAACGGCATAAATCTTTGCCGCCACCCCGTTCTAGGCGGATTCCTGCGGCGCGGCGGGACGGGGGGAGGGGGATCGATCGGGAGAGGTATACACATACATCATCGATACATACGAGTACATGAATAATTAAGCAATTATTATTATACACAAACATCGTCATTATGGTATTCTCCGTATACGTTGAAGCATCAAGTACAAGACAAACACGTTCAAACATATATACAATACAACATCTTCGTACACGTTTATTTTGGATATCTAAAAAGTTCTCTGCCAGGCGTGATGACCTCATCAAGTATGAACCCCGCCAATTCCTCTTGAGTGGCTCGTATGCGGTCAAATGGTAGGAGTTTGTCCCGCATCCGTTCGGTCTAAATATATATGAAGAATGGGGTCAAAATATATATATAAGAATAAAACTCAACACAACTGATGGTAATAAAACAATGTTGTGTACTCGTTTACTTACTCTAAGTTGTTCTAGTGCGGCTTGGCCCGTCGCACATATCGTGTTGCGAATGAACTCGCAAACATAGTATCCACATAAGTTATTGTCGGGTCCCTGATGCGCGCACTTTACGAGAATAGAGAGTTCAATCAAAATAATAATCAATAAACCATGATATAATGGAATTGGAAGATAATCAAAGAGATACGCAGACCTAGCTGACTAGTATTACTTATATTTTGGTCTACAAATTTTAGTTCTTCTGACCATTCACCCACGGCCCTGCCCGTGAACCTTTTCCAAATCCTGTCCGGCAAAGAAAATGGATAAAGGAGTAACTAATTACTTGTTGTCACGAAAGTTGCTGATCTAGTGCGATAATATGATTGAAATTACCTCTGGAGCATCTCTTTAAAGTCTTTCCATAGCTCTTGGTCTTTTCGTAACGAGTCTGAAAGGATCGTATGGGCACCTAGAGGGGGGGTGAATAGGTGTTACTTCAAATTTTCTTCTTTTTCAAATTAGGGCATGACAAGAAAGGTAAATTATCTAGATAATGCAGCTATGGTGAATTTACCTATATGTTAACCATGCAATGATTATCACAACACTAAGCAAGAACAAGTAAGTAAAGTGCGGTAAAGGATAGAAGTAACCAAAGGAGTGGACGCGGAGACACAAGGATTTGTTTCCCGTAGTTCCTTCCTTTTGAGGGAAAGTACGTCTACGTTTGGAGAGGAGGTGGTTTCAAACCACCAATGCCACGAGAGGCCTCCCTTGTTCTCCGATGAACCTCACCCCAACGGGCTCGATCCACCTTCCACTATATCAGCAACCTTCGAGGTGGAAGCCGGCACCTTTACAACAAGTTCGGGGCACACATCCACAACTGAATTGGAGGCTCCCAAATACAAGCAAGCTGTCAAGACAAATCAAAGACAAGCTTGTAAGAACCAAATCAAAGTTAGGGTTTCCAATGAAACACTAGAGCTTGGGGGCCCTCAAGTGAAAGAGGGGGAAATGAAGATCTCTCTTGGTGAAGATGTAGATCAAGGCCTCCTCCTTCGATTCTCCAAAGATCAATGACTTTGGATGGTTGGATGAAGAGATCTTGTAGATTTGGCGGCTCTAATGGGGTTGGTGTTCTTGAGCAGCTCGAGCAACTGGAGGAAGAAGATAAGGGTCCCTTTTTATAGGCAGCCCCCTCCACGAACCGTTTTCTGACCGTTGGAGAAAAGTCGGACTGGAGACTCCGGCCTTCAGACCGAAGACTCCGGTCTACACCGGAGATTCCAGCCAATCTCCGGACCAGCCTCTGGACCGCCCATCTGAATGACCCAGCCCTTCCAAGACACAACAAGACCGGAGACTGTGGTATATCAACACCGGAGACTCCGGACTTATCCAACATCGGAGACTCCGGAGTATCCTTCGGAGAAGGCTCCGGACCCCCAGACAGTATGTCCCAGCCCAGATCCAGAAGTCACCAGCGGAGACAGATCCGGAAACTTCGGACCACGCCGGAGACTCCGGTCTGGAGATTCCAGAACTGTGACACATGAGTGTGGTCTTTTCCCTAGAGTGAGGGTGCTTTTCATTTATCATAATACCCACCTGTGGACAAAAACAAACTATAAAATGATCTACTTGTTGTTAACAAACACCAAAAGTGATTATGACAATAAATGCCCTTTCAATCTCCCCCTTTTTGGTGTTCGATGACAACAAGTGATTTGCATGGAATAAAATATATATATGGGACTCCCCCTGACTATGTGCAACAAGATAATTAAGTAAATCATGCAATATAGATAGTATCAACGATAGCACACATAAATCTCACATGAGTTACAATAGATGGTGCACACAAGCACATAGTCATAGTCACACACATGAATAGAAAATAACACACATAAGGTTCAAGTTCGAATATGGCAAATAAAAGGCAAATAAAGACAGATAGTCGCAAATCCCAAATCCCAAGCCCATGCAAACCGATGAGAATGTCTTCTCCCCCTTTGGCATCGAAACGCCGAAAAAGGGAAAAGACCTACACTAGCGCCACCAACAGCTCAGTAGTCATCGTCATCCTTGCCATCCTCGGCATCCTCATCCTCCTCTTGGTCATCATCATCCTGATCATAGTCATCATCATCGTCTTCAGGGACAGCAGGCCCTTTTCCGTGAGGGCGAGAAGAGGAAGAACCCCGGTATCCGAACCCGGAGGTGACATCAGCAAACGTCTTCCAATCCACCAGACTATCCTGTTTGGCATTCCATGCCCCAAATGAGAGTGTATGATCAGACTCTGTGGACTGCTGAGCCCCATGCTCATCATTGTATTCATCCTAACCTTCCTCAGCACCTTGTTCCTTGATCTCTTTGAGGATCTTCTCAATGCGGCGGTTGCTTTGGTAGGATGCATGTTGCTGCTTACGAATGTCGACGTTCATGCAACAAAGGGTCCTCTCCCAAAAGCTGGCTTTCTTAACCCGCTCATGCACATAGTCTCGAGTCATAGTAGGCATAGGGGCATTGGAGGCATTCTTCCTCCGAACTCTAGGTGGGGAGGGAGCCCTCTCTGTCTCAATCTCCTCATCATCATCCCCATAGCGACGCCTCGGAGTAGGCCCCATACGCCCCTTCTGCTGCAGTGTGACCAGAGTGTGATCAGTGAGGTGTGGTGGTATGCCAAGTGGAGAATCATGCTCCTGGGAGTTGATGAGCCTCATAACCAAGGGTGCATATGGAGGAGATTTCTTGTAAAGAATGGCATGGAACATATCCTCGAAAATAAAGTCCATCACATCAATGGGTACATCATCTACCTCAGGTCCAGCATTGAAGGTCCGGTGAGTATGGTACAGGAGATTGACAATCCCACCCCTAATTGCATCATCATTTCCAGCACTTGGTGCAATAGTGTGACGAAAGATCCTCAGCATAAGGTTGTAGAGGGTCTTGAGTACCTTGGAACCCCCCACAACACCATCATCATACAGAGGTGCCAACTTCAACTTGTTCTCACCCAAAGCTGCAGAGTGCATGCGCAGCCCCACATGAGTGGATACTCCATGAAAGGTCTCAAAGATGACGTTGGCAAAGTCATGAAATGTAGCTGTGCAGCGAGTGGTACCAGACATCCATACCATGGTCCTGTCAAGATCAGACCCAAACACTACGGTGGCATAGAACTGCTGTACAAGGTGGATATTGTAGTTTTCACACAGCTCCATCAAGTTGTACAGTCCCAGCTTTTCACAGATCCACAAAGCATCATTGAAGTAGGGGCTGAGGCGCATTTGCTCAACACTCATGAACTTCTGAGGGCAGACAGGTGATTTGGTGAGTACACCATACACATCCTTCATGAACATAGCCTGTTCTTTCCTCCAGTAACGAGGGTCCTCACTGGTACGAGGCAATGCATAGAAATCTGTCTTTCTCAGCTCATGGTACTCCTCTTTAGACATTTTGTCTAAGGACTGAAGGTTGTCATACTTGGCCTTCTTGGCACGGTCCTCCCGTTCAGCTCTCTCCTGATCCCTCTTCAAGTAAGCTGCATCACGTGCCTGCTGTTTCCGGTTGGGCGGAGGCACGATGAATTGACCCCGAGCTTCATCATAGCGAGGATTGCCCCTTTAGGACTTGGCCTTGGTACGACGAGGATGACTAGAACCATCACATGTGAACAACATTGAGGGAGATATCATGGAGATGAGTATATATGCCCCAAGAATGTAGTACAAGAGTTTTGATGCATTTCTGGTCTGTTTTGATTCACCCAACACCGTAGTCTCCGCACCTCATACCAGAGTCTCCGGCTCAGACCGGAGTCTCTGGCCTGGACCGGAGTCTCCGGACGGGTCCGGAATCTCCGGTCGGGAGGCTCGGGCATGAGATGGGGAGAAGCCTGTGGGGGTGAATCTAGCAGATCAGGAAATGCAACAAGGCTAAAGTACTAAAGTGCATGCAATCAAGTGATTCCAATGGACAAATCAGCACCAATCCTCAAAAACACATCTAGGAATGAACCCTAGGAGAAAAAAGTAGAGGGAAGGTACCAGATCTGTCCATGGGATCAATTCCTCCGGTGGGAATGACCCAATGGAGGAGGAGGGAAGATTGGTCGGCGGCACGGCGGATCCCGGGGGCTTCTTGACCTCCGAGGAGGATTTTTGGAAGAGGAGGAGACGGGTTTGGAGGTAGGGGATGGGGTGAAGAATGAGGAACTGCTATACCAGTTCACCCCGCCCCCTTCTTTAAGTGACAGAAACCGTCTGGACCGGAGACTCCAGTCTACACCGGAGACTCCGGTGTATGTACACCGGAGACTCCGGTCCTCCTCGACCAAAAGTTCCAGGAAAGGTGTTTTAGGGACATATATGAGAGATAGACAGTTTTTTAAGATAGGGATAGGGCTTGGGTTGAGACATCAAACTGTGAAGAACCAACAAGAGCCATAGGAATTCACAAAAATATTCAGAAAAGCTCCAAGAGACTAGAATCAAGCAAATGACAAACATGAGTAAGTATCAACCTCTCGAATGAGAGAGGGCGGTGGCCTAGGCCACCTTATATGAGTATACTCGGCTTGGCACCACGAAGATATATCTTGGGTCCATTACCAAAACTCATCATTAAGCTCACATATCACTAAATGATATTAAGAGGAATGATTTTGATTTCTTTCGGCATAATGGGGGGAGGGATGGTCCAATCAATTAGGACCGCACTCCCCATATATCCATGCCTACACCTAAACCAAATATGAGTTGAAACATAGGTGAGAGTGCAAGAAAATCAAGTCAAGCTCCTTGAATCTACGACATTTAGTTCATTCCTCAAGTAGCGAAACCTTGCTTCATCAAGTGGCTTCGTGAAGATATCGGCAAGTTGATCTTTGGTTGATACATATGATAGATCAATATCACCTCGAGCAACATGATCTCTAATGAAGTGATGGCGAATCTCAATATGCTTTGTCCTTGTGTGATCCACCGGGTTGTAGGCAATCTTGATGGCACTTTAGTTGTCACATAGAAGAGGCACTTTGTCACAATGGACACCGTATTCCTTTAAAGTTTGCCTCATCCATAGCAATTGGGTGCAAGCACTAGCAGCCGCCACATACTCGGCTTCAGCGGTGGAGAGAGATATACAATTTTGCTTCTTGTAAGACCAAATACCAAGGACCTACCAAGGAATTGGCAAACCCCGGATGTTGATTTTCTTTCATCATTGTCCTCCGCCCAATCCAAATCCGTGTATCCACAAAGAGCAAATGTTGAGCCTCGAGGATACCAAATACCATAAAACGGGGTGTGAACTAAATATCGAAAGATTCTCTTGAACGCCATTAAATGGCTTTACTTAGGATCCGCTTGATATCTTGCACACACACCTACACTCAACACAATATCGGGTCTAGATGCACAAAGGTAAATCAAAGAACCAATCATAGACCGGTATACCTTTTGATCCACATCTTTACCATTTGGATTTTGTTCTAGATGAGTCTTTGTAGCCATGGGAGTAGGAGCTCCATTTAAATCTTGCATACTGAATCTCTTGAGCATATCTTGAGTATACTTGGATTGATTGAAGAATATCCCTCCTCTAACTTGCTTGATCTCAAAACCAAGAAATACTCTCAACTCCCCCATCAAAGACATCCGGAACCTACTAGTCATAAGCTTTGAGAACTCATCATTAAAAGCTTTGTTAGATGAGCCAAAGATGATATCATCAACATATATTTGGCATACAAAAAGCTCCCCATTGACTTTCTTAGTAAAAAGAGTGGGATCGATTTTCCAAACCTCAAATCCACGGTCAAACAATAACTCTCTAATGTGCTCATACCACGTGCGTGGGGCTTGCTTGAGCCCATAGAGCGCCTTATCAAGTTTGTAGACATGGTTTGGGAAGTTGGGGTCCTCAAATCCCGGGGGTTGCTTAACATATACCAATTCATTTAAAGGGCCATAAATAAATGCACTTTCTACATCCATTTGTTGCAACTTAAAGTTATGATGTGTTGCATAAGCAAGAAGGATACGGATGGACTCAAGGCGAGCCACGGGTGCATATGTCTCTCCATAGTCAATGCCTTCAATTTGAGAGAACCCTTGTGCAACCAATCTAGCCTTGTTTCTTACTATAATTCCATGCTCATCTTGCTTTTTCTTTAATATCCACTTTGTGTAGAGTTCGCAGCATAGAAAACAAAAAAATTCCTACGATGGGAACAACTATGTACCAAGATCTATCTACGAGATACAAACAATGGGCGGATGTATATCCATAGAGAACATACCCTTGAAGACCGACAAATGTTAACGAGTTCAACTCGTGGTTGATGTAGACGATCTCAAGATCGAGAGGAAGTCCTAGCGCCGCAAAGCAGCAGTGCATCCGTGCTCGCACACACGTACAAGACACCGAGCAACCTCCGCCTCCTCGCTCCAGCGATGCAGCGGAAGCATAACCCTTTCTTGCCGAATAACCACCGGGAACATGTATCTCGCTAGTCCGAGACCATGGGGGATAAATTCTAGAGGGGGAGAGAGATCCTTCACGAGGAGGTGTGAGTGAGAGAGAGGAGAGGGGTGCCTTTTATAGGAGGAGGGGTCACCCAAGGGGGTGGCCGCCGGCCATGGGGGCTGCCCCTCCCCTCCTTCATTCATGTGGGTGGACACTCCACTCACAAAATGGCCCTTCAATTTTCTCCACTCAAATTCCCATTAAATTTCCACCAAATTTAATGCAAACTCTCATTAAATAAAACTCTTTTATTTTATTCAGAATTTTGTCAATTACTTTAATGACAAACATTCACAAATAACCCCTTGCTAGAATTCCATTTCACATGCATAACCTCTTTATGCAATTTCACCCGAAAACCTATTTCGGTATCTAGTGAAATAAATTCATGCGCTTGTTTATTCTTTCGGCATGAAACATTTGCTCCAACTGGATGCTAGTGTCCCTTAAGTGTGCCACCCTACGGTTCGCGAATAATGCGGGCATGATCGAGACCCCTCTCGGATCAATAATCAAAAGCGGGATCTGGAGACCCATACTGACTCCCACACATTCAACGATGACTTTTCCTGTGATCGTCGGAACCTTTTACGCTTGTATCTTAATCCCTTTGTTTCACGATATGTTACATGTCCGAGATTCGATCATCGGTATCTCCATACCTAGTTTCATCTCGTTACTGACATGCACTCTTTTCTCGTTCCCGTGATATAACATTCTAGTGATCAAATCACTTGCTTGCAAGCTAACCAATGTGATATCACCGAGAGGGCCCAGAGTATATCTATCCGTCATCGGGATGAAAAAATTCCACTCTCGATCCATGGGCCTCAACATAACACTTTGTTAGTTCTGAATCCATCTTTATAATCACCCAGTTACGGTGTGACGTTTGATGTTATCAAGAAACTCTTCCGGTGTTAGTGATTGACATGATCTCATGGTCTAAGGATTAGGATCACTTCATAAGTTGTTATAGCAATATAAACTCAATGACTTTGATCGTAATGCTATACTTCGTATGAATGTTCATCACACCATTACACTAATGTTGTGATCTCGTTATTAACAACATCCAATGTCTATGATCAGGAAACTGTGATCATCTTGTTAATCAACGAACTAGTTTATGAGAGAGGCATAACTAGGAACTTTTTGTTTGTTTATTAAACACACATGTATTAACGTTTCCGTATTAATAAAATTATAGCATGCTGTAACACCCTCAGAATCGGACCTATGCAAGTTTTAGCGAAAACCCGCCAAACCCGCATAGAAACGATTCAAAGGTGCCCACCAGGCACTTTCGTGCGGGTGGAAACGAAGTAATAACATTACACAACCGTCCTCGATGGGACCCACAGAACAGATATATATACAACACGACTCCATGAGTCAAGAATACAGATACACAGAACAAAGATCCAAATCACCTTGAGAACGATATAGCGTCCAGCTACGGACAAGATGCAAATGGGGCTAAGAGCCCTGAAGAATAACCAATGGCGTCCATAACCCTGCCCAGGCCAAGCCGGAAGGGTAACCACTAACGACGTCGATCTCAAAACTGCTTAAACAAAAGGGGTGCCGACAAAGGGCAAAGGAAAAGAGGAGCGTCGATCGAGGCCGAAGACAGCGAGACTAGAATTGGGTCCTCGCCTACATAGGTATGGTGGAGTGGCGGCAAAGATGCACTAAACAACCTATAGAGACTCGATACAACTGGCGGATATCAGAGGGGGATAAGAAAGACCTATTCGGAGATAACCTGATACTACCATCAAACAAACCCATCCTGGCGTTTCCCCCTCGAGACCAAACGAGGAAGTCAACCGAGGAACTCACACAGTTGGCAGTTTTATTTTTTCAGTTATCGTTGCAGCAATTACTAGTCAAATATAGATAATCGTCCTGATAAATAAGCAGTGGGTACTTTTAGTTAACCATTCCGTTGTAGTTGCGACACTTACTAGTCAGATTCGAATAGCATGAGATAACCCAAAACCCAGCAGTTGTTGGTACTTTTATTTGGCCATTCCGTTATAGTTGCAATACTTACTAGTCAGATACAATTGTCGCAAGCGACAAACCAAGCAAGCAATTGTGGGCAGTTTTATTTAGCCATTACATTATAGTGAAGCTGATTACTAGTCATTATAAGTCAAATTTATAGTACTACTTTAGTTATGCTTGTCTATGATCGAGATACTGTGCTCCAAGTCGTCCATAACCGCGGACACGGCTTTCAGAAAGTTTTACCCGGCCGGGGTGCACCAATAGCAACACACACTCGATCAACCTCGGAAAAACCAAATCAAAACCCAACGAGGCCTTCACGACAAAGCAATCACAGGATTCAGAAATATTTCAGGGGGGCACCCCTTAAAGTAGACCATAGCGAAGCCGGCTCGAGACGGACTTAAGGTTGTGGGGACGGTCAGAACGATCGGGAACCCAAAAGCGGGCTTGTCGACACCGCGGAATCGTGCCACGATCCTAAACAGTACAGTGTGCTCCTCGCACAATTTAAATAAAGCAGTAAAACATGGCATAAGTACAGGATCGTAATAAAACCTCAAACTAGTTTGTGGCCCCAAGAAATAAGACTGAATCAAGCTCGCTCGGGGTCCCATAATCCTCCCGGATGTGGATAGCGCGATAAATCAAGGAACAGGTATCAAGTACTCGGGGTCCTACGGGACACAAGTGGGCGGTCGGAAACCAAATATTTTCTATCACCCACCGATGCCTCTGCTTACTTACTTCAATTTTAGTTGTTAAACAATAATTAAAGTGAACGAAAAGTAAAGCCAGGATCGTCTCCAACATCAAACAGGCGGCAATACACCAACAACTATGGTACTTGACGGCACGCAACAGCACTTGAGCAAGCGACTACGACGCGCAAGTCCAACTATCTACCAAACAACAGGTAATAGGGTGTGTCCAAGGCAATATAGGGCTGCAAGGGATATCACAGGTACGGGAACTAGAGCATCGCAACACAGATAGCAATAGATCAACAGGAGGGAATAAATACTATAACAGTAAGATAGGTAGAAAGGGGGGATGCTCGCCTGAAAACATTGTCGAAGGTTCAGCCGAAGATCGGGTCGATACTCGCAACAACTCAACGGCCTTATCCGCGAAGAACCAAAACACTAGAACAAACACCGGATGCACTATTTAATACTACGGCAAAAGATCGACATGCTTATGATATGATGCATGGCATGGCAAAGGTGCAATGCAATTAGGTCATATTAAGCGGAACCGGGGGTCCCGACAATTAATTAAATGGTTCCAGTTATTTGACTACCCCGCCATTTAAATGTTGTTTAACAAGGCAGAATATATCACCGGTTCGCTACACAAATTTAAATGAGGCCAATATGAGACTAGATTTGCCCGCATATGGGCCCCATATTCAATTTAGGTGAATCGGCATAAGGCCCCCAAACCACATGAATGCATGCGAGAATGACAATTTAATATGCGACAAGTTTATTATATTATAAAATAGGGTTTCGGGAAGGGGTTCACACATTAGGATTCGACGATCTTGGGGTTCCGGGGGTTCGGGGTTTGGGGTCCGGTCTCAGGGTTCGTCGGGGTTCGACGGGATCGGTCTCGACGGAACATTCTCGGACAATGGAGGTAGATCTTGGCATTCCGGGAAGGAGGACTTGGTTCGGCGTCAGGGCGCCTCGGATTCTTCCTGGTCGGTGTCGTTCTTGTCGTTGCGAGGATCTTGTCGGGTCCGCGCCATCGAGTCGGACTTGGCGTCCGGGGTGGCGAACTTGGCGTTCCGTTTAAACGACCTTGGCGTCCTTGTCGGAGTTCTCGGTGGCGATGTCGGTCTTGGGTTCGGCGTCGGCGGATCCTGGCGATCTTCAGACTCGGGTCCTGGCGTGGCCCTTGGATCACTGGGATCGGGCTCCGGACTTCGGATCCATGAGGTAGAACTTGTCGGCGAGAAGATCTTGTCGTTTTGTCCAGGTTCTCCATGTTCTATTGCCCTCGGCATAGGTTTTCGTGGTACTTTGGGCCTTTGGGTGATCTTGTCGAGATCTTGCGGGATTTTCGTCAAACAGGTGGTGAGCACCATGCTTAACTGGACAACACCACAACCAAAACACGAAGCTACACGTGCGTGCGAAGGGGGGTGCCGCGGTCTACTGATACAGAGGCGACGAGGAGGCGCGGTGCGAGCGAAGGAGGTCAAGGGTGCGTGGGACCGGAGTCGCGGCGGCCAGAGACGTCGACGCGGGCAGAACGGGAGCGAGAGGCTCGGCAGGCGGTGCTCGCGACGGAGGGGCGGCTCGGGCCGGCGGAACTGCTGCGTCTTGGGCGGCAGATCTCCGGGAGCACCGGCGAGGTGGCCGGCGGGAAGGAGGCCGGGCGGTCGGTGCAGGCGGGCTGCAGGAGGCGGAGAAGGAGCAGCCGGGTCGGCGAGGTCGGCCAAGGAGGTGGCGGCACGGCGAGGGGTGGCAGGAGGCGGGCGCAGGAGGCGGCGTTCGCTAGCAGAGCGGCGAGGTTGCCGAGGGAGACCGGCGGAGGAGGTCAACGGAGGAGCGTCGGCGGGGCACGAGGGGCGCGGCGAGAGCAGCCCGGCAACGAGGCCGGAGGACGCAACGGCCCGGCGGGAGAAGTGAGGCCGAGGCGGAGGAGGTTGGGCGGGCGCCAGAGCGAGCGGAGGTGCTTGGCGGTGGCGGGTGTCCGGAGACGAGGTGGAGGCGGAGGCGGGCAGCAAGGCGGGCGGCTCAGGCGGGCCGTCTGCGAAGGAAGGAGGCGGTGGGGAGGCGGAGAGAGCAGCGGGGCCGGCGTGGAGAGGAGGACGCGCGCGGTGATGAGGGAGGAGGGAGAGGACGCGTGCGGGGAAGGGAACGCGTGGGAGAGAGGGAGGATGGGGACAGGGGGGCCAGGGGTGGGGCCGGTGGTAGGACCCAGGGGCGCAGGCGGTGTGGCTTGTGTGTGTCGCGTGCGTGTGTGGGTGGGGTGTGGGCTGGTGGGGAGAGAGAGAGAGGTGGGGAAAGGGGTAGGATTAGGTGGCGGACTGGGATAGGTTAGGGGGAAGGGCAGGGTGACGTGTCGGGTGGGGATTGGCCGGGGTGAGGTGGCAAGAGGGGTGGGTAGACTAGGTTGGGTAGTTTTAGGATTTAGGCGGACCGATTTTTATACTGGGGGTGGTCGTTCGGGTCGAATCGGCCCGTTCGACTGCCCCACTAAAAATAATTTAATATTTTATTCATTTTAAACGGACCGTTTGCAAACCGTGGTTAGTCAAGACAAAATATTCCGGAGACCCGATTTTGGGTTTTGAATTAAAGACGGGGCGTTTTAGAAAACAAAAACAGGCTTAGCGAAAAAATAGTTTTTGACAAACAATGCATGATGATGACGATGCAATGCACAAAACAACGCGATTTTCTAGTAGTGGTTTTGCGAGATGCCACACATGCAAAATAAACATCTATCATATACTTGGAATACACATAATAAACACTTTATTATTGCCTCTTAGGACATATTCCCTTTAGTCTCCCACTTGCACTAGAGACAATAATCTAGTTACATAGTGATAAATCTAACACCCATTGAGTTCTGGTGTTGATCATGTTTTGCTCTAGGGAGAGTTTTAGTCAACGGATCTGCTACATTGAGATCCGTGTGTACTTTACAAATGTTTATATCTCCATCCTTGACATGCTCGCGGATGGAGTGAAACCGGCGCTTAATATGCTTGGAATGCTTGTGAGACCTTGGCTCTTTGGCATTGGCAATGGCACCATTGTTGTCACAATAGATCACCATTGGGTCCAACGCGTTTGCAACCACACCTAGTTCGGATATGAACTCCTTCATCCAAACCGCTTCCTGAGCCGCTTCTGAAGCAGCAACATATTTGGCCTCCGTTGTTGATCCTTCCACCATAGATTGTTTGGAGCTCCTCCAACTAACCGCTCCGCCATTCATGAGAAATACATATCCGGATTGAGACTTAGAGTCATCTGGATCGGTGTCAAAGCTAGCGTCGACATAACACTTAGCGACGAGCTCTCCGTATACAAGAAACATATCCTTAGTTCTTCGTAAGTACTTAAGGATATTCTTGACGCTATCCAGTGTTCCGAACCTGGATCCGATTGGTACCTACTAGTCAAACTAATAGCATGTGCCACATCCGGTCTTGTACATAGCATGGCGTACATTATAGAGCCTATGGCTGAAGCATAGGGGACTTTTTCCATTATCTCTTTTTCTTCCGCTGAAGCCGGACTTTGAGTCTTACTCAATGTCGTGCCTTGTGTCATAGGTAAGAACCCCTTCTTACTATCTTCCATTTTAAACTTCTTTAAAATCTTATCAAGGTATGTACTTTGCGATAGCCCTATTAGGCGCCTAGATCTATCTCTATAGATCTTTATGCCTAATATGTATGACGCTTCACCTAGGTCCTTCATTGAAAATTTGTTGTTTAGATAACTTTTAACACTGTTTAAAAGATCTATATCATTTTCGATCAATAATATGTCATCCACATATAATATCAGAAATGCCACATTGCTCCCACTCACTTTCTTGTAAATACAAGATTCTCCATAAGTTTGGACAAATCCAAAGTCTTTGATCACCTCATCAAAGCGGAGATTCCAACTTCGTGATGCTTGATTCAATCCATAGATGGATCGCTGAAGCTTGCACACCTTGTTAGAATCCTTAGGATCGACAAAACCCTTTGGTTGTATCATATACAACTCTTCTTCAATATTACCATTGATAAACGCGGTTTTGACATCCATCTGCCATATCTCATAATCGAAATATGCAGCAATTGCTAACATAATCCTAACTGACTTTAGTATCACTACGGGAGAGAAAGTCTCATCGTAGTCAACTCCTTGAATTTGTCGAAACCCCTTTGCGACAAGTCGAGCTTTATAGACGGTCACATTACCATCAAGACGCTTTTCCTTTTGAAAATCCATTTGTTCTCCACGGCCTTTTGGTCGTGAGGTAATTCTACCAAGTTCCAAACTTGATTTTCATACATGGATTCCATCTCGGATTTCATGGCTTCTAACCATTTGTTGGAATCCGGGCTCATCATCGCTTCTTCATACGTCGCAGGGTCATCATTTTCATCAACCATGAAATTCTTGACAGGATTTCCGTACAGATCGGGAGCTGCATGCGTCCTGCTACACCTGCGAGGTTCGGTAGTATTCTCTTTTGGAGTTTCATGATCATTATCATTAGTTACCTCTTCAACAGGTGAATCCAACTCCGGAACAACTTCCGGCGCTGCGCTACTCGCCATACTTTGAAGAGAAGGTTCAATAACCTCTTCGAGTTCTACCTTCCGACTACTCACACCTTTCGCGAGAAACTCTTTCTCTAGAAAGGATCCATTCTTGGCAACAAAACCTTTCCCTTGGATCTGTGATAGAAGGAATACCCAATAGTTTCCTTAGGGTATCCTATGAAGACGCATTTTTCCGCTTTGGGTTCGAATTTATCCGGTTGAAGTTTCTTCACATAAACATCGCATCCCCAAACTTTAAGAAATGACAGCTTAGGTTTGTTTCCAAACCATAATTCATACGGTGTCTTTTCAATGGATTTAGATGGTGCCCGATTTAAAGTGAATGCAGCAGTTTCTAGTGCATAACCCCAAAATGACAACGGCAAGTCCGTCAGAGACATCATAGGTCGAACCATATCTAATAAAGTATGATTACGACGTTTCGACACACCATTTTGATGTGGTGTTCCGGCAGGTGTGAGTTGTGAAACAATTCCACACTCTTTCATGTGAGTTCTAAACTCGTAACTTAGATACTCACCTCCACGGTCGGACCGTAGAAATTTGATCTTTCTATTACGATGATTTTCCACTTCATTCTGAAATTCCTTGAACTTTTCAAAGGTTTCAGACTGGTGTTTCATCAAGTATATATAACCGTATCTACTCAAATCATCCGTGAAAGTAACAAAATAACGATATCCACCTCGCGCCGACACACTCATTGGACCACATACATCAGAATGTATGATTTCCAATAAATCTGTCGCCCGTTCCATTGAACCGGAAAACAGCATTCTAGTCATCTTGCCCATAAGGCATGGCTCACATGTATCAAATGATTCAAAATCAAGTGATTCCAAAAGTCCATCCGAATGGAGTTTCTTCATGCGTTTAACGCCAATATGACCTAGACGGCAGTGCCACATATATGCGGATATATCATCATTAAGTTTAATTCTTTTAGCATCGACATTATGAATATGTGTAACATTATCATCGAGATCTAATAGAAATAAACCATTCATCATCAGTGCATGACCATAAAAGATTTCATTCATATAAATGGAATAACCATTGTTCTCGGATTTAAATGAATAACCACTTCACATCAAACACGATCCAGATACAATGTTCATGCTCAGTGCAGGCACCGGATAATAATTATGCAAGTTTATAACTAATCCCGATGGCAAATGGAGAGGTAGCGTTCCGACGGCGATCACATCAACGCTTGATCCATTGCCGACACGCATATTGACCTCACCCCTTGCTAGCGGTCGCTTGTTTCGCAGCCCCTGATTCGAGTTACAAATATTAGCAACTGAACCGGTATCAAATACCCAGGTGCTACTGCGAGCACTAGTCAAGTACACATCAATAACATGTATATCATATATACCTTTATTTGCCTTGCCGGCCTTCTTGACTGCCAAATACTTGGGGCGCTTGCGCCCAAAGGGCTGTCCCTTATAATAGTAGCACTCGGTATCAGACTTATGTCCAACTCGGGGTTTCTTTTCAGGCACGGCAACCGGCTTTCCGCCCTTACTTCCCTTCTGTTTTCCCTTCTTGTCTTTCTTGAAACCAGTGTTCCTATTGATCATCAACACTTGATGTTCCTTTTTGATCTCCACTTCTGCAGTTTTAAGCATTGACAGAAGCTCGGGGAGAGACTTCTTCATGCCTTGCATATTATAGTTCATCACAAAGCTCTTATATCTAGGTGGCAGAGACTACAGAACATGATGGATGCCTAAGTCAATGTGAATCGTTATTCCCAAGGACACAAGCTTATCGGCGTAACCCGACATCTTGAGTACATGCTCACTTACGGAGATGTGCTCTTCCATCATGCAGCTAAAGAACTTTTCTGAAGCATTGTAGCTCTCTACAGCAGCATGTGTTTCGAAATCATTTTCAACTCACCCATTGTATCAAATGCATTGCCGTTTTCGAAACGTTTTCGAAGTTCTGGCTCTAGCCCATACAATATGCCGCAATGAACTAAGTTGTGGTCCTCCTGACGAGTCTTATAGACATTCTTCTCTTCGTCGGGGCATCCTCAAAGGGTGGGGGGCCTAATGGCGCTTCTATAACATATTGCTTTTGTGCAGCAGAGAGGAGAATCCTCAAATTCATGGCCCATTCGGTAAAGTTGCTACCGTTGGTTGCAAGTTTCTCTTTCTCCATGAACACATTGAAATTAAAAGCAGGTGGTGCCATCTACAACATAATTTGTAAAGTTTAGACTAAGTTTATGATAGATTGAGTTCAGCTAATCCATATTACGAATGAACTCCCACTCAAAAACGACATCCCTCGTGCCTTTTTGGTGATTACATGAACCAAATCCACTACACCAAGTCTGATCATCACGTGAGTCGGTATAGCTTCAAAGGCGAGCATCAAATGGGCATCATATATACTATATGACTCATGCTTAACCTTTCGGTCTGTGTTCCGAGGCCATGTCTATACATGCTAGGCTCGCCAAGTTAGAACCTTAGTATTCGCGTGTGTAACTGTTTTACACCCGAAATATGGTCGTGGATCCAAGAACACCCGACCATCACGTGATGTCTTGGAGCGACGAAAACATAATCAGTGCATACTAAAGGAAGAACACATTATTATCTTGATATTTAAATGAGGGATCATCTTATTATGCTAACAAAGAGCTAAACAAGCAATATAAGATGCTATCAAACATCACATGTTTATTACTGGAATGATATGGTTCCCGCATATGATCTCTATCATGTGCATCGTGGTATGATCACTATCATACCTACATGTGTAAGTCCAAGGTCTATGGAGATTACATGTTATGTATGTTGTAAGAGTATCATCTTATACTTCTACTTACAACATCACCATATCATAACACTAGCCCAGCAACAATCTAAACTAGACGCCTCTAATTTATCCATTGCAAGTTTTACGTGGCTTAGGGCTTTCAAGATAGAACCGTTCTTACCTACGAACATGAACCACAACGAGGATAACCAAATTGTTGAAAACTCGTTGCAAAATAGATATTTACTATAGTAGGAGAAACAGACACCCGCTATCCACTTATGCAAAACTAGTTGCATGTCAAGCGTGGAACAGTCTCATGTGCGAGGACATGTAAAGTTTGTCCGGGGCGCTTCATCCCACTATGCCACCAATATCCAAAATTACAACTAAGGAGCAACATCATGATAATCATCGCCCACATACTCATATGTGTACTACCCGTGTAAAGCATCTATGCATAGATCTGGCTCTGATACCACTGTAGGGTTCGCAACATAGAAAACAAAAAAATTCCTACGATGGGAACAACTATGTACCAAGATCTATCTACTAGATATAAAAAACGGGCGGATGTATATCCGTAGAGAACATACCCTTGAAAACCGACAAAGCTTAACGAGTTCAACTCGTGGTTGATGTAGACGATCTCTTGCCGATCTCAAGATCGAGAGGAAGTCCTAGCGCCGCAAAGCAGCAGCGCATCCATGCTCGCACACACGTACAAGACACCGAGCAACCTCCGCCTCCTCGCTCCAGCGATGCAGCGGAAGCACAACCCTTTCTTGCCGAATAACCACCGGGAACATGTATCTCGCTAGTCCGAGACCATGGAGGATAAATTCTAGAGGGGGAGAGAGATCCTTCACGAGGAGGTGTGAGTGACAGAGAGGAGAGGGGGTGCCTTTTATAGGAGGAGGGGGGCACCCAAGGGGGTGGCCGGCGACCATGGGGCTGCCCCCTCTCCTCATTCATTCACGTGGGTGGACACTCCACTCACAAAATGGCCCTTCAATTTTCTCCACTAAAAAATCCACTCAAATTCCCATTAAATTTCCACCAAATTTAATGCAAACTCTCATTAAATAAAACTATTTTATTTTATTCAGAATTTTGTCAATTACTTTAATGACAAACATTCACAAATAACCCCTTGCTAGAATTCCATTTCACATGCATAACCTCTTTATGCAATTTCACCCGAAAACCTGTTTCGGTATCTAGTGAAATAAATTCCTGCGCTTGTTTATTCTTTCGGCATGAAACATTTGCTCCAACTGGATGCCAGTTTCCCTTAAGTGTTTCACCCTACGGTTCGCGAATAATGCGGACATGATCGAGACCCCTCTCGGATCAATAATCAGAAGCGGGATCTGGAGACCCATACTGACTCCCACACATTCAACGATGACTTTTCATGTGATCGTCAGAACCTTTTACGCTTGTATCTTAATCCCTTTGTTTCACGATATGTTACATGTCCGAGATTCGATCATCGGTATCTCCATACCTAGTTTCATCTCGTTACTGACATGCACTCTTTTCTCGTTCCCGTGATATAACATTCTAGTGATCAAATCACTTGCTTGCAAGCTAACCAATGTGATATCACCGAGAGGGCCCAGAGTATATCTATCCGTCATCGGGATGAACAAATTCCACTCTCGATCCATGGGCCTCAACATAACACTTTGTTAGTTCTGAATCCATCTTTATAATCACCCAGTTACGGTGTGACGTTTGATGTTATCAAGAAACTCTTCCGGTGTTAGTGATTGACATGATCTCATGGTCTAAGGATTAGGATCACTTCGTAAGTTGTTATAGCAATATAAACTCAATGACTTTGATCGTAATGCTATACTTCGGATGAATGTTCATCACACCATTACACTAATGTTGTGGTCTCATTATTAACAACATCCAATGTCTATGATCAGGAAACTGTGATCATCTTGTTAATCAACGAACTAGTTTATGAGAGAGGCATAACTAGGAACTTTCTGTTTGTTTATTAAACACACATGTATTAACGTTTCCGTATTAATACAATTATAGCATGCAAAATAAACATCTATCATATACTTGGAATACGCATAATAAACACTTTATTATTGCCTCTCAGGGCATATTCCCTTCACTTTGTTCCAATAACATTGCGGCAATCCTTTGGCTTCTCTACTAACTTCCATACTTTGTTTCTCTCAAAGTTGTTGAGTTCTTTGTGCATAGCTTCTAACCAATCCGAATCTTCAAGAGCTTCCCACACTTTCTTTGGTTCAATCATGGAGATGTGTGCTTGGTGTTCACTAAACCTCTTTAATTGTGCTCTTGTGGAAATACCTTCCCTTAGATCACCAACTACATTTTGTAGAGAGTGGTCTCTTAATTCCAACATTCTTTCCTTTCTAGCTTCGCGACGAGCGTGGATCTCCGTGTTGTTTCTTGGGGGACCCTCTTCATCATTTTGATCCTGACCATTAACTTGACCTTGATCATCATTGGAATCATCCTCTTCATCTAGAGGCAAAGATTGACCTTGGTCATGATCAAGTGCTCTTCTAGCATCAATTTGAGCTTGTTTCAAAGCAGTTTGTACAGATCTTCCTTGAGCAATTGCCTTGGCACCACTTGACACTCGGGCGAAAGAATCAAGCTCCCCTTGACTAGAGTTGTGACTATGATCATTGTGTTGAGGGTCTACATCTTGTCTTTGGCTTGAGTCATTGTCCTCCTTGGTGGATGGAGCTTGTTGATGTTGTGAAGATGAGGGCTCCACTTGAGTGGAGCATTGTTCTTCTCGATCCGCCATAAGGGGTTCCTCAATGGGGCGGATATATCCCACACCCATTCTTCTTATGGCATCCTGAGGCATTTCATCATCTGCATCACAAGCATCAACACGCCCCCTTGGGGACCATCATATTCTTCGAAGGTCACACTACAAGATTCTATGACGGCTCCAGAGAGCTTATCATAGATTCTATAAGTGTGAGATTCGAGACCATAGCCAACAAAAATACCTCTAATGCTTTAGACCTGAATTTGGACAAACGAACACCTTTTATGAGATAGAAACTGTAACATCCCAAAAATCATGGTTTCAAAACTCATTTCAATCATATATGCATCTCATTCATTCATTTAGGGTTTATCAAAAATCACTTAGAAACAGAAGTTGAGTCTATGATTTCATGTGGACATTTGATTCCAAGATGACCATCACACTTTGAAATTTGGAAGCTTAAGTACTTGTTTATTTGACTCCATTATTGGAATGATTGTGTGAAACTCTACCATGATTCAAAACTTAGAAGTGATTCAAAACCCTAAATTCAAATAATTACAACAATAGCAAAAATCTCTGTTCATTTTGAAGACCAAGCATAACCAAACCCTACAAAGTAGCCACTTAGTTAAATAACTGCATTTGAAACCACAGAACCCCACAAGGATCCCCAAACTTGTTTGAATTCAAAAAGGATTTGAAAACATATCAAAATCAATTCAGAAAATAGAAAACAGAAAAAGAAAAGGGCAAAGAAATGGAAAAGGCCAAGCGGCCAGGATCTGGCCCAGCAACCAATCCAGCCCAGTAAGCCCACCCGGGCATTTCTTTTCCTCCTCTCACGCACGGACGCACGCACTGAACCGCTGACCGCCGGACCCCACCGAAAACCTGCGCATATCACTGACAAGCGGGCCAACCCCACGACAGCGTCGTCTCCACCCGCACGAACCATTCATTCCTCAAATCAAGCGGGCGTTTCTGGTCTTGATTCGCGGCATCAATTCGAGTTATTGGCTCAGTGATTCTCGCTCGCGAGCAAGCTATAAGAAACCCCTCTGTCCCCTCTTTCTTTTCCCCAAAACCCCGAGCACTGAACGCCCCCAGGCTGCGCGCATTGCTCTCTGCAACCCCGCCGTCTCCGACGACCGCGCCGGCGAATTCCGGTAAGTCTCGAGCTCCCCTCTGCCTCTCATTCACACCATCTTGTTCAGTGAACTCATACGCATCTTCTGACACTCGCCGTTTGCTTTCGCATGATCCCTAGCCTTGGCAACGTCAACAACTGGCCGCCACCGTCTCCTGCAAGAACTCCGCGACCCCTTCGTAAGTAGCCACCGCCTTGATCTCGATCGACACGCCTGAATCCACTTCGTTTTGCGATCCGATAGTACCCTGTTTTGACTTAGGGCGACGAGGAACCTCGCCAACGCCGACAACCGATCGGCGTACGCGTTCGCAAACTCCGCGAGCAATTCCAAGAAGTTTCGGCGCCGCCTTCTTATTCACTCGAGCATGTTCGTAGTTGTCCTGCATCCTCTAAACCCATCGATTTCGTGCTCGACGCAGAACGACGGCAAGAACTCCGACAACCTCGCCGACGCTGCGAAACTCCGACGAGGTCCAGAGCCCATCTCCGAGCGCCCCTTCGCGAGCGAGTACCACGTCGAGCATCAGCACGCCTTCACGGATCTGGTAAGCGCATCTTTGCATCCTAGAACGGCACAGAGCGCCGGCACCACCGTAGACAGACACGCCGCCGCCGGTCAAACACCGCCAACCATTTCTGGTTGATAGATTGTAGCCGTCGATCTTGATCCCACGCGTAGAAAGATCACTTAACGAAGGGGTAAGGGCGATCCGAGCGCATTGTTAGTTAGATCCAACGCGGAGAGACGATCCAAGGCGAACCGTGCAGGCGAATAAAAACATGACGCGTGGCTAGGTTTAGTTTAAAATGTAAATTAAAACCAGATTTAGATTCAAACTTCAAATGCTTATAACTTTTGAATGCCACGTTGGATTTTTGCAAACTTTATATCGTTGAACTCAGCAAGACAAGGCCTATCAGAATATACCTTTGGATTAGCATATAGTAACAGTTAAAAATGATTTTTATTGTGAAACATGTTTAGGGCTATTTTAGATATAGTTTTATTCTTGTAGTTATTTTTGGGCCAAATAAGTGTAGTTGGCAATTTTGAGCCTTGTTAAGTTTCTGTGCTCATGAACATACTTGGTATAATTTTCAAAAATCACCATTTAGTAAATTCTTGCATGCATGCATTCATATTATTTTTGATTGTATTTATATTGTGTGTAATTGTGTGCTATTGTCTTTTGTGTAGATTTTGATAGTGATTGTGATTGTGAGGAGTGCTACTCTCCCCACTACCAAGGCAAGTGATATTATCATGAATTTCCTATCCTAAGTTTTATACTTGCATTAGATATTTTGCTAAAGTAAATGCATGATAGTTTGCTTGGTGCTAAGATGGGAAATCCTAAGTAGAGTGAAGTAGTAGAATTGCTAGGGAAATTTTCCTAAGTTAAGATACCATACTTTGCTTAGCCTAGCTTATAGTAAACTAGGGTGGTGAACATCTATATGGTTATGTTAAAAATATTCTAAGTCAATAGACTTATATTTTCTTAATAAAACAACTAAGTCAAATAAATCTCACAGGTGGAATGGATTGATTGGGTTATGTTGAGTGGTTACACAAGGCCATGGACTTGGGTTGTGTATCTCACTTGTGGAATGCCACCCAGGCACAAAGGGATTTGGAGGCCAAATGTTGAGAAAGCTAACGGCAACCACTTGGCATTATGGGCTCTGCCATGATCATATAGGTTGCGTAACTTAGTCAATTTGGACAGAGGGTGGTAGTTGGGTTGATAGGTTGGAGCGTCCATTTTGACTAAGGAAAAGCTTCTGAAAGGTCCTGTCTTGGGAAACCAAGTCTGGTGGGGAAAGTGCACAACCTCTGCAGATGGAAAACCTAAGTACTTAGCCTTGTCCAAGGAAATGGACACTTGAGCATCAAGACATGGAAGCCACAAGAATCTCATCACTCCAACTTCCAAATTAAAAACTTGTGGGTGAACAAGGGTGAAGGACCTCAATATCTATTGATGGTTTCCTTGGGTATGTTTTGACAAAAGAAAACTTAGCAATTTCAACTAATAAGTAAAACTTAATTTTGAGCAAAGCAAGCCAAGCTACACTAGCCAAATGCATATAGAACTATAGACCACTTAAAATATACTAAGGTATCACTTGCCAATACTATTCCAAAGTATTGACCCTCTGTGGCTGTAACTTGTGATGTTGCAGGTTACTCCGATGATGAGTAGGAGTCATGAGTCTACACTCAACATGCTTGCCTGTGGCACATGAAGATGAAGACTTGTGTTTATTTACTTATTCCTAAAACTCTTGTATTAGGCCTATGGCCTGAGTTGTAAAAGACTATGTTTATCTGGAATGAATGTAATAAACGACCTTTGTATCTGTGTACTTCATCTTAAACTGTGGATGCTAGCATTGATCCAGGGACTAGCATTGCAATCACAGGATCCTATCCTTATAAAGGAGGGTCTAACAGATGGTATCGAGCACTGTGTTGCTGTAGGATTATGACCCTAGGAATTGAAAACCACTAAGGAAAAGTTTTCAACTACTTCTACACTTGTCTATTCTTCTCGTAAAACTTTTCTAATCTTTTCAACCTCCTTTGTAGATGAACTCCATCAACGGCCGTGAAGAAGGGACCACTCATGACCATGACTTTAGAATGTGAGACGGAGTTTCCCAGTATTCTCAAGGACCTCATGGAAGCAATGGATGCACATGGTGAAGCCGTGTACAAAGGTTTTCCCGTGAAGGATGAAGGAGTGGAATATTGGTGGGTACAACTTCACTTGTACAAAAACAAGGAAGACAACCACAAAGAAAGAGGATTCTGCATGTACACCAATACCACAATGCACACCACATTCTTTGAGTCAGCCAGGGATGCAGCTTGGAGGACTATCAAGGAACTTAGTGCTAGAGTCAAGTGCAGAATGCTCAACCTCCAAAGGGACTTAGAGAAAGAAAAGGAGCTTACTCAGGAGTTGGAAGACAACAACCAAGAAATAAGGGGAGATGTTATAGACTTAGTGATAGAGTCAAGGGAACAAGATTGGTGGATTGCCTCTAGGAACATTGTGTTCAATAATAGGTCCCGTGAGATTGGATTGTAATGACATTTCGTTAGTTGGACCACCACTTATCACCTTACTTTCAAAAGATATTTTAATAAGTATGGACCTTGAATGATGTAATGAATTCATGTATGCATGGCTTGTGTGACAATTATGTTTCATGGATATGTGAATGTTGTCTTAATCTATCTTGAATTGCTTTGTTCTAACTTTTTAATCTTATAAATAGATGCTGTTGCCATCAAGACCGTTGAGGAGTTTCGAGTTACTGCTTTGGTCCCCGTATCGTTGAGCTTACCACTCTGTGACCTCCCTCTTCCCACCATTACGGTGTACCCACTCACCAAGTTCGAGAGGAAGGACCTCTGGGCTTCAAGGTGACCCAGCCAGACGCCTTGGTGAGCCCACTCTGCAGGCCATCGCCTTCAAGTTGATGCACGATGACAGGAGAGAGGCATGGAAGTAGTCATGCAGACTGATAGGACGATCATTAGGCCGTCACCCGCAGTGTTAGGGTACTCACTTTCACGCCTTCGGAGACGTGATGATGACGGAGAGTCCATCGACTTTGAGGACGACTCGAGGAGCGCCATGAGCCGATACGTCTTTATCTTCAGGACTTGGAGACTCTTCTCGACACGTAGATACGGACAGACGAGCGTCATGCTTGGTAATGACGAAGCTTGAGTGCAGCCATTCGAGAAGGACAAGCTTTTGCGCAGCAGGATGAGATGATCAAGGAGATGGAGACAAAATTTGAGACCCAGGACCGCAGATTCAAGAGTCAAGAGAAACGCGCGTGTGATAGGAACAAGAGAATCCGGGACATGACAGAGGAGCAAGTCTAAGGACTTGAGCTTGAGCAAAGGCAGATGGTTATTGAGAGGCTTCGCTCCCAGAAGAGGGCTCTCAAGGCCAAGATCGATTCCTTGACCACTACGATTGAGGAGAACAAGACCGCGATGGAGAACGCAGGTCTTACCTTCGTCGAGGAGGAGATTGACGTTGATGAGTAGACATGATCACTCGTTTATCTTGTTATTCATACTTGTTTTGTGAACTCGTTTTGGACCATCCGACATGTGGATGGCTTGCCACTTGTGTGTAACACTTCATGAACTTGTTATGTGGTTGTTGAACTTTATTTTCTTGTGTTGCTTATTATGTGCTTGATTATGTTGTATTGTGCATAAAACATCTATGGGTATCTCATTCTTATCTATGTGAATAAACCACAGATGCCTCCCCGTCAGCAAAACCCCAACCCCAACAACATCACCCCGTAAATGCAACAAATGATGAATGCGCAAACACAATTTTATGCAAATGATGACAACGTTCAACCAAAACCAGAATAACAACAACAACAACAACAACAATGACCCCAACAACAACAACAACAACAACAACAACAACAACAACAACAACAACAACCCTCCGGGTTTCGATATGCTCACCAGATTTTTAAGGCCGAGGCCAGAAAGTTTTCGAACAATCGATCCCATGGCAACAATGACTGGCGCTCTGTGAACAAAGACTTGGTGACGAGGGTCGACCGATGCTGAAAAAGTCGATTCGCAGACATCTGTTGGAAGGACCGCCACATGGTGGGACAACTTCCAAATCACCACTCCCATTGATGAAGTGACATGGGACATATTTGAGGATGGGTTTCACCGCTCATATCTCGTCGGGGATAATGAGTCCGAAAAGAAGGAGTTTCACAACTTGAAGCGGCGCCATCGCGTGTGGCGTAATATGTAGAAGAATTCAACAATCTGGCGCTATGCACCGGACGAGGTTGATCGATGCCAAGAGAAAGGAAAAGTTCTTGGAAGGCTTGAATGATGAACTGAACCTACGATTATCAAGAGCATATGTTCCAACTTATCTCTACGTGTGACAAGGCTGCTATTTTGGAGAGTAAAAGGAAACAAGTCGAGAGTAGGAAGAGGAAACACTCCGACAAACACAGCTCTGGATCGGCTCACAAACGGTCCCATTATGATGACAGTGGCAGCTCCGGATTCCATAAACATGGGAAGTTCAACAAGCACCACAACCACAACCGTCATGACAAACATCGTAGTCATGACAATGATAAGTACAAGAACCACAAGGGTGGACATAAGAGCCACCACAGTGGAAATGGTAGTGGAGGTGGAGGTCGATGTCAAAAGGACCTCAAAGTTGAGTGCTACAAATGCAAGAAGTCAGGGCATTATGCTAATGAGTGCCCCGAAAAGAAAGTTGAAGGACCTAGCAAGCCAAATCCATTTCGAAAGGAGTTAACCACATCAATGTGGAGGAGGTCTATGAAGAACCCGATGCCGTGGTAAGTTCGAGACTCAACTCAATTTCAGCGTTTGTACTCTTTGATACTGGTGCATCTCATTCATTCATATCAAAGGCATTTGTGGATAGAAATGGGTTTGCATCGAAAACATTGGGTGTCCAATAAAGGTTAGTTCTCCAGGGGAGACATGGTAGCAAGCCTTGGATGCCGAGATCTTATCATAGAGTTTGGTAAACATAAGTTCCCAAAGAAGTCGATAATCCTAGATTCCCAAGGGTTGGATGTAATATTGGGAATGGATTGGATGGCTAGGTATGAGGGAGTATTAGATTGTGCCAATCGTAGTTACACTCACAACCCCGAAGGAAAAGAATAAAGTTTAAGTCAAACTTTGAATTCAAAGAAAGTAAGCTAAATTCTCTTAAGGGGTTAGCATGGAAAGTGTACCGATTGTGTGTGAATATCCGGATGTGTTTCCGAAGAATTGCCGAGAATGCCACCGGATAGAGATGTGGAGTTTCGATAGATTTGGTGCCGGATCGGGACCAATAGCTAAGAGACCGTACAAAATGTCATTGATGAATTGAAGGAGCTCAAGAAACAACTAGGGGAACATTCTGAAGGGTTTATTCAACCAAGTTCTTCATCTTGGGGAGCCCCAGTTTTGTTCAGAGAAAAGAAAGATAGAACCCAAAGATTATGTATTGACTACCGTTCTCTCAACGAGGTTACAATCAAGAACAAGTATCCTTTGCCAAGAATCAACGACTTATTTGATCGCTAGAAGGAGCATGTGTATTCTCGAAGATTGATCTTGATCGTTATTTTCAACTCAAGATACGAGAGCAAGACATACCAAAACAGCATTCACCACAAGGTATGGATTGTATGAGTATACCGTGATGCCTTTTGGATTAACCAACGCTCCAAAGATACTTCATGAATATGATGAACAAGGTATTCATGGAGTTCCTTGACAAGTTCGTTGTCGCTTTTCATCGACGACATCTTAGTCTACTCCAAGAGCAAGGAAGAGCATGAAAGACACTTACGCTTGATACTTGAGAAACTGAGGGAACATAAACTATATGCCAAATTCAGCAAGTGTGAGTTTTGGCTAGAGAAGGTGGGTTTTCTTGGTCATGTGATGACAAAAGATGGTGTGGCAGTTGATCCTGCTAAGGTTTCAAAGTGATGATTGGGAATCACCTAAAAATGTGAAAGAAGTTCGTAGTTTCCTCGGCTTAGCAGGTTACTACAGAAGGTTCATTGAGAATTTCTCAAAAGTTGCTAAGCCTATGACAGAATTACTAAAGAAAGACAAGAAGTTTGCTTGGTCTGAAGGTTGCGAAGTCAGTTTCCAAGAATTGAAGAAGAGACTTGTAACAGCACCAGTTCTATGTCTACCAGATTTGGAAAAGGATTTCCAAGTGTATTGTGATGCCTCTCATCAAGGCTTGGGTCAGTTTATGCAAGATGGTAGAGTCGTAGCTTATGCTTGAGACAACTCAAAACTCATGAAGTAAACTACCCTACTCATGATTTGGAGTTAGCCTCATCGTTCATGCACTCAAAACATGGAGACATTACCTTTTAGGTAAGCGGTGTGAAGTATTCACCGATCATAAGAGCTTGAAGTATATCTTCACCCAGAAGGAAATCAACATGAGGCAAAGGAGATGGTTAGAACTTATCAAGGATTACGACTTGAGTTTGCAATACCATCCCAGAAAGCAAATGTAGTAGCGGATGCTCTAAGTCGTAAGACATTTGTAAATGGCCTTACAAAGGAGAAATGCCGATGATTTGTGTAAGCAATTCAAAGAACTCAGATTGAGATTGTACGAAGGACATCTCATGTCCTTAGATGTTCAACCCACTCTATTGGACAAGATCCGGAAGTCCAAGACGGATGAGGAATTGAAAAGATTAAGGTAAACATTGGTCTAGGAAAGGCTAAAAGTTTTCATGTTGACGAACAAGGTACCTTATGGCACGGAAGCGTATATGTGTTCCACAAGACTCGGAATTGCGGAAACTGATCTTACAGGAAGGACACAACTCTCCGTACTCTATTCACCCGGGAAATACCAAGATGTACATGGACATGAAGGAAAGGTTTTGGTGGAACAATCTCAAAAAGGACATCGCCGAACATATCGCTTTGTGTGATGTATGTAGCAGAGTCAAAGCGGAGCACCAGAAACCAGCAGGTCTGCTTCAACCATTGCCTATTCCTGAATGGAAGTGGGAAAATATTGGTATGGATTTCATTACCGGATTACCAAGGACTAGATCGGGATACGATTCCATATGGGTAGTAGTGGATCGTCTAACCAAAGTGGCTCATTTTATACCAGTGAAAACAACTTATACCAGTGCCAAACTAGCAAAAATTTACATGAGCAGGATTGTATGCCTTCATGGTGTGCCAAAGAGTATTGTGTCTGATAGAGGAACTCAATTCACATCTCACTTCTGGAAACAACTTCATGAATCCTTAGGAACGAGATTGGAGTTTAGTACTGCTTTTCATCCTCAAACGGATGGACAAACGGAAAGAACCAACCAAATTCTTGAAGACATGTTGAGAGCTTGTGCTCTAGATTATGGAGCAAGTTGGGATGAAAGTTTGCCTTACGCGGAGTTCTCTTACAACAACAGCCATCAATCAAGTATTGGAATGGCACCGTTTGAGTTACTCTACGGAAGGAAGTGTACCACCCCATTGTTATGGAATGGTGTGGGAGAAAGAAGTTTATTTGGACCTGATCTTATCAAGGACGCCGAAGAAAAAGTTAAATTGGTTAAGGACAGGTTGAAGATAGCACAATCCCGACAGAAAAGCTACGCGGATTCTAAGCGTAGAGAAGTCACCTACGAAGTTGGGGATAGAGCCTATCTCAGGGTATCACCACTCCGTGGAGTGAAAAGATTTGGAGTCAAAGGAAAGTTGGCACCAAGATACGTCGGGCCATTCAAGATTCTAAGTCGTAAGGGAGAAGTTGCATATGAAGTGGAATTACCAGAATCTCTATCAGCAGTCCATAACGTATTTCATGTGAGTCAGCTTAAAAAGTGTCACCCAGAAATGGAAGAGTCTTCTTTAAAGGATACCATACCTTTGGAGGAAGTTCAGCTAGAAAGTGATCTCACTTATGAGGAAAAACCTGTCAAAATTCTAGAGACAACAGAAAGAGTCACCAGGACCAAGACTATCAAGTTTTGTAAAGTGCAATGGAACCATCACTCTGAAGAGGAAGCAACATGGGAAAGAGAAGATGATCTTCGGAAGGACCATCCTCACCTATTTTCTAGCCAAACCGAATCTCGAGGGCGAGATTCATCTTAAGGGGGTTAGATTTGTAACATCCCAAAAATCATGGTTTCAAAACTCATTTCAATCATATATGCATCTCATTCATTCATTTAGGGTTTATCAAAAATCACTTAGAAACAGAAGTTGAGTCTATGATTTCATGTGGACATTTGATTCCAAGATGACCATCACACTTTGAAATTTGGAAGCTTAAGTACTTGTTTATTTGACTCCATTATTGGAATGATTGTGTGAAACTCTACCATGATTCAAAACTTAGAAGTGATTCAAAACCCTAAATTCAAATAATTACAACAATAGCAAAAATCTCTGTTCATTTTGAAGACCAAGCATAACCAAACCCTACAAAGTAGCCACTTAGTTAAATAACTGCATTTGAAACCACAGAACCCCACAAGGATCCCCAAACTTGTTTGAATTCAAAAAGGATTTGAAAACATATCAAAATCAATTCAGAAAATAGAAAACAGAAAAAGAAAAGGGCAAAGAAATGGAAAAGGCCAAGCGGCGGGATCTGCCCAAAGAACCAATCCAGCAGAAGCCCACCCGGCATTTCTTTTCCTCCTCTCACGCACGGACGACGACCTTGAATCACGGACCCCACCGAAACTCACGCATATCAGCGACAAGCGGCCAACCCCACGACAGCGTCGTCTCCACCCGACGAACCATTCATTCCTCAAATCAAGCGGGCGTTCGGTCTTGATTCGCGGCATCAATTCGAGTTATTGGCTCAGTGATTCTCGCTCGCGAGCAAGCTATAAGAAACCCCTCTGTCCCCTCTTTCTTTTCCCCAAAACCCCGAGCACTGAACGCCCCCAGGCTGCGCGCATTGCTCTCTGCAACCCCGCCGTCTCCGACGACCGCGCCGGCGAATTCCGGTAAGTCTCGAGCTCCCCTCTGCCTCTCATTCACACCATCTTGTTCAGTGAACTCATACGCATCTTCTGACACTCGCCGTTTGCTTTCGCATGATCCCTAGCCTTGGCAACGTCAACAAGCCGCCACCGTCTCGCAAGAACTCCGGCGACCCCTTCGTAGCCACCGCCTTGATCTCGATCGACACGCCCGAATCCACTTCGCTGCGTGACCGATAGTACCCTGTTTTGACTTAGGCGACGAGGAACCTCGCCAACGTCGACAACCGACTGGCGACGCGTTCGCAAACTCCGTGAGCAATTCCAGAAGTTTCGGCGCCGCCTTCTTATTCACTCGAGCATGTTCGTAGTTGTCCTGCGCATCCTCTAAACCCATCGATTCGTGCTCGAGCGACGCGAGCGACGGCAAGAACTCCGACAACCTCGCCGACGCTGCATTTAAACTCCGACGAGGTCCAGAGCCCATCTCCGGCGCCCTTCGGCGAAGTACCACGTCGAGCATCGACGCCTTCACGGATCTGGTAAGCGCATCTTTGCATCCTAGAACGCCTGAGCGCCCGGCACCATCAGAACAGACACGCCGGCCAAACACCGCCAACGCCCATTTCTGGTTGATAGATTGTAGCCGTCAGATCTTGATCCCACGCGTAGAAACAGATCACTTAACGAAGGGGTAAGGGCAGATCTGAGCCGCGCATTGTTAGTTAGATCCAACGGCACGGAGAGACGATCCAGTGCGAACCGGTACGGGCGAATAAAAACATGACGCGTGGCTAGGTTTAGTTTAAAAACAGAAATTAAAACCAGATTTAGATTCAAACTTCAAATGCTTATAACTTTTGAATGCCACGTTGGATTTTTGCAAACTTTATATCGTTGAACTCAGCAAGACAAGGCCTATCAGAATATACCTTTGGATTAGCATATAGTAACAGTTAAAAATGATTTTTATTGTGAAACATGTTTAGGGCTATTTTAGATATAGTTTTATTCTTGTAGTTATTTTTGGGCCAAATAAGTGTAGTTGGCAATTTTGAGCCTCGTTAAGTTTCTGTGCTCATGAACATACTTGGTATAATTTTCAAAAATCACCATTTAGTAAATTCTTGCATGCATGCATTCATATTATTTTTGATTGTATTTATATTGTGTGTAATTGTGTGCTATTGTCTTTTGTGTAGATTTTGATAGTGATTGTGATTGTGAGGAGTGCTACTCTCCCCACTACCAAGGCAAGTGATATTATCATGAATTTCCTATCCTAAGTTTTATACTTGCATTAGATATTTTGCTAAAGTAAATGCATGATAGTTTGCTTGGTGCTAAGATGGGAAATCCTAAGTAGAGTGAAGTAGTAGAATTGCTAGGGAAATTTTCCTAAGTTAAGATACCATACTTTGCTTAGCCTAGCTTATAGTAAACTAGGGTGGTGAACATCTATATGGTTATGTTAAAAATATTCTAAGTCAATAGACTTATATTTTTCTTAATAAAACAACTAAGTCAAATAAATCTCCTGGGTGGAATGGATTGATTGGGTTATGTTGAGTGGTTACACAAGGCCATGGACTTGGGTTGTGTATCTCACTTGTGGAATGCCACCCAGGCACAAAGGGATTTGGAGGCCAAATGTTGAGAAAGCTAACAGTGCAACCACTTGGCATTATGGGCTCGCCATGATCATATAGGTTGCGAACTTAGTCAATTTGGACAGAGGGTGGTAGTTGGGTTGATAGGTTGGAGCGTCCATTTTGACTAAGGAAAAGCTTACGAAAGGTCCTGTCTTGGGAAACCAAGTCTGGTGGGGAAGTGCACAACCTCTGCAGATGGAAAACCTAAGTACTTAGCCTTGTCCAAGGAAATGGACACTTGAGCATCAAGACATGGAAGCCACAAGAATCTCATCACTCCAACTTCCAAATTAAAAACTTGTGGGTGAACAAGGGTGAAGGACCTCAATATCTATTGATGGTTTCCTTGGGTATGTTTTGACAAAAGAAAACTTAGCAATTTCAACTAATAAGTAAAACTTAATTTTGAGCAAAGCAAGCCAAGCTACACTAGCCAAATGCATATAGAACTATAGACCACTTAAAATATACTAAGGTATCACTTGCCAATACTATTCCAAAGTATTGACCCTCTGTGGCTGTAACTTGTGATGTTGCAGGTTACTCCGATGATGAGTAGGAGTCATGAGTCTACACTCAACATGCTTGCCTGTGGCACATGAAGATGAAGACTTGTGTTTATTTACTTATTCCTAAAAACTCTTGTATTAGGCCTATGGCCCTGAGTTGTAAAAGACTATGTTTATCTCTGGAATGAATGTAATAAACGACCTTTGTATCTGTGTACTTCATCTTAAACTGTGGATGCTAGCATTGATCCAGGGACTAGCATTGCAATCACAGGGATCCTATCCTTATAAAGGAGGGGTCTAACAGAAACACTTACAACCGAACACCCGGAAGTAAGATATGTTGGGCTTGTTACCGGTAAGTATTTCATATGGAGTCTTGTTGATTTATTTGTGGAGGTAGAGCCAGTTTGAAGCATGACATGCGGTGGAGATGGCTTCGGCCCAAAAGTTATATGGAGATTTAAACTCCGCCAACATGTTCCTAGCCATCTCAATAAGAGTCCGGTTCTTCCTTTCGGCCACACCATTTTGTTGAGGGGTGTATGCAGCGGAATATTGATGTTTAATCCCCTCATCACTAAGAAAATCATTTAAGGTGTATTTCTTGAACTCGGTGCCGTTGTCACTCCTTATAATCAACATGGGAACATTGTATTGCAGTTGGACCAAATTGATGAAGTCGATGAAGGTATTTTGAGTCTCACTCTTCAAATTGAAGAAATAAACCCAAGAGTATCTTGAAAAGTCATCAACAATCACCAAGCAATATTTCTTCCCACCAAGACTTGCATGATATTGAGGACCAAAGAGGTCCACATGGAGGAGCTCCAAGATCTTGGTGGACTTGATGCAATTCTTAGGCTTGTGAGGAGCATCATGCATCTTCCCTAGAACACATGCCCTGCAAACACGATCTTTGGCAAAGGAAACATTTTCTTTTAGTCCAACAATATGGCCCTCCTTGTGGAGACTTTGTAAAGTTCTCATAATGACATGGGCTAGTCGGCGATGCCATAACCAAACCACATCGGCCTTTTCGAATAAGCAAATCGCACTTGTAGTGGCTTGCCCTGAAAAGTCCACCACATACAAGTCATGTTCGACGTACCCAACGAAAGCGACCTTGAGAGACTTGCTCCACATGAGGACCACAATATCATCATCAACAAAGACGGCAAAACCCATATTTCCAAGAGCACGGACTGAAAGTAAATTCTATCCAAGGGTCTCAACAAGCATGACGTTCACGAGTGTAATGTCTTGAGAAATCACAACCATGCCGAAACCCATTACCTTAGACTTTGACTTGTCGGCATATGTCACGGTGATTTGATCATCATTTGGCTTTAAGTCCTTGACAATAGACGAGCTTCCGGTCATATGACTTGTACAACCACTATCAAGCACCCACTTTGACCCTCCGGAAGCATATGTCTACAAAAGATGAAGCTAATTTTTAGGTACCCATTTTTCAATGGGTCCTCTTTTGTTAGCAACAAGGGTCTTGGGAACCCAAATGGACCAAGAAATATAACCATCATATGGGACAACATATTGTGCATACACATCACCATAATAATCATGCATTAGAACATAGTGAGGGTTAGCACTACCCGCAAATTCATCATGAGACATAGTTTTACCACTTGTGGTCTTACTACCCACAATGGCCTTGTTAGTTTCTTGTGTGGGCTTGGCCTTCTTATTATTGTTCTTCTTCTTCTTCTTCTTCTTCTTCTGCTTAATATTGGAGACAAAACCAATGCCCCCTTTATCACCACTAGGCCTTTGCTTGCTCAAAAGATCATCAATGGACTTGTTGCCTTGTGGAAATGTGGCCTTAGCAAGCCCCCCTTCAACCTAGCATTCTCTTCAAGAATAGTTGTACTACTAGATGGAATGAAGGTACTAGGTGAAGGAATATTGTCCAATTGAGTCTGAAGCGTTTCATGGGACTTTGTGAGTGACAAGAGTTCACTTTTCAAAGCCTTGTGAGCCTTGTTAAGCAAACTAAAGTCCTCGGCAAGTTTTTCATGAACCACACCAAACTCAACCTTGTCCTTTTTAGCCCTTTTGTATTTAGCAATAGCATGATCACGCTCTTTGATGAGTTTGTTAACAATAATATTATTTGCCTCATCAAGCCCTTCAAGTTTTAATTCAAGAGACAACCTGGTCTATTGTTCTTCTTCTAGAGCACCGTTTAGAGCCTCTAGTTCAATCATGTGTTCATGCCCAAGTTTACATCTTACATCTAGGAGCTCTTGTGTGTGGGAAAGTTGATCTATGATGTTACCAAAATGTATCTTAGCATCCCCTTGTAGTTTAGTCATGAACTCATCAAAAGAAATTAATTCCTTTTTAACATCAAGAGACATCTCATCATAGGTTTCACCATTAGCTAAGGGAGTGGAGTGAGATGATGATACCTCCGTTCCCCTTGCCATAAGGCAAGTGAAGTTCTTGATGGGAGAATTCTCATTTGGAGAATCGAAGAGAGAGAATGTCGGAGTAGAGGTAGTAACTAGAGCCGCCACACCATTAGACGTTTCCTCTTCCTCTTCTTCATCATCTTCATTATCGAAGGAGTATTATTCATGAGTGATCAAGACAATTTCTCTCGACTTCTTGTTGATGGGATTCTTCTTGATGAAAGGTTTCTTGTAAGGTGCTTTGAGAGTCTTCTTCAACACAAGCTTACCCCCATGATCTTCTCTCTTCTCATAGGGACAACTTGCCACAAAGTGATAGCGGTCACCACAATTGAAGCAAGTTCTCAATCTAGTTGTATTTTTTCTTTTCCAATTTGGGTTGCTTTTTCTTTGCATTTCCATCTTGGCCTTGGCAGGGTTCTTCCAAAAGTTCTTTGCATAAAAAGCCATATATTTACTATGAGCAATCTTGACTTCATCGGGGTGGTCCATGGAGAGCCCTTCATCACTATCATCTTCATCCCCATGGTCCACAACTTTGGCCTTCAAAGCAACATTGACAACGTTGCTCATACCAAGGGCACGGGCACGAGCATATTTGGCATTCTTGGCGGCAACTTTGAAGGCGGCCATCTCTTGCATAACTTCATTTGAGGTCATGAGATGGTAGTTGTGTCTTCCTTGTAGGCTCTTCAAGTCGGTGGGCTCAAAAGGCATGAGTGCACTCACATATTTCCTTTGTATCCATGCATCATCCACATGTGAGGCACCCACATTTCTAAAAGCGGTGGCGATGGTCTTGAGCCTTCGGTACATGTCTTCGTGATCTTCACCTTCTTTCATGTAGAAGCCTTCGGCTTCATTGCTTAGAGCATCATATCGGTTCCTCCTCATACTCTCATTTCCAACAAACAAAACAGTGAGGGCATCCCAAGCTTCCTTGGCAATGCTAAAGTGCTCAATGTGTGGATAATCCTTTGTCCCCAATCCTTGTTGAATCATATGCAAAGCAGTGGCATTGAGTTGACTATTGACAACCTCTCTTCTTGTCAAGTTGTTTGGATCCCCAATAAAGAGTCCATGCTCGATGATGTTCCATAGTTCAATGCAAGAGTTGCGCATATGAGTTCTCATTAGTGATTGCCATTAAGCAAAGGTAGCGGATTCTTCAAGCTTAGGTGGGTCACCTCTATTGTATACATGAGGTTGAGGGATTGGAGGGTCGGGAGAGTACCATGAATCACGGTGCTCACTCTTCCCACCATCATTTTGTGTGGAGGAATTAGTGTTGTCTTGTTTACCCCTAACCATTCTATCCTCGGGGGATATGGGAGTATCCCCTTTAGGTAAAACGGATGGAGGATCCCCTTGAGGAGAAAGGGATGATGAGCCATCTTTGTCTTTAAGAAGTTTCTCAAGCATCTTCTTGACTTCGTTGACCAAGGAAGAGCTCAATCTTGTTTCCAAGTTTTTGAGATCTTCCATGGTCACCATAGTATGCTCACCATCACCTTCCCCTTCTTGGATACCCATATTCTCTTAGGCGGTAAAGCCCAAATAAAGAGCCGAGGCTCTGATACCAATTGAAAGGATCGTATGGGCACCTAGAGGGGGGGTGAATAGGTGCTACTTCAAATTTTCTTCTTTTTCAAATTAGGGCTTGCCAAGAAAGGTAAATTCTCTAGATAATGCAACTATGGTGAATTTACCTATATGTTAACCATGCAATGATTATCACAACACTAAGCAAGAACAAGTAAGTACAATGTGGTAAATTATAGAAGTAACCAAAGGAGTGGACACGGAGACACAAGGATTTGTTTACCCTAGTTCCTTCCTTTTGAGGGGAAGTACGTCTACGTTTGGAGAGGTGGTGGTTTCAAACCACCAACGCCACGAGAGGCCTCCCTTGTTCTCCGATGAACCTCACCCCAACGGGCTCGATCCACCTTCCACTATATCGGCAACCTTCGAGGTGGAAGCCGGCACCTTTACAACAAGTTCGAGGCACACATCCACAACTGAATTGGAGGCTCCCAAATACAAGCAAGCTGTTAAGACAAATCAAAGACAAGCTTGTAAGAACCAAATCAAAGTTAGGGTTTCCAATGAAACACTAGATCTTGGGGGCCCTCAAGTGAATGAGGGGGAAATGAAGATCTCTCTTGGTGAAGATGTAGATCAAGGCCTCCTCCTTCGATTCTCCAAAGATCAATGACTTTGGATGGTTGGATGAAGAGATCTTGTATATTTGGTGGCTCTAATGGGGTTGGTGTTCTTGAGCAGCTCGAGCAACTGGAGGAAGAAGATAAGGGTCCCTTTTTATAGGCATCTGAAAGGATACGGATGTCGCCTAGAGGGGGGGGGGTGAATAGGCGATTAAAACTTTTCCTAGAGTGGCTTCAACAAAGGCGGAATAAAACTAGTGTTTACTTTGTTAAGCACAACCTAGAACAACTAAGGTTCACCTATGTGCACCAACGATTTATGCTAAGCAATACAAGCAACAAAGTGATAGCAAGATATATAATACTTCAAGCACGAAGGCTATCACAATGTAAAGTGCATAAGAAAAGAGCTCGGGTATAGAGATAACCGAGGTACGCGGGGAGACCGATATTTTACCGAGTTCCTCCCAACATGGAGTACGTCTCGTTTGGAGAGGGGGTGGTATCAAACCACCAACGCCACAAAAGGCCTCCCTTATTCTCCGGTGAATCTCACCCCAATGGGATCGATCCACGCTTCCACTATCGGTGCACTTGTCGGTGGCAACCGGAACCTCTCACAAGGTTGGGGCACAACTCCACAACTTAATTGGAGGCCCCCAACAAATGCCACCAAGGCCACAATGCCACCAAGACCACAAACCGTCTAGGGTTCCAAGAACCCAAGAGGGACAAGCTCTAATGAGTAACTCAAACCAAATTCTCCGAGGAGAACTCAAACCGATGCACCAAATGCAAATGGCAAGAACACCACAAAGATGCTCAAATCCCTCACTCACAAGTTCCAACAAAGCTACTAAAGCTATTGGGGAAACAAGAGAGGAGGAATCAAAGAGAGACACAAAAACCCTCAAAATCTAGATCCCCAAAGATACACTCACAAAGAAATGTTTTGGTTTGGTCAAAAACGCGGATCTAGATCTCCTCCAACAACCCCTCAAATATTTGCAAGAATCAATGGAGGGGTGTGTAGAAATCAAGCTTAAAGGGTAGAGCAAATGGGGGCAAAGCTTGGGCAAGAAAAGGAGGAAGAAGTAACCCTAAATGAAAAAAGGGCAAAGATATTTAAAGGGACGGACAAAAACTGGCCGTTGGGGCTATTTTTCTGGTCGATCCGGTACTACCGTAATTAACCGGTAGTACCGGACCCAACCCAGAAAAGCACAGCAGCAACAGCGCGAGTTAGAGAGAGAGAGAGCGAGCAGCAAGGGCGGCCAGAGGCCAAGCTGCAGCAAAGGAAAGCGGTTGTCGGCAGCAAGCCTAGGCGGGTCAAGATGCAAGCATACGGGCCAAGAGCCCAGCCAAGAAGAAGATGCAAAGCTACAAAGACGCGAGCTGTGGCGCTGTGGCTAGCAAATAGTAAGCGCAGTGCGACAAGAACAAGATACAAAGAAGATGCGGCCAACAGCTCAAGAACAGATGCAGCCAAGAAGGCAACAGCAGCGCGAGGGGCCAGTCAACGCAGCAGCAGATCTAGATCTAAAAAGCGAAGAATCGGCTGACCGGTACCACCCGGCAGATTACCGGTCCGGTCCGGTACGACCGGAAAACGGTACCGGGTCAAACTGAGAATAGGCTGCGCGCGCCAGGTCCGAGCGGTACTGGGCCGCGGTAGTACCGCTCGGCCCAGTTTCTTTTTCTTTTTCATTTAAAACGGCAAATATTCAAATCGCGATAACTTTTGAATGGAAGCTCCGATTGACCCGATTCAAATTGCGTTGGATAGAGGGCGACAAGGGCTTCCCAATAAAAAGTGGAAATATTGATTATCGCCAAATGAGAGAGTATCAAGTAGAATAATGTGATATATCTCACTTGGTGAGAAACCGAAAAGCCGCATAAAACAAAATCGCAACAAGATACAAATGGGAGATCCGATTTAGATGAACAAGAGCTTGTTATGGAGATTACCACAAGCTCTATATCATCACATGAATAAGACCAAATACCAACCAAATATGATGATGCAAGTATACAAAGGTTTGAGCTCTCTCCAAACGATGTGACCGAATTACTCATACGAGAGCCCCTCTTGATAGTACGGTTATCTATCCTAAACCCGGTCTCACACACACAACGTGAGACCGGCAAAAGGGAAAACCTATCAAGATTATACCTTTGCCTTGAGCATTCCACTTGATCTCGATGTAGACGATCTTGCCCTTCTCAAGATGGAACGCCTTCCTTAATTCCCCATCATCGACCTCGCATATTGAGCTTGCCCAACATATCTTCTTTGCATTTCATCAACCTTGAAGCCAACACATGCTCCAAGCGATGCCAATGGACAAATCCTACAAGTATAACTTAATGCACACATTAGTCCATAAAGATTGTCATTAATTACCAAAACCACACATGGGGGCCCAACATGTTCTTTCAATCTCCCCCATTTTGGTAATTGATGACAATCCCTTTAAGAGGGTTTATATAAGGAATTTTAATGAATAAAATGGTAATACCAATATCAAATACTACAAAAGTATGTGATATTGGTACCACCATCATATATAGAGCAAACTCCCCCACAATCTATGCATGTGTGATGAACTTGAATTTCATTGCATATATTGCCAATCATTATCATTGGTGGAGTTTCCTCTATATATACCACATGCTAAGCAACAACAAAGATGCAAGAGCATGATAAGCAAATGCACAAGAACAAACTCAATACATAAACCAACTTCCCTTAAACCCTCTAAAACTTCTCCCCCATTGGCATCGATTGCCGAAATGGGTGACAAGTTATAGAAGGCAAATATAGTAATAATTTCTCCAAAGGTGTGCCTTCGCACATATCCAATGATGAATACTTGGGAGGGAGTAGAACTATATCGAGGACCCAAAGATTGCAATAAAGTCAAATGATGAAAGCAACTACAAGGTCCGACAAACCAATTTGAAAACAACAAATGAGTCCAAATGGAAACAACAAGATATTATGATATGAGCAAAAGAGTGTTTTAAATAACAAATAGATAAGCTCCCCAAGATTTGTGCACAATTCAAAATAAATGTATTGGAATACATAATGCACAAATATGGAATCCTTGCTCCCCCATAAGCATTTAAAACACAACAAATGTGAAAGAATGCAAATGAGTATTATTGAATGAATTAGATGAGCTCCCCAAAGAGAATGCACCAATTATGATAATTGCATTTGGGAACGAGGTGCATAGTCATGGACTCCTCACTCATCCAAATTCATTTAACAATACAAGACATGAACGAACAAATATGAGTGTCCGAAGATGCAAACAAGAGGAACAAGCACTCATAGGAAAATAAATTTGGAAGCCACCGAAGAATCAAAAGGAATAGAAAGGTGGTCTCCAAGGATTAAAAATCAACTAAAATTATCTTCTCATATGTGTATATGTCTCTAAGTGGAAAATATCACAAAGACATATCCCAAAGAAGAAAAATGCACACATAAAGAAGATTATACACGAAAGCACATGAAAGGCGAAAATGAAGTAATAACATATATCAATAAGATTTTTGCTTCAAAGCATGGCCAAAGGCTCACATATATCTTATTGTACATAATGGACTTCAAACACAAACACTACATATATTACAACTATCACCAAGGGAAAAGGAGAAAGTTGGAATATATGGAGAAAGGCAACAAGTATCATAAGAGAAAATGGACTAGCAAAATCTCACTATTGCACATGAGAGAAGTTGAGGAAATGATAGGCAATAAAATTGCTAGATTGACATATTTGGGATTGGAGGATCATATGCATGATTTTGTATAGTCCCAACTATATCTACTCATCTCAACTTATACACATTTACAAAGAGAGTTCTATTAAAACCATGGCTAGAACTACAACAATTACAAATACATGAATTCATGCTAGAAAGAACCGACAAACGGTTGGAATCAAAATATGTGAGCATGAGAAAGAGATACTTGTTACCGAGATAAAATTGGTAGGATGTAGAGGATATGAATTCATTGATCATCCCATAGCTTGTCTCAAATTTTCATGTATGCACCACTTCTTCAAAATTGAGAGACAAGCATCCAATATGTCTCCAATGTACCTAAAACACAATTAAGTACAAAATAGTCCCCAAACTTATTGGGTCCAATGTAGTTAGTGCAACTACAATACATAGGAGGGACTCCACATAAATATGTGCATATTGATATGAAATTGAATTTCATGCACAACTTACCCGATGGGATTTGGTGGAGTTTCCCCTATATATTGGATCAAAGAAAGCAAGCATGCCATAATATAGATATGTAGTAAATATGCATGCATAAAGCTTTCAAGAACCAAAAAGGAGATACAATTTGAACAAAAACACCAAGTAAACCGAGATGACACACACAAGAGTGTGACAAGACAAGCGGTGTCCAAATTGTATCAAAAAACCAATTCAACACATGAACGATCACAAGTTCAACAAATGAACTAGGCTAAGGCCAAAAGAGCAAAAATAGATAGAAATAAAAATGCTCAAGGATTTATCTCATTCTAAAATGGTCAAATCAAGAAGCAATGAATGAGACAAAACCAACTCCCAAAAAGAGCAAGGTTCCAACAAGAAACCAAACTCCCCAAACTTCTCATAATGGCACAAATACCAAAACGAAAAGATTGAGGTTCCAAGCACATAAAACCCGATATGGACCAAACAAAGAAACATAAATATGAGTGTTCTAAATAATATAGGAGAGCTCCCCCATAGATAGTGCATTATGTAGGATTTTCCTTTTAGATGCAAAATGCACACAAATGGGATCATCACTAGTACCTACAATGAGTAAAACACAAGAGGATATCAATAAAATAAGAAGATCCACAAGAATCAAGGAAGGCTTGGGAGAAAACACAAAACATTTTCTTGGCCAAAGATAGGATAAAATTAAGCAAGGGCCAAAGTGAATATGATCAATAAATTCTACCATAAGTTGGGTGCTCATTGTCCAAGGACAAGAAATATTGGGAATAATTTTCCCAAGGTAGCTTGCATGGATATCCAAGATCATAGTCACAACAAGAAGCATATAACTAAATATAAGAATTGAGCGTGATACTTCAAACAAGATTCTTGGTAGCTTCCAATAGTCACACAATCACTAGTGATTAGAGTAACTTGAAGAAAATGGTTTCCATGCGAATATAAATATCTAAATATGAGGAAACACATACCAAGAACCATTCTCATATACAAGATCCAACATAAGATCAATAAAGCCATTCAATCAAATTGGAACTTGTATGAGCAAATGTGTCACATAGGTGCTAGATAATTATCAATATCAATTCTAAGTGACACAACCTCGAATATTCACAATTTCTAGGATTGTAATATGCACTAAGCATATGACTCCCCCATAATGTGATACTACCATAAAAACAACACGAGGCAAAAGGATACAAATAGAGATAATTAATGGACATTATAAAACTTAAATTTCTCATGAGAATTATACCACATAGAGACTAGACAAGAGTCCAATATAAATACTAGGTGGTAATCCTCATGTACACACATTTTTAGGATTGTGGAATGCCTAAGCATAACACTCCCCCAAAATAGGATAATCCATTAATTTCTCACAAGAGCCAAATAGGATACCAAATATAACCAAGCAAGGCTCAAACACAAGAAACACACATACATGGTGTGCCACCTAATCATACACAAATAATCTTGATTTCAAGATAATTAAGTGGATAGCACAACATGTACAAAAACATGGAAGATACAAAACCAACACATGCACAAAGGGGCGAGTAACTTTCAATGTAAAGAGTTTAGCATATGTTACCGCAAGGAGGAACATTGTAAATATAATATAATCAAGATAATCAAAATGGCTTGGCTTGACAATAATAATTGATGAAGATCCCTCAATTCTTCATAATGTAGCCAAGACTCCCATGCCCTCCAACAATACCTATTGATCAAGTTTTGGCTTGTTGGTCCCCAACCAAGTTGGGTCCTAAGAAGTTAGTCACAATAGGCTTGGCAACCCAAATAGTTCTTTTCTTGACACCACATTGGGCACCAACAAATTTGGCAAACACATTGCCAACCTCATCCTTACAAAGAGAATAAGCATCATCAATCAAGATAGGATGGGATGAGGAGATACCAATAGTGCATGAGGAAGAAATGTGCCCCTTCTCGCGGCATATGTAGCAAGTTCTACTCTTGCCATCTTTCTTTTTGGATGAAGAAACAACTTGAGGAAGAGCTTGAGTCTTCTTGGGAGGAGGCCCATCTCTAACAAGATGTAGAGCTTGAGGCCGCTTCCCTTGTTGCTTCTTGCCAAGGGACTTCTTCTTTAATGGGCAATGTTTGACATGATGCCCTTCTTCCTTGCACTTGAAGCAAACAATGTTGGACGGATTCTTGACTTGATATTGGCCATTCTTCTTGTTATCCTTGTGCTTCAACATGATAGTGGACTTGTTCTTGACATAGGAGTTGAATCCAAGCCCACTCTTGTCATTGGGGGATTTTTGCACACTCAAGATTTTGTTGAGTGCGGCCTTCCCTTGATGACCCTTTTTCAAGTCATTCCTCAAAGAAGTGACTTGATCCTTGAGCTCTTTGATTTCCTCTACATGGTTAGTTTCAACACAAGTACTAGAGGAAGTAGGTGCTACAATGTTAGAGCAACAAGGCACGGAATGTAATTCATCACGAGATATATCATGGTTGTGAGAGGATGAACTACAAGGACTAGCACATGGCAATATAACATTTGAAGTAGATATAGTGCTAATGTCCACATGAGGCCCACTAGATGTTACCTTTGACATGATGGCCTCATGAGCTAACTTTAGCCTACCATGAGAGACTAGAAGATCCTCATGCGAGCTCGAGAGCTTAACATGACTTTCTTCTAATTTCCCATAGTTGCAAGTTAGCACGCAAGTTGAGCCTTTAGCTCAACATTCTCTTTCAACATAGATGCTTCACAAGAAATAGAGTTAGTAGCACAAGCATCATCATTATTAGCAAGAGGTGAGGGCAATTTGGCAAGCTCTTTTGAATATGAGGCTTTAAGTTGCTCATGTGACTCGGTGAGTTTGATGAGCTCACCCTTTATGACCCTAGAGCCATTTTTGAGGTGCTCAAAATCCTCAACAAGTTTAGCATAAGCAACTTCAAGTTCATCATTTTTAAACTTGAAGGAGTTTGCCACCACAAGTTCTCTATCATGGTATTCTTTTACTCTAGATAATTCTAGAGTGAAAGTCTCCTCAAGAGATTCTTTGGTGGTTTGTTCTTCTTCAAGGAGTCATTTAGTTGAGCAATTTCATTAGCATACTTACGCTCAAGTGCAAACTTTTCATCAATTATGTTTTCTTGCTCCTCAATAAGATCATTGCCTTCTATAGCATAATTCAAGATTTCAAGAAGGTTGGAGGAAGCAATTTTATTTTTGTAGAGAGCACTATAGACAACCTCACCCATTTTCTTAATAGAGGTAATATCATACTTACCTCGATAATCATCATTATCATTCTCAACCTCATCATCATCATCATGAGATACAATGGGATCCAAAGAGGTTACCTTTGTTCCCTTAGCCATAAGGCACATGTGAGAACCGGAAGAAGGTGATGATGAGATTGCACTTGTAGCTCCATTCAAAACCATGTCTTGGCCCATAGAATCTTCGATTTCCTCTACATGGTTAGCAACACAAGCACTAGAGGAAATTGAAGCATTTTTATCATGGCAACAAGACAACACAAGCATATCATGATGAGATTTATTCAAGTCATTTCTACATGATATGCATGGACTATTAACACAAGCATGTGAGGAATTTTGAGTGCTAGAAGTGTTAAGGTCCAAAGATAGATCATTGCAACTAGATAGATATGAGGGATTACAAATAGTGAACATACTATCCATATTGCAATTTCTATCACCACTCACCATATCATTACCTTGCGAAAAATCACATGTTGGTGAAGTGGTAGACGATGAGAACTCATCTCGACCGGAAGTGGAAGCAACACAATCATCCTCAATAATGTTGGACTTGCTATATTTATCATGAAGCTTGGTCCATATCTCACGAGCGCTTGAATAAGGCATGATAGACGAAAGAACTACATTGCTCACAACATGCAAAAGAATTTTAGTAGCTAGAGCATCTATATGAGAGTTCAACTTCTCCTCTAAAGATTCGTTTTGGGTATCCATAGGAGAAGAGAAACCCACATATAGATAGCCCTCGATAATTGGGTGAATTTCCCGAAATAAATTAAGCATGCATATTTTCCAAACATCATAATTTGTGCCATCGAATATGAGCATGTCATTGTGCACTAATCCTCTAGCCGACATCTTTGCTCTCAAGGCGGTGAAGCCTAAAATGAGAGACCGGGCTCTGATACCAATTGAAAGGATACGGATGTCGCCTAGAGGGGGGGGGTGAATAGGCGATTAAAACTTTTCCTAGAGTGGCTTCAACAAAGGCGGAATAAAACTAGTGTTTACTTTGTTAAGCACAACCTAGAACAACTAAGGTTCACCTATGTGCACCAACGATTTATGCTAAGCAATACAAGCAACAAAGTGATAGCAAGATATATAATACTTCAAGCACGAAGGCTATCACAATGTAAAGTGCATAAGAAAAGAGCTCGGGTATAGATAACCGAGGCACGTGCAGGAGACCGATATTTTACCGAGTTCCTCCCAACATGGAGTACGTCTCGTTTGGAGAGGGGTGGTATCAAACCACCAACGCCACAAAAGGCCTCCCTTATTCTCCGGTGAATCTCACCCCAATGGGATCGATCCACGCCCACTATCGGTGCACTTGTCGGTGGCAACGGAACCTCTCACAAGGTTGGGGCACAACTCCACAACTTAATTGGAGGCCCCCAACAAATGCCACCAAGGCCACAATGCCACCAAGACCACAAACCGTCTAGGGTTCCAAGAACCCAAGAGGGACAAGCTCTAATGAGTAACTCAAACCAAATTCTCCGAGGAGAACTCAAACCGATGCACCAAATGCAAATGGCAAGAACACCACAAAGATGCTCAAATCCCTCACTCACAAGTTCCAACAAAGCTACTAAAGCTATTGGGGAAACAAGAGAGGAGGAATCAAAGAGAGACACAAAAACCCTCAAAATCTAGATCCCCAAAGATACACTCACAAAGAAATGTTTTGGTTTGGTCAAAAACGCGGATCTAGATCTCCTCCAACAACCCCTCAAATATTTGCAAGAATCAATGGAGGGGTGTAGAAATCAAGCTTAAAGGTAGAGCAAATGGGGCAAAGCTTGGGCAAGAAAAGGAGGAAGAAGTAACCCTAAATGAAAAAAGGGCAAAGATATTTAAAGGACGGACAAAAACGGCCGTTGGGGCTATTTTCAGTCGATCCCAGATTACTCAGTAATTAACCGTAGTACCGACCCAACCCGTAAAAGCACAAGAAACAGTTAGAGAGTTAGAGAGAGAAGAATAAGAAGCAGTCTGTGTGAGGCCCAAATATCTTGTATGCGCAGCCGGCTGAAATTGGCGGCACAGCAGCTAAGTGGTCATGAGCGCGGTAGCCTGGCGGGTATGGTATGTGCCAGCAAGAAGAGCAAGATGCAAAAGCAGACGCTGAAGCGGTAGTGACTAGCAACTAGCCAGCGACAAACAAGCAGCATTCTGTAGCAACATCTGTGTAAGAAGACAGCTCAAGCGGCATGAAGCAGCAGCGCAGGTAGCGAGGGCAGTCAACGCAAAGCAGATCTAGATCTAAAAAAGCTGAAAAAATGGGCTGACCGGTAGTACCGCCCACCCGGGCAGTACTACGGTCCGATCTGACCGAAAAGCAGTACGGGTCAAATGAGAATAGGCTGCGCCTTGCGTCAAAGTCTTGGGCAGCGGTAGTACCTTCGCCCAGTTCTTTTCTTTTCATTTAAACGGCAAATATTCAAATCGCGATAACTTTTGAATGGAAGCTCCGATTGACCCGATTCAAATTGCGTTGGATAGAGGGCGACAAGGGCTTCCCAATAAAAGTGGAAATATTGATTATCGCCAAATGAGAGAGTATCAAGTAGAATAATGTGATATATCTCACTTGGTGAGAAACCGAAAAGCCGCATAAAACAAAATCGCAACAAGATACAAATGGGAGATCCGATTTAGATGAACAAGAGCTTGTTATGGAGATTACCACAAGCTCTATATCATCACATGAATAAGACCAAATACCAACCAAATATGATGATGCAAGTATACAAAGGTTTGAGCTCTCTCCAAACGATGTGACCGAATTACTCATACGAGAGCCCCTCTTGATAGTAATGGGTTATCTATCCTAAACCCGGTCTCACACACACAACGTGAGACCGGCAAAAGGGAAAACCTATCAAGATTATACCTTTGCCTTGAGCATTCCACTTGATCTCGATGTAGACGATCTTGCCCTTCTCAAGATGGAACGCCTTCCTTAATTCCCCATCATCGACCTCGCATATTGAGCTTGCCCAACATATCTTCTTTGCATTTCATCAACCTTGAAGCCAACACATGCTCCAAGCGATGCCAATGGACAAATCCTACAAGTATAACTTAATGCACACATTAGTCCATAAAGATTGTCATTAATTACCAAAACCACACATGGGGGCCCAACATGTTCTTTCAGCATCCCCCTCCACGAACCGTTTTCTGACCGTTGGAGAAAAGTCAGACCGGAGACTACGGCCTTCAGACCGGAGACCCCGGTCTACACCGGAGATTCCGGACAATCTCCGGACCAGCCTCCGGACCGCCCATATAAATGACCCAGCCCTTCCAAGACACAACAAGACTGGAGACTCCGGTCTATCAACACCGGAGACTCCGGAGTATCCTCCGAAGAAGGCTCCGGACCCCCAGACAGAATGTCCCTGCCCAGATCCAGAAGTCACCAGCAGAGACAGATCCGGAAACTCCGGACCACGCCGGAGTCTCCGGTCTGGAGATTCCAGAACTGTGACAAATGAGTGTGGTATTTTCCCTAGAGGGAGGGTGCTTTTCATTTATCATAATACCCACATGTGGACAAAGACAAACTGTAAAATGATCTACTTGTTGTTAACAAACACCAAAAGTGATTATGATAATAAATGCCCTTTCAGAGTCCATGACAAGGACTTTTCCTGAGTCAACTTGACTGACTAGCAGAATAAAGTGGAACCTACGCACGCATAACTCATAATCAGTTACACTTAACATCGAGTAAGCCGAAACAGAATGTGTACAAGAGAGGGTAACACTCATGAGAAGTTGTAAGGCAATAGTATTTCCCTTTTGGTTTGTTGTCTCAGTGGTTTGTGTTTTACCACTTGTTCATGAAATCTATTTGGGTCAACGAACCCAATGTCTAAAGGGCCTCCTTTCATGCATTCCATAATATTTTTCCTGCATAATAGTATATACATATATGGTGAGCATATATATACATGCAATTAATGAATTGAATGAGCTGAGATAGAAATTATAGAAATGGTACTTACACACAATAAAGGCTGATGATAGCTTTGTCGAGTTCCTTCTGATTGAATAAAAAATGCAAGTCTTGAATGTTGAAGGTGATCTCGTCATCCCCGCACAAGAAAATTCGATCTCTTATATGCGTCGTGATCCATTCTTCCTTTCTCGTCTTGCAGAAATCAAGGTACCAGTTATGCAATCTTCGCATTTTTGTTGGTAGATTCTTGAGCTCATCTTTCTTGACGAGATTCTTCTCGTACTTCCATGGGTGTATGGGGTTGACATCGCCTTTGGGCAAGTGGTCTCCCATGATGTTCAAGTATGCAATGTAGGTCATCCCCATCTCATTGGCCTTTCTTTATAGCTCTTCCTCGTAATCATTTACAGGAGGAGCTATCCGTGTGTCGAACACTTGGAGCGGGGCGCACGATTTGTTTTCCTGCTCTTAGAGCATGGGAACTGTTTTCCGGGGTGCCTCGTGACTACTTCTTTCAGACTCCCTCCGCCTTGCACCCCCCTTCATAATCTGGCGCTCGTAGTCCGGCACAAGTGGGGTTTCAGGTTTCAAAAGATTATTGTAAAACTTCTCCACCACCGCTGGATCTAGTTTCTCCTTTGGCTCGGCCCGTCTAGGTGCAAAGAATTTCTTGACCTCTTCTTCCGAGATCCTCTTGTTCTCCTAGTTGTTGTGATTCCACGGTAATACCGGCAATGGCTTGGAGGAAGGCTGCGGGACGTAGTTTCTTGAACTCTTTGGCGTACGGTTTCCTGCGGAACTCTTCATGGCAGTGCTAGTGATGCTCTTCATGGCAGTGCTCTTCCACTTTCTGTTGCCAGGAGATGGCTGAGCCGGAGATGGTCGACGCAGAGAGATGGTCAGGCCTTGAAGATGGTGACGCAGAGAGATGGTCAGGCCAAGATGGCTGCCAGAGAGATGGTCAAGCGCCAGAGACGGATGACGCGGCGGAGACGACAGGGGAGTATTATGATGACTTGGAGACGGCTAAGGCGGCTCAGACTGCTGACGCTGCGGAGACGGTGGGGGTGCCAATGGCCTCCAATTTGGAAGCACGACGTGTTCCTTCTTCCAAAGAATGGTTGTTTTCACTGCAAATTTGAGTTGAGTTTCCCCTTCACCTGTAGCATGGTCAAGTTGTGCTTCCTCATATTCCTTCACAACCTCATCCACCCCGACAATAGCATAGCCATCTAGAATCGGTCGGCAGTGGTAAGTTCCACCAGCTACAAGAGGTAAGGCATAGCCGACCGCCACCTTAATGGATAAGCCCATTAATCTCACATGCATCTCAGCATGTCCGCTCTCCACGATCTCATCCATATCGAGGACCCGCCATTTCAAGCGTGGGCTGCACGTTCTCCATGGAAGCCACGCTGCTTTTCCGCACAGAGTTTAGGCTGCCGGCAGCTTCCAATGCAGGCTCTTCGTGCCACTGAGATGGGCCGGTAGCTTGCTGGCTCTTTTGTGCATTCACTTGCGCCTGCAGTGCCACAAGTGCATGTTCTATCTGTGTCATCCGGTCGGTACGCTCTTTTTCTTTTCTTCTGCGCCATCTGTAAGAGTCGCCTCACTCGGCAAACCCATCCTTCCACGTCATACCCACTGTGCCTCGTGCAAGTCCAGGGTGTTCTTTTTTACCGATGGCGCGTGTCAGCTGGTCATTCTCTCTGTCGGGATGGAAGGTCCTGGCGGCTGTTTCCTCGTATGTCATGATGAGTTCAGTGACGGGTTTGGCAAGAATTGTTGGGAAGATACACAATCCCGTTTCTGGGTCCAACCTTGCCCCGATTCCGTAGAACCAAGTCTTTGCACGTAGGTCTCACCCTTGTGTCTGGGGTGTGATCCCTCTAGCGCACAGGGCCTTCTCAGCTTCCTCCCACTAGGCCTCTGAGATATGTAGCCACCTGACCCCGTCCTCTGGTGATATTCCTTCTTCTGGGCATTTAGTGTATTGGTTTTTGACCTCTTTGTAGCTATAGCACCTTCCTTGTACGCCACAAATTCGGGCCAGTGAGGTCTTATCTTCGCATAATATGCGTTTTCGAAATCTAGAATCTCGCGAGCTTTGATAAATTTATTCAATTTTGTCTTCCAGTTGCGGAAAGCGTCAGCCATCTTCTTTAGAGTCCACGCTTTGACCTTTTCCTTTATAACCGGTTTATTTTCGTCCTTCTCTGGCGGTAGGGTGAAATTTACCAACAACAAAGTCCAAAGCGTTTCTTTGGATCTTTCATCGACAAAGATACCGTCGCCCTTCTTTGGCTTATTCCAATATTCAATTATGATTGGGATTTTGTCCCTAACAAGAACTCCAACCCGACGTATAAATTTGTCTGCGGCCTTCTTGGGCTCCATCGGTCTGCCATCAACACTGCTTCAATCATGAACTTTGCACGATCTTTCAACCGAAGGCTCGCGCCTCGCTTGCTCTTTTTCATAGAAGAAGATTGTTGCTAGCTGGTCGATCCAGAGGGCTAAAAGAAGAAAGAAGCGTTAATTAATACATGTACATATATATACAAATAAATCGGTGCAAGTCAGTAGAGGCTTAATCCATGCATATACCTCGACGGATTTTGTAATCACTAAAGTGCGTTCACCGGAGTCGTCATCTTCTCCATGACTACTTGAGTTGTCATCATGTCCCTCCAAGTTCAGATATTGTGAGGTGTCCTCGTGGATCATGTTCTCCATTATTTCTTCCTCTTTAAGGTTTCTACTGAGTGGATCCATAGTTTCTAAAACAATAATATTATCACACAAATATCAGTAATACATCTATTGAAATGCTCGAGCAAGGATGATGATATGACAGGTTAAAAGTATTGAAATGTAACCCTAATACATGCTTGGTCATTTTAAACGGGGTCCAAACCCTAATTCAGAGAAACCCCAGATTCATATGAGAGGGTACATTTACTTCTTCTAATTAACTTGTCATGAAAGTTGATTAACAATGCATGGTTATAATGCTATTAACAATGAGAGGTGTGCTAGGGCAGCGGTTGGCGGCGCTAGGGCGAGAGCGGGGATGTGTGGGGGTGTGCGTTCGAACCAGCACGACGTGGGCTACCTAAAATGGGAGACTCACCCTCGATGCGTGTGTAGGCTCAGCGAGGGCAGAGGAGGTCAAGGTCGACGACAATGGTCGCGGTGGTCGTCGGTGGCGGACGACGTGGGCGCGCACGGTGGCCTATATTCAATCAAAACAATATATATACAATAGACTTTCATAATAATCCTTTCTATATTCATACAATCACAACAATCAAATTATATGCAACAATATATATACAACAATCAAATATATACAACAATATATATACAACAATCAAATTATATACAATCAAATATATATACAACAACATACATATATACAACAATCAAATATATATACAACAACATACATATATACAACAATATTCAATCAAAGGACTCCTCACCGAGGCAAACGATGGGGTTGGCTCGTGGCGGCGAGTGGAGGAGGGTTGGCGGCGGCTCCGAGCGGTGCGGCACCGGGCATGGACGACGGTGGCGGACGGCGCGGGCGCTATGGCGGACGACTCCGGCAAGGCCTTCTGGCGTCGCGACACCGGGCGTGGACGTCGGTGGCGAACAACGCGGGCGTGGTGGCAGACGGCGCTGGCGCGGCGGCGGACGGCCACAGCGGTGGACGACAACGACGCGTCGAGCAGCCTGCCGGCATTGTCCTCTGCTAGCTCCTCTCTGCTCCTCGATCTGCTCGATCCCATAATCTGGCTCGGTGGCGAGGAAGAGGAGTGCGTGTGCTTTATACCCCCTTTAACACCGGTTCCAGCCACGAACCGGTGTTAAAGGGGGGGAATTCGTTTCGCGCGTGCACCTCCCTTTAACATCGGTTTGTAGCTGGAACCGGTGTTAAAGGGGGGATTCGTTTCGCGCGCACCCACCCCCTTTAACACAGGTTCATGGCTGGAACTGGTGTTATAGAGGGGCATTTATTTCGTACATTAAAGGGGTGGGGGCATTTTTAATTCAAAAAATAGGATATAATTTAGAAAATCCATATCTTTTTCATTACAACTCAGAAAAATATGAATAATATATCATAATTTTCAGAAAATAAGATCTATCCATTCATATAAAAACATTTTATTGTTACTGTAGATGAAAATTTTCAAAACAATTAAAATACTTACATATAAATTTTGATTATTCAATTAAGACAAAAATAAAATAGTCAAACCCTAAAACTTTGAGCTTAAGAAATATTAAGCATCTGAAAAGGAATATAACCCTATTTTATTAGAGAAAGTCATATGTTATTTTGTATTAACATTTTTGAATTGTTTGGATATTTAAATTTAGCATCTTTTGTATACTTTGGAATCTGACAAAACTTTCAACATGAAAATTGTTTGCATTTGAATAATTAATCCTAAAATGTTTTTTGTTTTTAAAAAATAAAATTCTAAATATTCAAACTAGTAACAAATGGGAAAGGGCGGGCAGAATGCGCGGGAGGAAAAGGGCGGGAAGAAAATTTTATTACGATAGAACTGGAATTAAAGTACATAACGCAACTAACAAAGCACGACTGAAAATTATGATACATAGAAGAACTGAAAGTTAAGATACATGGCCAGATTAAGTCACAATCGGCCGAACTTGTTTTGGAATGTTGGAGTGATTCAGTCATGCTCCTGCCTACACCTGTAATACTCGCCACTGTAGTCGTCGTACTCGTCGCGGCCGTCGTCACTGTCATCGCCGGGGTCGCCGTAGTTGAACCTTGAAGGTTGAGTATGCATGGGCTGGACTTGAGGGTACCGCAGACAGGGGTTAGAGTCGGCGGCAGTGTCGTAGGACATGACACTCTGGAAATTCCGACGCGCCACCACAGCCGACGGCCGGCCTCGTTGAAGTTCGGAGGAGGTGGGCCGTCCTACTTGTGCCTGGCGAGCGTCCTCTCACGCTGATCCCTGAAGAAGGCTTCCCAAGTCGGGAAATAGTCGGTATGCCAGTTGGGATTCCTCCGCTACTCCGGCGTGAGCTTGAAGTAGTAGTGGTTCATGATGGCCATCCGACGTGCCACACCTAGAGGGACAGGAGGAACCGGCATGCCTCCGATGCTCAGCATCCAGCCGACGGGGATGCAGTAGCCCGGCGGGCAGGGGTAGTTCGAGGCGAGCACCTCCGCCTTCCTGGCGGTTAGTGGTACGGTGGAAGCCATGAGAAAGAGTGATGAGGTTGCAGATATGAGTCTAGATATGTTCAATGACAATGGAGGCCAACCCTACATATATATAGTGAGAAATGGCAGGAAGATAACTGGAGGGAAGAACTCGCGGGAAGAACTGGCAGGAAAAACCGGCGGGGAGAAATGGCGGGAAGAAATGGCTGGAAGAACTAGCGGGAAGAAAAATGGCTCATTTAATACATATAGTGTTAACAGAAGAAATATGACATTGATTTCCATGTTGAGATACATATGTGTGCTAAAAATGGCTCAATTAATACATATAGTCAATCTTATGATCGCGTCGGCCATAACCATAGAGTATCAGCACCGTTTAACAGGATGGTTGGGTCAGTCTTCACTCTGAATTGCGGAATTTCATCAAACTTATTATAATCTTCTGACATGTCTGTCTTGTCCTCCACTCCCGTGATGTTTCTTTTTCCTGAAAGAACTATGTGATGCTTTGGCTCATCGTGTGATGTATCTGTTTGATTTTTTTCCGGTTTGGTATACATGTCCTTCACATAGAAAACCTAAGCCACATCATTGGCTAAGACGAATGGTTCATCTAAGTTCTTGTCTACCTTCATAAGATTGTTGAGATCCACTGTTGTCATTCCGTACTTCTTGTCTACCTCAACCCCTCCTCCTGTTAGCTTGACCCATTTGCACCGAAATAAGTGGACCTTAAAATTAGGTCCATAGTCAAGTTCCCATATCTCCTCTATGAACCCATAATATGTGGTATTTTGCCCATTGTCTTCTGCTGCATCGAAGCGGACACCACTGTTTTGGTTGGTGCTCTTTTTATCTTGGCCTATCATGTAAAATGTATTCCATTTATCTCGTACCCTTGGAAAGTACATAAAGTCGAAGGGGAACATATTTCTTTAAGACTCCCATGTACCTCTCAAAGGGGAATATATTGTGTAGAAATATAGGACCGAGAATGGCAATCTATTCTACTAGGTGAACCAGGAGATGCGTCATAATATTGAAGAGGGATGGTGGGAACACCAACTCAAAGCTGACAAGACGTTGGGCCACATATGTCTGTAACCCTGGTAGGCTTTCTGGATCGATTACCTTCTGAGATATTGCATTGAGGAATGCACATAGCTTCACAATGGGTACTCGAACATTTTCAGGTAGAAGCCACTCAATGCAATCGGAAGCAATTGCGTCATAATCATGTGGTAGTCATGAGACTTCAGGTTTTGGAATTTTTTCTCTGTCATATTTATTATTCCCTTTATATTCGACGAGAAGCCAGACGGGACCTTGATACTGCTCAGGCATTCAAAAAAGATTTCCTTCTCTGCTTTGGCAAGAGCGTAGCTGGCAGGAGTTAAGTGGCGTCCTTTACCCTTCTCGTTCTCAGGATGCATAGGCTCTTCAGGGTCTTTCATACATTGCTGGTCTTGCCGTGCTTCCGGTGTATCTTTTGTCTTCCCATACACTCCCAGGAAGCCTAGCAGGTTCACGCAAACATTCTTTGTCACGTGCATCACGTCGATTGAAGAGCGGACCTCTAGGACTTTCCAATAGGGTAGGTCCCAAAATATTGATTGCTTCTTCCTCATGGGTGCGTGTCCGGCATCGTCATTCGGAACAGATAGACTGCCAGGAACTTTTCCAAAGATTAGTTCTAGGTCCTTGACCATACCAAATACCTCCTCACCGGTACAGAGGACAGGCTTCCTCCGGGGTTCTGCCAGACGTTTGAAATGCTTGCCTTTCTTTCTTATTGGATGCAGGTTCGGAACAAATCGACGATACCCTAGGTACACAACCTTCTTACATTTATCCAAATATATACTTTCAGTCTCATCTAAACAGTGTGTGCATGCATTGTATCCCTTGTTTGTCTGCCCTGAAATGTTACTAAGAGCAGGCCAATCATTGATGGTTACGAAAAGCAACGCTCGTAGGTCAAATGGCTCCCCTTTGTGCTCATTCCACATACGTACACCTGGTTTGGCCCACAGCTATAAAAGTTCTTCAACTAATGGCCTTAGGTACACATCAATGTCGTTGCCGGGTTGCCTCGGGCCTTGGATGAGCACTGGCATCATAATGAACTTTCTCTTCATGCACAACCAAGGAGGAAGATTATAGATACATAAAGTCACAAGCCGTGTCAGTCGCAGCTCTGCTCACCAAAAGGATTCATGCCATCTGTACTTAGACCAAACCTTAAGTTCCTTGCGTCACGTGCGAAGTCCGGGTACTCTCGCTCGACTTTTCTCCACTGTGACCCATCAGCGGGGTGTCTCAACATCGCGTCTTTCTTACGGTCTTCCATGTGCCTGTTATCGCCATATTTTGGCCAAAGGAGGAGATGGGCCGTAATCAAGATGGGCTTGGAAGATACATATATGCAACGTGTTGTTGGATCGGCCTTGTGCGTGGATTTGGGCTAAATTGCCCGTGTATCTGTATATTGTAGTAGTTTTCGTTTCGGTTTAAGTAAGAGATAGAGTTGTAGAGTTATTCCAAAGATAGAAAGTCTCCGGACTATAAATATGTACCTAAGGTTATTGAGAAAAGGAGGACAATCACGTTCACAACAAACACAATCTCGGCGCATCGCCACCCCTTGTTTCTAGGGTTTATTTCGGTAGTGTCATCTTTGCCTAGATCGCATCTTGCGATCTAGGCAGTATCTGCTTATGCGTTATCTGGTGTTACTCGTGCTGAAGCCTTGTTGATGGCGAGTAATACTATTATCATAGATTTGTTTAGGTTAGCATCGGTACTTTTCGCTATGATTGTTTAGTTATGCTACCTCTAGTTATTACGCTACCTTTGCACCTTTTCCCGGGTGTAAGGGTAGCATCTTGCTTGATCTTTATTCAGTTGATTTGATCTGTTATAGTTATGCCTTGTTTTCCAAGGTTTAGTTTGATATCCACGTAGTCAGGCCTTGCAAACGGGTTGAACGATCCAGTAGTACGTGAGGATATGGTTTGCTAGTTCGAGAGGAGTTGTTAGAATCGACTTTACGTCGGTTGTTAGGCCTTCTCTAGGGTTAGTTTTCTATCATCTTTTGTATCTACCAGGCTCAATTACGTGTAGGATGTTCCAATTACGTGGTGAAAACGTTAAACTGTCGTAGATCGATTTAACTTGTATTGATGAAGCAAAACCCCATGTTATCATAGATCTAATGCGTAACCATGGGACAATCGGCTCCGGAGCCGATTCACGAAAACCAGGAGCCGGTCACGGCTCGAATTTTACGTATACTTGTTTACCATGCAGGAAACTGATCGAAGCAATCCATCACCTTCCTGACCAGATATAGGTCAGGTGGCACGCCCTTGAACCAAGCCAGGACGTGTGCCGGAGTTTTTGCGGGCCGTTGCCCGAGGGACCAGGGCCCACCAGCAGTTATGGGAGCCTCCCGGCTCTTCGTGTTGCTCGTCGCTGCTCGCCGGTGGGTTTTGACAGGCAACAGTGCCATCGCAACAACTTGGCATGCTCTTTATTTTTGAAAAGACATTTTAACCGTGGTATTATAGGAGCATACCACATAACCTTGGCAGGAAACTTCTTCCTAGGGGCCTCGCCCTCAACATCGCTAGGATCGTCTCGTCTGATCTTATACCGCAGTGCAGTGCATACCGGGCATGCATCCAAATTATCGTACTTCTCACCGCGGTAGAGGATGCAGTCATTAATGCATGCATGCATCTTCTGCATATCTAATCCTAGAGGGCAGACAACCTTCTTTGCTTGGTATGTACTGTTGGGAAATTCATTATTTCTTGGAAGCAGATTCTTCATTTTTACCAACAACTTTGAAAATGCGCTGTCAGTCACACCGTTCTCTGCCTTCCATTGCAACAAATCCAGTGTGGTACCTAGCTTTTTGTGGCTATCTTCGCAAGTTGGGTACAACAATGTTTTGTGATCCTTTAACATCTGCTCTAGCTTATCCTTCTCCTTTTCAGTTTCACATTCTTCCTTTGCATCAGTAATGGCCCGACCAAGATCGTCATCAGCGGGCCCATCTGCTGCCTCTTGATCTTCATTATCTACCCCCGTGGCAGTATGATCGTATTCAGGATACATATTATGATAGTTGTCATCATCCTCTTCTTCTTCGTTGTCTTACATCACAACCCCTTTTTCTCCGTGCTTGGTCCAACAATTATAGCTGGGCATGAAACCGGATCGAAGCAGCTGGGCACGAATGGTTATGGTATTTGAGTAGTCTTTCTTGTTCTGATAGTGAACACACAGACATCACATAAAACCATTGTGACCATGGTTTGCATTAGCCACAACGATGAATTTTTAGAGGCCCGTAATGTACTCGAAAGTGCGTCAGTCACCGTACATCCATTACCGGTTCATCTGCATTATATAGTATATCAAAAATTAATAGGGATATGACCACTTATATAGTACATTGATGACACATGAAAGGATAAAGTTGACGACCTCGACCGAGAAGGAAAGAGCAACGAGAAAACTTAATTCGAGCTCTCGGGCATTTCACCGAACACCTCTTGTGCATAGGAAAAAACACAAACTAGCACACCTCTCACCCTCTTGCTAAGCTCCAAAATGAGAGAGTGAAAAAATGAGAGAGAGGGGTGTGGGCTGCGGTGTGTTATATAGGCGCACCCCTTTAACACCGGTTCAAGCCACAAACCGGTGTTAAAGGGGGGGCTGCGCGGGCCACTGGTGCAGGGCCTTTAATACCGGTTCGTGGCTCGAACCAGTGTTAAAGGGGGGCTCTTTTTTGCTTTCTGGACCATGCTAGTACGGGCGCCACCTTTAATACCGGTTCATAGAAAACCGGTGTTAAAGCCCATTTCCGACCTCAACCAAAGGCCTCGTTTCCACTAGTGATATGGCTTTCCTTCTAAAGAGTTGGAACACCTATTTCGTGCCAAGAATCATGTGCCGTCGTCGCTCTAATGGGTCACTACCGACTTCGTTCGGTGGTCCTTCCCCTCCCTCCATCGAAGGTCCTTCCATCTACTTCCTTTCACATACATACCACAATGTAAGGTGAGGACCGGATGTTCACTCCTATATAATTTTCGCTTCACATACACGAACTTGCCGCCGAGAAAACCATATTATATACCCTAAACAGCATGATCCGATATTGTTCCATTTCTCTTGGTAAAGAGTCTAGATGATGCCCTTTAGAACAAGTCTAGCAGATACCTCAAAGCCTCCCCAATAGCGAAAGTAGGGAGAGAAGGGAATTGCTCGAGCAACTCCCCTATAAGTCTCAGTTATCGCTCCGGCGCTGGAGGCAGACGAGATCATTTCCGATGTCGCTCCCCGGATTTAGCGGTGAAGATCTTCTAGTATTGAGCTCGGTGACGCAACATCAAAAATTTACAACTCAATCATCTACCTTGTGTCCCTGTGACATCTCGAGTGCCGGTTGAGCCGCTGGCTCTTCAGTTGGCCAGACTTTGCGTGGTCTCTGAAGAATACAATTACAGAATGGCACAAATCTATGTTCTTGATGGACACCCTAATAGGCTCCAATTGTGTTCTTCTGCTTAGACAACTTGGTATTTTAGTAATATTTTTTTCTTGTGTGCATTTAGACTATAGGTTCGACCCTGTGATCTTCGGAGCAAAAGATGTATGAGCTATATTGTACTCTGGTTCAGTTTTTAATATATCAGCTCGTTCTTTAAAAAAACTTATTGTGCTTATGGAAAAGTTTGACAAATGGACTCTACATTATTAAAATATGCTCCCTCTGTTTCAAAATATAAGATGTTTTAGGTTTGTGAAGAAAATGTATCTAGACTTGCTTTAGTGTCTAGATTCACTCCAAACCTTAGTGAACCTAAATACTAAAACTAGTCTAGATACATTTACTTTACAAATCTAAAACATCTTATATTTTAAAACGAAGGGAGTAGATAAATATGATATAGAGAATTATTAGGTAGCTGTTGAAAATGAGCAAAATATGGGAAATGATTTATTTTAGGAAAGTTCTCTGTATATGGAGAAGAAGTAGGAGAGATGCTAGACTTGCTCTTACTTGCAAAAGAATAAAGGAACAGTTCTCAGTACTGTTTCATTGCTTCTAGATGACGACTTTTAATACTACTACACCAGAGAAGATTCTAAGATTGACCGACTGACGAGTGATGATTAGAACTCCTGTGATCGCTACAACATGGGATCGCTAATATAAAAACGAGATGACGTAAGGGCTTAGGTGCAAGATCACCGGCCAGGAATAAATACCTCGCGCACTGCCTCAAGTACACTGGTCCGACCAAACCTCACAAAAACTTTTTTCCTTTTTTCCCCAAATCCCCCGGAGAAATAATTGCCTTTTCCTTTTCTTTTTGTTCTTTTGCGAAGTCATTCGTCGGATCCCCGGGGGAAATCGCCGATTTGCTTCCAGGACTGGCGCGAATCGAGGTAATTTGGTCTCTAGCTTCTTGGTGATTTTTCTGGGGATAGTTTCGGTTCTTTGCCGTTTCCGTGGGTTCCTCTGGCGATCTGCTCGAGTGCAAATTTGGCAGCTTGGAGGTCAATTTTTTTTTATGTGGCCGTCGATGGCCGGGCGGTTCCTCAGATTTCGCTGCGGGGATTCCACGCGCAGCTGGATGTAACCAGGCGAAAACATCGTCGCCTTGATGATAAAGAAATCGCCTGCCTTTTGGACTCCTCTTTTGTTCAGCAAATTGGTGCTCGTCGTCTCCTCGATGGATTCTATCGTTCATGCTTGTTGGAGCGAAATTTCTGTCCCAATATTCGGGGAAACTCTGTAGGAAACGGGGGGCAAGAACGGTCGTAGCTGTACTGCTACCACCGTACACGCAGCACAGTATTCTGCATTTTTTCTGGTGCCGCATGTTGTGGCTGTAGAGGTGTTGTTGTCTTGGAAACTACTTGCTCATCATCCCGTTGTCATGTCACAGATATTGTGGAGCCGGCGAGCTCGGGCCCTCTTTTTAATTATGCTTTTACTTTTTAGTTTTACTCTGTATGTAGTTGCATCAATGCTAGGAAGTGGAAAGCTAATCAGGTCAAATGAATCTGTTTGTCACGTCACAAGTCGTTATCTTTGAACAACTGACTTGACAATGAATGAAGTATTATGATGAAGTTCAGAAATATTGAACAGCTGAACTGACCTGTGATTGTGAAGGCCAGGAAAGATGCTAATTTGATTTTGCTCTCTTGAACCTGTGGCATTGCAGTTGCAGAAGACAAGCTGGCCTGCTAGGAGCCTAGCTAGAGTTGCCACTTTGCCCGTCCCTTCTTCTGACTAGCTGACTTTCAATGGGATGGGGAACCACTTTATCCAGGCGCCTCAAAGTTTTTTCCTTGGCATTGCTCGTCTACTTCGACTATAAGGTGCGGTTGCGCGTCTTTTTCTATGCTGTGGTTTCGACAACCAGTCTCTTCTGTTGTTCTGGTGGAAACAGATTAACATCTTTTCGAGGTACGAGCAGACTGTTCAGAAGAGAGTACAATGGGTCAGCGCTGTTAAAAAGGATTCTATATGGGCAAAGACACACGAGCGAAATGCTCGCCGTGTTCTCAACCTGATGATAGAGCTGGAAGGTTTATGGGTGAAAATGGGCCAGTATTTGTCCACAAGAGCAGATGTGCTTCCCGAGCCGTACATAAAGGTCCTGAAGCAGTTGCAGGACTCACTTCCTCCACGCCCCCTTGAAGAGGTATGCATACTTGGTCAGTCATGAGTAGATGGTAGATAAAGTTATTTTTCTCATAAGTAATTTCCATTCATTTGTAACCAGTTGAAATGGCACTATATAACATCACTGTTGTGTAATTTATCCTGTCTTACTTTTTGTAGGTTCGTGGAACCATAGAGAAAGAACTTGGGAAACCCATGAGCGAACTATTTGCTAATTTTGACCACAACCCGCTTGCAACTGCATCAGTAAGTTGTGTTGCTCCCAAATGATGGTTTCTCTGATGAAAATTCATAGTGTGCTCATGTGAAGCTTCTTGACAGATAGCACAAGTTCATCGTGCAACCCTGGAAGATGGCAGAGAAGTAGTTGTGAAAATTCAGCATGATGGTATCAAAGAGATCATATTAGAGGTTCCTCTATTTTTTTCTGGAAATAGTGTTTTTAAAATAAGTAGGATTGCTATTACAATTTTTCATTGGTGATCAGGATTTGAAGAATGCAAAATCGTTAATCGAATGGATTGCATGGGCAGAACCTCAGTATGATTTCAATCCAATGATTGATGAATGGATCAAGGAAGCACCAAAGGAGCTTGATTTCAATCATGAAGCAGGTAGTTCTTCTTGGCCAGATTCTTACGCACTTCTTTCCGTCTGTTTCCAAATTCTCTTTTCATTACTCGTGGTCTAGTCACTCAATAAAGTGGATATAATGATAATGTATGGTACAAAATCTAATTTCTTTCAGAGAACACTAGGACTGTCTCTGAGAATCTTAGTCGGAAAACTGAAGGTGGGACTGACAGTGTTTCCAGCGATGTTGATGTACTGATTCCAGAAGTTATTCAGGTCTATGTTTTATTCTGTTTGTCTTGCATTAATGCCTGCAAATCATGTGACCATCATCTGACCCATTCTTCCTTGTATCAGTCTACTGATAGGATTCTAATTTTGCAATATATGGACGGGATTCGCTTACAAGACACTGATTCACTGGAAGCATATGGTGTTGATAAGAAAAAACTTGTTGAAGAGATAACCCGCGCGTATGCTCACCAAATATATATTGACGGTTTCTTCAATGGCGATCCTCACCCTGGTATTTCAATTATATGCTTCTTAGGAAGATCTTCTATAACCTCAATTATCTTATCCAATTTATGCATTGGATCTTCGTGTTGCTTTCTCAGTTATATTGTCTTAACAGGCACTTTTTTCTCCTGTAGGCAATTTTCTTGTTAGTAAGGAACCTCCACACAAACCGATTCTCCTTGATTTTGGGCTCACTAAACGCATATCAGAATCAATGAGGCAGGCACTAGCAAAGATGTTTTTGTCATGCGCAGAGGTTTGTAACACTTTGATATTTCAAACAATAGACATGTCAACATGGAAGAGAGTTGATCAAGAGAATATTGTATCTTTTGGTGCTATAACTTATAAGCAGCAATACCATTTGCTTTGGAGTAGATGCAACCTTTTCCTATATTATAATTGAACCCAAACAAGCATGTCTTCTAATCTTGTAACTTTCTACTCCCTTTGTGTAATAATGTATTTTTTTTCGTCATTAGTCATTACTCACCGATACATGGCATGCTGCATTCAACAAAGATAAATTAGATGTAATAAGTAATTAGGCTTTCTTTTTACTACTATGTTTTTTCCTATACAATATCACCATATTTATTTCAATCTGTCATGCAACATCAAATCATCACAGGAACTGATAGTACCAACATCTGATAAGTAACATTTTGCAAGATGTTCTCTTTATTCTACTTTTGTTCATTTATTATTACCAGCTTGTCATTCTTTCGTTGCATTTCTGTAATTTACAATTCTGAGATCAATGTATAGGGGGACCAAGTGGCACTGCTGTCAGCCTTTGCAGAGATGGGGCTTAAGCTGCGGGTTGACATGCCTCAGCAATCTATGGATATTGCCACAATATTCTTTCGCCAGTCAACTACAGCAAATGAAGCAAAGGTCGGCCTAAGGCTACTATCTGTTCTAGTTTTTTATTTCTTTCCTCCTTTTCTGTAACTTAAGAAATTTGATGTATTGTTGGTTGTGGTTTCCCTAATCATTAGGAGAACATTAAACAACTGAATGAGCAAAGAGAACGGAACACCAAAGCCCTTCAAGAAAAGATGAAAATGAGCAAGAAGGAGGTTAAACATTTTAATCCCGTGAGTAGGCATTCTCGGTTAATTACTTTCCTTTATGCTGTGTTGAGTTTGTCAACCAAGAGACTGGTGTTAAAAGAAAGTTTTGTCGCTATCAGATTGATGCTTTCCCTGGGGATGCAGTAATATTTACGAGGGTGTTAAATCTTCTTAGAGGTATGTCTGCCTCTCGAACGTATCCATCCATCTGAACTGCCAGGCATCGCAGTGACAATTTATTAACTATATCTGCAGGACTTTCAGCTTCACTAAATGTTAGCATAGTTTACCTAGACATCATGAGGCCATTTGCTGAATCGACTTTGCTAGGGTAAGACATATATCATGACAGTGGTATGCAGAAGCTTTATGGTGAACCCATTCTATATAAATTGCTATTTTGTGTTTTCATTTATATCAGGAATATCACACGTGGGCCATCAACAAATAGTCAGTGGATTTATGACTCGCCTGTTAACTCTGAAGTGGAGTCTAAACTGAGGGATCTTCTACTTGAGATGGGAAGTGAGAAAATATTGGGAATACAAGTAGGTCTACTCATTCACATGCTATGACATTGATGTAACATATATTTGTTCTGCCAAAAATTCATATCATGAGTTCAGCACTAATATCTGCATCTCGTTAGCTTGTTGCAATGGAGCCTTACTGATCTTTCTTTCACAGGTATGTGCATATAAAGACGGAAAAGTCATAATAGATACTGCTGCTGGTTCGTTAGGGAAGTATGATCCACGTCCTGTTCAACCAGATTCTCTGTTTCCAGTTTTCTCAGTGACAAAGGGTATCACTGCTGGGATGGTACATTGGCTTGTTGACAAAGGGTGAGTGGTTGATATTGCTAGCGTTTTTTTACATGTCAGTGTAAATCTGTTTGCAGGCCATTGCATGTTATAAGTACATGTGGCAACCCTTCATAATAAGGGATGAAGTTGTTGACTGTTGGAACATCAAGATGTAGATTCTTGCAGTTACATTCACCTTGTTAAAGTCATAAAATGCCTTTATATTATGAACTTATAGGTTCTAATGCACCTAGAAAGATCTGGGCTTCTAATTTAGGTTTTTTAGCACCTAATTATTATGTGGAGCAGATCCTTTGGATCTCCGCTAGTCGCATTATTCAGGGAACATTGAGCATCTTTTCCATGCTACCTTGCATTTGTGTGCTATGTATTGACAGCATGCTCTGATCTTTCAGGAAGTTGAAGTATGACGAAACAGTTGCCGATATATGGCCGGAATTTGGAACTAACAAAAAGGAGCTAATAAAGGTACACAAAATTCTGCACTTCTGTTATTTGATGAGCCGTGGTGGTCCACTTTAATAACAGAATCATTTGCCACTTCCTGAAGGTGCACCATCTTCTGAATCATACATCTGGTCTGCACAATGCACTGGCAGATGTGGCCAAAACTGATCCTCTGTTCTTATGTGACTGGGAAGAGACACTACATCAGATGGCCAAGTGTGCACCTGAAACTGAACCTGGTGCATCACAAATTTATCATTACCTATCCTTCGGTTGGCTGTGTGGTGGTCTCATAGAGGTACTATCTCCCTTACAATCTTAGAAGCTGAACTGTTAACCGAGTCTTGTTAATTGCATCTATGCATCTCATGGTGTCACTAATTTGTATTATTGGCAACGCTTGACTAACTTTAAATGCAAATACCCTTCAAGTTATTCCAGTTCAGTTATGGGCTATTACAGTTAAGTAGCGATAGTATAAGACCGTATTGTACTATTCTAACTTAACTTCATGAATCCTAACACTGGTATTTGAAAAAAAAAATAGCATGCATCCGGGAAGAAGTTCCAAGAGATTCTAGAAGAGGCTATTGTTCATCCTCTTCAAATTGACGGGGAGCTATATATCGGCATTCCTCCAGGTAGGCACCGGATATAAATCACAGTGTTTAAATTGTTTATACAATTTGTTCTTTAGTTTGTCATGATCATCCAAAAAATGGTCCTGTATATGCTGAGTAAAATCTTTCCATTCTTCAGGTGTTGAATCTCGCCTGGCGGCACTGACAGTCGACATGGAAGAAATTAAGAAGCTATCAGGGCTGAGGCCAGGGCCGGACGTTCCACCGGAGTTGCTGAGCGGCATCGCTCAGATGGCTGCAGGTGTACCGGCTCTGTTCAACACGCTGAACATTCGCCGCGCCATCGTCCCCGCAGCCAACGGGCACATATCCGCCCGCGCGCTTGCTCGGTACTATGCAGCGCTGGCAGCCGGCGGCGCCATTCCCCCGCCGCACTCCAGCAGCTCGAAGCCACCCCTGGGCAGCCACGTGCACACCCCCACACTCCCCACCGGCGCGCCCAAGAAGAAGAAGAAAAGCTCCGCGAAGAAAGGCGGCAGCTCGCCTTTATCAGGCGAGTACGCCCAGCTACGCACCAGCGACGCCGACAGCGAAGCATCGGCGGCTTCAGGGAGCACCGGCGGCGGCACGATGTTCACCAACAGCGACGGCAGCATCCTGGACGCCTTCATGGGCGTCGGTGACTACTCAGGCGTGATCCACCCGAACGGCAAGTTCGGGCTTGGGTTCAGGAGGTACGGCAAGACCGGCAGCCCGCCGACGGGGTTCGGGCACTCCGGGATGGGCGGGTCGAATGGGTTCTGCGACCCGGAGCATGCCTTCGCCATCGTCGTGACGGTGAACCGGATGTCGCTGGGGAGCGTGACACGGCGCGTGGTGCGGTTCGTTTGCGAGGAGCTGGGCGTGCCGGTGCCCGACGAGTTCTCCGTCAACGGGGAGAAGGGGCCCGACATGGTGCTGAACCTCGCGACGCCGCCGGAGGAGGGCTGACCCGTAGGAATTTGAAGGCACTTGCACTTGCACGGTAGATATTAATGCACACACGCGCCGCCGAGGCGTTTTTACACTGTATAAATATACTCTAGTGGCTTGTACGTACGGAAATGTGTCATGTTCTTGTGAATGGTGGAAAAGAGGAGAATGTAATAGTACTAGGAAAATACGTCATTCTAATTGTTAATTTTTGCCGAGAAGTATCTGATAAACTTAACCTGTCTGTTCTGTTCTGAAACTGAAAGCATACAGCACAGGTTTTTTTGAGTGTGATATTATTGAGTGCCGCGCTGCAACGTTGGTGGAAAAAAACACAAAATTCTTTGCCTGTTCTAATTGGGAACAACCCGAGTTGAAGCGACGCATCAATTTCTTCACTTCTGCTACATGCTAGCATGATCCATTTGGATTTGAGGAAACCGCGCGAGCGGTCCTAATTGCTTGTTGCGTCAGTTTGATCCCTAAACTTTAAAATAGAACATCGAGGTCACAAATCTTTGTTATGTGCTGCATGTTAGGTCTTAAATCGCTCAGATCCGCTTTGACCGTTGCCACGTCGGTTGTAGGGTCCACGCTGCTTAACTGCCGGGGTGTAAACTTGCAAAGAGGCCCTCCAGGTACATTCCCGTTCCTTCGACGCTCCCGCTCCTCTTCTCTTCAGTCTCACGATAGCGGAGGCGATATTGGCGGCGGAGGTGCTGCTCCGGTGATGACCGGAGGAAATCCAACAGCGACAACCGCTGCAGGGATGCAGAACGCGGGGAAGGAGCCCACGAGCAAGGGGCCCAAGTTGCGGCGACCCAACGATCCTCCTGCGCGATATGGTGAGTAACCCTAACCCTAGATCCCCAGTTCTTGCTGCGATAGGTAGGCGGTAGCTTTGTAGGTCAAATCGATGATTTAATTTGACGAATTGCATCATATTTAGGACCACTTGAGGAGGAATTCACAGTAGAAATCAATTATGGTGGATTTTTTTGCGGTTTCGGTCCTTCGAAGAGCTACGTCGATGGCAAACAAGCTAGGTTTGATGGTTGTGAAGCAGACACTTGGTCACCTCTGTGGCTGACAGATTGTATAGAGCAGATAGGTTATACTGAACCAGACGAGTACTCCATCTATTGGCTTCTTCCTGGACAGGATATGGGATCAGGACTACACATTATCGATAGAGATACCGACACACTGCACATGTTTGCAATTGTTCCTAAATTTCAATATTTTCACATGTATGTGGACCACAAAGACATGAATTTAGGCAGTGATGTTGTAATTGATGATGTTGTGATCACTGGCTCTCCTACTCTGCCTCCTGTGTTGAGCCCAAAATGTGGTAAGCATAAGCCAGTGTTTCAACCAGTAGCAGCATAGCCATGGGCATGAGCTGAGAAGAAGTAGGAGGAGGCTTGATGTGGAAGAAGAAGCAGAAAATTGCTTAGATGATGACAGTGATAGTGAATGGGATGAAGACTGGGTTGACTCTAACAATGAATTAGCAGCAGATGATGATGATCTGTTTGAGGAATGGGTAGATGAGAAATTTGAGTCAAAAAAGAAGATGAAATCCCAATGGGAGCAGAACAATGATTATGATACAGATTCAGATTTAGAAGAGCTACAAGAGACATTGAAGCAGCAGATTCAACAGAAGAAGTGATGGTTGTGGACAAACAAGATAGAAAGAAGATGAAGAAGAAAGTGAAGCCGAGAAGGTGGAGGCCAGAGAACATGAGACAAGTAGAATTTAAAATTGGCATGGTGTTTTTATCAGTGATTGAGCTCAGAACAGCAATACAAGAATATATTGTGCAACAAAGAGTGCGTGTGCACTATAAGAAGAATGATCTGCAGAGGGTTAGGGCTTGCTGTGAGCCAAATTGTCCCTGGTACTTGTATGCTGCACCAGATACCAGGACAAAAGCTTGGGCAGTGAAGAAATATGAGGATGTTCCCAAGTGTGAAAGAGATTTCAAGATAAAGCAGTTCACAACCAGGTATTTAGCAGGACATTACTTGGAATTCAGATGTGATGACAAGATGTCACTGAAGAACTTTGCTAGGATGATTGAACAAGATTTCAACATGACTGCTAGTAGAAGCAAGCTAGAAAGGGCTAGAAGATGTGCATTGAAGCAGATCCATGGTGATGAACTGGCACAATACAATTTGATGTGGGATTTTGCAGCTGAGATTAGAAGATCAAATCCAGGAAGTTCAATGTTTATCAATGCAAATGTTGGAGTGTTTCAGAACTATTACATGTCACTGGATGCATGTAAGAGAGGTTTTATGGCAGGTTGTAGGCCCATTATAGGCATTGATGGGTGCCATATCAAGAATAGATTTGGTGGAGTGATGCTAGCAGCAGTTGGTGTTGATCCCAACGATTGTATTTATCCTATTTCAATTGTCATAGTTGAGGTGGAAGATACAGACTCATGAAATGGTTTCTTAGCACACTAAAGGATGATCTGGGCATAGAGAACACAAGGCCATGGACACTCATGAGTGATAGGCAGAAGGTAAACTGTTACATGTCACTTGTTTGTGCATTTTATCATTTGTTTGTGCATGTTCTCATTTATTTGTGCATTTTCTCATTTGTTTGTAGGGATTGACCAATGTTGTCAATGCTATATGGCCTGATGCACAACACAGGTTCTGTGTAAGACACTCGCACCAAAACTTTGCAAGAAATGGGTGGAGAGGTGACATATTCAAGAACAAACTATGGCAAATTGCAAGAGCCACCAGGGAGTGTGACTGGAAGAGACACATGGATGAGATGAAAGTATTAGATGTGGCTGCATATGAGTACTTGGATGCAATTGATCCAAGGCAGTGGTGCAAAGCATTCTTTGAGGAATTGCCCAAGTGTGATATTTTGCTGAACAACATATGTGAAGTATTCAATAGGTTAGTTCCTATCAACTTTGTTTAGCTTGTGATCTATGAGTTGTTCAAAAATATAGTTGCAACTGTTTAGCTTGTGATCTATGAGTTGTTCAAAAATATAGTTGCAACTATTTAGCCTGTGCAACAACAGACCAGTTGATGGTGCGTGGAAGCTTCGTTGGGAGGCCCCAAGTGGAAGGTGTGATGAGCACATCAGCAAGTTTTCCCTCAGTAAGAAACCAAGGTTATCGAACCAGTAGGAGGAAGGAAACGACTCAAAGGTGTTTCTAGCAACTTGGAAACCTGCATAACACAAACTCAAGACTTTTCCCCAACGAACAGTGAGGTTGTCAATCTCACCGGTTTGCTGAAAACAAAGGGTTAACTGTATGGTGTGGAAGGTAATAGTGGTTTGCATAAAGTACATAGTACCAGTGGAAGATGTATCAATGATAAAGATTGGACCGGGGTCCATAGTTCATTAGAGGTGTTCTCCTTAAGATAAACAAACATGACATGCTGGGTAAACAAATTACAACAGGGCAATTTGACAGGAGTGAGCAAGGCATAACAATGCAATACTAGACATTCATGATCCTATGAGATTCGATTAGGCAATACAACAAGATACATAGACCGCCATCCAAATGCATCTATGACTAGTAATCCACCTTCAAGTTATCATCCGAACCTCCTCCAGTATTAAGTTGCAAGCAACGGATAACTGCTTTAAGCAAAGTGTGTAAGGTAAACAATCCACTTGTTCCATGAACAAGAGACCGTTGTTTTCTCCCTAGTGGCAACAACACATCTACAACCTTAGAGATTTATGTCGCTTCCCTTAGATTAAATAGAGGCATGAACCCACTATCGAGCATAAATACCCCCTCTTGGAGTCACTAGCATCTACTTGGCCAAGATAGCTACTAGAAACGGAGAGCATGCAAGATCTCAAACAACACAGACATGATAGAATCAATAAGACAAAACCATTAATCAATCTGACATAGTAATCTCAATATCCATCGGATCCCGCAAACACAATATGCATGATTACAAATAGATGATCTTGATCATGAACGAAGCTCACAAGATCTAAACATGGTAGCACAAAGGAGGGGATACAACCATCTAGCTACTACATGGACCCATAGTCCAAGGTGGAACTACTCACACTTCATACCGGAGGGTGGCATGATGTAGAAGAATGCCTCCGGGATGATCTCCCCTCCGACAGGGTGTCGGGAAGAGCTTCAGATCCCCCCGATCTAGGGATGATGGTGGTGGCGGCTACAAATGGTTTCGTGGAATATTGATCGGGTACTTAGGGTTTTGGTATCGGGAGGTCTTTATAGGCGAAGAGGCGAGGCAGGGGGCAGCCAGGGCATCCGCACCCCCCAGGCGCGGGCTAGGGTTAGCCGCGTGGCCAGGGGTGTGGCCCCCTGGTGGCTCCCCTCCGTCTCGTACCCTGGCTCCGTGTTCCCCACAGTAAAATATTGACTTTGGCTTTTGTCCCGTCCAATTCCGAGAATATTGATTTTTTGCCTTTTCTGGAAACAAAAACAGAAGAAAACATGCAACTGGCACTATGGCATCTTGTTAATAGGTTAGTACAGAAAAACATATAAAAGCACCTCAAAGTGTAGACAAAGTAAAGCAAAGTAGATACTAAACAAGCATGGAACATCAAAAAATATAGATACGTTTCTGACGTATCAAGCATCCCCAAGCTTAACTCCTGCTCGTCCTCGAGTAGGTAAGTGATAAAAAGAATAATTTTTGAGGTGACATGCACCATCAAAATCAAGATCAAACCATTTGCAAGCATTGAAAGCTGAGATCAAAGAACTCTAAACATGAGCATGAAAAATAGAGTTCTAATAGTAAGACAAAGTAACTATACATGCAACATGAAATGTTACAAAAAAAGATCATGAATAACATGCATTGAAAAACATTTGTTTGTTTCACATACAGAAAACATAGCATAGTGGCATTCAACTTGTCCCTCATGGAGTAGCAAATAGATGCATAGGACACCTTCAAAGTTCATAAGAATGACTAGATACAAATAGCACAAGAACAAGTAGTATCAATAATATGCATCAATCAATAAGTTTTTGGGACAATGCACATAGAAATAAGAATGGCGACTATGCTCTCTTAACGAGTGCGTAAAGATAGAAGGTGGACACTCAATATAATAGTGGAAGAAAGGCCCTTCATAAAGGGAAGCAGGGATTTCAAATCTCAAAAAGAGCTTCCAAAGATTATGGTACTTGTTAGCTTTCATCCCTCATTGCCCCTATCATAAGCATCTTGAAGTGATTAAGGTTAAAGTGAACAAACTATGGAGTATATGCTTGACAAAGTATAAGTTGGCAATCTCATGTCCCTTGAATACGAGGGCCGCTCCTGATGCTACTCAAGTTTAGTCACGGGTAAGTTCTTGTCATAGTAAGTACATGTGTATCATAGAGAACCGCCAATGGGGTACCCCTTGCACATGATATAGGATATATCCCATAATCAAATTGACAAGGCAAGCAGACAATGATCATCTCAACAATTTTCTTATTTACCATGGGAATATGGTGCTTTTTTTCTCTTTCCTATTTTCATATGTCTCTTTTTTATAAGAACAAAGCTTCATAGATGTCATAATGGTGATGCTGCAAGTTTCCACCATGATTAGGCATGGCTTAGGCTAGCGGCTTGGGAGTTTCTCTAACACACATACATAACTCCATGGACTTACAATCTCTCCTTTCATTTCACACTGACGACAATCATAGACAAAAGAGCATGATATCAACTGTGTACAATGTACACGTGCAATGTTGAAAGCATTCCCCATGACAACATGGTTCTGCAAATCCCAACGTATAAGTGTAAGCATATACAACATAGATGACACAATGGTTCAAGTTTATTAGGGGCAAGAAAAATAAAGTGTGCCATCAAGTTCGTGAGATCTTTAATCACTAAGTTTTCACATAACAAAGAGACCTTTTAATTGGAAGATAGATGAAAACAAGAATATACTTAGAATGGTGTAACACACCATGCATAGGAATTTATAGTGGACACTTTGGAATAACTTGGTTTCTTAGGAGTTCGATGCATGAGTAGAGCTTACTCATACAAGTGGAGGCTAGCAAAAGACTAGGAGCGACCAACTAAGAGAGCAATAATGGCCATAATCATGCAGAGTGACAAAACATTACTAATCAAAGCATAAAGTGGTACTACAAGTCAAGGACTAAATGATCATAGATTCTATGGTGACTTGTTCATAGTTATAACATGGTGTGAGAATGTGCCAAGTCAACCCAAACAAAGCATCAAAGGAGAATACCACAATACTATGCTTTTGTATGCTAAAACAACACATGATTCCTTCAAGGCACACTAAGCAATCCCAATTGTTTGGAATAATTCATGCTACAATAATAATCACTAAGCATAAGGTTAAAACAACATCTAGCATGACATGCTAAAGTCTAAGTCAAAGCAAGCTCCTCTTGTACTACTTAAGCAAGAACTTTCTACTCCTCTCCAACACCAATCAACTTATTTGAAACAACACAGCGAGAATGGGGGCCCGAACTACTTTACTCAAGCAAACTAACCAAACTAAAAGAAAACTAGACGCTCCAAGAACAACACAACAATGCATGAAATAATAAAAACGAAGTGTCTAGAAAGACCTAGGCTTTTTATTGATGAAGAAGGGGATGCCTTGGGCATCCCCAAGCTTTGACGCTTGTACCTCTTGAATATTTCTTGGGGTGGCACGGGGTGGCATCCCCAAGCTTGATCTTTTGTCCATTCTTTATCTCATTACATCATTCTTTCTCTACACCTGAAAATTTTCCTTCATACAAAACTTCACACAATCTTCATTAGCAACATTAGTGTATTCAAAAGATAATAGACCTTTAGGTTTAGCTTTAGAACAACAAAACTTTCACTAAGGACACAAGATACTGTAGCAATTCCCTCAAAAAACTTAATTTGCCAAAAAGAACCCAAAAAGGAATCAATAAGAAGCAAATGCAAATAATGGTAGCAATCTGTCAAAATAGACCAGCAGTTAGAAACCGATTTTTCGAAGACCTTATGTTGCTCAAATAAAATAGTGTTGAACTAATGAAAGTTAGCTAACATACTGGTGGATTTATTCAGAAAATATCAGATCAATCCGACTTACAGAGATTTTACAGGAATTTTTATGGTGGAGCATAAAAATCTGTTTCAGGACAGCAACTCCCCAAATATTACTTCCCTCTCATTAGAGGTTATTCTTGGCATAAAAAGCAAACAAAAAGGATAAGGAGAGGTTATTAGAGAGGTAATAACTTCCAAAACTCAAATAAAACTATTGGGTTATCTCCCAAGAAATACTTTTCTTTAACGCCTTTAAGTTAGGCATGATAGTTTGAAAACATGCTCACAAGATAAATATGAATTGAAGTAAAAGAGAGCATAAAGAAGCACATTCAAAACACATTTAAGTCTAACCCTCTTCCTATGAAAAGGAATCTTGTAAATAAACAAGTCATTAAAGCACAAAGCAACAAGCATAGGAAAGCAAAACAAGTGCAACTTCAAAACTTTCAACATAAAGAGAGGAAACTTAATATTATTGAGATGCATAAAACTATGTTTCCCTCTCTCATAATAACTTTCAGTAGCATCATGAATAAAATTAACAATATAACTATCACATAAAACATTCCTATCATGATCCACATGCATATAATGATTATTACTCTCCACATAAGCATACTCATTCTTATTAATTGTAGTGGGAGCAAATTCAATAAAATAGATATCATTATTATTCTCATCACCATAATCATCAAATATAGGAGGCATATTGTAATCACAATTAATTTTCTCCTCAATAGTAGGTGGACTGAAAATATCATAATCATCATTGTAATCATCATAAATTGGAGGTAAAGTATCATCTTAGGCAATAGAATTTTCATAATTGGTACCAAAGAGATTTTCAATATCAAAAGTAGTGTGCTTTTCCCAATCATGATCACTACTATAGATAACATGCATAGGAACATCATCACAAGTTTTACCCATAGTAGATATTTCAAAAGAATTCACAGGATCATAACATTCATCCTCCTCTTTTTCATCTAATGAGCTTCTTGTTTCAGCAATTTCTTCTTCCATAGGCTCCTGCAAGGCATTAGTCTCTTCCGTTTGTGTAAAACACTTATTAAAATATTCAAGAATGTAGCCATTTTCTTCCTTGTAATTATCAAAGAAAAATTTAAGTATCTCATAAACCTCATATTCATAAGGTGCATCATCAGTATTTTCAAGCAAACTGGCAAGTTCAAATGCACCTTTGAAAGCAATAAATTCTTCAATTTGTTCCACATCATAAAGGTCATAATTTCCTTTAACATAAGAGGATATGGTAAGATTATCATTATACTCACATTGAAAAGGGAGGTGTTTATACCTCCTACAGCAACAAGCTTTATCAAAGCAATAAGTAACATTGAAAGTAGATCACACCTCTCTAGCAATAGTATTCAATTTATCAATTTGTGCCCATAAGTGTTTCCCTTTTTGTGACAAACAGTGTTCCTTATAACAGTACTTTTGTTCTTCCAGGAACCAAACTTGCCAATAAGAACTAGTTTCAAAGTAACCATCCATTAATAGAAAGCATGACCAAGCAAGGCAATAACAGACCAACAACTAGAGCAGGAACTAAGTTTTGTGTGTTTTTGATAGGAGAAAGCAGACCAAACTAAACTATTTTTTTTTGAGTTTTTGATAAAAGAAGGCAAACAAAACCAAACAAAATAAACTAAGCAAAACAAAAACAAAGTAAAGAGAAAGGTTGTGAATGACTCCCCTTCTGAAGACGTCCTTAGCCTCCCCGGCAACGGCGCCAGAAAATCTTGATGGTGCGTGGAAGCTTCATTGGGAGAACCCAAGAGGAAGGTGTGATGAGCACAGCAGCAAGTTTTCCCTCAGTAATAAACCAAGGTTATCGAACCAGTAGGAGGAAGGAAACGACTCAAAGGTGTTGCTAGCAACTTGGAAACCTGCACAACACAAACTCAAGACTTTGCCCCAATGAACAGTGAGGTTGTCAATCTCACCGGTTTGCTGAAAACAAAGGGTTAACTTTATGGTGTGGAAGGTAATAGTGGTTTGTAGAAAGTACATAGTAATAGTGGAAGATGTATCAATGGTAAAGATTGGACCGGGGTCCATAGTTCACTAGAGGTGTTCTCCTTAAGATAAACAAACATGGCATGTTGGGTAAACAAATTACAGCAGGGCAATTAACATGACTGAGAAAGGCATAACAATGCAATACTAGACATTCATGATCCTATGAGATTAGATTGGGCAATACAACAAGATACATAGACCGACATCCAACTACATATATGACTACTAATCCACCTTCAGGTTATCATCCGAACCCCCTCCAGTATTAAGTTGCAAGCAACGGATAACTGCTTTAAGCAAAGTGTGTAAGGTAAACAATCCACTTGTTCCATGAACAAGAGACCGTTGTTTTCTCCCTAGTGGCAACAACACATCTATAACCTTAGAGATTTCTGTCACTTCCCTTAGATTAAATAGAGGCATGAACCCACTATCGAGCATAAATACCCCCTCTTGGAGTCACTAGCATCTACTTGGCCAAGATAGATACTAGAAACGGAGAGCATGCAAGATCTCAAACAACACAGACATGATAGAATCAATAAGACAAAACCATTAATCAATCTGACATAGTAATCTCAATATCCATCGGATCCCGCAAACACAATATGCATGATTACAAATAGATGATCTTGATCATGAACGAAGCTCACAAGATCTAAACATGGTAGCACAAAGGAGGGGATACAACCATCTAGCTACTACATGGACCCATAGTCCAAGGTGGAACTACTCACACTTCATACCGGAGGGTGGCATGATGAAGAGGAATGCCTCCGGAATGATCTCCCCTCCGGCAGGGTGTCGGGAAGAGCTTCAGATCCGCACGATCTAGGGATGATGGTGGTGGCGGATACAGACGGTTTCATGGAATATTGATCGGGTACTTAGGGTTTTGGTATAGGGAGGTCTTTATAGGCGAAGAGGCGAGGCAAGGGGCAGCCAGGGCGTCCGCACCCCCCAGGCGCGGGCTAGGGTTAGCCGCGTGGCCAGGGGTGTGGCCCCCTGGTGGATCCCCTCCGTCTCGTACTCTGGCTCCGTGTTCCCCACGGTAAAATATTGACTTTGGCATTTGTCCCATCCAATTCCGAGAATATTGATTTTCTTCCTTTTATGGAACCAAAAACAGAATAAAACATGCAACTGGCACTATGGCATCTTATTAATAGGTTAGTCTAGAAAAACATATAAAAACACCTCAAAGTGTTGACAAAGTAAAGCAAAGTAGATACTAAACAAGCATGGACCATCAAAAATTATAGATATGTTTCCGACGTATCACCAGTTTAGCTTGTTTCTATGAGTTGTTCATAAATATAGTTGCAATTGTAGGTACATACTTGATGCTAGAGAACTACCAATAGTTACCAGTTTGAAGAAAATCAAAGATCAGATTATGCTTAGGTATTTCAACAAGAACAAAGAAATAGAAGAAATGTGTGGCAGCATTTGTCCAAAAATTAGGAAAAAGCTAGACAAAAACATTGACTTTGCAAACAAATTATGAAGTCGTGCCTGCTGCTAAACATCTGTTCAATGTTAATGGTTTGCATGGTGAATATGAGGTACACATAAATAAAATGGAGTGCTCATGTAGGGCCTGGCAGTTATCAGGAATCCCCTATAGACAGGCTTGTGCTTCTTTTAGGCAGGAAAGGATCAAGCCTGAATCAGTTGTTCATAAGTGCTACAACATAGATGCATTCAAAGAAGCTTATGGTGGGATCATAATGCCATGCAGTGATCCTAGAATGTGGAAGAAAATGAATGGTCCTTCAATCATGCCACCTAAATTTGAAAAGCAAGTTGGTAGGCCTAGTAAGAAGAGAAGGAAAAGTCCACTAGAGGAGGAAGGTGGCACAAGGCTCATCAGACATGGCATAGTTGGGCATTGTAGTGCTTGCAATGAACCTGGTCACAACAAAAGGAAGTGCCCAACACTTGGTAGAGTTGCAGGACAAGCACATGATGCTGCAGGACAAGCACCTGATGCAACAACTAATGAACAGGCAACTGATGCAGCACATGATGCAACTGATGTAGCAGAACCACAACCAATTCAGGTTGTGCTACCTAAGTATGAACATGAAGAACATGGAACTAAAATTCCAAAAAAATGCCAGTGAGGAGAAAGATTACTGACAAGGTACATTCCTGTGATTACTGTCTGTCATTACTGTCATTTGTTCAATCATTACTTGTTTAGAAAAAGAAACTACCATAGATGGCCAGAAGTGCAACAACTAGTATTGTGGATTCTGCTATGAGTTATAGTGTTACATCTTCTAGTGTGATTCACGTTCTACAGGAACAAGTGAGTCAGCAATGTACATAATCTGGTTCATTCATACTGCATCACTAGGACATGACTGTACCACTCATGTACACTTGTTTTGTAGGCATTAGCAACTCAACAATCTTAGACTGCACCACCAGGTCCTATTCCTGAGAGTCAATTCATAGCAAGCTGCAGGGATGAGCTACCACCCCCAAGACCACCTATGAAAACACATGGTTTGAAGAAGACAAATAAGAAGAAGCCAATGTCAAAGAAGGAGAACAAAGTACCCAATGTTTATATGATGGAATGGCAATGTGTGCATATTTTGGAACATTTTAGTTCATATTTTGGCTAGGTTTGACAGAAACCTAATGCTCAATCAAACCATATAAGTGCAAACTTGTTTACAGTGCACTTGTTAGAGCTAGGTTGTTTATTTTGGATGAAACTTAATAGCTTGTAAAGATCTAGAGTCGATCTAAAGCTAGTTTCATTGGTACTATGATGTATGACTAAAACTTATGATGTATGACTAAAACTTATTAGCTTGTTTCATTGGTATTACAACATCACAGCAAGCATTGGTACTACAATTTCGAGTACATAGATCTACTTCCAGATTGCTACATACAACATCACAACAATCATACAGACAATTGCAGCAAACACATGCTTGCAAATCACTATTAGCTCATCCATCTTCTTCACCACATCAAGCATGTTGTTTTGTCCACCATCTACTTCTCCCTCCTATTTTTCTTCCAAGTTGTAGCCATTCCGAACAAGAAATCAACATAATTGTCTTCTCCATTCTCCCAGTAGTAGTGGTTGCGAGGTTCGGGAGTAACTTGTGAAGAAATCAAGAAATGAAACGAGACAATGGATTGAATCAAATATGAAAATTCCGTGAATTGAATCAAAGCTACAACTTACGCGGTGGTTAGGGCATTTGTAGAACACACGCCCTGGATTGGCGGTCGATTGAGAGACCAAGCGAATGGTTTGCCGAATCCGAAAACATGGGTATGGCACAAGCGACAGTGTTCCCGGCGGAAGAGGTGGCGGGAGAGAAGCTACTACACCTCCTTGCCATGGGGATGGAGAATCTGTGTCACATCCCAAGATTTTCCAAAACTTGTAATGTGAAAAATAAATGAATAAAATAAAACTTTGTTGATTTTCAGGGTGAGAAGAAACTTTTTGAATCCAATTGGAAACCTTCAAACCAATTTGGATCAAATAAATCCTAAAGGGATTAAAAAAAATATATAATCATTTAATAAAGGAAAATAAAAATATTGGAAATTACTATTTTGGATCTTTAAATAAAAGATTTGGTTTTCAAAAGAAAAGATAGATTTATAAATAAGGATTATTTTATGGAACCAAATAAACCTTGGTCAATCATTTGAAATAAAACATTTTGTTTTAAAAAAAAATAAAGGTTTGTTTAAATAAAATAATAAGGATTTAATATCCAATTTTATTTGAGTAAAGGCTTTTTCTCATTTTAAATAAACACTAAAACTTATTTATTTATTTTAAATAAGTTTTCTAAGTATTTTATATTCTCAAATAAAACCTACTGAAGTGTTTTGGTTTTATTTAGATTTCAAATAAAGATTTTAAATAAAACAAATCCTATTTTATTTAATAACCAAGGCCTATTTATTTAATTAATAATGGACCCTAAAATAAAAATATTATTTTGATCTTTGAACCTTGGATTATGTTGTTAAACAGAACCAAATTTAATTGCATTGTTTGGTGAATGTTTGAATTGTTTTGAATGGTTGATTTGTTGTTTGAATTTCAAAACAGAAAACAGAATTGGAAAAAGAAAAACATTCAGGAAGAAAAAAAAATAAAGCAATGACCAGTAGCCCACTAAGCCCAAAGACCCACTCCCACTCTCCCTCAGCGAAACGTTTTTCACCTATTTACTGACCCGCAGAGACACCGATTGGTGGACCCTCCTTCACTCTCTCTTCCTCGCTGACGCCCGGACCCCACACAGCCAGCTCGTTCTCTTCTTCCTCGCGCAGACGACGCCGGCCGTTTCCTGCCGTTGATGCCGCGCTTAAATTCGCCTTAACGCCTTCGCCATTACTCGCTGCGACCACGCACGTTAAAGCGCCCACTACTCCTCTCCATTTCCCCTCACGCGCCTCCCTCTCTCTGCCCCTAGGCTGTCTCAATTCGAGCTCGCAACTTCACCACTCCGACCACCATCACCGGCCAATTCCGGCCGAGCCTCGCCACCACTTGCCTCCCCAAGCACACAGGAACATTCCCCACTCCCAGACGCTTCTCCCTGTACCTTCCATTCAACCGCGGGCGCGCCAGAAAGTCGTCTTCGACAAAGCTCTGAGCGCCGCCGCGTCTGCAACTTCTCCGGCGAAGTCCCCTGGTAAACACAGACCGCCCCACGACGTCTCGTTCACGCTCCCACACTCGCCTCACTCTCCTGCACCTAACCATGCCCTCTGTTTGACTTCTCGTGATCGACAGTGTCGCCTCCGACCACAACCAGAGCCGCCTGACGCCGTCCTTGACTCCGGTGAGGAATTCCGACGGACCCTGAGCGCCCCTTGCCAAGCCAACCGTACCTTGAGCATCACCACGTCCCTGCGATCTCGGTAAGCATGTTCCCATCCTCCCTTGCTTCCTCAGAAGCCGCAGCGCTCACTTTGACCATGCTGCCGCTAGCCACCGCCGGCGCCGCTCGCGTTTGGTCAAGCAAACCAGCACCGTTAGATTTCCATCTGGCGGCCACGATAGATTCATTTAACGAAAGGGTACGGACTAGTCTGAGAAACGCGATCTGTTTAGATCCAATGGCTGCAGTTGCGCGATCCGTGCGAACCGGTACCGGCCAATCATATCACGCCGCGTGTCACCAGTTTGTTTAAAACAGAAATTTGAAAACAGAATTGTTTGCAGATTTGAAAACCCTATAACTTTTGATCCACACGTCCAAAAATTACAAACTTTATATCATTGGAATCAGTGGAACAAGCCCTAGCAAACTATGCAATTTGTTTAGTAAATAGTATCTGTTAGATTGTTTGTTTTTGCAGAATCATTTGTATGCTTGTTTAGATTAGAAATATTGTTCAAAAATGTTTTTAAGGTTGAAACCTTTGCAAATTAGTTTGTGGTGAACTTACTGACCCTAGGAATCAACCCATGGTTTTAAAAATGGTTTTGGTGAAGTTTAGGAATAAAAACTTGATTTAGCCATTTCTAGCCAAATAAAAATATTGATTTTGTTATGGAAATGACTTTGGAGTAAAAACTTTGGGAAAATGATTTGGACCAAACCTACTGACCCTAAACACCAAGTTTTGAGAAAAAACAACTTATTTGGTGAACAACTTAAAGTTGTTGCTTTGATAAAAATATTTTCCACCACATAAAATAATGATTGGATTTAAAAATGGTTTATGGACAAAACCCTTTTGCAAATGACTTTGTCACCTTGGAAAATGACCACTTTGGACTTCACAAAATTTAGAGCCTAGTGGAAACCATCTTTGCAAATAAAACTATCTTATGCATGCTTGCATGCATGACTTAGTTTCCCTTGTTTTATGTGTGTGAATTGTTTGATTGACTATTGGTTTGGAATGCTTGTTGATGTTGTGTTTGCTTGATTGATTGTAGTGAAGTTAGTAAAGTGTGAGACTAGCAAGATCAAGAAGTGAACCACCATTCCCTACCAAAAAGGCAAGTGACACTATCATCTAAAGTCCTACTATTTTCATTATACTTAGTGGATTTTGAAACATGTGCTTTTATGAAGTTGAGATTTTATGAAGTTGAGAAAAGGACTTGTGCTTTTATATAATAAAACAAGGACTCAATGAACCACCTGGGTGGACAAGGATACTTCGAGTTTTGGAGAAGGTGGCAACAAAAGGAACCATGTCTATGGAAATCTCTTTGTGTTGTGCTCCAAAGGAAAACCACCCAGGAAACTTAGAGATTGAACATGTTTCTCCAATTGTGGCTTTCGTGTGCAACCACATGCTATTTATGGCTCTGGCTTAGTCAACTACATTGGGAAGACCCATGCATTGTCTTCAAGTTACTGGACATGAGGACCTGGAATCCTACATGGGTACTGAAGACAAGCTAGCAATGGTGCATGGGAGGACCCTCTGGAAAGACTTCGTCACATTCTCAATCTGCCAGTACTCCATCTTGGTGAGCACTAATCCAGTGGCCACTGGTGGCGACAAGATGAGATTGTGACATGTGGGTAAAGTGTACTACTTCTGCAGAAGATAATAAAATCTAAGTACTTAGCCGTGTCCCCGGTTATGGACAATACTGAGCAACTAAAGTTTGAAGCTATGGGAAATCTCGACATTCCAATTTCTAAAAGAAAACTTTCTAAGTGACAACAAAAGACTTGATGCACTTGGGGGTACTAAGGAGCTCAAGTGATTTTGATGAAAACTTGATGCACTTGGGGTTACCAAGGAGTTCAAGAGATTTTGATAAAACTTGATGCACTTGGGGGTACCAAGGAGCTCAAGAGATGTTTTGACAAGGACTTGAATACTTGGGGATACCAAGGAGTTCAAGGGATTTTGAAAAAGGAGATTTGACAAAGGACCAAAACCATTTTGAAAAGACAGGATAAATTTTGCTTATGCAAATGAGCCTTAAACCCTACTTAGCCAAAAATGCATGTATTGATAGGATCCACTTATATTCAACTTAGTAGTGAAACTTGCCAATACAATTCAAATGTATTGACCCTTGTGGCTGTAACTTGTAATGTTGCAGGTTTGATTGATTTTAGTGAATATTGATTGATTAGGATTACAAAGTCTACAACCAACATCTGCCTGTGGCACTTTGAAGATGAAGGACCCCATGCTTATAGTTATTCCGCTGCAATGTAATGTAAATAGCCAAATGAGCTATGTAAGATGTAATAAAACTATGTTATTCCTGGTTATAAAGTTATAATATGACCTCTGTTTCTTGATATTACATCTTAACTGTGGATGCTAGCTATTGATCCAGGGACTAGCACTGTAAACACAGGGGACTCTACCTTATTTAAAGGTTGGGACCCTTACAATCTGCCTTCCTCCACAGTCGATTCCAAGCATACGAGCTCCTGGATGTGCTCATGGTGGAGGGCGACGGCTGGAGAAGAAAAAGAGAGAGGGAGAAGAACTAAGGGCTGGTAAAGTTGAATACTTATAGGGGTTCATTTGCATATTTCCTATCAGCCAGCCCGCGGGAAATCTCCTGCCTAATGACCACAGCCGACGTGGCAACGGTCAAAGCGGGTCAGAGCGATTTAGGACCTAGTGTGCAACACATAACAAAGATTTTGGACCTCGATGTTCCATTTTAAAGTTTAGGGACCAAACTGACGCAACAAAGAAATAATTAGGACCGCTCGTTCGGTTTCCTCTTTGGATTTTCGGGGAAACAATTTATGCTTTCCGGGGAAACAAGTGAACATCATCAACTACACAAACGATATTTATAATGGAAGACACCGAACCGGTACGGAACCAAGAGAGAGGCTCTCCCAAGAGGCGGCGGCAAAACCCATCTAGGGTTTCTTCCCTCCGTCGGCGACGCCACCGGTCCCTCCCGTCTCCGGCGGCCTTAGGGCCTTGGAGGTGGCGGACCACGGCCCTCGCTGGCGGACCACGGCCCTCGCTGGCGGACCACGGCCCTCGCCGGCGGGAGGTCTCAGTGTTTTTTTAGACTGTTTTAGTGTCTTTTTGAGGATTGATACGTCGGAAACGTATCTATAATTTTTGATGTTCCATGCTTGTTTAGTATCCACTTTGCTTTGCTTTGTCAACACTTTGTGGTGTTTTTATACGTTTTCTGGTACTAACCTATTAATAAGATGTCACAGTGCCAATTGCATGTTTTCTTCTATTTTTGGTTCCACAAAGGCAGAAAATCAATATTCTCGGAATTGGACGGGACAAAAGCCAAAGTCAATATTTTACCGTGGGGAACACAGAGCCAGAGTATGAGACGGAGGGGAGGCACCAGGGGGCCACACCCCCTGGTGGCGCGGGCTAGGGCTAGCCGCGCCTAGGGGGTGTAACCACCCTGGCCTCCCCATGCCTCGCCTCTTCGCCTATAAAGACCCCCCGATGCAAAAACCCTAAGTACCCGATCAATATTCCACGAAACCGTCTGTAGCCGCCGCCACAATCGTCCCTAGATCGGGGGGATCTGAAGCTCTTCCAAACACCCTGCCGGAGGGGAGATCATCCTGGAGGCCTTCTTCATTATGCCAGACTCCGGTATGAAGTGTGAGTAGTACCACCTTGGATTACGGGTCCATGTAGTAGCTAGATGGTTGTATCTCCTCCTTTGTGCTACCATGTTTAGATCTTGTGAGCTCCGTTCATGATCAAGATCATCTATTTGTAATCATGCATGTTTTGCTTGCGGGGTGATGACCCACAAGTATAGGGGATCACAACAGTCTTCGAGGGTAGTATTACCCAATTTATTGATTCGACACAGGGGGATCCAAAGAATACTTGCAAGCCTTAACAACTGAGTTATCAATTCAGCTGCACCTGGAAATAGTTCTTGCTCACAAAAGTTTATTAGTAGCAATAGTTTGTAGTAGCAACAACAAAGCAACAACAACAGTAAAACAAGATCAATAGTAACAGTAGCAGCAAACAGTAGGATATGAGTGCAGTAGGCATAGGGATGGATGGACGGGCGTTGCATGGACGAGTCTAAACATGTAACTTCAAGATCTAGGGCAATTGCAGATAAATAAGAATAAGCATACAAGTACTAAACAATCATAGGCATGCGCTCCATGTATAGTCATGCGTACTCGCAGTGAGAACTTGCACAACATCTTTTGTCCTGCCAGCCCGTGGCAGCGGGGCCTCAACGGAACTACTGGCAATTAAGGTGTCCTTTTAATAGAGAACCGGAGCAAAGCACTAACACTCCATGAACACATGTGATCCCCACATCATAGCCATCCCCTCCGGTTGTCCCAATTTCTGTCACTTCGGGGCCTTTGGATCCGGAAAATGATATGTGTACACAACTTGCAGATAAGATCACAAACAAAACTATCATAATGATTCAATAATAAGTTTAGATCTGAGATCATGGCACTCGGGCCCTAGTGACAAGCATTAAGCACAACAAGTTGCAACAAAGTCAAATAGCACTAATAGAGATACTAGGCATCATGCCCTAACAATCTTATTCGATTACATGGTAGAACTCATGCAATCCCTACCATCCCCATAGCCTACAACAGGGGATTACTCACTCATGGATGGGGGAAACATGGATGGTTGATGGAGAGGCGTCGATGATGATGGTGGCGATGATCCTCTCCAAATTACTCGTCCCGGCAGGGTGCCAGAACGGAGTTTCTGGTTCCGAATCGCGGTTTCTGGTGGTGGCGGCGCAACGGAACTCTTTTTAGAAAAACGTCGAACCCCTCCCCCCCCTGAGTTTTTTAGGTAGAAGGCATCTTATAGGGAAAGAGAGAGGCCGAAGGGGTGCCTGGGCTGGCCACACCCCTCCTAGGTGCGGGGTGGCCCACCCACGCGGCAGGGGGTGTGGGCCACCCAGGGCTCCCCTCCGTCTCGTATTCTGGCTCCGTGGATCTTCTGGTGAAATAGGATTTTGGCATTTTTTCAGGATTTTTCCTAATAGTTGATTTTCTTCACAAAAACTAGACACCAAGGTAAATCTGTTGAAAACAGCGTCAGTCTGTGTTAGTTGTATCCAAATCACACAAAGTTTAGAGGAGAAACAATAGCAAAAGTGTTTGGGAAAGTAGATGCGTTTTAAACGTATCATGGGGATCCGATGGATATTGAGATTACTATGTCAGATTTATTAATGGTTTTGTCTTATTGATTCTATCATGTTTGTGTTGTTTGTGATCTTGCATGCTCTCCGTTTCTAGTAGCTATCTTGGCCAAGTAGATGCTAGTGACTCCAAGAGGGGGTACTTATGCTCGATAGTGGGTTCATGCCTCTATTTAATCTAAGGGAAGTGACAGAAATCTCTAAGGTTGTAGATGTGATGTTGCCACTAGGGAGAAAACAACGATCTCTTGTTCATGGAACAAGTGGATTGTTTACCTTACACACTTTGCTTAAAGCATTTATCCGTTGCTTTCAACTTAATACGGGAGGGGGTTCGGATGATAACCCAAAGGTGGACTTCTAGTCATAGATGTAGTTGTAAGGCGGTCTATGTATCTTGTTGTATTGCCCAATCAAATATCATAGGATCTTGTTGTAATTTGTTTACCCAGAATGCCATGTTTCTTTATCTTAAGGAGAACACCTCTAGTGAACTATGGACCCTGGTCCAATCTTTACCATTGACACATCTTCCACTGTTACTGTTTACTTTCTGCAAACCACTATTACCTTCCATACCATATAGTTAATCCTTTGTTATAGCAACCGGTGAGATTGACAACCTCATTGTTCGTTGGGGCAAAGTCTTGAGTTTGTGTTGTGCAGGTCACCAAGTTTCTAGCAACACCTTTGAGTCGTTTCCTTCCTCCTACTAGTTCGATAACCTCGGTTTCTTACTGAGGGAAGACTTGCTGTTGTGCTCATCACACCTTGCTTTTGGGGTCTCCCAATGAAATGCTACCACGCGCCATCAACAAGTTTTCTGGCGCCGTTGCCGGGGAGGCTAAGGATGTCTTCACAAGGGGAGTCCTTCACAACCTTTCTCTTTACTTTTTTTTGTTTTTGTTTTGATTAGTTTATTTTCCTTGGTTTTGTTTGCCTCTTTTTATCAAAAAATCCCAAAAAAATAGTTTAGTTTGGTTTGCTTTCTCCTATCAAAAACACACAAATTTTTTTAGTTCATGCTCTAGTTGCTGCTGATGTTGGCTTGCTCCACTTTTGCCAAAATGAACTCTGATGAGAACAATAAGTTGTGTGACTTCACTAGCACAAACAACAATGATTTCCTAAGTACTCCTATTGCTCCACATGTTCCTGATGCTAACTTTTATGAAATTAATCTTGCTTTGTTGAATCTTGTGATGAGAGAGCAATTTTCTGGTGCTAGTTCTGATGATGATGCTGCCCACCTCAATAACTTTGTTGAATTTTGTGAGATGCAAAAATATAAGGATGTAGATGGAGATATTATTAAGCTCAAGTTGTTTCCTTTCTCCTTGAGAGGAAAAGCTAAAGAATGGTTGCTATCCTTGCCTAGAAATAGTATTGATTCTTGGATTAAGTGCAACGATGCTTTTATTGGAAAATACTATCCTCCTGCTAAGATTATATCTATGAGAGGTGATATTATGAAATTTAAACAACTTGATAATGAACATGCTTCTCAAGCTTGGGAAAGAATGAAATCTTTGGTTAAGAATTGTCCCACTCATGGACTTACTGCTTGGATGATTATCCAGACTTTTTATGTAGGTTTGAACTTCTCTTCAAGAAACCTGTTGGATTCAACTGCTGGAGGTACCTTTATGACCATCACCTTGGGCGTTGCAACAAAACTCCTTGATAATATGATGGTTAATTATTCTGAATGGCACACTGAGAGAGCTCCACATGGTAAGAAGGTAAATTCTGTTGAAGAAACCTCCTATTTGAGTGATAAGATTGATGTTATCATGGCTATACTTGTTAATGGAAAAGCTCATATAGATCCAAATAATGTTCCCTTAGCCTCTTTGGTTGCTGATACGTTGGAAACGTATCTATAATTTTTGATGCTCCATGCTTGTTTAGTACCTACTTTGCTTTGCTTTGTCTCCACTTTGGGGTACTTTTTACATGTTTTCTGGTACTAACCTATTAACAAGTTGCCATAGTGCCAGTTGCCTGTTTTCTGCTGTTTTTGGTTCCAGAAAAGCTAGTAAAGAAATATACTCGGAATTGGATGGGACAAACGTCAAAGTCAATAACTTTCCGTGGGGACCAAGAAGTCCAGAGGGGAGCCGGAGAAGCGGGCCAGGGCACCCAGACCCCCCTAGGCGCGGGTGGGTCTGAAGTTCTTCCCGGCACCTAGCCAGGGTGTGGGGCCCCTGGCCGACTCCTCGGCCCTCCCCCTTCGCCTATAAGAAGCCCCCGATGTAGAAACCATAAGTACCCAATCAAATCTTCACGAAAACTTCTGTAGCCACCGCCACCGTCGTCCCTAGATCGGGGGGTCTGAAGTTCTTCCCGGCACCCTGCCGGAGGGGAGATCATCTCGGAGGCCTTCTCTCCGGTATGATGCGTGAGTAGTTCCACCTTGTACTATGGGTCCATGTAGTAGCTAGATGGTTGTATCTCCTCCTTTGTGCTTTCATGTATAGATCTTGTGAGCTCCGTTCATGATCAAGATCTAATATATTTGTAATCATGCATGTTGTGTTTGCGGGGATCCGATGGATATTGAGATTATTATGTTGGTTTGATTAATGGTTTTGTCTTTATGATTCTATCATAACTGTGTTGTTTGTGATCTTGCATGCTCTCCGTTGTTAGTAGCTATCTTGGCCAAGTAGTTGCTAGTGACTCCAAGAGGGGGTATTTATGCTCGATAGTGGGTTCATGCCTCTAGTTTCCAAGGTAAGTGACAATAATATCTTCGGTTATAGATTTTCTGTTGCTACTAGGGAGAAAACAACGGTCTCTCGTTCATGGAACATGTGGACTGTTTACCTTACACACTTTGCTTAAAGCAGTTGTATGTTGCTTGCAACTTAATACAGGAGGGGTTCGGATGATAACCTGAAGGTGGACTTCTAGTCATAGATGTAGTTGGATGACGGTCTATGTATCTTATTGTATTGCCCAATCGAATCTCACAGGATCTTTCTGACTAGTAATTGCATTGTTATGCCTTGCTCATTTCCTGTCAATTGCCCTGCTGTAATTTGTTTACCCTCCATGCCTTGTTGTTTATCTAAGGAGAGCACCTCTAGTGAACTATGGATCCCGGTCCAATCTTTACCATTGATACATCTTCCACTGTTACTTGTTTACTTGCTGCAAACCACCATTGCCTTCCACACCATACGTTTAATCATTTGTTACAACAAACCGATGAGCTTGACAACTTCAATGATTCGTTGGGGCAAAGTCTTGAGTTTGTGTTGTGCAGGTCTCCGTGTTGCTTGCAACACCTGTGTGACGTTTCCTTCCTCCTTCTGGTTCGATAACCTCGGTCTCTACTGAGGGAAGATGTGACACCCCCGGGATCAGGGCTAAACAAATCCCAGACCTCCGTCTGACATAAGCTTAACCTTGAGCTCGAGGATATCCAGTGAAGAATCGGTAACACATCAGTGACCCTACGACCCAAAAGTTATTACAACAAGCTCATAACTAAGCAGAGAACCAAATTATTACAAGCAGAGGTCACTGACCACAAACATCAAACAACGGAAGGCAAATTATGCTATTAAGTATAGCAAACTTAACAAATGGCCTAAGAGGCCTGAACAATAACGATGACGTCCCAGCCCATAGATTCCAGGCTGCCGGACGGTAACCCCAAGCTACATGTCGATGTCGATGTAGTACCAAACTGATCTTCAGGGAACACTTACTCTGCCAAAAGTATCAACAAAGCAAGGGTGAGTACAGGGTGTACTCCGCAAGATTTATGGCTGGTGGAGTTGTTTTGCATAAAGCCATATTTGTTTGTAAAACAATAGAGAGAAGAAGAAGCTCGTCTATTCAGAGTATTTTAAAAAGGGGTAAGAGAGTGACATCTCCAAAATATTGATCATCATCTCTTGATATCCACCAAATCATCATCATCTACCAACTAGGATCACCCCCTCGTACCCATGAGGAAGCATCCTCAAGCACACGTTGAACTGCCAAGTTTTACGATTTGGTTATAGTTCTCTATGATCTTAGAATCTGGTCACCAAGCGTTCATAACCGTGAAGACGGCTTTTCGAAAAGATTTAACCCTACAGGGGTGTACAACTTTACCCACACGTACCAACCAACTCTTAATGCCAAACTATTAGCCCTCTTCCTTGGAAGGCTGACAGAGGGTGGTTGGCCACGACCTTTACCTTGCTTTCGCCGAGACCATGAGTCACGAAATAAGTATGGTTCCGCCGTAACGAGTCAAATCCCGAAGCCGGTACTTAATGATGTGAGGCGATGTTGGTTTACCAGGGGTGCCATCTACCCCAAGCAACCCCGGCCACGCTTACCTACCTGTTATGATGCATCTTTCACCCGCCAAATCTTTCAAAAGGTTTTCAATGCGTATGTCGAATGGAACGCCCGAACTATGTGACTCATGGAATCTACTAGGCAAGTTAATTAGGCGAGGGGTTCCCAAGCCCCGTGTGGATGTACGCTCATCTCGGTTCCAAAGGCAAGAGCTCAGGTCCTAGTTATGGCGAGCATGGGACTAGAAAAACCACATCCCACCGTGGCCTCCCATACAAGCCTTAGCATGTTTAATATCATATCACCTCTGATATCATCTCATCACGTTCTCATGTCGTACTAGATTCTCTGCATCTGATACATCATCTGTATGAACTAGACTCAATAGCTATGCATGTCTAAGCAGGACACAGATATAAGCTCTAGCGGTGCACACAAGCCAAACCTAGTTATGCTAGGAGCAGTGGATCAAGTAATATAAGGTCAAAGGGAGTAATGCAATAGATAGGATACTCTATCTATCGATAAAAGACCATAGTAGAATCGTATGCATCGTGGCAGGAATTGAAATACTTTCGAAATCATAGGATTATATCATGGTGGGCTATGCTTGCCGTTGCCAGTTGATAATGGATAAGCAAATCTTCGAGAGCCTTGTGCTTGACTTGATTATAGTTGGTCAAGTATTGTTTGTCGATCTTCGATCTTCGATGGTCTTGATCTTTGACTTCAATCTCGATCTCGATATCGTATTCTACTGCGAAGAACCAAACACTAGAAATAAAGGGGAAACAATCAATACATGGCATCGATGCAATGCTCAAGCAATGATGATGATATGACAAGTTAAATTGCACTAAATTTAAACCCTAAGATATGCTCGACAATTTAATCGGGGTTCCGAGGGGTGAAAACCCTAACTCGGGGAAACTCCGAATGTATATGAGAGGGGTTGATTTTGTTTTCTAATTAAACTTGTCTTGAAATTTGTTGAACAATGCATGATTATAGGTTAAATAGATAGTTCTCATTTTTCAAAACATTTTGATATATCATATTTTTCTGACTTATAAATAATAAGTTATTGAATTTACAATATTTAAATCATTTTCTGGTATTATAAATCAGTTTAAAAAGGTTTATTGCGCCAGGCTGACACAGAGCTGACATCACCAGGGAATCTAGGTGGTTTATCACCGGGGCAGAGGCTAGCCAGAGAGGATGACAGGTGGGGCCTGGGCCACGCAGGCACCACGTGGACGCCACACATGAGCCACGTCGGCTCGCCGGCCAAAGGGCCAAACGGCGGTGGCAGACGGTGGAGGAGGACACGCGGGACTGCAGGACTTGGTGCGCTCGAACCAGCATAGCACGACCAACGATTTAGAGGCGGCGCCGCCAACTATTGGCCACTAGAGTGTCTCATACGGTGACGATAGAGCGACGGCGACCTATGGCTGTAGACGACGTGCAGGCAAACTAGGGGCACAGGGAGGACCGGTAGCTCACTACGGTTGCAGATGAGGGCTTGGGGAAGCTAGCCGTGGTCTGACGACGTTGAATCGACGGCGGGAGGCGACGGCTGGTGTCAGAAACGAGGGTTGGATTGCGGCCGTGGAGACCTCGCCTTCTTGCATGCTTCGGGGCAATCGACGTGGAAGAGCAGAGCGGTCACGGTGGTGGCCTCGGCACAGCGAGGGGTGGCGCTAATCGGTGTAGCTCGTCGGCGACCGTAGCTAGGGTTTCGGCATGGCGCCGGAAATTGGGGAAAAGGAGGATCTAGGGTTCTTCTCGATGGTGGAGGAGTACTTGTAGACCTCAGGGACGTCGGTAGCATGCATCACAGCGCACGGTAGGCATCGTGGCGCAGGCAGGCGGCGCAGGCGGCAACACGCAGGAGCTTCCTGCGTCGGGATCGAAGACGACGACGGGGAAGACGATAGAACCGGTATCGGGCCTAGGATGGGCTGGCTTGGCCGGTTGTTGGGCCGTGGGAGCTACGGGTGTCAGCGGAGGGAGAGGGTCTTTGGGCGGCGTTGGGCTTCTTGCCTATTTTTTTATTTTAGAAACTCTTTTCTTTATCTCTTTTGATTTTCTGTTTTGTATTTTCAAATCCTTTTCAGTTTTGAACAGTTTGAAAATACCAGAGTGTTTTGAAATCATAGTAAATATTCAGGGGCCCCTTATACCAATTTGGGCTCCAATAATTTTTGATACTTTTCAAAATATGAAAACCATTTGAATTGTTTTCAATTAGAGGGAGAGAGTAGGGTTTAGGGTTTTACTTAAATTTTCTTCAATGCGCATTTTAAGGCATGATGCTTATGAATGCACAAACAAACCTTAAATAGTAATTAGCTAAAACTAGGGTGTTACAACTCTATCCCCCTTATGAGAATCTCGACCCGAGATTCCAAAGGTAGGAAAAGAGACAGAGATTGAAAGAAACAATGCCACTCTAAAGATAAGAGGGAAACACACTAAACAACACACTGAGTATCTCATGGTCAACTCATGGATGGAGTGTTCAGGAACAACTCTGAGATGACAAACATGAAACACATCAAGGTAACGGAGGAAACAAGAGCAGATGGTTTCAAGTTATTAGATAGATGGTCTTCATAAGGGTTGTGACCATGGAACTTTACAGGAGGTTTTGAAGCTTCTGAAGAATAAAGCTTCCAACAAAAAGAACATAAACACAGACTTCAAGAAATGAACCTCTACTAAATGGATTAAGTAGAGATTTTGGGTTGCAGAGATTTGGATCAACAAAACCAAACTGTTGAACTACTTTTGAAATAGAAGGGTCACTCTTTCATCCAACAGAAGGCTTAAGACTGAGATGTGTTTTGGTGGACAGGGCTCGTAAAAGTCACAAAGAACATGTAACAAGAGAAACTCCTGATTACCAAAATCATAGTCACTCTTAAAACATGGTTGAGAAAATGAAGGAAACTCTTTATTCATCAAGGTATATCAAAATCTTTGCCAAAGATCATGATATGACTTTAAACCACTAGATGAATAGATAAGAAGATTCCTGATGACACGAGAAGAAAGAAACTTCATTCTCAGACTTCAATTACTTGGCACAACATAACGCTTGCTAACATAAAGGGTCTGGAGGATTGACCGAGAGACATTTAGCAACTCTACTTTAAATGCTCCCCTTGATGTTCGAGAAATAAATCATCAAGTAAAGGTCGGACTTCGGATACAAAGGAAACCATGAGCACAACTCCTATAATAAATCATAGAAGATGCCTCATGAAGAGTGGTTGATATTGCTGAATCAAGAGATTATGACGAAAAGGTTTTTCCGGCTAAATGTGTCAACCATTACATCAATCTTGCCAGATTACAAAGAAACCTATGTCAAAACCTCGAATAACACCAACCATCATTGCTGCTTGAGATTCAGCTTTGGTTAGGTGGAATGATACTTCAGATTCAGCATGTCGGAATAGAAAGTTTGCAACATTTACCGCAAAGGTAAAATTACTAGATTCTCAAGATATGGACTATAATATAAAGCTCTAGAAGAATGAGCTAGATTGCTAGACCCATGTATTTAGCAACTTGTCAATAGACAACTTCCTACATATGAAGTACTAACAATAAAAATACACGTGTATCCTTAAGGAACGGAGTTAACTCTACTCGAATCCACGGTGACATCTTTCAACATTTGCACGTGAAATGAAGAAGGTTACTTCTAACATCCAGAACACATACTTCGAGATGACTCAAAGACGGTTCTCAAAAGTTTCCAACATTAATGCCCAATTGTTTCGTATGAATCCAATCTAACATCGGAAAGATAAGGATATTGTCGATGGGATCAACAACAAACTTATCAGGACACTCCAAAAATATGGTCTCATATGTTGCATGAACAAGGCAAGAATACTGGTCAGATCAAAGGACACGAAGATGTACTCAAATGAACCATCACAAGTAGCAACACCATCAAGATAGTCCTTGGAACTGAGTTTGATTTGACGATAACCCGAATCAAATCAAAGGCGAGGGAAGATAACATATCCATAGAGGAGATACTATCTTTCTTCAACACAAACAAAACTAGACATCCCTTTAAGAAGGAACAAAGTCGGATAGAACTTTTGTCTTACAACTCTGCAAGTTGTTGTTTAAGCTCAACCAACTAGTTCAGGGGTATCCAGTACGGATCCTTGGAGAAAAGAGCAGTTCAGAGAACTTGATTTCTCAAGAACTTGACAACACGGTCATGTGGCAACAAGGCGATACTTCTAGAAAGACATCTAGAATATCACGAACCACCGATATGTCACTTAGTTCGAGAGGAAACTTGCTTGGTAGGGCAAGAATACATAGTCGTAGAGCTTCGACATGAGCCTAACTCTTTGACCAAAGAGAGTGCACCAGAATAGCGTACTTGGTAGCATAGTCAAACTTCACTTAGTGATAGAGTTAACCAATCACACTAAGAATGACTCAAATGTCCTTAGTGTTCAAAACAATAAGAATTGCTAGAATCTCAGACGGCCACATTATTACACACACACATCATTCACGAGCGCGAAAGATCGAGGAAGGGTGGTAAAGATGTGTGAGCGTATCACTTCATTAAGGGGTCATGAAAATCAGCACGACCTCTCAGTATAAAAGGGTGTGATACTTTAAGATAGAACAGATGGGAGACAATCAATGCCTCTTGATCTGCTGATTACAACACTTTGACCTGGTCCTAGATACGACGAGGTACTGGAGTTTGTTTCTCCTGACATCTCGAAATGGTTTGTCATGACGGACCACAAGAGTATCTTGCATCAGAAGAAACCAATGCATATATACTACTTGGATACCAACTGGTAGACAAAGGTCGGAGAAGAACAAGGGAAAAAAGGAACATACTCGGGATAGAATCCCGAGATGTGGATGCATAAGTCAACAACCTTCCGAAAACCAATACAAAGAAGGGGAAAGGTGTGGCAGAGTCACGAGTATAGATATGAGACTCTCGATGAGTACTCTTGTCATGATCTATTTGGTTCCATTAAAGAACATCTGCCATAGCTAGTGGTAGGGGAAGTCCTTAGTTGTCATAGTTCAATCGTGAAAAAACCATAGGCTTGAAGGCTAGAATTGTAGTACCAGCCATCCTGAGGTAATGTATGAACATTAACGACATGGGTCAAAGGAATGGATCTTGGGCTAAAGATCAGCTTCATGTACAAGATTCACCAGAATCCAGCACAATCGGGGATCTTAGGTTCAAGTCCAAGGGTTAAAATCCAAAGAGAAGAGTAACTACTACTTGAGTGACTTATCGTACACTACAAGGTAATAATCACGAGGTAGCTTCCAAGAGAAGATAAGACTTCTGAAGTACCCAACAAAAAAAGGAGACACACGAGGCGAAAGGAAACCTCGAAGCCTAGAGCACAACACTGTGGAACCAACAATTTAATATTGCAGGTTTAAAAGGTAGAGAGATCATGATGGAAAGGAATATATCAAATGAACAAGAACAAAGGATAACAAGGAATTCACAACACACATAACTCTAGAGAACTCAACACTAGGTCAATTGGCTGAGAAATGACATGCCAAGAAGGCACCTAAGCTTTAAAAGACTATAAGAGATATCAAAACTTTTCCAAAATCAACACCAGATAAGATGATCCAGAGTTAGAGCGAAACTGGGTAAGGAGTAAAAGAAGCATACTAGAGTTTTGGCAAATAATTTTCATCTTTTAAGTAGTTTTCACAAACACTAGACTCAACATCGACCAATAGCAAGGTTTTCCTACGGTCGGTACTGCTCTGATACCAAAACATGTGACACCCCCGGGATCAGGGCTAAACAAATCCCAGACCTCCGTCTGACATAAGCTTAACCTTGATCTAGAGGATATCCAGTGAAGAATCGGTAACACATCAGTGAGCCTACGACACAAAAGTTATTACAGCAAGCTCATAACTGAGCAGAGAACCAAATTATTACAAGCAGAGGTCACTGACCACAAACATCAAACAACGGAAGGAAAATTATGCTATTAAGTATAGCAAACTTAACAAATGGCCTAAGAGGCCTAAAGCATAACGATGACGTCCCAGCCCATAGATTCCAGGCTGTCGGCCAGGAACCCCAAGCTACATGTCGATGTCGATGTAGTACCAAACTGATCTTCAGGGAACACTTACTCTGCCAAAAGTATCAACAAAGCACGGGTGAGTACAGGGTGTACTCCGCAAGATTTATGGCTGGTGGAGTTGTTTTGCATAAAGCCATATTTGTTTGTAAAACAATAGAGAGAAGAAGAAGCTCGTCTATTCAGAGTATTTTAAAAAGGGGTAAGAGAGCGACATCTCCAAAATATTGATCATCATCTCTTGATATCCACCAAATCATCATCATCTACCAACTAGGATCACCCCCTCGTACCCATGAGGAAGCATCCTCAAGCACACGTTGAACTGCTAAGTTTTACGATTTGGTTATAGTTCTCTATGATCTTAGAATCTGGTCACCAAGCGTTCATAACCGTGAACACGGCTTTTTGAAAAGATTTAACCCTGGAGGGGTGTACAACTTTACCCACACATACCAACCGACTCTTAATGCCAAGCTATTAGCCCTCTTCCTTGGAAGGCTGGCAGAGGGTGGTTGGCCACGACCTTTACCTTGCTTTCGCCGAGACCATGAGTCACGCAATAAGTATGGTTCCGCCGTAACAGGTCAAATCCCGAAGCTGGTACTTAAAGATGTGAGGCGAGGTTGGTTTACCAGGGGCGCCATCTACCCCAACAATCCCAGCCACGCTTACCTACCTGTTATGATTCACCTTTCACCCGCCAAATCTTTCAAAAGGTTTTCAATGCGTATGTCGAATGGAACGCCCGAAATATGTGACTCATGGAATCTACTAGGCAAGTTAATCAGGCGAGGGGTTCCCAAGCCCCGTGTGGCTGTACGCTCATCTCGGTTCCAAAGGCAAGAACTCAGGTCCTAGTGGTGGTGAGCATGGGACTAGAAAAACCACATCCCACCATGGCCTCCCATACAAGCCTTAGCATGTTTAATCTCATATCACCTCTGATATCATCTCATCACATTCTCCTGTCGTACTAGATTCTCTGCATCTGATACATCATCTGGATGAACCAGACTCAACAGCTATGCATGGCTAAGCAGGACACGGATATAAGCTCTAGCAGTGCACACAAGCCAAACCTAGTTATGCTAGGAGAATTGGATCAGGTAATATAAGCTCAAAGGGAGTAATGCAATAGATAGTATACTCTATCTATCGATAAAATACCACAGTAGAATCGTATGCATCATGGCAGGAATTGAAATACTTTTGAAATCATAGGATTTTATCATGGTGGGGCTATGCTTGCCTTTGCCAGTTGATAACGAATAAGCAGATCTTCGGGAGGCTTGTGCTTGACTTGATTATAGTTGGTCAAGTATTGTTCGTCGATCTTCGATCTTCGGTGGTCTTGATCTTTGACTTCAATCTCGATCTCGATATCTATCTCGATATCGTCTTCTATCGTGAAAAACCAAACACCGGAAATAAAGGGGAAACAATCAATACATGGCATCGATGCAATGCTCAAGCAATGATGATGATATGACAAGTTAAATTGCACTAAATTGAAACCCTAAGACATGCTCGACAATTTAATCGAGGTTCCGAGGGGTGAAAACCCTAACTCGGAATCAACGGCGGGAGGCCACGGCTGGTGTCAAATACGAGGGTCAGATTGCGGCCGTGGAGACCTCGCCTGCTTGCACGCTTCGGGGAAATTGACATGGAAGAGCAAAGCGGTCACGGTGGTGGCCTCGACACAGCGAGGGGTGGCGCTAATCGGTGCAGCTCGTCGGCGACCGTAGCTAGGGTTTTGGCATGGCGCCGGAAATTAGGGAAAAGGAGGATCTAGGGTTCGTCTCGGCGACGGAGGAGCACTTGTAGACCTCAGGGACATCGGTAGCGTGCATCACAGCGTACGGCGGGCATCCTGGCGTAGGCGGGCGGCGGAGGCGGTGACACGCAGGAGCTTCCTCCATCGGGATCGAAGACGACGACAGGGAAGACGATCGAACCGGTATCGGGCCTAGGATGGGCTGGCTTGGGCCGGTTATTGGGCAGGTGTCTGGCGAGAGGAGAGGGTCACTGTTACGTTGATGCCTATTTTTTTTATTTTGCAAACTCTTTTATTTATCTCTTTTGATTTTCTGTTTTGTATTTTCAAATCCTTTTCAGTTTTGAACAGTTTGAAAATACCAGAGTGTTTTGAAATCATAGTAAATATTCAGGGGCCCCTTATACCAATTTGGGCTCCAATAATTTTTGTTACTTTTTAAAATATGAAAACCATTTGAATTGTTTTCAATTAGAGGGAGAGAGTAGGGTTTAGGGTTTTACTTAAATTTTCTTCAATGCACATTTTAAGGCATGATTCTTATGAATGCACAAACAAACCTTAAATAGTAATGAGCTAAAACTGGGGTGTTACAGAAGACTTGCTGTTGTTCTCATCACACCTTGCTCTTGGGGTTTCCAACGAAGTGCTCCACGTCAAGCACCATCAACAAGTTTTCTGGCGCCGTTGCCGGGGAATAAAGGGACATCAAACTTCTTCCTCCCCGTCAAGCAACAAGTTTTCTGGCGTCGTTGCCGGGGAGGTTAAGGACGTCTTCACTAGGGGAGTCCTTCACTTCCTTTCTTTTTACTTTGTTTTTAGTTTGCTTTGTTTATTTTGCTTGGTTTTGTTTGCCTCTTTCCAAAAAAAACCAAAAAAAATAGTCTAGTTTGGTTTGCTTGCCTTATTCAAAAACACACAAAAAATTTAGTTCCTACCCTAGTTGCTACCATGTCTGGTTTTAGACCAATCTTTATTTCACCTATGGAAGAGATCTCCACTTTTGAGCAAAATAGTGAAGAAAGTTTTAAAGAAGCTTGGTCTAGAATCTCCGCTTTACAGAGGGAAACCGAGCCTAAGATGAGTCTTGGCCTGGTTATTGATAGTTTCTACCGTGGTATTGCTCTTTGTTATAGACATACTTTGGATTCTGTGGATGAGAAAGATATTTTTCTATGTACCGAGGATGAAGCTTTTCATGCCATAAAAAAATTGATTATAATCTATGGTACACCTGGCAAGTCTGATTCCTCTTTCACAAATGTTTTTGCTAGGTTGAACACTCTTGAGACTAGTATTTCTGCTATGAATAGTTGCTATCACACGCTTAGGGCTTACCATGATTATGTCCCCATAAATTCTGAGCCTTCAAAGTGGTTTCCCACAATCAAAGTCTCTATAAATACTACACTTTTTGATGCTCGTTGTGATATCATGTCTGAATTTTGTCTCATGCCTAAAGATATTTATGATTCTTTGAGTATTTGGGGGCTTTTTGAAGGAGGAGAGGAAATCTCTCTTACTAATAATGCCACCTTATTGCCCATTGGAATATCTAAAGGTGTGTTTACAAAATTCTCAGGAAAAATGATGTCTACTAATTATCTTGTTATTGAATGTGTAGGCAAAGGACATATTACACTTGGAAGATCCCTACTGAAACACCTTGGAGCGGCAATAGATGTGGGAAAAGGCATAATGCACTTTGCTCCTCCGTTAAGCAATCATATCTTCCCTAAAGAGAAGAAGAAAGGTAAGAAAGGAAAGAACAAGAGGGGTAATTCTTCATTTGAAAATACTTGATTCTTCTTGCTTCTTCTGCCTAACTTAAAGGCGTTAAAGAAAAGTACTTGTTGGGAGATAACCAAAGAGTTTCCTTGAGTCTTGGAAGTTATTACTTCAGTAATGACCTCTCCTTATCCTTTTTTTTTGCTTTTTGTGCCAAGAATGACCTCTAATGAGAGGGAAGTAAGATTTGGGAGTTGTTGTCCCGAAATAGATTTCTGTCCTCCACCATAAAAATTCGTGAGGAGGCTATGTAACTCGGATTGAGTTAAAAATTTACGAATAAATCCCCCAGTATGTTATCTACCTTTCGTTAGTTCAACACTTTTTAATTTTAGCAACATAAGATGTTCGGAAAAATCGGTTTCTACCTACTGGTCTGTTTTGACAGATTTCTGCCATTATTTGCATTTGCTTCTTATTGATTCCTTTTTGAGTTCTCTTTAGGTGAATTGAGCTTTTTGAAGGAGTTACTACAGTATATTGTGTTTTTAGTGAAAAGCCTTGTTGTTCCAAAGCTTTGCCAGAGGTCTAATATCTTTTGAATAAGCTAATGTTGCTAATGAAGATTGTGTGAAGTTTTGTATAAAGGAAAATTTTCAGGTGTAGAGAGAGAATGATGCAATGAGATGAAGAATGTACAAAATCCCAAGCTTGGAGATGCCACCATGGTGTCACCCCAAGAAATATCCAAGAGGTACAAGCGTTAAAGCTTGGGGATGCCCAAGGCATCCCCTTCTTCATCAATAAAAAGCTCAGGTCTGTTTAGACACTTCGTTTTTTATTGTTTCATGCACAGTTGTGTTGTTCTTGGAGCGTCTTAGTTTTTGTTTGCTTTGCTTAGTTTGTTTAGTTTGCTTGAGTAGTTTGGACCCCCGTTCTCGCTGTGTTTTTTTGCAAATAAGTTGCTTGGAGTTGGAAAGGAGTAGGAAGTTCTTGCTTGATAAGTGCAAGAGGAGCTCGCATTGACCGTGACTATACTTTAGTATGACATGCTAGGTGTTGTTTTGACCTTATGCTTAGTGATTATTGTTGTAGCATGTATTGTTCCAAACAATTGGGATTGCTTAGTGTGCCTGGAAGAAATTATGCGTTGTTTTAGCATGCAAAAGCATAGTATTGTGGTATTCTCTTTTGATGATTTGCTTGGGTTGACTTGGCACATGCTCACACCATGTTATGACTATGACAAGTTACCATAGCCTCTATGATCATTTATTCCTTGACTTGTAGTACCACTCTTTGCTTTGATTAATAATGCTTTGCTGCACTGCATGATTGTGGCCATTATTGCTCTCTTAGTTGGTTGCTCCAAGTCCTTTGCTAGCCTCCACTTGTGTGAGTAAGATCTACTCATGCTTCCAGCTCCCAAGAAACCAAGTTATTCCAAAGTGTCCACTCTAAACTCCTAAGCATGGTGTGTTACACCATTCCAAGTATATTCTTGTTTTCAGCTACCTTCCAATTAAAAACTATTTGTTATGTGAAAACTTAGTGATTAAAGCCCTCACAAACTTGATGGCACATTTTATATTCTTTGCCCCTAATAATCTTGAACCATTGTGTGTTCTATGTTGTATATGCTTGCACTTATACGTTGGAATTAGCAGAATCGTGCTGTCACGGGGAACATTTTCAACATTGCACTTGTACTTTGTACTCAGTTGATATCATGCTCTTTTATCTATGGATGTCACCGGTGTGAAATAAAGAGGGAACTTGTAAGTCCATGGAGTTTGTATCCTGTGTTAGAGAAACTCCTGGGCTGTTAGCCTAAGCCATGCCTAATCATGGTGGATACTTGCAGCATCACCATGTGACATCTATGAAGCATTCTTCTTATAAAAAAAGAGACACGTTGAGAAAAGAGTAAAGAGAGAAAAAGCACCATATTCCCATGGTAAATAAGAAGATTGCTGAGATGCTCATAGCCTGCTTGCCTTGTCATTTTGGTTATGGGAAGCTCCTGTACCATGTGCAAGGGGTACACGTTGGCGGTTCTCAATGATATGCGAATACTTACAATGACAAGAACTTACAGGTGACTAAAGTTGAGTAGCATGAGGTGTGGCCCTCGTATTCAAGGGACTTGAGATTGCCAACTTATACTTCGTCAAGCAAATACTCCATCTTTATTCACTTTAACCTTAATCACTTCAAGATGCTTATGATAGGGGCAATGAGGGCTGAAAGCTAACAAGTACCATAATTTTTTAAAGCTCTTTTTGAAACTTGAAATCCCTGCTTCCTTTATAAAAGGTCTTTCTTCCACCATTATTGAGTCTCCACCTTCTACCTTTAGGCACCATTAAGAGAGCATAGTTTTCATTCTGTATGCAGTGTTCCAAAGCTTATTGATTGATGCATATTGTGATATTACTTGTTCTTGTGCTACTTGTTTCTACTCACCCTTGTGAACTTTGAAGGTGTCCTATGCATCTATTTGCTACTCTATGAGGGACAAGCTGATTGCCACTATGCTATGTTTTCTATATGTGAAACAAACAAACGTTTTTCAATGCATGTTATTCATGATCTTTGTTTGTAACTTATCATGTTGCATGCATAGTTACTATGTCCTATTGTTAGAAATCCATATTTCATGCACATGTTTAGAGTTCTTTGATCCCAGCTTTCAATGCTTGCAAATGGTCAGATCTTCATTGTGAAGGTGCATGTCACCTCAAAAATTATTCTTTTACCACTTACCTACTCGAGGACGAGCTGGAGTTAAGCTTGGGGATGCTTGATACGTTAGAAACGTATCTATAATTTTTGATGCTCCATGCTTGTTTAGTACCTACTTTGATTTGCTTTGTCTACACTTTGAGGTACTTCTTTACATTTTTTCTGGTACTAACCTATTAACAAGTTGCCACAGTATCAGTTGCCTGTTTTCTGCTGTTTTTGGTTCCAGAAAAGATATTAAAGAAATATTCTCGGAATTGGAGGGGACAAACATCAAAGTCAATAAATTTCCGTGGGGAATAAGAAGTCCATAGGGGAGCCGGAGAAGCGGGCCAGGGCACCCAGACCCCCCTAGGCGCTGGTGGGCCCTGCCCCACACCTAGGCAGGGTGTGGGGCCCCTGGCCACCTCCTCGGCCTCCCCCTTTGCCTATAAGAATCCCCGATGAAGAAAACCTAAGTACCTGATCAAATATCCACAAAACCTTCTGTAGCCGCCACCACCATCATCCCTAGATCGGGGGGATCTGAAGTTCTTCTTAGGACCCTGCCGGAGGGGAGATCATCCCGGAGGCCTTCTCTCCAGTATGATGCGTGAGTAGTTCCACCTTGGACTATGGGTCCATGTAGTAGCTAGATGGTTGTATCTCCTCCTTTGTGCTTTCATGTATAGATCTTGTGAGCTCTGTTCATGATCAAGATCTAATCTATTTGTAATCACGCATGTTGTGTTTGTGGGGATCCGATGGATATTGATATTATTATGTTGGTTTGATTAATGGTTTTGTCTTTATGATTCTATCATGTCTGTGTTGTTTGTGATCTTGCATGCTCTCCGTTGTTAGTAGCTATCTTGGCCAAGTAGTTGCTAGTGACTCCAAGAGGGGTATTTATGCTCGATAGTGGGTCCATGCCTCTAGTTTCCAAGGGAAGTGACAATAATATCTTCGGTTATAGATGTGCTGTTGCTACTAGGGATAAAACAACGGTCTCTTGTTCATGGAACATGTGGACTGTTTACCTTACACACTTTGCTTAAAGCAGTTGTCTGTTGCTTGCAACTTAATACTGGAGGGGGTTCGGATGATAACCTGAAGGTGGACTTCTAGTCATAGATGTAGTTGGATGGTGGTCTATGTATCTTGTTGTATTTCCCAATCGAATCTCATAGGATATTTCTGACTAGTAATTGCATTGTTATGACTTTCTCAGTTCCTGTCAATTGCCCTGCTATAATTTGTTTACCCTTCATGCCATGTTGTTTATCTAAGGAGAGCACCTCTAGTGAACTATGGACCCCGGTCCAATCTTTACCATTGATACATCTTCCACTGTTACTTGTTTACTTGTTGCAAACCACCATTGTCTTCCACACCATTCGTTTAATCCTTTGTTACAGCAAACCGGTGAGCTTGACAACCTCACTGATTCGTTGGGGCAAGGTCTTAAGTTTGCGTTGTGCAGGTCTCCACGTTGCTTGCAACACCTGTGTGATGTTTCCTTCCTCCTTCTGGTGTGATAACCTTGGTCTCTACTGAGGGAAGACTTGTTGTTGTGCTCATCACACCTTGCTCTTGGGGTTTCCAACGAAGTGCTCACGTCAAGCACCATCAACAAGTTTTCTGGCACCGTTACCGGGGAATAAAGGGACATCAAACTTCTTCCTTCCCATCAAGCAACAGTTGCTCAAGAAGAGCATGTTGATGTGAACTTCATTAGGAACAATAATTTTGGCAGCAATGCTTATGGTAATAACTATAGGCCTTGTCCTCCTAATAATGGCAATACTTATCATGGTAGATCTGGAATGCCTAGTGAAGATAGGATTCTAGAAGTTGAAAGATCCACTAAAAACTTTATGCAAATGCAATATGAGAAAAAACAATATATTCACTAAAACTATGGAATAACAATCCGCTATCTTGAAAAATATTAGTCATTAGCTTGAGAATTTGAATAGATAAATTCCTAGTTTACAGTCAAAAAATTTGAGTGATGAGAAAAATATTTCCTCTTTGTCTGAAGCACAGTCCTCTTTGATTAATAAAATGGCTGCTAAACCTGAAACCTTGGAAATTGCCGTTGCTGCTACTCATTCCATGCAAGTTACTATTGGTGAAAATGTAAGACTGTTAGCGCAACTACATGCTAAGTGGGAAAGAGAAGCTGAAATTACTAGAAACAATAGTGTGTGCACTATCACCACCACCAATATGGATGCCACTAAACCACAAGAAGTCCCTATTCCTCCCCCTACAATTCCTAAGCCCAATGATTCTACTACTAGTGATGCTAAGTTTTATTTTAATCTTGATGGTTGCAATATTTCTGAAGTGATTATGTTCCTACAAAAGCTTGCTAGAAGTCCTGATGCTAGTAATATGAATGTAGCTTTCACCAAACACATTACGGATGCTCTTATTAAAATTAAGGAAGAAAGGTTGAAACACAAAGCCTCTATTACTAGGAAAGTAGAATATATTTGGGAACCCTTATTAATATGCAAGTGAATGACTTTGATCTTAAAGCTTCATGTGACCTTGGTTCTAGTGTATCTATTATGCCTAGAAAGATTTATGAAATGCTTGATTTGCCACCTTTGAAAGATTGTTATTTGGATGTCCCACTTAATGATAATGCTAATAATAAACTCATGGGGAGTGTTAATGATGTTATTATTATGGTTAACAATGCTTAAGTCCCTGTTGATTTCTATGTTTTGGATGTTGAATACAGTGCTTCTTGTCCTATTACTTTGGGAAGACCTTTTCTTAGAACTGTTGGTGCCATTATTGATATGAAAGAAGGCACCATTAAATATCAATTTCCATTCAAGAAAGGTATTGAACACTTACCTATGAGGAGAGAGAAGTTCATTTTTGCTACTCCTTTGAACGCAAGGTTTGATCTTAATGCTTCTTCATTTGAAAATGTAGGGTTCGCAGCATAGAAAACAAAAATTTTCCTACGATGGGAACAACTATGTACCAAGATCTATCTACTAGATACAAACAACGGGCGGATGTATATCCGTAGAGAACATACCCTTGAAGACCGACAAAGCTTAACGAGTCCAAACTCGTGGTTGATGTAGACGATCTCTTGCCGATCTCAAGATCGAGAGGAAGTCCTAGCCCAAAACAAGAAAAGATCCGTGCACACACGCTCGAGGCACCGAGCAACCTCCGCCTCCTTGCTCCAGCGATGCAGCGAAGCACAACTCTTTCTTGCCGAATAGCCACGGGAACATGTATCTCGCTAGTCCGAGACCATGGGGATAAATTCTAGAGGGAGAGAGATCCTTCACGAGGAGGTGTGTTGTGAGAGGAGGAGAGGGGTCTTTATAGGGGAGAGGGGGCACCCAAGGGGCATGGCGCCCAGCCATGGGGCTGCCCCACCTCTTCCACATTCATGTGGGTGGAGCTCCCACTCAAAATGAAAAGCCTCCACTCCCATTAAAAGCCTCCACTCAAAATCCACTCACATGCATTAAATTTCCACCAAATTTAATGCAAGCTCTCATTTAAATAAAAATCTTTTATTTATTTATTCAGAATTTTGTTAATTACTTTAATTAACAAACATTCACATAAAACCCTTGCTAGTATTCCATTTCACATGCGTAACCGCCAGCAATTTCAACCAAAGCTTGTGTCTAGTGAAATAAATTCCTGCGCTTTCCTTTTCTTTTCGGCATGAAACTTTTGCTCCAAATGGATGTCGGTGTCTCTTAAGTGTGTCACCCTACGGTTCGCGAATAATGCGTACATGATCGAGCCCCCTCTCGGATCAATAATCAGAAGCGGGATCTGGAGACCCATCGACTCCCACACATTCAACGATGACTTTCTTGTGATCGTCGGAACCTTTTACGCTAGTATCTTAATCCCTTTGTTTCGCGATATATTACATGTCCGAGACTCGATCATCGGTATCTCCATACCTAGTTTGATCTCGTTACCGACATGCACTCTTTTCTCGTTCCCGTGATATAACATTCTAGTGATCAAATCACTTGCTTGCAAGCTAATCAATGTGATATCACCGAGAGGGCCCAGAGTATATCTATCCGTCATCGGGATGAACAAATTCCACTCTCGATCCATGGGCCTCAACATAACACTTTATTAGTTCTGAATCCATCTTTATAATCACCCTGTTACGGTGTGACGTTTGATGTTATCAAGAAACTCTTCCGATGTTAGTGATTGACATGATCTCATGGTCTAAGGATTAGGATCACTTAAGTTGTTATAGCAATATAAACTCAATGACTTTGATCGTAATGCTATACTTAGGATGAATGTTCATCACACCATTACACTAATGTTGTGACCCCGTTATTAACAACATCCAATGTCCATGATCAGGAAACCTTGATCATCTTGTTAATCAACGAGCTAGTTTATAAGAGAGGCATAACTAGGAACTTCCTTTTTGTTTATTAAACACACATGTATTAACGTTTCCGTATTAATACAATTATAGCATGCAAAATAAACATTTATCATAAACAAGGAATACGATAATAACCACTTTATTATTGCCTCTCGGGCATATTCCCTTCAGTCTCCCACTTGCACTAGAGACAATAATCTAGTTTGAAAACTTTGTGTATTGAACACCTATGGCTTTCTGGTGTTCCATATACACAATTGCAAGTGGTTAACATAATCTACGGAGACGCTTGCAGTCCGTGTGTATTTGCATGTCTTTGCGTCTTCACGCATCACTCATTCTCCAATGAGATGGCATTGTATTAATTTGGTATTTCGGTGAGACCTTTAATTCCTTAGGGTTAAAACACGTCGATTCTATTGGCATACAATATATCTTTAGTGTTAGCCCGCTATGAACCACACCTTAGTTTGATAACAAACTACTTGACACAAATTCCTCCTTGTCGCTACTATAGCAGTCATATACTTAGCCTTTTGTTGTAGTATTCGTCGCAATGTCTTAACTTTGGAACTCTTCCAAATCCATCATGGAATCTCCTTTCCATTACATTGTGCCACCCATAGTTTAAATTGAGATAAACTTAATTTGTATCTTGTGAAAAAACTAGTATCAATGTAACGCTTTACAATGAACTATTTGTAATTGTTTGTCACCTCTACACAAATATGTTCTTAGTTCTTCCAAAAGATCATAAGAATATCCTTACTATAGTCCAATGATCATTTTATGATTCATTCTGGTATATGCTCATAACACTTAGAGCATAGGACATATCTGGATGTGTACATATCATGGTATGATTGATCAAAACATTCTTGTGATTTCACTCATCAAGTGTCAAAACACTTGAATCTTGTTTCACTTATCAAGTGTCGATACACTTGAATCTTGATTCAATTCCTTTCCATGTGACAAGAACGGTTTCTTGTCATTTCTATATTGAACTCCTTCAATATCTCATATATGTACGTTTGGCATAACCATATTAGCGCCACCGCTCATCCACTATAGACATTCATGCTAAATATTCGGGTTTTGCCTAAGTCTTTCATCGAAATGAAATTCTTAACCTTTGTCAATCAAAGATACATCATTTCTAATCAACAAGATGTCCTTCACATAATGTATTAGAAATATGTCTCAGCGCTCCCACTTAATTTCTTGCAAATGCAAGCATCTTCATCGTCTCCAGATGAAAAACTCATTTTTCATCATGGTGAAGATTCCAACTCCGCGATGCTTACTCCAACCATTGAAGTTTGCATGCCCTTTTAGCATCCTTTGAATTTAACAAAACCCTTTGGACCGTGTCATGTACACGTCCTAGGTAACCATTCTATTAGAAGAACTTTGTTTTGTTTATTCATCTACCATATACCAATTTATATGTAGTGGTTGCTACTTTAATCCGTTCAGACTAAATATCGCTATGAAAGATCAAATCTTGTCATAGTCAACTCCTTGAACATTGTCGTAAAATACTTTACAACATGTCGAATATTTCATAGATGTGAGACATCCATGTCTGTTTCTTTATAGATCCAAATACGACCGATAGGTTTTTACACCTTTCCGGAGGGTCTTCCAAGTTCAAAACTTGATTTGTCGTATATGGAACTATCATGGATTTGATGGCTTCAAGCCATTTGACGGAGTCAGGGCCCATCATCGCTTCTTTGCATGTAGTCGGTTCATCATTGTCAGACAATAATGATTTACTCTCAAATCTTAGCATTTGATTGTTTAACCGACCTTCTTGGTTCAATAGGAACTTTAGACCTCCGTGACCACAACCTTTGAGGCACATAAGCTATGAGCATTATGGCAGCCTCCAGAACGATTTCCGGCGCTGCGCAACTCAGCACATTTATGTCACATCCCAAGATTTTCCAAATCTTGTTATGTGAAAATAAATTAATAAAATAAAACTTTGCTTGATTTTCAGAGCCAGAAGAAATTTTTTGAATTCAATTGGAACTTCAAACCCATTTGAATTAAAATAAACCTAAAGAGATTTAAAAAGATAAATAAAAGGAAAATAAAAACATTTGGAAATACTAATTTGAAACAATTAAATGAAAAGATTTGTTTTCAAATGAAATAGAAGTTTTATAAATAAAGATTATTTAATAAAGGCCAATTTAAACCTTGACCAAACTTTGGGAATTAAAACATTTAGTTTTGAATAAAAACAACAAAGGTTTATTTAAAATAAAATAATAAAGAATTAATATCCAAACTTTATTAAAATAAGAAGTTTTACCAATTTTAATTAAAACATCAAAACATATTAAATTGTTTTAAATAGATTTTCCAAATATTTTATATTCTCTAATAAAACCTACTAAAGTGTTTTGGCTTTGTTTTAGATTTCAAAATAAATATCTCAATAAAACAAATCCTATTGGATTTAATAATGAAAGTCTATTATAATAATTAATAATGGATACTAAAATAAAAGGTTATTTTGTTTTAAAACAAAATTTCCAAATATTATATATTTCCCAAATTAAACCTACTAATTTGATTTTGAAAATATTTAGGTTTCAAATAAAGATTTTATTAATAAAAATCAAACCCTATTTGATTTAATAACTAAGGCCATTTTATTTAATTATTAATGGACCCTATAATAAAATGTTATTTTAAACAAGTATTTTAAGTATTCTTTATTTCCAATTAATACCTACTGATTTGATTTGGAGAAATATTTTGGACTTTAAAAGGAGATTTATTAAATAAATCATACCATATTTGATTAAATAACTATGGTCTATTTTATATTAAATAGATCCTAAAAAGGAATAAAAAATATTATTTATTTTGGAATATTGGTTTATGTTGATAAAGAACCAAAATTCAAAGTTCAAAGTTTGAATGTTGATTTTATTTGAGTGTGAATTGTTTGTTTGGAAATTCAAAATGAAATTGAAATTAGAAAAGGAAAAGAAAATGGACAGAAATAAAATAAAGCAGCCAATTGCCCAACTACCCTAGCCCAGCAGCCCAGCTTCCTCTCCCTCCCGAACTGCTTTTCCTCACCATGAAACAACCCAAAGCCCACGACAAGTGGACCTCCTCCTCACTCCTTTTCTCACCGACAATGACCCCACCACCGGCCTCTTCTTCCCACCCACCCCGCAACTGTTCTTCCCTTCTCCTCGCCGTTGGACATAAATTCCTGGCTTAATTACGCCTTAATCTCGCAATGAATCGCCACTTGACCACGCAGGTTAAGCGCCCCTCTCCTCTCGCTTTCCCTCGCCTTCTTCCCAGACCGCCACTGTGCCGCCTCGATTACGCCTCGAGCACCTCGGCCCGACAACCTTTCTCATCGATTCCGGCGGCATCTCCTCGCCCTTGCCTTCCCGAGCAAGCAGATAGATTCGCCAGACCCAGAAGCACCGCTCTGTAACCTCAGTTTCCCCGCGGGCACCTCTGAGCCTCGCCAACGACAACCGCCAGTGCGCCACCGTCTGCCATTGCTCCGTTGAGCATTTCAGGTGAACTCAGACTATCCCGACCCCTTCCGTTCACGCACTCATCCTTTCCATGATCTTGCGCAGCTAACCCCGTCCTCTGTTTGCCTTCTCGTGGATCACAGCTTCATCTTCAACCTCGACCAGAGCCGTCCGTCGCCAGTACCAACTCCGGCGAGCAATTCCGCTCGTCCCCGTGCGCCCCTTCATCAACCAGTGGCAAGTTGAGCATCCCCGTGCCACGACGAACCCGGTGAGCCCCCTCTCTCTCTTTCTCGCTTCCGGTAACGCCGGCGATGCCACTGCCGAGCCGCCGCCGCCGCGCGACGGAATCCACCGCCGCCAGTTCTAGGTCAATAGATTCGGACCGTTGGATCTTGATCCTGAGGCTTGGATAGAACGACTTAAGCGAAGGGGTATCAAGCGATCTGTGCACGATTAGACTTAATCCAACGATCTGGGCGTGATCCGCAGCAGCGGTACCATGAATAAGAAGCTGCGTGTCACCGATAGATTTAAATCGAAATTTGAATCGATTTAATTACAAACTTCAAACCCTTATATCTTTTGAACCACACGTCCAAATTTGACAAATTTTATATCAAAAGATTCAGGAGAACAAGACCTAACCAACCCTACCCTTAGTTTAGCAAATAGTAACTGGTAGCTTGTTTGAATTTGCAGATTCTTTTGTGCTTGCTAACATTAGAAAAATCATTTAAAAATGAATTTTGAGATCAAACCTTTGCCAATTGGTTTATTGTGACCCTACTGACCCTAGGAACCAACCCATGGTTTGGAAAATGAATTTGGAAAAGTTTGGAATGGATTAATTAGTTTAGTCCATTTCTAGCCAAACAAAATTAGTGATTTTAACATGGAAATGTTTAAAAGAAGAAAACTTTGAGTAGATGGTTTGGACCAAACCTACTGACCCAAAAACACCAAGTTTTGCAATAGCAACTCATTTGGTGAATTCTATGGGCTAATGCCTTAGTAAAAATATTCCTACACCACATAAAATAACACTTTGTTTTGAAAATGGTTTTAAAGTGAAACCTTTTGCAAATGACTTAGCCACTTTAGGAAATGACCATTAGATGTACCCAAATGACTATGACCCACTAGGAACCACTTTTTCAAACAAAACAAAGCTTGGCATGCTTGCATGCATTTCTTTGACATTGTTATTTATGTGTGTTGTTTTGCTTGATTGGTAGATTGAGTTTGTGCCTTGCTTGATTGATTTGTAGTGACTTGAAGAGTATGATTGTTGCAAAGATCAAGAAGTGAACCTATACTCTACCAAAAAGGCAAGTGATGCTACATACTTTCGATCCCAATACTTTTATTATGCATTAGTGATTTTGCTAAGTAAACTGGCATGGATTTTGCTAAGTATATATCTTACTATAGGAAAACCTGGTAGATGAATCCTTAGTAGGATTTTCCTAAGTTAAGATTCCTACTACTACAAAGCTTAGCCTAGCTAATAGAAAATATGGGTGGAATATATATTCACACTATGAAAAATATTCTAAGTCTGAGGACTTAAGTTTTGTTTAATAAAACAACTAAATTAATGAATCACCTGGGTGGAATGGGCTTGCTTGGTGGAGAATGGTTGAGTGGTTCACAATGCCATAGGCTTGGATTGTGTATCTCACTTGTGGAATGCCACCCAGGAAACAAAGAGATTTGAGATGTCAAATGTTGAGAAGCTTCAAGTGCAACCACTTGGCAATATGGGCTCTGCCATGATCACATAGGTTGCAAGAACTTAGCCAAATGGACGGGTGGTAGTGTTTGATAGGTTGGAACGCGTCCATTTTGGTCTAAGGAAGGCTTCAAAGATTTTGTCTTGGGAAACCAAGTCTTGTGGGTAAAGTGCACCACCTCTGCAGAGTGTAAAATCTAAGTACTTAGCCATGTCCCTGGTAAAGGACAATTTGAGCATCAAGACATGGAAACAATCAAGAATCTCATCATTCTAATTTCTAAATTAAAATCTTGTGGTTTGAATAAGGGTTGTTTGAATTCTTCAATCATTGATGGAGAGATGGCTTGGTACAAGGATCTTGAAATCTTTGATTGAGGGAAATGATTTTTGACAAAGCAAAAACTTAGTATTTTCAAAATGATAAGAAAAATCTATTTTTGAGCAATGCAAGCCTCAACTCCACTTAGCCAAATGCATATAGATGATAGATTCCACTATACTACAATAGTATCACTTGCCAATACAATTCAAATGTATTGACCCTTTGTGGCTGTAACTTGTATGTTGCAGGTTTGACTGATTTTAGTGAAGATTGTTTGATTAGGATTACAAAGTCTACAACCAACATCTGCATGTGGCACTTTGAAGATGAAGGACCCATGACTATATTTATTCCGCTGCAATGTAATGTAATAGCCATATGAGCTATGTATGATGTAATAAAATTATGTTTTCCTGGTTATAAAGTTATATTATGACCTTTGTTTCTTGATATTACATCTTAACTGTGGATGCTAGCTATTGATCCAGGGACTAGCATTGTAAAACACAGGAGGACTCTACCTTATTAGGTTGGGACCCCTACAGATGGTATCAGAGCATTGTGTTGCCTGTAGGATTTGTAAACCTAGGATTGGACAAAACCCTTAGAAAAATAGGAGTGTATTTGTTCCAAAAACTTATTTACAAAAACACTTGTAAACTCTTTCCTCAACCATTTTGTTTTCAACTCTACTTCTCTTCTATTTTCAAACTTGATGGTAAAACCTACCCATGGCCAAAGACTACATCATATGCAAAGGACTTCCTCAACATCTTCAACTCTAATGACTTCAACATCTTCAGCATATTCATCAAGGACTTCCAACTTGGATATCACTAAGGACCACAAGTGAAACAAGGAAAACCTACTCAAGATTTAGAAACTAAGGGAATGCAAAATAAGAAGGAGCCATCAACAACTTTGAAGTAGTGTGACCAAGAGTTTTTCTCAAGGAAGCCATGATCTCAGGCAAGAAGGATCAACCAAGAAGGAAGGAAAGAATACAAGTGAACCATATAGATAGACCACCATATTTTAGTTAAGACAAAACACACCAACTTATGTGGTGTAACAAAAATATTTTGTTGCCTAAGTATGTGCTTGAACCCTGTTGTTTGAGTGCAAAGTTGTTTGTGAATGTTTGGTTTGTGATTGCATGCATATTGCTTGTGTGAATGGTGATGTGTGTGATTAGAATTGATTCCTTAGAAATATCTTGCCTATTCTAATCCCTACCCAACCCAAACAGATGACTACTCCAAGAGACATCAACACCAACCAAGAAGACAACATGAGAGAACTTATAGTAAACCAAAACCAGTTGAGCCAAGAGACAACTCAGCTTTTAGCCAACAACAATGGATTAGACCCAGCCATACAAATGATTTTGAAACTTCAATCCCAATTGTTGCAAGGATTGATTACTCAAATGAACAACATGGGAGAAAATGTTTCCCAAGGAGCTAATGACAACAAGGATAACAAAGATGCTGATCTAGAAGTGACCAAAGATAACAATATTTTTAGAGACAAGGATCATTCATCCAAGGAACATGAAGATCAATGCTTCAAGAAGAGAGAAAGATCTCCCACCTATGAAGAACATGAACGAGAAGAACTCCTATCTTTGGAGAGACCCAAAAAGAAGAAAAAGGACATAAGCCAATTGCAGTGTTACAATTGCAAAGAGATGGGACACTATGCCAATGAATGCCTAGAAAAGAAGAAGCACCAAAGAAACAAACAAGAGGCAATGATACCAAAGAAAAAGAAAGATATCAGCCAAGTGATGTGTTTCAAATGCAAGGAACTAGGCCACTATGCAAGCAATTGTCCAGAGAAGATGAAAAACAAGTTAAACAAGTCTATGAAGGATCTCAACCTTGGCCCATGAGTCAAGAATGGAAACCAAGGAAACCATACCAAAGTTTGCTTAGAGAGATTTTTCCCAGAATTCCAAGAAGTACAATATGTAATTTTTGTTTGAAAATATTTTAAGGGTGGTAGTACCCTAGTTGTTTTGAATTTTCTTGTAACCCTAACCTTCCCAAATCTCGGGACGAGATTTATTTTAAGGGTGGTAGCCTGTCACATCCCAAGATTTTCCAAATCTTGTTATGTGAAAATAAATTAATAAAATAAAACTTTGCTTGATTTTCAGAGCCAGAAGAAAATTTTTGAATTCAATTGGAACTTCAAACCCATTTGAATTAAAATAAACCTAAAGAGATTTAAAAAGATAAATAAAAGGAAAATAAAAACATTTGGAAATACTAATTTGAAACAATTAAATGAAAAGATTTGTTTTCAAATGAAATAGAAGTTTTATAAATAAAGATTATTTAATAAAGGCCAATTTAAACCTTGACCAAACTTTGGGAATTAAAACATTTAGTTTTGAATAAAAACAACAAAGGTTTATTTAAAATAAAATAATAAAGAATTAATATCCAAACTTTATTAAAATAAGAAGTTTTACCAATTTTAATTAAAACATCAAAACATATTAAATTGTTTTAAATAGATTTTCCAAATATTTTATATTCTCTAATAAAACCTACTAAAGTGTTTTGGCTTTGTTTTAGATTTCAAAATAAATATCTCAATAAAACAAATCCTATTGGATTTAATAATGAAAGTCTATTATAATAATTAATAATGGATACTAAAATAAAAGGTTATTTTGTTTTAAAACAAAATTTCCAAATATTATATATTTCCCAAATTAAACCTACTAATTTGATTTTGAAAATATTTAGGTTTCAAATAAAGATTTTATTAATAAAAATCAAACCCTATTTGATTTAATAACTAAGGCCATTTTATTTAATTATTAATGGACCCTATAATAAAATGTTATTTTAAACAAGTATTTTAAGTATTCTTTATTTCCAATTAATACCTACTGATTTGATTTGGAGAAATATTTTGGACTTTAAAAGGAGATTTATTAAATAAATCATACCATATTTGATTAAATAACTATGGTCTATTTTATATTAAATAGATCCTAAAAAGGAATAAAAAATATTATTTATTTTGGAATATTGGTTTATGTTGATAAACAGAACCAAAATTCAAAGTTCAAAGTTTGCTGAATGTTGATTTGATTTGAGTGTGAATTGTTTGTTTGGAAATTCAAAGCAAATTGAAATTAGAAAAGGAAAAAGAAAGCAGACAGAAATAAAAATAAAGCCAGTACTGACCAACTACCCTAGCCCAGCCCAGCTTCCTCTCCTCCCGAACTGCTTTTCCTCACCGGAAACAACCCATAAAGCCCGACAAGTGGACCCTCCTCCTCACTCCTTTTCTCACCGACAATGCACCCCACCACCGGCCTCTTCTTCCCCACCCCACCCCGAATCGTTCTTCCCTTCTCCTCGCCAAGCAGACATAAATTCTGGCTTAATTACGCCTTAATCTCGCAATGAATCGCCACTTGACCACGCAGTTAAAGCGCCCTCTCATCTCTCGTTTCCTCCGCCTTCTTCCCGACACGCCACGGGCCGCCTCGACACGCTCGAGCACCCTCGCCCGACAACCTTTCTCATCGATTCCCGGCATCTCTCGCCCTGCCTTCCTTCCGAGCAAGCAGATAGATTCGCAGACCTGAAGCACCGCTCAGAACCTCGATTTCCCGGGCACCTTCGAGCCTCGCCAACGACAACCGCCAAGGCGCCACCGTCGCCATTGCTCCGTTGAGCATTTCGGTGAACTCGGACTATCCCACCCCTTCCGCTCACGCACTCATCCTTTCCATGATCTTGCGCAGCTAACCGTCCTCTGTTTGCCTTCTCGTGGATCACGCTTCATCTTCAACCTCGACCAGAGCCGTCCGTCGCCAGATTTCAACTCCGGCGAGCAATTCCGCCATCCCGTCGCCCTTCATCAACCGGTGGCAAGTTGAGCATCCCGTGCCACGAACCCGGTGAGCCCTCTCTCTCTTTCGCTTCGTAACGCCGATGCCATCGCCGAGCTTGCCACGCCGATTTAATCCACCGCCAGCTTCTAGGTCAATAGATTCGGACCGTTGGATCTTGATCCGAGGCTTGATAGAACGACTTAGCGAAGGGGTATCAAGCGATCTGCCGCACGATTAGACTTAATCCAACGCATCCGGGCGTGATCCGCAGCGAAGCGGTACCGCAATAAGAAGAAGCCGCGTGTCACCGATAGATTTAAATCGAAATTTGAATCGATTTAATTACAAACTTCAAACCCTTATATCTTTTGAACCACACGTCCAAATTTGACAAATTTTATATCAAAAGATTCAGGAGAACAAGACCTAACCAACCCTACCCTTAGTTTAGCAAATAGTAACTGGTAGCTTGTTTGAATTTGCAGATTCTTTTGTGCTTGCTAACATTAGAAAAATCATTTAAAAATGAATTTTGAGATCAAACCTTTGCCAATTGGTTTATTGTGACCCTACTGACCCTAGGAACCAACCCATGGTTTGGAAAATGAATTTGGAAAAGTTTGGAATGGATTAATTAGTTTAGTCCATTTCTAGCCAAATAAAATTAGTGATTTTAACATGGAAATGTTTAAAAGAAGAAAACTTTGAGTAGATGGTTTGGACCAAACCTACTGACCCAAAAACACCAAGTTTTGCAATAGCAACTCATTTGGTGAATTCTATGGGCTAATGCCTTAGTAAAAATATTCCTACACCACATAAAATAACACTTTGTTTTGAAAATGGTTTTAAAGTGAAACCTTTTGCAAATGACTTAGCCACTTTAGGAAATGACCATTAGATGTACCCAAATGACTATGACCCACTAGGAACCACTTTTTCAAACAAAACAAAGCTTGGCATGCTTGCATGCATTTCTTTGACATTGTTATTTATGTGTGTTTTGCTTGATTGGTAGATTGAGTTTGTGCCTTGCTTGATTGATTTGTAGTGACTTGAAGAGTATGATTGTTGCAAAGATCAAGAAGTGAACCTATACTCTACCAAAAAGGCAAGTGATGCTACATACTTTCTATCCCAATACTTTTATTATGCATTAGTGATTTTGCTAAACTGGCATGGATTTTGCTAAGTATATATCTTACTATAGGAAAACCTGGTAGATGAATCCTTAGTAGGATTTTCCTAAGTTAAGATTCCTACTACTACAAAGCTTAGCCTAGCTAATAGAAAATATGGGTGGAATATATATTCACACTATGAAAAATATTCTAAGTCTGAGGACTTAAGTTTTGTTTAATAAAACAACTAAATTAATGAATCACCTGGGTGGAATGGGCTTGCTTGGTGGAGAATGGTTGAGTGGTTCACAATGCCATAGGCTTGGATTGTGTATCTCACTTGTGGAATGCCACCCAGGAAACAAAGAGATTTGAGATGTCAAATGTTGAGAAGCTTCAAGTGCAACCACTTGGCAATATGGGCTCTGCCATGATCACATAGGTTGCAAGAACTTAGCCAAATGGACAGTGGGTGGTAGTGTTTGATAGGTTGGAACGCGTCCATTTTGGTCTAAGGGAAGGCTTCTGAAAGATTTTGTCTTGGGAAACCAAGTCTTGTGGGTAAAGTGCACCACCTCTGCAGAGTGTAAAATCTAAGTACTTAGCCATGTCCCTGGTAAAGGACAATTTGAGCATCAAGACATGGAAACAATCAAGAATCTCATCATTCTAATTTCTAAATTAAAATCTTGTGGTTTGAATAAGGGTTGTTTGAATTCTTCAATCATTGATGGAGAGATGGCTTGGTACAAGGATCTTGAAATCTTTGATTGAGGGAAATGATTTTTGACAAAGCAAAAACTTAGTATTTTCAAAATGATAAGAAAAATCTATTTTTGAGCAATGCAAGCCTCAACTCCACTTAGCCAAATGCATATAGATGATAGATTCCACTATACTACAATAGTATCACTTGCCAATACAATTCAAATGTATTGACCCTTTGTGGTCAGAACTTGTATGTTGCAGGTTTGACTGATTTTAGTGAAGATTGTTTGATTAGGATTACAAAGTCTACAACCAACATCTGCATGTGGCACTTTGAAGATGAAGGACCCATGACTATATTTATTCCGCTGCAATGTAATGTAATAGCCATATGAGCTATGTATGATGTAATAAAATTATGTTTTCCTGGTTATAAAGTTATATTATGACCTTTGTTTCTTGATATTACATCTTAACTGTGGATGCTAGCTATTGATCCAGGGACTAGCATTGTAAAACACAGGAGGACTCTACCTTATTAGGTTGGGACCCCTACAATTTAGCTAAGGTTCGTTAACCTTATCAAAGTTCTATTGTCCTCCCACTTAACTTTTGTGAAAAATTCCTTTTTCAAGAAACTTCACATTTCAAGCGACAAACCCTTTTGTCCTTGGTGTTATGGAGGAATAACCAATTGTTATTCAAAAATAACCTACAAAGACATGCTCATCCGACTTCTGTTGTAAACATCTTACTTATGTTTAGTATACCAAAATTTAAGAAATGACAACTTGGGTTTTACCCCAAACCATAACTCCCATGGTGTCATTTCAACGGATCTAGATGGAGCTCTTTTCAGTGTAAAAGCGGTAGTCTCTAAAGCTTTAATCTTTTAAAACATAATGGCAGTTTTATAAATAACACCTTTGATCCAACCATGTCAAACAAGGTTTCATTACAAATCTCAAACACTCCATATTCCTATGGTGTTTCGGGAGATGTAAATCTAGGTGTTTTGATAAAATTGTAACTCAAATAAATCCCTTTTATGATAAAATCATAATTCATTTATTTTTCTTGTTACACTTGTAACTCAAATAAATCCCTTTATGATCAAATCATAATTCATTTATTTTTCTTGTCACAATGATTTTCACTTCATCTTGAAAGTCTTTGAACATTTTCAAACATTTCACACTTCTTTCTCATTAAGTGAATTATTCACTCAAAATTCCGGAGAAAGCATATGAAGTTGAAACCCATCGCTTACGACTATACATAATGGACTACATACATCGATATGTATAAATTCCAATAATTTAGTCGTTCGTTCTTCTTTGGCCTTTGAACGAAGTTTTAATTATCACGTGGAAAGTCTCACAAGCGTCACTTGATCAAATCAAAGACTCCAAAAATCCATGAATATGGAGATTCTTCATGTTTTCTTTCCAATATAATTTAAACAGCGATGTCACTTCATAAGTGATCTTTCAATCATTCGTCTTGCGACATTTTAGCATTAGGTTTTATGGATGTGATTTCTTCAATTAGATTTGTAAATCATCCATCTTATATGGAATACGGTAATTATTTGAACAACCTTTGTTCTCATAATACCTGATTTAAATAACAATTATTAAAACAAATCTTGAAGTCATGCTTTGATGTCAACGAGAAATACAAACAACGGTTTGTTTGTTTTCGATAAACATCATCACATATTCTCTTGCTAGTTACTTAGGTCATTGTGGTTCATGAATTGCGTTGTTCCGTATGACATTTCATACCAACCAATTCGGTATCCAATACCCAAGAACCACATTGTTTAACAAGCAAAGAATACAACCATAACATGTATATCATCCATATACCAAAATTGGATATTTCCAATCTTTTCTTTTCTGCCAAATATATTTTATAGATTCTCTTTCAGCATTTCCTTTTCCTTTTTAAAAGAAACTATCAACATCAACAGTGGCGCCATATACATGACACATAGTCCAAAGCGTGTATATTCAAATAATAATACCTTTGGACTTGCACTTTGAAGTAGATCACCATCATCAAAATGATCGGTATTCTTTCAAAATCCATTCTTTAGTAATCTTTTAGTGTAGTAAACATTTTACATACATATTCTATTCACCCTTATCATGACGACTTTCATGATCAAGCTACTTTAGCTTATAAAGGCGAAACGTGAGTATAACAATACTTTCCAAAACCCTTTTGGATGATTAGGATGTCTAGCATCTCCAACCTTCGTAAATTCTCATCCAATATGAGAACATATATTATACTCTATCATATTGCAACCAAAACATTGTTTCAGATATCGTTATATCTGCCACACATGATGGTTTCTGAAACAATTCTTCAGCTCCAAGATAATCTTGATATTAAAACAATCAAGAATCGTGGAGGCAAACATGATACTTAAGATACTAACATCGAATTTTAACTCTCGATTTAATACCAATTATTAAATTTCACGGAGTAAATAAAATTTCTGAAAGTTTGCAATAGGACTTTAAACTTTAGATTGACACTCAACACAATACGATACCAGTTCGTAAAGTATATATCCAGAATTTTATAGTTCTATTATCTCGATTACAACTATGCATAAGGTGGTGAACGAATGCCAATGACTACAACAAATTATGCAAATTCACTTTGATTTAATTTATGATAAATTGAGTTCTACTAATCCAAATTAGAAATGAACTCCCACTCAAAAATGACATCCCTCGTGCCTTTTGGTGATTACATGAACCAAATCCACTACACCAAGTCTGATCATCACGTGAGTCGGTGTAGCTTCAAAGGCGAGCATCCACATGGTCATCATATCAAAACATATGACTCATGCTTAACCTTTCGGTCCGTGTTCGAGGCCATGTCTGTACATGCTAGGCTCGCCAAGTAAGAACCTTAGTATTCGCGTGTAATGTCTTACACCCGAGATATGCTCGGATTCAAGTACACCCGATCATCACGTGATGTCTTGAAGCGGCGAAACATTGTCGGTGCATACTTAAGGAAGAACACATTTTATCTTGATATCTAAATGAGGGATCATCTTATTATGCTAATAAAACGCCAAACAAGCAATATAAGATGCTATCAAACATCACATGTTTATTAGTGGAATGATATGGTTCTCGATATGATCTCTATCATGTGCACCGTGGTATGATCACTATCATACCTTTATGTGTAAATCCAAGGTCTATGGAGTTTACACGTTATGTATGTTGTAAGAGTATCATCTCATACTTCTACTTACAACATCACCATATCATAACACTAGCAGAACAATCTAAACTAGACGCCTAATTTATCCATTGCAAATTTTACGTGGCTTAGGGCTTTCAAGATAGAACCGTTCTTACCTACGAACATGAACCACAACGAGGATAACCAAATTGTTGACAACTCGTTGCAAATTAGATATTGACTATAGTAGGAGAGATGACACCGCTAGCCACTTATGCAAAACTAGTTGCATGTCAAGCGTGGAACAGGTCTCATGTGCGAGGACATGTAAAGTTTGTCCGGGCCGCTTCATCCCACTATGCCACCAATATCCAAAGTACAACTAAGAAGCAATAAAATGATCATCATCGCCCACATACTCATATGTGTACTACCCGTGCAAAGTATCTACGCATAGATCCGGCTCTGATACCACTGTAGGTGTAACATCCCAAAAATCATGGTTTCAAAACTCATTTCAATCATATATGCATCTCATTCATTCATTTAGGATTTATCAAAATCACTTAGAAGCAGAAGTTGAATCTATGATTTCATGTGGGCATTTGATTCCAAGATGACCATCACACTTTGAAATTTGGAAACTTAAGTACTTGTTTAATTGACTCCATTGTTGGAATGATTGTGTGAAACTCTACCATGATTCAAAACTTAGAAGTGATTCAAAACCCTAAATTCAAATAATTGCAACTATAGCAAAAATCTCTGTTCTTTTTGAAAACCAAGCATGACCAAACCCTACAAAGTAACCACTTGGTTAAATAACTGCATTTGAAACCACAGAACCCTACAAGGATCCCCAAATTTGTTTGAATTCAAAAAGGATTTGAAAACATATCAAAATCAATTCAGAAAATAGAAAACAGAAAAAGAAAAGGGCAAAGAAATAGAAAAGGCCAAGCGGCCAGGATCTGGCCCAGCAACCAAATCAGCCCAGCAAGCCCACCCGGGGACTTCTTTTTCTCTTCGCACGCACGAGCACACGCGCTGAACCACTGACCGCAGGACCCCACCGAAAACTTGCGCATATCACTGACAAGCGGGCCAACCCCACGACAGCGTCGTCTCCACCCGCACGAACCATTCATTCCCCAAATCAAGCGGGCGTTTCTGGTCTTGATTCGCGGCATCAATTCGAGTTATTGGCTCAGTGATTCTCGCCATGAGCCAGCTATAAGAAACCCTCTCTCTTTCCCCAAAACCCCGAACACCGAACGCCCAGTGCACGCGCATTGCTTCTGCAACCCCGCGCCTCCGACGATCGCTACGGCGAATTCCGTAAGTCTCGAGCCCCTTTGCCTCTCATTCACACCATCTTGTTCAGAGAACTCATACGCATCTTCGACACTCGCCGTTTGCTTTCGCATGATCCCTAGCCTTGGCAACGCCGACAATCGGCCGCCACTGCCTCCTGCAAGGACTCGCGACCCTCTTCGTAGGTAACCACCGCCTTGCCCTCTGGTTGACACGCATAGCATCCTCGACATCGCGATCCGGCGGTCCATATTTTGGCCTAGCGCGACGAGGAACCACGCCAACAACGACGGTCGACCGTGGTCGACATTTTCGCGAACTCCTAAGCAATTCCGAAGTTTCGAGCGCCTTGCCCTCTCTTCCACACGAGCTTGCTTGCGCGATGCGCAACTCCCGATGCCACCGGCTTGTGTTAGGCGACACCAAACCTCGCAAGCACCACATCTCGCAAGCGACCGACGCCGTTATTCGACGAGGTCGAGCCCATCTCCGAACACCCTTCGCGAACGAGCACCACCTCGAGCTTCAAAGACACCTTCACGGATCTGGTAGCATCCTTGCATCCTAGAATGGCCTGTAACGCCGGCATCACATCGACCGACGCTGCCGCCTTACCGCCGCTTTAGGTTAGATGAATCTTAGCGTTAGATCTTGATCCCACGCGTGAAAGCAGATCACTTAACGAAGGGTAAGGATGATCGAGCCGCATCGTTAGTTAGATCCAACGGCGGAGAGACGATCCGGTGCGGTTGACGGCGAATGAAAACATGACGCGTGGCTAGGTTTAGTTTAAAAAGAAATTAAAACCAGATTTAGATTCAAACTTCAAATGCTTATAACTTTTGAATGCCACGTTGGATTTTTGCAAACTTTATATCGTTGAACTCAGCAAGACAAGGCCTATCAGAATATACCTTTGGATTAGCATATAGTAACAGTTAAAAGGATTTTTATTGTGAAACATGTTTAGGGCTATTTTAGATATAGTTTTATTCTTGTAGTTATTTTTGGGCCAAATAAATGTAGTTGGCAATTTTGAGCCTTGTTAAAGTTTCACTCATGAACACACTTGGTATAATTTTCAAAATCACCATTTAGTAAATTCTTGCATGCATGCATTCATATTAATTTTGAATGTATTTATATTGTGTGTAATTGTGTGCTATTGTTTCTTGTGTAGATTTTGATAGTGATTGTGATTGTGAGGAGTGCTACTCCCCACTACCAAGGCAAGTGATATTTTCATGATTTTCCTATCCTAAGTTTTATACTTGCATTAGATATTTTGCTAAGGTAAATGCATGATATTTTGCTTAGTGCAAGATGGGAAATCCTAAGTAGAGTGAAGTAGTGGAATTGCTAGGGAAATTTTCCTAAGTTAAGATACCATACCTTGCTTAGCCTAGCTTATAGAAAACAAGGGTGGTGAATATCTATATGGTTTATGATAAAAATATTCTAAGTCAAGAGACTTATATTTTCTTAATAAAACAACTAAGCCAAATAAACCTCCTGGGTGGAATGGGATTGATTGGGTTATGTTGAGTGGTTACACAAGGCCATGGACTTGGGTTGTGTATCTCACTTGTGGTATGCCACCCAGGCACAAAGGGATTTGGAGGCCAAATGTTGAGAAAGCTTACAGTGCAACCACTTGGCAATATGGGCTCTGCCATGATCACATAGGTTGCTAGAACTTAGTCATTTGGACAGTTGGTGGTAGATGGGTTGATAGGTTGGAGCGCGTCCAATTTGACTAAGGAAAAGCTTCTGAAAGGTCCTGTCTTGGGAAACCAAGTCTGGTGGGGAAAGTGCACAACCTCTGCAGATGGAAAAACTAAGTACTTAGCCTTGTCCAAGGAAATGGACACTTGAGCATCAAGACATGGAAGCCACAAGAATCTCATCACTCCAACTTCTAAATTAAAAACTTGTGGGTGAACAAGGGTGAAGGACCTCAATATCTATTGATGGTTTCCTTGGGTATGTTTTGACAAAAGAAAAACTTAGCAATTTCAACTAATAAGTAAAACTTAATTTTGAGCAAAGCAAGCCAAGCTACACTAGCCAAATGCATATAGAACTATGGATCACTTAAAATATACTAAGGTATCACTTGCCAATACTATTCCAAAGTATTGACCCTCTGTGGCTGTAACTTGTGATGTTGCAGGTTACTCCGATGATGAGTAGGAGTCATGAGTCTACACTCAACATGCTTGCCTGTGGCACATGAAGATGAAGACTTATGTTTATTACTTGTTTCCTTAAAACTCTTGTATTAGGCCTATGGCCATGAGTTGTATAAGACTATGTTTTGTCTCTGGAATGAATGTAATAAATGACCTTTGTATCTGTGTACTTCATCTTAAACTGTGGATGCTAGCATTGATCCAGGGACTAGCATTGCAATCACAGGGATCCTTTCCTTTATAAAGGAGGGGTCTAACAGTAGGGTTCGCAGCATAGAAAACAAAAATTTTCCTACGATGGGAACAACTATGTACCAAGATCTATCTACTAGATACAAACAACGGGCGGATGTATATCCGTAGAGAACATACCCTTGAAGACCGACAAAGCTTAACGAGTCCAAACTCGTGGTTGATGTAGACGATCTCTTGCCGATCTCAAGATCGAGAGGAAGTCCTAGCGCAAAAAGCAGCGCATCCGTTGCTCGCACACACGTTGAGGCACCGAGCAACCTCCGCCTCCTCGCTCCAGCGATGCAGCGAAGCACAACTCTTTCTTGCCGAATATCCACGGGAACATGTATCTCGCTAGTCCGAGACCATGGGGATAAATTCTAGAGGGGAGAGAGATCCTTCACGAGGAGGTGTGTTGTGAGAGGAGGAGGGGGGCCTTTATAGGGAGAGGGGCACCCAAGGGGCATGGCGCCCAGCCATGGGGGCTGCCCCACCTCTTCCACATTCATGTGGGTGGAGCTCCCACTCAAAATGAAAAGCCTCCACTCCCATTAAAAGCCTCCACTCAAAATCACTCACATGCATTAAATTTCCACCAAATTTAATGCAAGCTCTCATTTAAATAAAACTCTTTTATTTATTTATTCAGAATTTTGTTAATTACTTTAATTAACAAACATTCACATAAAACCCTTGCTAGTATTCCATTTCACATGCAGAACCAGTTTGACAATTTCAACCAAAAGCAGTTTCGGTGTCTAGTGAAATAAATTCTGCGCTTTCCTTTTCTTTTCGGCATGAAACTTTTGCTCCAAATGGATGTCGGTGTCTCTTAAGTGTGTCACCCTACGGTTCGCGAATAATGCGGACATGATCGAGACCCTCTCGGATCAATAATCGAAGCGGATCTGGAGACCCATACTGACTCCCACACATTCAACGATGACTTTCTTGTGATCGTCGGAACCTTTTACGCTAGTATCTTAATCCCTTTGTTTCGCGATATATTACATGTACGAGATTCGATCATCGGTATCTCCATACCTAGTTTGATCTCGTTACCGACATGCACTCTTTTCTCGTTCCCGTGATATAACATTCTAGTGATCAAATCACTTGCTTGCAAGCTAATTAATGTGATATCACCGAGAGGGCCCAGAGTATATCTATCCGTCATCGGGATGAACAAATTCCACTCTCGATCCATGGGCCTCAACATAACACTTTATTAGTTCTGAATCCATCTTTATAATCACCCTGTTACGGTGTGACGTTTGATGTTATCAAGAAACTCTTCCGGTGTTAGTGATTGACATGATCTCATGGTCTAAGGATTAGGATCACTTCGTAAGTTGTTATAGCAATATAAACTCAATGACTTTGATCGTAATGCTATACTTCGGATGAATGTTCATCACACCATTACACTAATGTTGTGACCCCGTTATTAACAACATCCAATGTCCATGATCAGGAAACCTTGATCATCTTGTTAATCAATGAGCTAGTTTATAAGAGAGGCATAACTAGGAACTTCCTTTTTGTTTATTAAACACACATGTATTAACGTTTCCGTATTAATACAATTATAGCATGCAAAATAAACATTTATCATAAACAAGGAATACGATAATAACCACTTTATTATTGCCTCTCGGGCATATTCCCTTCAGAAAATACTTGATTTTTGCTTCTTGTGCCTAACTTTAAGGCGTTAAAGAAAAGTACTTATTGGAAGATAACCCAAAAGTTTTCTTGAGTCTTGGAAGTTATTACCTCTGTAATTATCTACTTATCCTTTTTATTTGCTTTTTGTGCCAAGAATAACCTCTAATGAGAGGGAAGTAAGATTTGGGGAGTTGCTGTCCCGAAACAGATTTTTGTGCTCCACAGTAAAAATTCGTGAGGAATCTCTATAAGTCGTATTGAGCTGATATTTTATGAATAAATCCCCCAGTATGTTATCTAACTTTAGTTAGTTCAACACTTTTTGATTTGAGCAACAGAAGGTCTTTGAAAAATCGGTTTCTACCTGATGTTTTGTTTTGACAAATTTCTACCATTATTTGCATTTGCATCTTACTGATTCCTTTTTGGGTTCTTTTTGGGAAATTGAGATTTTTCAGGGAATTGATACAGCATCTTGTGTTTTTAGTGAAAGTTTTGCTGTTCTAAAGCTAAACCTAAGGGTCTATTATCTTTTGAATACACTAATGTTGCTAATGAAGATTGTGTGAAGTTTTGTATGAAGGAAAAAAATTAGGTGTAGAGAGAGAATGATGTAATGAGATGAAGAATGGACAAAATCTCAAGCTTGGGGATGCCACCCCATGTCACCCCGAGAAATAGTCAAGAGGTAGAAGCGTCAAATCTTGGGGATGCCCAAGGCATCCCCTTCTTCATCAATAAAAAGCTCACGTCTTTCTAGACACTTTGTTTTTATTGTTTCATGCACTGTTGTGTTGTTCTTGGAGTGTATTAGTTTTCGTTTGGTTTGCTTAGTTTTCTTGAATAAATTAGTTTGGACCCCCGTTTTCACTGTGTTGTTTCAAATAAGTTGATTGGTGTTGGAGAGGAGTAGAAAGTTCTTGCTTGAGTAGTACAAGAGGATCTTGCTTTGACTGTGACTTAGACTTTATCATGTCATGCCAGGTGTTGTTTTGACCTTATGCTTAGTGATTATTGTTGTAGCATGACTTGTTCCAAATAATTGGAATTGCTTAGTGTGCCTTGAAGAAATCATGTGTTGTTTTAGCATACAAAAGCATAGTATTGTGGTATTCTCCTTTGATGCTTTGTTTGGGTTGACTTGGCACATGCTCACACCATGTTATGACTATGACAAGTCACCATAGCCTCTATGATCATTTAGTCCTTGACTTGTAGTACCACTTTATGCTTTAATTAGTAATTTTTTGTCACTCTGCATGATTATGGCCATTATTAGTCTCTTAGTTGGTCGCTCCCAGTCTATTGCTAGCCTCCACTTGTATGAGTAAGCTCTACTCATGCATCCAACTCCCAAGAAACCAAGTCATTCGAAAGTGTCCACTATAAATTCCTATGCATGGTGTGTTACACCATTCCAAGTATATTCTTGTTTTCATCTATCTTCCAATTAAAAAGTATTTTGGTATGTGAAAACTTAGTGATTAAATCTCTCACGAACTTGATGGCACACTTTATTTTTCTTGCCCCTAATAAACTTGAACCATTGTGTCATCTATGTTGTGTATGCTTACACTTATATGTTGGAATTAGCAGAACCGTGATGTCACGGGGAACGCTTTCAACATTGCACTTGTACTTTGTACAAAGTTGATATCATGCTCTTTTGTCTATGGATGTCGTCGGTGTGAAATGAAAGGGGAGCTTGTAAGTCCATGGAGTTATGTATGTGTGTCAGAGAAACGCCTGGGCCGCTAGCCTAAGCATGCCTAATCATGGTGGAAACTTGTAGCATCACCATAATGACATCTATTAAGCATTATTCTTATAAGAAAAGAGATAGAAAAAAGAGATTGAGAAAAAGAAAAAAATATGAGAAAAGAGGAAAGAGAGAAAAAACACCATATTCCCATGGTAAATAAGAAGATTGCTGAGATGCTCATTGTCTGCTTGCCTTGTCATATTGATTATGGGATAGCTCATGTATCATGTGCAAGGGGTACCCCGTTGGCGGTTCGCTATGATACACATGTACTTACTATGACAAGAACTTGCAAGTAACTAAACTTGAGTAGCATGAGGAGCAGACCTCGTATTCAAGGGACATGAGATTGCCAACTTATACTTTGTCAAGCATATACTCCATAGTTTGTTCACTTAAATCTTAATCACTTCAAGATGCTTATGATAGGGGCAATGAGAGCTGAAAGCTAACAAGTACCATAATTTTTGGAAGCTCTTTATGAAACTTGAAATCCCTGCTTCCCTTATGAAGGGCCTTTCTTCCACTATATTGAGTCTCCACTTTCTATCCTTAGGCACCGGTTAAGAGAGCATACTTTCCATTCTTAGTTCTATGTGCATTGTCCCAAAACTGATTGATTGATGCATATTGTTGTTATTAGTTGTTCTTGTGCTATTTGTATCTAGTCACTCTTATGAACTTTGAAGGTGTCCTATGCATCTATTTGATACTCCATGAGGGACAAGTTAAATGCCACTATGCTATGTTTTCTGTATGTGAAAAAAACAAATGATTTTCAATGCATGTTATTCATGATCTTTGTTTGTAACCTTTCATGTTGCATGCATAGTTACTTTGTCTTACTATTAGAACTCCATCTTTCATGCTCATGTTTAGAGTTCTTTGATCCCAACTTTAAATGCTTACAAATGGTTTGATCTTGATTTTGATGGTGCATGTCACCTCAAAAATTATTCTTTTTATCACTTACCTACTCGAGGACGAGCAGGAGTTAAGCTTGGGGATGCTTGATACGTCGAAACGTATCTATAATTTTTGATGTTCCATGCTTGTTTAGTATCTACTTTGCTTTGTCTACACTTTGAGGTGTTTTTATATGTTTTCGGGTGCTAACCTATTAACAAGATGCCATAATGCTAGTTGTCTATTTTCTTCTGTTTTTTGGTTCCACAAAGGTAGAAAATCAATATTCTCAGAATTGGACGGGACAAAAGTCAAACTCAATATTTTACCATGGGGAACATGGAGCCAGAGTACGAGACGGAGGGGGCGCCAGGGGGCCACACCCCCTGGCGCGGTCTAGGGCTAGCCGCGCTTGGGGGTGACCACCCTGGACGCCCTCCTTCTTCGCCTCTTCGCCTATAAAGCCCCCCCCCCCCCCCCGATGAAGAAACCCTAAGTACCCGATCTATATTCCACAAAACCGTCTGTAGCCGCTGCCACCATCGTCCCTAGATTGGGGGGATCTGAAGCTCTTCCCGGCACCCTGCCAGAGGGGAGATCATCCCGGAGGCCTTCTTCTTCATCATGCCAGCCTCTAGTATGAAGTGTGAGTAGTTCCACCTTGGACTACGGGTCCATTTAGTAGCTAGATGGTTGTATCTCCTCCTTTGTGGTACCATGTTTAGGCTCCGTTCATGATCAAGATCATCTATTTGTAATCATGCATCATGTGTTTACGGGGATCCAATGGATATTGAGATTACTATGTCAGATTAATTAATGGTTTTGTATTATTGATTCTATCATGTCTGTGTTGTTTGTGATCTTGCATGCTCTCCGTTTCTAGTAGCTATCTTGGCCAAGTAGATGCTAGTGACTCCAAGAGGGGGTACTTATGCTCGATAGTGGGTTCATGACTGTATTTAATCTAAGGGAAGTGACAGAAATCTCTAAGGTTGTAGATGTGTTGTTGCCACTAGGGAGAAAACAACAGTCTCTTGTTCATGGAACAAGTGGATTATTTACCTTACACACTTTTCGTAAAGCAGTTATCCGTTGCTTGCAACTTAATACTGGAGAGGGTTCGGATGATAACCGGAAGGTGGATTTCTAGTCATAGATGCATTTGGATGGCGGTCTATGTATCTTGTTGTATTGCCCAATCTAATCTCATAGGATCATGAATGTCTAGTATTGCATTGTTATGCCTTGCTCAGTCCTGTCAATTGCCCTGCTGTAATTTGTTTACCCGGCATGCCATGTTTGTTTATCTTAAGGAGAACACCTCTAGTGAACTATGGACCCCGGTCCAATCTTTACCAATGATACATCTTCCATTGTTACTGTTTACTTTCTACAAACCACTATTACCTTCCACACTATACAGTTAATCCTTTGTTACAGCAACCGGTGAGATTGACAAGCTCACTGTCCGTTGGGGCAAAGTCTTGAGTTTGTGTTGTGCGGGTCTCCAAGTTGCTAGCAACACCTTTGAGTTGTTTCCTTTCTCCTACTGGTTCGATAGCCTTGGTTTCTTACCGAGGGAAGACTTGCTGCTGTGCTCATCACACCTTGCTCTTGGGGTCTCCCAACGAAGCGCTACCATGCTCCATCAAGGATGTTGAGGCGGCGGCTATGTACCGAAGTCAAAATAAGGTACTCCTCGTCCTATCCTCGCTTTGGTGGTGCGTCTAGCATCGATGGAGGGCGTGTGGAGTCGTGTGTCCAACAGATCCCTTGGGATCTGGTCGTTTTTCGTTGATGTGTTTTGAGGTCAGTCTCTTTCGATCTACTTTGCTCATCTTCGGCGATGGTTGCTGGTCTGGTGCGCTGGTCCTTTGGGGCCTTAGCACGATGACTTTCCGTCCGTCTATTACAACAAGCTCTACTACGACAAGCTTTGTCCGGCTCTGGTGATGGAGGGGCGAGGACGGCGGTACGCCTTTGCCTCGTGCCAGTTTTTGTAGTCATCGCTAGGTGGTCCATTGACCTATTTGTAATTTTTATTACTTTTAGGATTCTTTGTATTGTTGTTTTTTGAACTTGTAAAACACTTTACTTATCAAGAATGAGAGTTACATCAGCTAGAAGCATGGGAATAATAGACACTGGTGGATCATCGGTCCAAACATGCTCGGTAGAACCCCTAGCTAACCTCGCCAACTCATGGGCCACACAATTGGCCTCACGATAATAATGCTCGAAGATGATAGCTCCTGTTGTGCCTTTCAGCATGTCCTCATCAAAGGAGGCATCCACATTCACTTTCACGAAATTTTGTAGGGGCCGAGACCACCCATCTCGCTTCATTCTAGCCTTCGGAAAGTTGGAGGCATAGAAATTGGCATGTAGGGCTCTATCGCCCTTGTAGAATTCGCAGCTTCAAGAATCTTCTCCGCGTGTGTTCCCTGGCGACGAGACCACCAAAGATACCAGCACGCAACATCAAAAAATTCTGCAATAGCCGAGGTATCCTGCACACACAACAGAATTTCCAATACAACTTGGCCTGAACGATCAGTATCACATACCCGTTCAATCTTCGCGTGCAACCCCAGCTCTTTCCAAACTGATACCGCATGTTGGCACATGAATAGCATATGCCTCACATCTTCAGCACTCAGACTGCATAATGGACATTGAGCACTAGGTTTAATATGTCTATTCACCAACACTGCTTGACATGGAATTGTTTCCTGCATCACTCGCCAAATGAATATCTTGACTGTGCTCGGGACGCACAGCTTCCAGATTTCCTCCCACATAGGAAGAACTCGTTGTCCCTCCTGTTGTCGGATAATTTTGTGGCCAAACTAACTGTCCCATTCCACACGATATGCAGAACGAACAGAGAATACTCACGTTTCCGTAAACCTCCACGCAACAAAATCATCCATACCATTGGAGGACAATGGAATGGCCATGATACTAGTAACATCAGTAGGCCAGAAAGTCTGATTGAGTAGCTCCTCATCCCAAGTGTTGTTAGTAGGATTGATGATATCACTAACCCGAGTCAAAATATTTTGTCCTCTTGGAGTAAGCACCTTACCAGTAGATCCACTCGGTATCCACACATCCTCCCATATATTTATAGAGCTCCCTTGTCCCACTCGCCAAATGAGACCTTTTTTCAGTGTCTACAAACCAGCCCAAACACTTTGCCAAGTGAATGAACTGCCCTATTTGAGTTCAGCCTTCAAAATATCTCCTGATGGGAAGTACTTTGCTCTGAGGACCCTTGCACATAGCAAAGTAGGATCCTCAATTAGTCTACATGCTTGCTTAGCTAAGAGGGCTAGGTTAAAACAATTGATGTCTCAAAAATCCATGCCACCCTTTTTCTTAGGTATACACATTTTCCACCACGCCACCCAATGCATCCGTTTCTGAGTGGCACTATCACCCTACCAAAATTTCGACATCGCTGAGATAATTCCTTTACAACTTTTTGAGGAATTTTGAACATCGACATCGCATAGTATGGTATGGCTTGTGCTACTGCTTTTAACAAGATCTCTCTTCCTCCCGTCGATAACATCTTCTCCTTCCACCCATTCATCCTCTGTATGATTCTTTCAACAAGGAACTAAAAACAATTGCTTCTTTCCACACCCACTATAGCAGGCAAACGAAGGTATTTGTCTGCCAGTGCCTTGATACGTCGGAAACGTATCTATAATTTTTGATGCTCCATGCTTATTTTGTATCTACTTTGCTTTGCTTTGTCTATACTTTGAGGTGTTTTTATATCTTTTCTGGAACTAACCTATTAACAAGTTGCCACAGTGCCAGTTGACTATTTTATTTTGTTTTTGGTTCCAGAAAGCCAGAAAATCAATATTCTCGGAATTGGACGGGACAAAAGCTAAAGTTATTATTTTTCCCGGAGCAACACGGAACCACGAAGCAGAGCCGGAGGGGGACACAAGGTGGCCAAACCCCCCTAGGCGCCTATAAGAAGCCTCCGACCCAAAAACCCTAGGGAATCCAGAAGAAATCCACGAAAACCTCCACAGCGCCACCGCCACCGAAGGGGAGATTCGGGGGATAGAAAGTCTCTGTTCTGGCACCCTGCCGGGACGGGGAAGTGCCCTCGGAGCCATCTCCATCGATCTCCACCACCATCTTCATCACCGTTGCTGATTCCGATGATGAGGAGGGAGTAGTTCTTCCTCAAGGCTAAGGGCTCTACCGGTAGCTATGTGTTCATCTCTCTCTATGCATGATCTTGTTGTGGTCATGAGCTTTGTAATCAAGTAGATCTACCTTGCTACTCAAGTGCTTCAATAGATCTCTGCTCTCCCCATGTGTGTGAAAGTGACAGCATGCACGCCATGGTGTCACTTAGGTTTGAGTCTACATAAATACTCTTTGTGCTTTAATAGATCTATGCTTTTCCCCACGTGTGTGAAAGTGACAGCGTGCATATCGTGTGTGGCACTTTCGCTAGATTGAATATTTGTTATGAGTTATATTTGGAGTTTGGATGTCTCTATGAAATTGTGGTGTTTGTTGGAACCATCTAGCACTCAAGGTGACACTGTGGGGTTATCTAGATTGTGGAAGGCGGACTTTGAGGAGTGTTGTTATAACCCTACCAATGATTAGAGTGTCCAGCCGGAGAGTAGTTAAGAGTAGTATCATGAAGAGAGGATATTTATATGAGAGAGTGTTCACTAGTGAAAGTATGATCCCTAGGCCTTGTTTCTAAGCATTGAAACACTGTTTGCATCTTGATATGTTACATGTTTGCTTGTTTCCATCCTTTTGCATTTAGTCTTTACCTCACCGTCAAGCTATTTTCTAGCACTCACACACGTTACCCCACGTCAACAACAAGTCAGAAGCTATTTGTTGGCATCGTTACCACTTGTATTTCACTATCTCTTCACCGATCTAGTGCACCTATACACCTGACAAGTGTATTGGGTGTGTTGGGGACACAAGAGACTTCTTGTATCTTGATTGCAGGATTGCTTGAGAGGGAATACCTTTGACCACCTCCTCCCTGAGTTCGATAAACCTTGGGTAATCCACTTAAGGGAAATTTGCTGCTATTCTACAAAGCCTCTGCACTTGGAGACCCAACAACTGTCTACAAGAATAGAAGTGCGTAGACATCATGCCTCTGTCACAATATTGAGGGTATTACACATAGCCTCCTTCACCTCCACATGAGTGTTCGGGCTAAAAAATTACTTGATTTAGCCTCCCTCACTAGTTGACCCGATGCTAAACAGTATTGTCGGCGCTTTGTTGACGTGGGAGCACTTCGTTGGGAAACCCCAAGAGCAAGGTGTGATGAGCACATCAGGAAGTCTTCCCTCAGTAAGAAACCGAGGTTATCGAACCAGTAGGAGGAAGGAAACGTCTCAAAGGTGTTCTAAGCAACTTGGAAACCTGCACAACACAAACTCAAGACTTTGCCCTAACGAACAATGAGGTTGTCAATCTCACTGGTTGATGTAACAAAGGATTAACTGTATGGTGTGGAGGGTAATAGTGGTTTGCAACAAGTAAACATGAACAGTGGAAGATATATCAATGGTAAAGATTGGACCGAGGTCCATATTTCACTAGAGGTGTTCTCCTTAGATAAACAAACATGGCATGTTGGGTAAATAAATTACAGCAGGGCAATTGACAGGACTGAGCAAGGCAAAACAATGCAATACTAGACATCATGATCCTATGAGATTCGATTCGGCAATACAACAAGATACATAGACCGCCATCCAAATGGATCTATGACTAGAAGTCCACCTTTGGGTTATCATCCGAACCCCCTCCAGTATTAAGTTGCAAGCAACAAACAACTTTTTTAAGAAAAGTGTGTAAGGTAAACAATCCACTTGTTCCATGAACAAGAGACCGTTGTTTTCTCCCTAGTGGCAACAACACATTAACAACCTTAGAGATTTCTGTCACTTCTCTTAGATAAAATGGAGGCATGAACCCACTATCGAGCATAAATACCCCCTCTTGGAGTCACTAGCAACTACTTGGCCAAGATAGCTACTAACAACGGAGAGCATGCAAGATCACAAATAACACAGACATGATAGAATCAATAAGACAAAACCATTAATCAATCTAACATAGTAATCTCAATATCCATCGGATTCCCGCGAACACAACATGCATGATTACAAATAGATGAGATCTTGATCATGAACGGAGCTCACAAGATCTAGACATGAAATCACAAACGAGGATATACAACCATCTAGCTACTACATGGACCCGTAGTCCAAGGTGGAACTACTCACGCTTTATACCGGAGGCTGGCATGATGAAGAAGAAGTCCTCCGAGATGATCTCCCCTCCGGCAGGGTGCCGGGAAGAGCTTCAGATCCCTCCCAATCTAGGGACGATGGTGGCGAAGGCTACATATGGTTTCGTGGAATATTGATCATGTACTTAGGGTTTAGGCATCGGGGGCTTCTTATAGACGAAGAGGGAGGCCGAGGAGGTGCCCGAGGCGGCTGCACCCCCCCCCCCCCAGGCGCGGGGTGGTACCACCCGCGCGGCCAGGGGGTGTGGCCTCCTCGAGGCCCTCCTCCGTCCCGTCTTTTGGCTCCGTGTTCCCCAGGGTAAAATATTGACTTTGGATTTTGTCCTGTCCAATTCCGAGAATATTGATTTTCTGCCTTTCTGGAACCAAAAACAGAATAAAACAGACAACTAGCACCATGGCATCTTATTAATAGGTTAGTACCAGAAAACATATAAAAACACCTCAAAGTGTAGACAAAGCAAAGCAAAGTAGATACTAAACAAGCATGGAACATCAAAAATTATAGATACGTTTCCGACGTATGAAGCATCCCCAAGCTTAACTCCTGCTCGTCCTCGAGTAGGTAAGTGATAAAAGAATAATTTTTGAGGTGACATGCACCATCAAAATCAAGATCAAACCATATGCAAGCATTGAAAGCTGGGATCAAAGAACTCTAAACATGAGCATGAAAGATGGAGTGCTAACAGTAAGACAAAGTAACTATGCATGCAACATGAAAGTCTACAAACAAAGATCATGAATAACATGCATCGAAAAATGTTTGTTTGTTTAACATACAGAAAACATAGCATAGTGGCATTCAGCTTGTCCCTCATGGAGTAGCAAATAGATGCATAGGACACCTTCAAAGTTCATAAAAGTGACTAGATACAAATAGCAGAAGAACAAGTAATATCAACAATATGCATCAATCAATAAGTTTTGGGACAATGCACATAGAAATAAGAATGGCAACTATGCTCTCTTAACTGGTGCCTAAAGGTAGAAGGTGGAGACTCAATATAATGGTGGAAGAAAGGCCCTTCATAAAGGGAAGCAGGGATTTCAAGTTTCAAAAAGAGCTTCCAAAAATTATGGTACTTGTTAGCTTTCAGCTCTCATTGCCCCTATCATAAGCATCTTGAAGTGATTAAGGTTAAAGTGAACAAACTATGGAGTATATGCTTGACAAAGTATAAGTTGGCAACCTCGTGTCCCTTGAATACGAGGGCCGCTCCTCATGCTACTCAACTTTAGTCACTTGTAAGTTCTTGTCATAGTAAGTACATGTGTATCATAGAGAACCGCCAACGGGGTACCCCATGCACATGGTATAGGATCTATCCCATAACCAAAATGGCAAGGCAAGCAAACAATGAGCATCTCAACAATTTTCTTATTTACCATGGGAATATGGTGCTTTTTTCTCTCTTTCCTCTTTTCTCAATATGTCACTTTTTTATAAGAAGAAAGCTCCATAGATGTCATTATGGTGATACTGCAAGTTTCCACCATGATTAGGCATGGCTTAGGCTAGCGGCCCGGGCTTTTCTCTAACACACATACATAACTCCATGGACTTACAAGCTCCCCTTTTATTTCACACCGACGACATCCATAGACAAAAGAGCATGATATCAACTGTGTACAAAGTACAAGTGCAATGTTGAAAGCGTTCCCCGTGACAATACGGTTCTGCTAATTCCAACGTATAAGTGCAAGCATATACAACAAAGATGACACAATGGTTCAAGTTTATTAGGGGCAAGAAAATAAAAGTGTGCCATCAAGTTTGTGAGAGCTTTAATCACTAAGTTTTCACATAACAAAATAATTTTAATTGGAAGATAGATGAAAACAAGAATATACTTGGAATGGTGTAACACACCATGCATAGGAATTTATAGTGGACACTTTGATGACCCAAGTGTATAGGGGGTGTATCGTAGTACTTTTGATAAATAGGAGTGTCAATCCCAACGAGGAGCATAAGGTGCTGAACAGTGGTATGGAGCAGGAAATCTCTATAAATACTTAGCAAACAGATTTTTAGTGGTTTTCTGATAAGGCAACAAAATAAAGAGAAAGTAATAAAGAACAAACTAAGAAAGTGACCTAATCCTTTCTTAGCAAAGGACAAGCCAGTGAAAATACTTATAAAGACCAAACGTTCTCGAGGACACATGGGAATTTTGTCAAGTGCTTTCGCTTCAAATAGCTGAGTACTCTTCTTTGGTGTTGTAAGTGTTGTGTGGGTGAACCTGTGCTAATGTACCAACCGTACTTGGACTAATACATACTCGTGATTAACCCCCCTGCAAACATCCGTAACTACAGGAAAGTAATTAAGACATAAATCTAACCACGGGCTTAAACTCTGAGATCCTACGCTCCCTTATGCAATGGTTTCCTAACGGGGGTTCAGGTTTCTGTCACTTTGGCAACCCCAAAATTAGTAGCCAAATACACAATGCATTACCCTAGGCCCATAAATGGTGAAGTGTCATGTAGTCGATGTTCACATGACACCACTAGAAGAATAGCACCACAACTTAAATACTAAACCATTGAATAATAACTCAACACAGATCCACTAATAACAACATGACTTCTCCCATGTCCTCAAGAACTAGACGAACTACTCACAAGACATCATATGGATCAAGATAAAATATGATATGATAATGGATAACAATCTGAACATAAACAATAATCCAATGGTTTCACTCACAAGCATCAAATACAATAGTAATTAACACCGGGAAAGTTTCCCCTAAGAACTAAAGCAATATCCAACACAACTGTTACAACGGGACGGAGTGGTGATGATGGTGCTGGTGGAGATGATGGTGTGGATGATGATGATGATCCCGATGAAGCCTAGCTTGATGACGGTGTTGATGGCGACGATCTCCCCTCTCCGGGAAGGAATTCCACCGGCAGAAATTTGTCTACCAGAGAGATCTTTCTCTCTCAGTGTTTTCTGCCCCCAGAGGCGGCGGAAATCTATCTGTGGTCGCTCTCCCAGGCTTAGGGTTTCGTAGGGAAGATATAGGCAAAGGGGAGGAGTCGGGAGCCGGGCAGGTGGGCCACACCTGCCTTAGGCGCGGGGTTAGGTGGGCTCGCGCCTAGGGGGTGTGGGCCCCCTGCGTCCCCTCTTCGTCCCTCCTTCTGGCTTCCTCAATCTTCTGGAAAAATAATATTTTCCCATATTTTTCTGGTATTTTTCTGATCTTCGCGAAATTGCATCAAAACGCCCTATTTTCCATCAGAATCCAGACTCTGGCATTCCATCCTCCAAGAATCATCCAACATGCATAAACAGTGGAAAAGACATAAGAAATACCTCATAATAAGACAAATATCAATGAATAGAGGTAGATTATGATATAGAATGGTGATGCCAATTGGGCGTATCACACTTTGGACTAAGAGCAAGTCCAGCAGTTCCCCTAAAATATGTCACCTATATCTTAAAATTTTGGACTCCCCTAAAATTATTCTCCCCTAAAAGTTTTCCAACTCCAGCAGTTCCCCTAAAACATCTCCCTTATTCTATATTTTAAGATTTTTCTATAACTACCATTTGAAACCCAACGGCTATTTTTTAACGGATAGTTTTTTAACGGCTAGTTTTTTAACGACTCGATTTCCAACGGCTAGTTTTCAGATCTATATATACTTACCATCTCTCATATCTCTCACAACATTCTTGATTCTGCCTCCTCCTCTACTTCCCTTTCACCATCTCTCTTGCATATCTCGAACACGAAATGAGTCACCGCAAAAGCTTGGCACGACAGTTTTGCGAAGACTCCTCGTCCGAAGACGAGGAACTCATGATGATTGCAGTATTAACCGAGGAAGAACATGCGCGGTTAGCTGCTCCATGCCATCGAGGTTCACTTCGGACGTCGATCACTTCAGTGAATTTGCGAACGCTTTCGGTGTCTCCACAAGGATTATTTTGCGGAATTGTACCTTCAACGCAAGGATGTTTCGCAGAAGGCATGTAACCGATGTAATTTTTAATATTGAGGCATACTAGTCGCCTTCATGTCTCATTTAAGTTTTTCATCACAGTTTAGAATGCATCGTCCTCTTTTTACGAGAATAGCAGCTCTAGAGGCACATGATAGTTATTTTTCCATGAGAAGAAATTGTGCTGGTGTTCCTGGTTTACATCCATACCAAAAGTTGACCTCAGCATTCAGAATTCTAGCTTACGGGATATCAGCTGATCTTACCGATGAGTATTGTCGGCTAGCAAAATCCACCCAACCTTAGAAGATTTGTGCGTGCCGTGATCGATGTGTTTGGTGATCTGTACTTGAGATCTCCAAATGCTGAAGATACTGCTAGATTACTTGCAATTGGAGAGCAAAGGGGGTTTCCTGGTATGCTTGGAAGCATCGACTGCATGCATTGGCAGTGGAAAAATTGCCTGAATGCACACAAAGGTTTTTTTGTTGGGCATAATCATGTACCCACAATCATTCTTGAAGCTGTTGCTTCACCAGATCTTTGGGTATGGCATTCATTCTTTGGTTTACCAGGATCTCATAATGATATAAATGTTCTTCATCGTTCACCTGTGTTTGCAAATTTAGCTGAAGGGCATGCTCCAGAAGTGAACTATACCATCAATGGCCACAACTACAACATGGGTTATTACCTTGCAGATGGTATATATCCGCAATGGGCAACATTCGTGAAGACAATTTCTAATCCAACAACTGAAAAGAACAGAAATTTCGCTCGATGTCAAGAAGCATGTCGAAAGGATATTGAACGAGCCTTTGGAGTTCTGCAAGCTCGTTTTGCTATTGTCGTGGACCAGAAGGTATTGGGATTTAGAGACACTCGGAGAAGTCATGACTTGTATCATCCGCATAACATGATAACAGAAGATGAGCGTGGAACCCGTGTAGACTACCGCTTTGAGAACATGGGAGAACTAGTGACACCTTCTCACCAAGAGGCAGCTACATTGACTCAGTTTCTTGAAGCTCACACTGAAATTCGAAACAAACAAGTTCATTGCCAGCGACAAGTTGATCTAGTTGAGCATCTATGGCAACTCCGCGGACAGATGTAGCTTATGTGTGTTTTAGATTTTGTAAGCGATGCATGTACCATTTTATACTTAATGCCAACAATGATCAGTAACCAAATGGTGGGAAGATAATACTGAGTACATATTACAATACGTAGTTTCAAATCTAAATGGTGAGTACAAATTACAACAAGTTGCGATGTCGCTTCATGATCTGGCTCTTCTTTATTTTGTAGAATTCTTGTTCTTCCTCCCCCATGCCACTAATGTCCATGCTCATTATTCTGCTATCTTTCGCCGCCGTCATGCGTTCTTCTGCCATTCTCATGATTTATATCTTTTCTTCTTCCAATGCAATCTTTTTTTCTTTTATTGCAAGTTTATTTTTTTCTTCTGCCAACCTTTCTTCTTCTCTCTGCTTGTCCATTGCAATCATGAGCTCAAATCTCTCTTGTCTCTTTGACTTCCTAGTCTCCAAGATCTCACCAAACGAATCCATGGCACTACTATTACCTGTACTGGAAGAACTTTTACTTCGCCGTAGTGCTTCTTTAGCCCGCTTAGCACCAATTGGCCTTTTCATGGGAACATCTTTGGAGGGAGATGTAGCTTCATCCTCAAACACACTAGCAGATGACGAACCTGGAGTATCAAGGGAGGAGATCTTACATTTTTCAGCTTGGGCGAGATTTCCACTTCGGTGTCTCGTAACTTGTCAAAGCAATGCATCAATCCAAATGATTTATTGACATCACTAGCATACTTAGCAAGTGCTTGAGATAGCTAGTGATACATAATCATTAGTACAACAAACATATGAACATATGCACCGATACATAAGCATTAGTACAAGCATATGTGTTACCTTATTGTCATGTGTCATCCCACTTTGGTTTCTATTCAGAACCTGATCATAACATGCACAAAACTTATTCATTTGTTCTTGAATAACAGCCCACCGATGTTGCAGAGAACCTTGTGTTCTATCCGAGTCTTCAGTTTTGTTGGCATGGAAGTAAGCATTTATTCTTTTCCAATAACAATCACGAGATTGGTCGACTCCTATGATGGGATCTTGAGTTATCTCGAGGTATGCATCACACAAAGTCAAGTCTTCAGCCTTGCTAATTTTTTTTTGCCTCTTTGAAGCACTTAATTTCAGAGTGCTACCTTTCAAAACTCTTGCTTTTTTACCGCTTGATTTTACCGGAGGAGTAGTTTCTTGACACTCTTCAAGATCGATGTGTTGTTCTTCATAACATGCAAGATTGATGTGTTGTTCTCCATGACCTTCAGGCCACAAATCATTCAATCCGGCATCACCATGCAAAAGATCGGTAAAACTTTGATTGTCCATTGTTCAAATCTGAAAAAAAAACAAAGAAATATGTAAATTTCTCAAACAACACAGCAAGCCTACATAGCCACCATCGCATGTATCGCCTGGCCGTGCCTCGGCCGTGCGCCTTGTCACACCAGCTGCAGTAGCACCCAGCGCTCACCAAGTAGCCCTGTTCCGCCTGCTGCACGCGCCCGCGCCCGCCGCCCTGCGCCCATGGCCAACCCGCCACGACGTACACCTCCTGTCCACTATCCTATTCCTCTCCCTAGAATCTGAAGCTCGATTTGAGGTACAAAATCGATCTATTGCTCGATTTGGGGTTGGAAATCAACCTCCCAGCTTGATTTCGACCTTGATTTGGTGCTCGATTTGGAGAGGATAAAAGAAGAAACAGAGAAGAGGAGACATACCCGTGGTGGAGATCCTGGCGGGAGGAATCTTCAGGGAGGAGCGGTTGCTCGGGTCGAAGGATAGGGGAGGCCTCGGCCGCGCCGATCTGTAGGGGAGAAGGAGGGGATGGATCGGGGAAGCCGATTTTTGAGGGAGCCTTTGGGGGAACTGTTGGGCCGATTATTTTTGCTTTTTCTCCCCTAAAACGTTATCGGGGAGGCTTTCGGGGCACTGCTGGACTTGCTCTAACTTGGTTTCTTGGGAGTTGGAAGCATGAGTAGAGCTTACTCATACAAGTGAAGGCTAGCAAAAGACTAGGAGCAACCAACTAAGAGTGCAATAATGGCCATAATCATGTAGAGCGACAAAACATTACTAATCAAAACATAAAGTGGTACTACAAGTCAAGGACTAAATGATCATAGAGGCTATGTGTCACATCCCAAAAATTTCCAAATTTTGAAATGTGAAAAACAAATAAACAAAATAAATAATTGTTGAAATTTAGGGCGAAAAGAAACTTTTGTTTCTAAATGGAAACATCAAAACACATCTTGAACAAACTTTGAATAAAATTGAATCAAACAAATTTCAATCAAGTGAAATGCATTCATCAAAGAATGAATCTTGAAATTTAAACACTTGGAAAGTTAAACAAAAATTCTAAAAACCCTAAAGGAAGAAAATCATTTCCAAGATTACTCTAAGCCTATGGATTAGATCCACATAAAAATTGGTAAACAAACATTTTAAAATGATCAAGAATGATAAATGAAAATATTATAAAACCATAGAAATTGGTTTCACTTAATTTGGAACCATAGATAAAATCTTATGAATTTAATAAGAGAAGGAAATTAAATTTCCAAAGCTAATAATGCTCCTACATAAAATCCATACCAAATTGTGAGCAAATAATCCTAAAGAGATTTAAAAAGGATAAACAAATATTAAATAAAATTATACAAATTAGAATCACCAAATTTGGATCTATAAATAAAAAGATATGGATTTTATAAGATAAAGAAATAAATAAATAAATAAATAAATAAGGAATATTTACAAGCCAAATTAAATCTTGGACAAATCCATGAGCAAATGAAATAAAGATAATCCAAAATAAAATATAAGGATAAATAATATATAAATAAAATAATATGGCATTAACCAAATTCTATTTCTATTTGAATAAAGACAAAATCCCTAATAGAAATGATCAATTAAATCATGGGAAAATAATAATTGGAATTTACCCAAGTGGAATAAAAGTTGTTTAGTTAACTTAAATAGGAATCAAAGAAATCATCTAAATAAGATTTATGGAATTAAAACCATATTTGATTTCATTGGAATAAAGACATTTGCACAAATTAAATGATTAATAATCATATTAAGATACTTTAAATAATTCAAAGTGAATTATTTAACACCCTGTCAAATAAATAAAATCTACTGAAAAGGTTTAGTGAAAATTAGAATTCAAATAAAGAGTTTAAAAATATAATTAAATCTTGTTTGAATAAAAACAATTGTCTATTTAAATAAATAACAAACCATGTGTAAATGAAATGATTATTCTAAAAATGGATTTTAAATATATGTTCGAAACAATACAGAAACTTGCTGAAATTTTTTGAAAAGATTTTATAAAAAAATCTGTTTCAAATAAGAGTTTGAATTTGAAAACAAAATTCAGGAATGGAAAAAGAAAAAGAAAACAGAGAAGAAAAAATATGGAAAGAAACAAACTAACCCATCAGGCCCAGTCCAGCCCATCTCCCATCCCATCTCCCAGCCCACTCTCTTCTCCCCAAAGCGTTTTCTGTCACTCGCAAACGAACCCGCAAGTCGCTGAAATGATGACCCCACCACTCCTCTCTCTCCCTCGCTGACGAAACGACCCCACCCGACAGACCTTCTTCCTCACCCGCGCGCTGACCTCGCCACCCTCCTCTTCCGTTTCTGGCCCTTGATGGCTCGATTCAATTCACGTAAACACGCCAGTAAATCAGCCCTGCGACCATGCTCGTTAAAGCGCCTCGACGTCCTCTCTCTTTCCCCTCAATCTCCCCTCCCCCTCCGCCACCAGGCTGTGTGAATTTCTCCCTACACCGCACTGTCTCCTGCGACCATTCTCGGTCGATTCCGACGACGCCAGACCGCCCCACTGTCCCTAGCCTCCACGAGAACATTACCCATCCCCTGGCGAACCTTTCTGCAGCATTAGATCGCCCGCGCGTACTCTACATTGTCGGCAACGTCAACACCGAGCGCTGCCATGGTCTGCAGCAGCTCCGACGAACCCTACTGGTAGTCTCTGACCACGCCTTCCCCTCTCCTTGACACTCATGCCTTCGTAGTTCTCTCGCGCGCCTAACGCCACCACTATTTGGTCTTCCTGTGCTTTGCAGCCTCGCCATCGACGACACCAGAGCGAGCCCGCCGACAGAGACGACTCCGGCGAGCGATTCAGGTCGACACCGTGCGCCCCTGGCCTCCCCACGAAGACCTTAAGCTTCACCACACCCCTACGAACTTTGTAAACCCTTCCCCTCTCTCTCTAGCCTCCTGTATCGTCGGCAACTCCACCATCTGAGCGCGCTGCCGCCGCCAGCGCCACCAGTAGATGGCCAGTAGATGTGAACCGTAGGATCTCGATCTAATGGATGCGATAGAAAGTTAACCGAAGGGGTATCCTTTGTCCTGTGCCGCACGGTCATCTTTAGATCCAACGCACCACAGCAGCCGATCCGCGCGAACCGGTATGGACCAATCAGAACACACCACGTGGCCAGTGTTTTGATTTAAAACCAGAAACTTTTCTAATAGATGTTCAAACTTGTAAAATTCATAACTTTTGATCCACATGTTCAAATTTTGTAAATTTTATATCAATGGAATCAGCAAAACAAATACTTTTCAACCATGCACTTTGTTTAATGAATTTCTTCTATAAAAATTGGTTGTATTTGCAGAAACTTGTATAGGCATAATTTGAATATAAAAATTGTTCTAGAAATATTTTTAAGGTAAAATCTTTTGTAAATGGGTTGTTTTGAACCTACTAACCATAAAAACCAACTTATGGATTTAAAAGTGTATTTTGTGAAGTTAAAGAATAAATCTTTGAATAGGAGCATTTCTAGTTAAATAAAAATATTGTTTAAGTGTTAAAAATGCTTTTTGAGTAAAACCTTTGGAAAATGATTTGATTTAAACTCTATGACCCTAAACACCAAGTTTTAGGATTTAAAAATATATTTGATGAACCCTATAAAGTTATTACTTTGCTAAAAGGCATTTCCAATAACATAAAATATTGCTTTGGTATAAAAAATAGTTTATAGGTAAAACCTTTTGCAAATGGTTTTAATATTAAACACTTGACCTTAAAACACTAATATTTGTGTTTAAAAATATATTTAGCAAACACTAGAAAATATTCCTTTAATTTAAACCATTTCTAGCAAAACAAGAATGAATGAATGATTCAAATGGCCATTTTCACTAATTTAATATCAAATGGTTTTGCCACCTTTATAAATGACAAATTGGTGTTTTATAATGTTTATAACCTATTAGAAACTACTTTTCCAAATAAAACAATCTTTGGCATGCTTGCATGCATTGCTTTGTTTTTATTATTCCATGTGATGAATTGCTTGAATGGTAGATTGAATTTTGTGCCTTGATTGAATTGTAGTGGAATTTGAAGAGTGTGACTATTGCAAGATCAAGGAGTGAACTTATACTCTCTACCAAAAAGGCAAGTGGTGCTTCATATTTTTGTCCCAATATTTTGACTATGCATTAGAAATATTTTGTATAGGGCTTGCATGAATATTTTTACTAAGTATCTGTATGCTATGCTTGGGAAATCCTAGTAGTTGTAGAATTGTTAGAATTTTCTCTAAGTTAAGATACTTGCTATTGCCATGCTTAGCCTAGCTAGTAGCAACCAAGGGTGGAATATATACATGCTATGGAAAAATATTGCTAAGTCTTTGACTTATGTTTTTGCTTAATAAAACAACTAAGTGAATGAAACACCTGGGTGGATTGGTAATTGCTTGGTGGTTTTTGGTTGAGTGGTTACCAGGGCCTATTTTCTAATGGTCTACCCTGTGTATCTCACTTGTGGAATGCCACCCAGTAACAAAGGGATTTGAGATGCCAAATGTTAAGAAGCTTCTAGTGCAGCCACATGGCATTATGGGCTCTGCCTGGATCATATAGGTTGCAATAACTTAGCCAAATGGACAGTTGGTGGTAGGGGATGATAGGTTTGGAGTGCTTCCATTTTGGTCTAAGGGAAGGCTTCTGAAAGATCATGTCTTGGTGAAAATCAGGTCTTGTGGGGAAAGTGCACCACCTCTGCAGAAGGAAGAAACTAAGTACTTAGCCGTGTCCCCGGTAATGGACAAATTGAGCATCAAGACATGGAAGCTATCAAGAATCTCCTCATCCCAATTTTCTAAGTTAAAACTTGTGGTTGAACAAGGGTTTAAGGATCACCAATTTCTATTGGGAGATGCCTTGGGTGATTTTGACAAACAAAAACTTAGTGTTTTCAAATGATAAGGAAAATCTATTTTGAGCAATGCAAGCCTAAGCTCCACTTATCCAAATGCATATAGATGATATACTCCACTATACTACCATAGTATCACTTGCCAATACAATTCAAATGTATTGACCCTTGTGGCTGTAACTTATTATGTTGTAGGTTTATTTGATGTTAGTGAAGTATGTTGATTAGGATTACAAGTCTAAAACCAACAGGATTGCCTGTGGCACTTTGAAGATGAAGGACTTCATGCTATAGTTATTTCTGCTGCATTGTAATGAGATAGCCAAATGAGCTATGTAAGATGTAATGAATTATTTTATTCCTGGTTATAAAGTTGTATTATGACCTTTGTTTCTTTATATTACATCTTAACTGTGGATGCTAGCTATTGATCCAGGGACTAGAATTGCAAACACAGGTATCTCTACCTTATTAAAGGTTGGGACCTCTACACTATGATGACTTGTTCATAGTCATAACATGCTGTGAGCATGCGCCAAGTCAACCCAAACAAAGCATCAAAGGAGAATACCACAATACTATGCTTTTGCATGCTAAAACAACGCATGATTTTTTCAAGGCACACTAAGCAATCCCAATTGTTTGGAACAAGTCATGGTACAAAAATAATCAGTAAGCATAAGGTCAAAACAACACCTAGCATGACATGCTAAAGTCTAAGTCACAGTCAAAGCAAGCTCCTCTTGCACTATTCAAGAAAGAACTTTCTACTCCTTTCCAACACCAATTAACTTATTTGAAACAACATAGCGAGAACGGGGGTCCAAACTACTTTATTAAAGCAAACTAAGCAAAGCAAACGAAAACTAAGACGCTCCAAGAACAACACAACAGTGCATGAAATAATAAAAACGAAGTGTCTAGAAAGACCTAAGCTTTTTATTGATGAAGAAGGGGATGCCTTGGGCATCCCCAAGCTTTGACGCTTGTACCTCTTGGATATTTCTTGGGGTGAAATCGGGGTGGCATTCCCAAGCTTGAGCTTTTGTCCATTCTTCACCTCATTACATCATTCTCTCTGTACACCAGAATTTTTTTCCTTCATATAAAACTTCACACAATCTTCATTAGCAACAATAGTGTACTCAAAAGATAATAGACCTTTGGGTTTAGCTTTAGAACAGAATTTTTTTACTAAAAACACAATCTACTCTAGAAATTCCCTCAAAAAGCTCAATTCCCGAAAAGGAATCAATAAGAAGCAAATGCAAATAATGGCAGAAATCTGTCAAAACAGACCAATAGGTAGAAACCGATTTTTTCGAAGACCTTATGTTGCTCAAATAAAAAAGTGTTGACCTAATGAAAGTTATCTAACATACCTGGGGGTTTATTCGTAAAATATAAGCTCAATCCGACTAACAGATTTTCCTCACGAATTTTTATGGTGGAGCACAAAAATCTGTTTCGGGACAGCAACTCCCCAAATCTTACTTCCCTCGCATTAGAGGTCATTCTTGGCACAAAAAGCAAACAAAAAGGATAAGGAGAGGTCATTACTGAAGTAATAATTTCCAAAACTCAAGAAAACTCTTGGGTTATCTCCCAACAAGTACTTTTCTTTAACGCCTTTAAGTTAGGCACAAGAAGCAAGAAGAATCAAGTATTTTCAAATGAAGAAGCATTAACATCAAACCTTGATTTCAAAGGAGGAGCAAAAAGAAACTTCTATATCCTCATAGGGAAGTGTTCAATACCTTTCTTGAATGGAAATTGATATTTAATGGTGCCTTCTTTCATATCAATGATGGCACCAACATTTCTAAGAAAAGGTCTTCCCAAAGTAATAGGACAAGAAGCATTGTATTCAACATCCAAAACATAGAAATCAACAGGGACATAAGAATTTTTAACCATAATGAGAACATCATTAACACTCCTCATGAGTTTCTTCTTAGCATTATCATTAAGTGGGATATCCAAATAACAATCTTCCAAAGGTGGCAAATCTAGCATTTCATAAATCTTCCTAGGCATAATAGAGACACTAGAACCAAGGTCACATGAAGCTTTGAGATCAAAGTCATTCACTTGCGTATTAATAATGGGTTCCCAACTATCTTCTACTTTCTTAGGAATAGAAGCTTTGTGTTTTAACTTCTCTTCCTTAATTTTAACAAGAGCATATGTAATGTGTTTGGTGAAAGCTACATGCTTATCACTAGCATCAGGACTTCTAGCAAGCTTTGGTTGGAACATAATAACTTCAGAAATATTACAACCATCAAGATCAAAATCAAACTTAGCATCACTAGTAGTAGACTCATTGGGCTTAGGCATTGTAGGGGGAGGAATAGGGACTTCTTGTGGTTTAGTGGCATCCATATTGGTGGTGGTGGTGGTGCACACACTATTGTTTCTAGCAATTTCAGCTTCCCTTTCCCACTTAGCATGAAGTTGGGCTAACGGTCTAACATTTTCATCAATAGTAACTTGTATGGCATGAGTAGTAGCAAAGGTACTTTCCATGGTTTCAGGTTTAGCAGCCATTTTATTAATCAAAGAGGACTATACTTTAGACAAAGAGGAAATATTTTTCTCTACATTCAAAAGCTTTTCCTCCACTGTCTTGTTGAAAGTGGTTTGTTTACTAATAAAGTCTTTGAGCATGACTTCAAGTTCAGAGGGGAACTTCTAGTATTGTTGTAGGAGTTTCCATAGGTATTGCCATTATTAGGAGGATAAGGCCTATAATTGTTGTTACTACCAAAATTATTCCTATAGGCATTGTTGTTGAAATTGTTGTTTCTAATGAAGTTCACATCAACTTGCTATTCTTGAGCAACCAAAGAGGCTAAGGGAACATTATTTGGATCTAAAGGAGATTTCCCATTAACAAGCATAGCCATGATAACATCAATCTTATCACTCAAAGAGGAGCTCTCTCAGTGTGCCATTCAGAATAATTAACCATCATATTATCAAGGAGTTTTGTTGCAGCACCCAAGGTGATGGTCATAAAGGTACCTCTAGCAGCTGAATCCAACAGGTTTCTTGAAGATAAGTTCAAACCTACATAAAAAGTCTTGATAATTATCCAAGCAGTAAGTCCATGAGTGGGACAATTCTTAACCAAAGATCTCATTCTTTCCCAAGCTTGAGCAACATGTTCATTATAAAGTTGTTTAAATTTCATAATATAACTTCTCATAGATATAATCTTAGCATGAGGGTAGTACTTTCCAATAAAAGCATCTTTGCACCTAATCCAAGAATCAATACTATTTCTAGGCAAGGATAGCAACCATTCTTTAGCTTTTCCTCTCAAGGAGAAAGGAAACAACTTGAGCTTAATAATATCCCCATCTACATCCTTATATTTTTGTATCTCACAAAGTTCAACAAATTTATTGAGATGGGCAGCAACATCATCAGAACTAGCACCAAAAAATTGGTCTCTCATCACAAGATTCAACAAAGCAGGCTTAATTTCATAAAAGGTAGCATCAGGAGCAGGTGGAGCAATAGGAGTGCTTAGGAAATCATTGTTGTTTGTGCTAGTGAAATCACACAACTTGGTGTTCTCAGCAGAGTTCATTTTGGCAAAAGTGGAGCAAGCCAAAATAGCAGCAACAACTAGAACATAAACTATTTTTTTTTGTGTTTTTGATAAGAGAAAGCAAACCAAACTGAACTATTTTTTTTGGAGTTTTTGATAAAAAAGAGGCAACCAAAACCAAACAAAAGAAACCAAGCAAAACAAAAACAAAGTAAATAGAAAGGTTGTGGAGGACTCCCCTTGTGAATACGTCCTAAGCCTCCCCGGCAAAGGCGCCAGAAAACTTGTTGGCGCTTTGTCGACGTGGGAGCGCTTCGTTGGGAAACCCCAAGAGAAAGGTGTGATGACCACAACAACAACTCTTCCCTCAGTAAGAAATTGAGGTTATCGAACCAGTAGGAGGAAGGAAATGTCTCAAAGGTGTTGCAAGAAACTTGGAAACCTGCACAACACAAACTCAAGACTTTGCCCCAACAAACAGTGAGGTTTTCAATCTCACCGGTTGCTGTAACAAAGGATTAACTGTATGGTGTGGAGGGTAATAGTGGTTTGCAGCAAGTAAACAAGAAAAGTGGAAGATGTATCAATGGTAAAGATTGGACCGGGGTCCATAGTTCACTAGAGGTGTTCTCCTTAGATGAACAAACATGCATGCTAGGTAAACAAATTACAGCAGGGCAATTGACAGGACTGAGCAAGGCAAAACAATGCAATACTAGACATCATGATCCTATGAGATTCGATTGGGCAATACAACAAGATACATAGACCGCCATCCAACTGCATCTATGACTAGAAGTCCACCTTTGGGTTATCATTCGAACCCCCTCCAGTATTAAGTTGCAAGCAACGGATAACTGCTTTAAGCAAAGTGTGTAAGGTAAACAATCCACTTGTTCCATGAACAAGAGATCGTTGTTTTCTCCCTAGTGGCAACATCACATCTACAACCTTAGAGATTTCTGTCACCTCCCTTAGATTAAATAGAGGCATGAACCCACTATCGAGAATAAATACCCCCTTTGGAGTCACTAGCAACTACTTGGTCAAGATAGCCACTAACAACGGAGAGCATGCAAAATCACAAACAACACATACATGATAGAATCAATAAGACAAAACCATTAATCAATCTGACATAGGAATCTCAATATCCATCGAATCCCCGCAAATACAACATGCATGATTACAAATATATGAGATCTTGATCATGAACGGAGCTCACAAGATCTAGACATGAAAGCACAAAGGAGGAGATACAACCATCTAGCTACTACATGGACCCGTAGTCCAAGGCGGAACTACTCACGATTCATACCGGAGAGAAGGCCTCCGTCTGGCTGGAGTCGTCTGGGACCAGCTCGACGATGCGGGTGTGTGTCGTTGCCTCAAAGGCGATGGAGTTGCCACCCTCCGAGTTGGGCTTCTTGAGTATGGTGAGGTCGTCGCTGTTGACCCTGCTCGCATATTTAGCAAGCTCCTCGGTGTGGTTGGCCTCGGCCGCGATGACGGCGTCAGCGAGTTCGGCCCCTTTGGCCTCGCATTCCGCAGCCATATCAGGGTCGCCATGGACCGTGATGATCCCGCACGGCCCAGGTAACTTCATCGCGTTGTACGCGTAGTGGGGTGCCGCCATGAACTTGGTGAACGCCTGGCGACCCAGGACGCGGTGGTAGGGGCTGTCAAAGGGCACCAGCTCGAAGACGATCCGCTCGGTGCGGAAGTTTGCTGGTGTACCGAAGGTGACTGGCAGCGTCACCTTGCCGATCGGATACGCCTTCCGACCGGGGACGATGCCGTGGAAGGTGGTGTAGGTCGTCTCGATCATCGACTGCGGGAGCCGCAGTCGCGTGAACGTGTCCAGGTACATGATGTTGATGGAGTTGCCGCCGTCCGTCAGCGTTTTGGGGAGCTAGTAGTCCCCCGCCTTTGTCTTGACCACCAGGGCGACCCGGCCCGGATACTCGATCCGTGGCGAGTGGTCCTCGCGGCTCCCGGTGATTGGTTGCTCAGACCAGTTGAGGAACAAAGGGATGTCTATCTGGGACACAGCGTTGACAGCGACGGCGCGGGCGATGACCTTCTTCTCACGCTTCGTGTTGAAGTTTGTGAAGGTGTGGAGAGAGCCGGCGACACTGCCGAACTTTCCGCCGTTTGACGGGTTGTTGTCGGGGTCTTCCCGCGCGCGTCGTGCCTTCTCGATCTCCTTGAGAGAGTGGCATTCGGCGGTCGTGTGCGTGGCGGGCTTTCCTTCCCTGTTATGAAACACATGGTTGGTTGAGAAGGGCCGTGGGATCGAACCTCGACTTTGCCTTGTAGTTGCCGTCGTCGCGGCGCTGTCCTCCGTCACGGCGAAAGCTCTTGGGCTCGCGTTGCGCGTACCCGGCGTTGGCGACGAAGTCGACTCGCCCGTCACCGCGGCGCTTGCCGGTGAGGAGAGTGCTGCTGTAACGTAGCTCGAGCCGCCTCCCATTGTCGTGGCCACTCGTGCGGCGATGTCCTCCCGACTCGTCGTCGGTTTCCTGGTTTGGGTCCTCTTCCGCGTACTTCTTTGCGATCTCCAGGAGGTCCGGTATGTTGTCAAGTGTGCGGTACGCTCGTTTGAGCTTGGCGACCAGGGGCTCGTAGAGGCACGAGGTCTTGAAGCAGTGGATCGCGGTGTCCGGGTGGATTCCGGCCACGTTGTACCACAGATCTTGCCACCGTTGGACCCAGCTGCGGGTCGACTCGCAGGGTCCCTGGACACACCGTTCCAAGTCCTCGATGGTGGTCGCGCGGGTGTATGAACCCTCGAAGTGCCTGACGAAGGCATCGCGCATCTCCTCCCAGGAGTCGATGCTATCCGCGGGGAGGGTGTTGATCCACTGCCTGCACGCCCCCTCCATCATCAGGGGGAGGTAGCGGGCGGCGAGTAGGTCGGTGTGGCCAGCGATCCCCATCGCCATGAGGTAGGTATCCAACCACACGGAGGGATCGTACGAGGGGTCGTACTTCTCTATTTCCTTCGGCGCTTTGAAGTTTGCCGGGTATCTTTCGCCTCGGATCATCGGTCCGAAGCACTGGGGCCCGATTCGGCTCAGCGATCCCCTTGGTTCACCGTCGCGGCGGTTGGTGAGGGTGTGCCGCAGATCGTCCGGCTGGAGTGCGCCCCAACTCTGGTTGTTGATGATGTGGGTGCGTGCGTCGACGGGCTGCCCGTTGGCGGCGACGAAGTTGTTCGTTGGCCGCGGGTCGTTGGTGGAGAGTGTCGCGTTTGCTTGTCGGTGTTGGAGCTGTAGGGGCTCTGGTGGCGGGCAGTTGAGGGTATTTGCCACCATGGGGCGGCCGCTCGAGGCCACCCTTCTGCCCGATGAACGCGAGTACATCCGACCATGTGAGTCGGCGCCCGCATTTTGTTGCTCCACTGCTTTGGCGAGTACAGCCTTGGCGTACTGGATCTGTAGGGAACCTTCGCCGGTTACTTGGATGTTGTCAACCGTAGCTCGGCTTGCGATGACGTTGTCCATTGGGGTGGAGAACAACGGTAGGCCGTTCGCGTCTCGCTCTCGTGATGAGACCACGATCCTTGGTTGGTCCCTGGGGGCGCGCGGTTGGGTGGTGGTGGGGCGCCATTGGCCGTCGCCCCTGGTGGGGGTCGAGCTCTTCCTCCTGGCGGCGCGTTCTCGCAGATCGCGCGCTCAGCTATGCGAGCCGGGTCATTCTCGTCGTCGAAGTTCAGGGCACGCCCCTGGATGGCGGGGTTTAGGCGCGACCTAATTCGAAGTTGGTGATATCGCGATAGCTCTTGCGTTGTCGCCTGCTCGAGGTGAAATTTTCCACGCTCGGCTTGCTCCTTGCGGACTACCTCCGCCAGCTTCAGGCGGAGTTTCCTCGACCTCCGTTGCCGTCGCGTTTGGCGAGATCGGCATGGAGAAGGGGTCTTCTGGTGGGTCGGCGCCAGTCGCCATGTAGGTCGCGGCGTGGCGACCGGTTCTGTCGTGGAGGTCGGCGGAGTTCTCCGACCCGGAGTCGAAGTCAAAGATCCCAAGGATGGAGGGATACTCAAAGTCTCCGACGTTGGAGACCTGGGTGATGGAGCCCGTAGGTGACGCGGCGATGATGGATCCGGCGCGGGATGCCGGGGTCTCCGAATCGGCATCGTCGTTGAGGGCCGCGTCGCCCGCGGCCGCGGTGGTCTCGGCCACGTTGTTGTGGGCTGAGTCGTACTCGGAGGCGAGGCGGTGGATCGTGAGGACCTGGCTCTCAGAGAGCCGGTCGCGTGGCGGCGACTCGCGGATGCGAGCCGAGTCCTCCGAAGTGATGACGTCGGTGAGACCGACGAAGAGGCTGATCGTGCCGACCGGCAGGATCACGCTGTGCGTGACGGGTCGCGCCGCCGGGACGTAGCTGCTCGGCAAGATCTGGAGCATCTCGCCGATCACGATCATGCGGCTAGTGGCGATCGACTCGTTGATGGGCAGATTGGATCTCGCCGCAAAACACCGGCCTGACCGGCCAGGCCCCACGGTGGGCGCCACTGTCGTGGGAATGACCACGCCAGACGCTGCAATCGGCAGCGAGTAGTAGAACATGGGGCAAGGGCGGCCAGCCATCTGCGGTGCGAGATGAGGGCGAAGACACAAGGATTTACCCAGGTTCGGCCCCCGGAGGGTAAAGACCTACTCCTGCTATATTGTATTATGGTGAGAGTATAATGGGGCGAGCTCGACAACTAGGCGGTGAGTCGCTTGGTTGTATGATGGAACGTATCCCCTATGCGTCCCCTAGGGAGGTTTATATAGGCTCACCTCGCTAGGGTTTACAGATTATAACCGAATTGGTCAAGGATTCGGAGGTCCTATGACCTAGTCCGACTGGGCCTAGCTACTCTTCTAGGCCTTCAGCTTCCAGTCGCCTGAGTCCACGCCAAGTCTTGATCCAGTCGCCGCCCTCCAGGCCCACTCGCTGACAGCTTGGGCCGGCGGGAAATGTCCTGCTCGGTATTACCCCGGTAGGCATATCCCCATCAAATACCTTTAGGCAAAGCTTTGGAACAACAAGACTTTTCAATAAAAACACAAGCTACAATAGTAACTCCTTCAAAAATCTCAATTCCCCAAAAGAAAACTCAAAAAGGAATCAATAAGAAGCAAATGCAAATAATGGCAGAAATCTATCAAAACAGACCAGCAGGTAGAAACCGATTTTTTCGAGCATCTTCTATTAATCAAATCAAAAAGTGTTAAACTAACTAAAGTTAGCTAACATACTGGGGATTTTATTCGTAAATTTTTAGCTCAATCCTAGTTACAGAGACTCCTCACAAATATTTTTGGTGGAGGAAAGAAATCTGTTTCGGGTCAGCAACTCCCCAAATCTTACTTCCCTCTCATTAGAGGTCATTCTTGGCACAAAAAGCAAACAAAAAGGATAAGGAGAGGTCATTACTGAATTAATAACTTCCAAGACTCAAGGAAACTCTCAGGTTATCTCCCAACAAGTACTTTTCTTTAACGCATTTAAGTTAGGCACAAGAAGCAAGAAGAATCAAGTATTTTCAAATGAAGAAGCATTAACATCAAACCTTGCTTTCAAAGGAGGAGCAAAAAGTAACTTCTCTCTTCTTATAGGGAAGTGTTCAATACCTTTATTGAATGGAAAATGATATTTAATGGTGCCTTCTTTCATATCAATGATGACACCAATAGTTCTAAGAAAAGGTCTTCCCAAGGTAATAGGACAAGAAGCATTGTATTCAACATCCAAAACATAGAAATCAACAGGGACATAAGCATTATAAACCATAATGTGAACATCATTAATACTCCCCATGAGTTTCTTTTTAGCATCATCATTGAGTGGGACATCCAAATAACAATCTTCTAGAGGTGGCAAATCAAGCATTTCATAAATCTTCCTAGGCATAATAGAGACACTAGAACCAAGATCACATGAAGCTTTGAGATCAAAGTCATTCACTTGCATATTAATTATGGGTTCCCAACTATCTTCTACTTTCCTAGGAATAGAAGCTTTGTGTTTTAGCTTCTCTTCCTTAATTTTCACAAGAGCATTTGTAATATTTTTAGTGAAAGCAACATGCATATCACTAGCATCAGGACTTCTAGCAAGCTTTTGCAAGAAAAGAATCACTTCAGAAATATTGCAACCATCTATAGCAAATTCAAGCTTAGCATCACTAGTAGTATACTCAGTAGGCTTAGGCATAGTAGTAGGAGGAACATGGACTTCTTCTAGTTTAGTGGTACCCATTATAGTGATGGTGCACACGCTATTGTTTCTATCAATTTCAGCTTCCCTTTCCCACTTAGCATGAAGTTGAGCTAACAGTCTAACATTTTCATCAATAGTAACTTGTATGGCATGAGCAGTAGAAAAGGTATTTTCCATAGTTTCAGGTTTAGCAGCCATTTTATTAATCAAGGAGGACTTTGCTTCAGAAAAAGAGGATATATTTTTCTCAGCACTCAAAATTTTTGACTGTAAACTAGGAATTTCTCTATTCAGATTCTCAAGATGATGACTAATATTTTTCAAGATAATAGATTGTTCCTCCATAGTTTTAGTGACAATATTATTTTTCTCATATTGCATTTGCATAAAATTCTTGGTGGATCTCTCTACTTCTAGAATCCTTTGCTCACAAGGAATTCCCGATCTACCATGATAAACACTTCCACTAGGAGGATAAGGCCTATAATTACCATAAGTATTGTTGCCAAAATTGTTGTTTCTAACGAAGTTCACATCAACTTGCTCTTCTTGAGTAACCAAAGAGGCTAAGGGAACACTATTAAGATCTACATGAGCTTTCCCATTAACAAGCATAGCCATAATAACATCAATCTTATCACTCAAAGAGGAGGTTTCTTCAATAGAGTTTACCTTCTTACCATGTGGAGCTCTCTCAGTGTGCCATTCAGAGTAATTAACCATCATATTGTCAAGGAGCTTTGTTGCAGCACCCAAAGTGAGGCCCATGAAGGTACCTCCAGCAGCTGAATCCAACAGGTTTCTTGAGGAGAAGTTCAAACCTGCATAAAAAGTCTGGATAATCATCCAAGCAGTGAGTCCATGAGTGGGACAATTCTTAACCAATTGCTTCATTTTTTCCCAAGCTTGAGCAACATGTTCATTATCAAGTTGTTTAAATTTCATAATGTCACTTCTCATACATATAATCTTAGCAGGAGGATAGTACTTTCTAATAAAAGCATCTTTGCACTTAGTCCAAGAATCAATACTATTTTTAGGCAAGGATAGCAACCATTCTTTAGCTTTCCCTCTAAAGGAGAAAGGAAACAGCTTGAGCTTAATAATATCTCCATCTACATCCTTATACTTCTTAATCTCACAAAGTTCAACAAAGTTATTGAGATGGGTAGCAACATCATCAGAACTAACACTAGAAAATTGCTCTCTCATCACAAGATTCAACAAAGCAAGCTTAATTTCATAAAAGGTAGCATCAGGAGCAGGTGGAGCAATAGGAGTGCTTAGGAAATCATTGTTGTTGGTGCTAGTGAAGTCACACAACTTGGTGTTCTCAGTGGAGTTCATTTTGGCAAAGGTGGGCAATCCAAAAATAGCAGCAGCAACTAGAGCGGGAACTAATTTTTTTGTGTTTTTGAATAAAGGAAGCAAACCAAACTAGACTAATTTTTTGGGAGTTTTTGAAAAGAGGCAAACAAAACCAAGCAAAAGAAACTAAGAAAACTAAAAACAAAGTAAAGAGAAAGGAAGTGGAGGACTCCCCTTGTGAAGATGTCCTTAGCCTCCCTGGCAACAGCGCCAGAAAAGCTTGATGGTTGATGTGGGTTTTGTTGGGAACCCCAAGAGCAGGGTGTGAAGCAGCACAACAACAAGTTTTCCCTTAGTAAGAAACCGAGGTTATCGAACTAGTAGGAGGAAGGAAACGTCTCAAAGGTGTTGCAAGCAACGTGGAAACCTGCACAACACAAACTCAAGACTTTGCCCCAACAAATTAGCGAGGTTGTCAAGCTCACCGGTTTGTTGTAACAAAGGATTAAACGTATGGTGTGGAAGATGATGGTTTGTAGCAAGTAAACAAGTAACAGTGGAAGATGTATCAATGGTAAAGATTGGACCGGGTTCCATAGTTCACTAGAGGTGCTCTCCTTAGATAAACAACATGGCATGAAGGGTAAAGAAATTACACCAGGGCAATTGACAGGAACTAAGCAAGGCATAGCAATGCAATACCAGACAAAAAGATCCTAGGAGATTCGATTGGGCAATACAACAATATACATAGACCGACATCCAACTACATCTATGACTAGAAGTCTACCTTCAGGTTATCATCCAAACCCCCTCCAGTATTAAGGTGCAAGCAACAGACAACTTCTTTAAGCAAAGTGTGTAAGGTAAACAATCCACTTGTTATATGAACAAGAGACCGTTGTTTTCTCCCTAGTGGCAACATCACATCTACAACCGAAGATATTTCTGTCACTTCCCTTGGAAACTAGAGGCATGAACCCACTATCGAGCATAAATGCCCCCTCTTGGAGTCACTAGCAACTACTTGGCCAAGATAGCTACTAACAACGGAGAGCATGCAAGATCACAAACAACACAAACATGATAGTATCAAATAGACAAAACCATTAATCAATCTGACATAGTAATCTCAATATCCATCGGATCCCCGCAAACACAACATGCATGATTACAAATAGATTAGATCTTGATCATGAACGGAGCTCACAAGATCTATACATGAAAGCACAAGGAGGAGATACAACCATCTAGCTACTACATGGACCCATAGTCCAAGGTATAACTACTCACGCTTCATACCGGAGAGAAGGCCTCCGGGATGATTTCCCCTCCGGCAGGGTGCCGGGAAGAACTTCAGATCCCCCTGATCTAGGGACGACGATGGAGGCGGCTATAGAAGGTTTCATGGAGTTTTGATCGGGTGCCTAGGGTTTTGCATCGGGGGCTTCTTATAGGCGAAGTGGCGAGGCTGGGAGGCATCCAGGGCCCCCACACCCTACCCAGGCGCGGGGTGGGCCCACCCATGCCTAGGGGGGGTCTGGCCGCCCTGGTTCGCTTCTCTGTCTCGTCTTCTGGCTTCGTGTCCCCGACGGTAAAATATTGACTTCGGCTTTTGTCCCGTCCAATTACGAGAATATTGATTTTCTTCCTTTCTGGAACCAAAAACAGAAGAAAATAGGCAATTGGCACTGTGGCAACTTGTTAATAGGTCAGTTCCAGAAAAGATATAAAAACACCTCAAAGTGTTGACAAAGCAAAGCAAAGTAGATACTAAACAAGCATGGAGCATCAAAAATTATAGATACGTTTTCGACGTATCACTCTGTTTTATGGATCCTACAATATAATGATCCACATTATTCTTCTCTAGGCTTCGAGGTTTCCTTTTGCCTCGTGTGCCTCCTTTTGATTTGTTTGGGTACTTCAGAAGTCATTTCTTCTCTTGGAAGTTACCTCGTGATCACTATATTGCAGTGTACGTAATGTCACTCAAGTAGTAGTTACTTCTTTTCTCGGGTTTTAACCCTTGGACTTGAACCTAAGATCCCTGATTGTGCTGGATTCTGGTGTTGTGAATCTTGTACATGAAGCTGATATTTATTCCAAGATCCACTCCTTTGACCTCTGTTGTTAATGTTCAAACATTACCCTAGGATGGCTGGTACTACAATTCTAGCCTTCAAGCTTGTGGACTTTGTCGCGATTGAATTGTGACAACCAAGGACTTCCCCTACCACATGCCATGGCAGATGTTCTTTAATGGAACCACATAGATCACGACAAGAGTACTCCTCGAGAGTCTCGCATCTATATTCATGACTCTGTCACACCTTACCTCTTCTATGCATTGGTTTTCGGGAGATTGTTGACTTATGCATCCACATCTCGGGATTCTATCCTGAGCATGTTCCTTTCTCTTTGTTGTTTTCCGACCTTTGTCTACCAGTTGGTAGTGAAGTAGTAATGTGCATTGGTGTCTTCCGATGCAAGATACTCTTGCGGTCCGTCAAGACAAACCATTTTGTAATGTCTAGAGAAACAAACTCCAGTACCTCGTCATATCTAGGACCAGGTCAAAGTGTTGTAATCCGCAGATCAAGAGGCATTGGTTAGCTTTTGGTTGTTCTATCTTAAAGTATCACACTCTTTTATACTAAGAGGTCGTGTCGAGTTCCATGACCCTCAATGAAGTGATGCTTTTACACGTCTTTACCACTCTTCTTCGAGCTTTTGTGCCCATAAGTGAAGCATGTGCGTAATAATGTGGCTATCTGAGATTCTTATCAATTATATTTGTTTCGAACTCCAAGGACATTTATGTCATTTTTAGCGCGATTGGTTAATCCTATCACTAAGCGAAGTTTGACTATACTACCAAGTCCGTTATTCTGGTACGCTCTTTTCAGTCAAAGAGTTAGGCTTGTGCCGAAGCTCTAAGACTATGTCCTCTTGCCTTACCAAGCAAGTTTCCTCTCGAACTATGTGACATATTGGTGGTTCGTGATATTCTAGTTGTCTACTAGAAGTGTCGCCATGTTGCCACATGACCGTGTTGTCAAGTTCTTGAGCAAGCAAGTTCTCTGAACTGCTCTTTTCTCCAAGGATCTGTACTGGATACCCCTGAACTAGTTGGTTGAGCTTAAACAACAACTTGGAGAGTTTTAAGACTGAAGTTCTAGCTGACTTGTTTCTTCAAAAAGGGATGTCTAGTTTTGTTCGTGTCGAAGAAAGATAGTATCTCCTTCGTGTATATGTTATCTTCCCTACCTTTGATTTGATTTGGGCTATTGTCAAATCAAACTCAGTTCCAAGGACTATCTTGATGTTGTTTATACTTGTGATGTTTCACTTGAGTACATCTTCGTGTCCTTCGATCTGACCAGTATTCTTGCCTTGTCCACGCAACATATGAGTCCATATTATTGGATTGTCTTGATAAGTTTGTTGTTGAGCCCATCAATGACATTCTTATCTTCTCCATGCTAGACAAGATTCATATGGAACAATTGGCATTAATGTTGTAATTTTTTTAGAACCATCCTCGAATCATCTCGAAGTTTGTGTTCTGGATGTTAGAAGCAACCTTCTCCGGTTCACGTGCAAATATTGAAAGATGTCGACGTGGATTCGAGTAGAGTTAACTCTATTCCTTAAGGACACATGTGTGTTTTATTGTTGGTATTTATATGTGTGCAGTTGTCTTTCGACAAGTTGCTAAATGCATGGGTCTAGCAATCTAGCTCAGTCTCTTGGAGTTTTACACGGTAGTCCCTATCTTGAGAATCTAGTAACTTTACCTTCGTGGTAAATGTTGCAAACTTTCTATTCGGACATGCTGAGTTTGAAATATCATACCACCTAATCAAAGCTGAATCTCAAGCAGCAACGATGGTTGGTGTTCCTCAAGGTTTCGACATAGGTCTCTTTGTAAAAACCGGCAAGATTGACGTAATGGTTGACACATCTAGCTGGAAAGATATTTTGTCATAATCTCTTGATTCAACAATAACAACCACTCCTCACGAGGTTTCCTCTGTAATTTGATTATAGGAGTTGTGCTCATGGTTTCCTTTGCATCCGAAGTCTGACCTTTACCTGATGTTTTCTTTCTCGAACATCAAGGAGAACATTTAAAGTAGTGTTGCTAAATGTCTCTCGGTCGATCCTCCAGACCCTCTATGTTGGTAAGCATCTTGTTGTGCCGAGTAATTAAAGTCTGAGAATGAAGTTTCTTTCTTATCGTGTCATCAGAAATCTTCTTACCAATTCATCTCAGTGGTGTAAAGTGATATCATGATATGTGGCAAAGATCTTGATAGTTCTGGATGAATAAAGAACTTTCCCTCGTTTTTCTCAGCCATGTTTTAAGAGTGACTATGATTTTGGTAATTAATAGTTTCTCTTGATACATGTTCCTTGTGACTCTTACGAGTCCTCTCCACCAAAACACCTTTCTGTCTTAGCCTTCTGTTGGATGAAAGAGTGACCCTTCTATTTCAAAAGTTGTTCAACAGTTTGGTTTTCTTGATCCATATCTCTGCAACCTAAAATATCTACTTAAGTTGAATAGTAGCGGTTCATTTTTCTCGAAGTCTGTGGTCATGTTCTTTCTATTGTAACCTCTCCTTTTCAGAAGCTTAAACTCTTTTGTGAGCTCCATGGTCTCAACCCTTATGAAGACCATCTATTTAACAATTTGAAACCTTCTCCACTTGTTTCCTCCGTTACCTTGATGTGTTTCATGTTCGTCATCTCAGAGTTGTTTCTAAACACTCCATCCATGAGTTGACCATGATATACTATGTGTTGTTTAGTGTGTTTCCCTCTTATCTTTAGAGTGGCCCTGTTCTTTCTTTCCACTTCTCTTCCTACCTTTGGAATCTCGGGTCGAGATTCTCGTAAGGGGGATAGAGCTGTACCACCCCAGTTTTAGCTAAACCTATATTAGGGCTTGATTGTGCACTCATGAGCATCATATCAAAATTTGCACGCATTAAGAAATAAAATACAAACCCTAAACCCTAATATTCCTCCTCTCTATTTGAAAATCAATTCAAATGGTTTTGAAATATTTGAAAAGTACAAAAATGTATGGAGCCCAAATGGACTAAAAGGGACCCAAAAATATTTTACTAGTTTTACAAACCCCTCTGGTATTTTCAAATTACCCCAAACAGATTCAAATTGGAAAATACAAAAAGAGAAACATATTTTAGAAAAGGAAAAAGAGTTCTGCTAAAAAAATGGAGCCAACAACCAAACAGGCTGGCCCAGCTCCCTTTCCTCCCCTCTCTGCCGCTCGCGCGTAGCAGCCGCAGCCCGCAGCCAACCCACGTGCAGCCCAGGCCTAGTACCCCTTCGGTCGTCGTCTTCCTCGAGTAGACAAACAACTCGGTGTCGCCGGCGTCCACGAGCTCCGCCATATTGTTCCGTGTCTCCTCGCTGAAGGAATCGAGGAGGGGATCCCCTAATCGTCGTCATCCTCACCGTCTTCCCCGACACCGATGAGTGTCGTCGTCGCCATTACCGGCGCTCTAGGCCTCGCCTGCCTTCCCCGACCCCTCCATTAGAATCATGGTGAGCTGCTGGTTCTTAGGCGCCCCTCCGTTCGCTCTCTCCCGCTCTGTACCGCCACTGCCACAACCACCTGCAAGCCGCGTCGCCGCCATTCGCCGTAGTCGCTGCTCCGATGACCGTAAGCTAGCGGCACCGCCATATCCAGGTTCCCCATCGCGAGGCGCATCGAACGCGACCACTCGCGCGTGCTGGCTCGCCCTGTGTTGTCGTCGGCGACCACCGTCCGATGTGGACGCGGTGGTGATGTCACCACGACGTTAGGCTGACGTGGCCCGTGGGGCCTGCTGACCGTTGACCATCTAGGTGGCAGTGACGTGGCCCTGGGCCTGTTCTGTAAGTGTTTGTGGGTAGGTTTAGGTGCAGTAAAAAAGTACCTGGCCATAGTAATGACGTCATAATGATGCAGTAAAGCTAATAAAAGGTTTTAAATAAATCCAGAAATTGAATAAATCTTGTAAAATTCATATCTTATTATTTATAAGTCAGAAAAATACAAATAATATATCAAAATGTATAGAAAAATGAGAACTATCTATCTAAGCTATAATCATGAATTGTTAAATAACTTTCAAGACAAGTTTAATTATAAGAACACATTAACCCCTCATAGGTGATTCCGAAGTTTCCCCGAGTTAGGGTTTATACCCCTCGAAACCCCGATTAAATGGTCGATCATGCCTTTAGGTTACTTTTCAATACAATTAAACTTGCCATATCATCATACTTGCTTGAGCATTGCATCGATACCATGTGTTGATTGTTTCCTTTCTTTCTGGTATTTGGCTCTTCCTCGGTAGAACACGATATCGAGATCGAGATTGAAGACCAAGATCAAGGCCATCGAATATCGACGAACAATACTTGACTAACTGTAACCAAGTCAAGTACAAGTATTCCGAAGATCTATTTTCTATTATCAACCGGCAAAGGCAAGCATAGCCCCACCATGATACAATCCTATGTTTACGAAAGTATTTCAATTCCTGCCATGATGCATACAATCCTACTATGGTCTTTTGTAGATAGATAGAGTATCCTATCTATTGCATTACTCCCTTTGAGCTTATATTACCTGATCCACTGCTCCTAGCATAACTAGATTTGGCATGTGTGCACTGCTAGAGCTTATATCTGTGTCCTGCTTAGCCATGCTTAGCTGTTGAGTATGGTTATCCAGACGATGTATCAGATACAGAGAAGACAGGAGAACATGATGAGATGATATCAGAGGTTATATAAGTTAAACTTGTTAAGGCTTGTATGGGAGGCCATAGTGGGATGTACTTTTTCTAGTCCCATGCTCGCCTCCACTAGGACCCGAGTTCTTGCCTCTTGAACCAAGATGAGCGTACAACCACACGGGGCCTGGACAACCTCACGAGCAACTAACTTGCCTAGTAGATTCCATGAGTCACATAGTTCGGGCGTTCCATTCGACATATGCATAGAAAACCTTTTGAAAGATTTGCCGGGTGAAGATGCATTCATGCATAACAGGTAGTAAAGCGTGGACCGGGTTTCTTGGGGTTGATAGCTGTAGGGTTTCGTAGCATGGAAAACAAAAAATTTCTATCGCATACAAACAAACAAGCCAAGATCTATCTACTAGATTGTAGCAACGAGTCGATGGAATAACTCACCCTCGAAGATTCCAAAGTGTTTAACGAGAGCGGATTCTCGTGGGTGATGTAGTCGTACTCTTCCCGATCTCAAGATCGCGTAGACGATCCTTCCGGCGCTGCGTTCCGGCAGCGCTCCCGCAGTCATTCACACGTTTGGTACTCGACGAAGACCTTCCTCTCCCTTGTTCCAGCAGGCAGCGGAGGTTGTAGCACTCTCCTCGCGATTCCGGCAGCACAACGGCTTGGTACCGGAAGTAGAGGGGAGATCTCGCAGGGCTTCGCCTTAAGCCAGAGCGAGTATGGTGGAGTATGAGAGAGCTCCTCGGCAATCTAAGTTTTAGACACACCAAGGAGGAGGTGCTAGAGCCGGCGGCTAGGGTTTGGGGCACCCCAAGTCGGCGGCTAGGGAAACCCTAGGAGGCGGCGACAGCTGCAGGAGGTGGTGGCGCCAAGCTAGGGTTTGGAGGAGAGGTACTTGTGTGTCCTAGGAGGGAGCCCTGCCCCTCCTTATATAGGTGGAGGGGCCGGCCAGCCAAGGGGAGGGAGGGGAGTCCCTCCCCAACTCGGCTTGGGTGGTGCGCCGCCGGTTGGAGGAGGGATTCCCTCCCCAACTCGGTTTCCCACTCCTCCTCTTTCCAAAACTTGTCGTTTGACTTTCAAACTAGCCGTTTGACTTTTCAATTTAGGATTTGAATAAACCCTTTATTTTGGACAACGAAGACACTTAGTACATGATGCAATCATTCCAACTTGCAATGACACATTCATGTACCCTTCCTCCTGAGTGCTTGGGACATTCAGAAGCTTCTATAACCTTCCCGATGAAAACACCTAACCATTCCCCAACTCAAACGGGACTTTCCTTATATGAATCTTATTCTCGGACCATTCGGATCTCCTCGTGATATCCGGATCCCATCCGAGACTCGAACAACATTCGGTCTCTTTCTCATCATACCATAACTACTCAAACAACGTCGAATCCTTAAGTGTGTCTCCCTACGGTTCGTGAATTATGCGGACATGATCGAGACACTTCTCGAACAATAACCAATAGAGGAATCGGAAATTCATATGGCTCCCACATATTTCTACGATTACTTTGCGATCGAATGAACCACTTACATACGATACCAATTTCCCTTTGTCTCACGATATGTTACTTATCCGAGGTTATGATCGTCGGTATCTCTGCATACCTAGTTCAACCTCGTTAAATAAGTACTCTTTTCTCGTTCCGTGATATGTGATCCCTTGTGAGCCAGTCACATGCTTTCAAGCTAATTGGATGACATTCCACCGAGAGGGCCTAGAGTATATCTATCCGTCATATGGATGGACAAATCCCACTCTTGATCCATGTGTCTCAACCAATACTTTCCGAACACTCAATGCCACCTTTATAGCCACCCGATTCGGTGTGGTGTTTGATGTCATCAAAGCATCCATCCGGTAAAGGTGATATGCATGATCTCATGGTCGAAGGAATTAGGTTACTATGTATCAGAAAGCATATAGCAATTGAACTATTGAAATGACTTGATCTTTATGCTACGCTTATCTATAGGAGTATGTCCATCATATCATTCTGCTAACGATATGATCTTGTTGTTAATAACATCTCAATGTTCATGATAGGGAAACCACAATCATCTATTAACCAACAAGCTAGTATTATATAGAGGCTTTACTAGGGACTTCAAATTAAGTTTACAAATCACACAAGTATTAATGTTTCCTTGTTAATACTATTATAGCATGAATGTAAACATTTATCATAATCACAAAGATATAATAATAACTATATTTATTATTGCCTCTAGGGCATATCTCCAACAGTCTCCCACTTGCACTAGAGTTATCTAATCTAGATTACATGGTAATATACCGAACACCCATGGCAGTTTGGTGCTGGTCATGTTTTGCCTTCGGGAGAGGTTTAGTCAACGGATCCGCCACATTCAGATCTGTGTGTACTTTGCAAATATTTATATCCCCGTCTTGGATATGTTCTCGAATAGCGTGAAAACGTAGCTTGATATGCTTCAGCTTCTTGTGTGACCTTGGTTCTTGCGCATTGGCTATGGCGCCCATGTTATCATAGTAGATAGACATTGGGTCCAACGCACTAGGAACCACACCCAGCTCTGTAATGAACTCTTTAATCCATATCGCTTCTTGTGAAGCCTCCGAAGCAGCCATGTATTCCGATTCAGTTGAAGATCTCGCCACAACGCTTTGCTTTGCACTCCTCCAGCTAACTGTTGCACCGTTCAAAATAAATATGTATCCAGATTGTGATTTAAAATCATCCGGATCGGTGTTCCAACTAGCATCGGTGTAACCATTAACAACGAGTTGTTCATCACCTCCATAAGAAAGAACCATATCCTTAGTTCTTCTCAAGTACTTAAGAATGTTTTTGACCGCTGTCCAATGATCCACTCCTGGATCACTTTGATATCTGCTAGTTAAACTAACAGCATATGCAATGTCGGGTCTAGTACATAGCATGGCATACATTAGAGATCCTATGGCTGAGGCATAGGGAGTCTTACTCATCCTTTCTCTATCTTCTGCCTATGTCGGACTTTGAGTTTTACTCAAGGTCGTATTGGGCAACATGGGCAAGAACCCTTTCTTGCTTTCTTCCATTCCAAACCTCTTTAGAACCTTGTCCAAATATGTACTTTGTGACAATGATATTTGGCGTTTTGATCTATCTCTATAAATCTTTATGCCTAATTTGTAAGCTGCTTCGCCAAGATCCTTCATTGAAAAACTATTATTCAAATATTCTTTGACACTATTAAGAAGGTCTACATCATTCCCAATCAACAATATGTCATCTACATATAGTATTAAGAATGCTCTGAGCTCCACTCACTTTCTTGTAAATACAAGCTTCTCCATAAGTTTGTATAAAACCAAAACTTTTGATCACCTTATCAAAACGTTGATTCCAACTTCGGGATGCTTGCTTCAATCCATAGATGGACCGTTGAAGTTTGCATACCTTGTTAGCATCTTTAGGATCGACAAAACCTTTGGGTTGCATCATATACAACTCTTCATCAATGTCTCCATTGAGGAATCTTTGTTTGACATCCATCGCCATATCTCATAATCGTAATATGCAGCGATTGCTAACATAATCCTCACGGACTTTAGCTTCGCATGGTGAGAAAGTCTCATCGTAGTCAACTCCTTGAATTTGTCGAAACCCTTTTGCGACAAGTCGAGCTTTATAGACGATAACATTACCATCAAGATCTGTTTTCTTCTTGAAAATCCATTTGTTCTCGACAGACCTTCCGGCCATCCGGTAAGTCCACCAAAGTCCACACTTGGTTTTCGTACATGGATCCAATCTCGGTTCATGGCTTCTTGCCATTTATTGGAATCTGGGCTCATCATCGCTTCCTCATATGTCTCGGGGTCATCGGTGTTGTCCACCAACATGACACTCATAACGGATCATACCAATGCGGGTGGTACGAGTTCTCGTTGACCTCCGAGGCTCATAGCAACTTCAACCGAAGTTTCATGATCACCATCATTAGCTTCCTCTCTGGTGCGTGCACCACAGAACTTCTTCCGGTCTTTGCGCTACTCGCAATTTCGAGAGAAGGTTCGACAACCTCATCGAGTTCTACTTTCCTTCCAGTCACTTCTTTCGAGAGAAATTCCTTCTCTAGAAAGGATCCATTCTTAGCAACGAAGATTTTGCCTTCGGATCTATGATAGAAGGTATACCCAATAGTTTCCTTTGGGTATCCTATGAAGACGCATTTTTCCGCTTTGGGTTCAAGCTTGTCCGGCTGTAACTTCTTTACATAGGCTTCGCAACCCCAAACTTTAAGGAACGACAATTTAGGTTTCTTCCCAAACCATAATTCATACGGTGTCGTTTCAACGGATTTAGACGGTGCCCTATTTAAAGTGAATGCGGCTGTTTCTAATGCATAACCCCAAAATGATAGCGGTAAATCTGTAAGTGACATCATAGAATGAACCATATCTAAGAGAGTTTGATTACGACGTTCGGACACACCATTACGCTGTGGTGTTCCCGGCGGTGTCAATTGTGAAAGTATTCCGCATTTCTTCAAATGCTCGCCAAACTCGTAACTTAGATATTCACCTCCACGATCAGAACGTAGAAATTTAATCTTCTTGTTATGTTGATTCTCTACCTCACTTTGAAATTCCTTAAACTTCTCGAAAGTTTCGGACTTATGTTTCATGAAATAGATATACCCATATCTACTCAAGTCATCCGTAAAGGTAAGAACATAACGATAACCACCGCGCGATGCTACACTCATTGGACCACACATATCGGTATGTATGATTTCCAACAAGTCTGTAGCTCGCTCCATCATACCAGAAAATGGAGTCTTAGTCATTTTACCCATCAGACATGCTTCGCATCTATCAAGTGATTCAAAATCAAGTGATTCAAGAAGTCCATCGGAATGGAGTTTCTTCATACGTTTCACTCCAATGTGACCAAGGCAGCGATTACACATATAGGTCGAATTATCGCTTGATTTCAAACGTTTAGCCTCAATGTTGTTGATATGTGTATTTCCACTATCGAGATTCAATAAGAATAGACCATCTATCAAAGGTGCATGTGCATAAAACATATTACTCATATAAATCGAACAACCATTATTCTCGGACTTAAACAAGTAACCGTCTCGCAATAAACAAGATCCCGATATAATGTTCATGCTCAACGCAGGCACCAAATAACAATTATTTAAGTATAAAACTAATCTCGATGGTAGATGAAGGGGTAGCGTGCCGACCGCGATCACATCAACCTTTGATCCATTTCCCACGCGCATCGTCACCTTGTTCTTCGCTAGCTTCCGTTTATTCTGCAGCACCTGTTTCGAGTTACAAATATGAGCAACCGAACCAAGATTAAATACCGTGCACTACTACGGTACTAGTGAGATACACATCAATAACATGTATATCGGATATACCTTTCTTCTTGATGTTGTCGTTCTTCAAATCCGCCAAGTACTTTGGGCAATTCCGCTTCGGTGACCTTCTTCCTTGCGTAAAGCACTCAAGATCGTGCTTAGGTCCAGCCTTGGTCTTCTTCGTCGGCGTGGTAACTTTCTTACCACCCTTCTTGAAGTGTCCCTTCTGCTTAGACTTGCCTTTCTTGAATTTGGTGGTCTTATTGACCAACAACACTTGGTGCTCTTTCTTGATCTCCACTTCTGCAGATTTCAACATGGCAAAGAGTTCTGGCAACGTCTTGTTCATGTTCTGCATGTTTTAGTTCATCACAAAGTTCTTGTAACTTGGTGGTAGTGATTGGAGGACACGATAAATCCCCAAAGCATTAGGAATCACTATACCCAAGCTTTAAAGTTTGTTTGCGTGCCCAGGCATCTTAAGCACATGCTCACTGACGGAGCTGCCCTCTTCCATCTTGCAGTTAAAGAACTTTTCAGAAGCCTCATAGCTTTCAATTGCCGCATGAGTCTCAAAGATCAATTTGAGATCCTCGACAATATCATATGGGTCTGAATTCTCAAACCTTTTCTGAAGCTCCGATTCTAAACCATACAAGATAGCACATTGAATCTGGAGTATCTTGAGTCTTCCGGTGAGGTAAACATTCTTTACTTCATCGGGAGCATCACCAGGTGGGTCACCCAATGTGCATCCAAAGACATAGGTCAAATTACCAGTGAGGACAATCCTCAAATTGCGGAACCAATCCGCAAAGTTGCTTCCATTGTTTTTCAACTTTTCTTTCTCTAGGAACGCATTAAAATTGATGGTAGGGGCTGCCATTGATCTACAACATATTTGCAATAGTTTAGACTAAGTTTATGACAAATTGAGTTCATAATAATAAAATTAATCTAGGTGAACTCCCACTCAAAACAATATCCCTCACATTGTTTTAGTGATCACACGAACCAAATTCACCACATCAACACCGATCATCACGAGAGTTGATATAGTTTCAATGGCGAACAATCGACATGTTCATCATATCTACTATATGATTCATGCTTTACCTTTCGGTGATCCGTGTTCCGAGACCATGTCTGTACATGCTAGGCTCGTCAAGATCAAACCTTTCCGCATGAGCAAATCTGGCTTGCTCACGTTGTATACACTTGCGGAATCTAACACACCCGACCATCACGTGGTGCTTCGAAACAACAAGCTTTAGCAACGGTGCTAACTAAGGGTGAACACTTTATGACTTGAAATTCATGTGCATGAGGGATCATCTTATAATGCTACCGTCGTCTACTAAGCAATACAAGATGCATAAAGGATTAACATCACATGCAATTCAAAATATGCGATATGATATGGCCTTTCTTCTTTGTGCTCCCGATCTCCATCTTCTAGCACGAACATGATCTCCATCATCACCGACATTGCATCAAGGTCAATGACTCCATGGTTGTCGTCCACCGGTTTCAACTATTACAACTACTTTGAATAGACACGCGGGTCTTAACATATATTAAAGACAACCATATGGCTCCTGCCGGTTGCCAACTTACAATAAGGAACATTGCATACATCAAATATAATCACAATCATGGCCATATCACATCACAACACACCCCTACAAAACAAAGTTAGACGCCTCTACTTTCTTTGCATGTTTTACGTGGTTTGGGGCTTTCAATAAGTGTCGTTCTAACTTACGAACAAGAACCACAACATTGATACTAGTATTGTTAATCACCCGTTGTAAATTGGATCTTAACTATGCTAGGAGAAAGCAGCACCATAAAGCCACTTATGCAATACAAGTTGTATGTCAAGCGTGGAGCAAGTCTCATGAACGATGTCATGTAAGGTTAGCCCGGGCCGCTTCATCCCAACATACCGCAAGATGCAAAGTACACAAGAAGCAATCGACAATAAACGCATCAACGCCCATAATGACCATTGTGTTCTACTCGTGCAACAGATCTACATATAGACACGGCTCTGATACCACTGTAGGGTTTCGTAGCATGGAAAACAAAAATTTTCTATCGCATACAAACAAACAAGCCAAGATCTATCTACTAGATTGTAGCAACGAGTCGATGGAATAACTCACCCTCGAAGATTCCAAAGTGTTTAACGAGAGCGAATTCTCGTGGGTGATGTAGTCGTACTCTTCCCGATCTCAAGATCGCGTAGACGATCCTTCCCAAGGCTTGCGTTAAATGGCGCTCCCTGATCGATCACGTTCGGTACTCGGCGAAGACCTTTCTCTCCCTTGTTCCAAAGCGGCGGAGGTTGTAGCACTCTCCTCGCGATTCCGAAAGACAACGGACTGTACCGAAGTAGAGGGAGATATCGCAGGCTTCAAGCCGAGCGAGTATGGTGGAGTATGAGAGAGCTCCTCGGCGATCTAGGTTTTAGACACACCAAGGAGGAGGTGATAGAGCCGACGGCTGGGGTTTGGGGCACCCAATTCGGCTAGGGCAACCCTAGGAGGCGGCGGCAGCTGCAGGAGGTGGTGGCGCCAAGCTAGGGTTTGGAGGAGAGGTACTTGTGTGTCCTAGGAGGGAGCCCTGCCCCTCCTTATATAGGTGGAGGGGTCGGCCAGCCAAGGGGAGGGAGGGGAGTCCCTCCCCAACTCGGCTTGGGTGGTGCGCCGCCGGTTGGAGGAGGGATTCCCTCCCCAACTCGGTTTCCCACTCCTCCTCTTTCCAAAACTTGCCGTTTGACTTTCAAACTAGCCGTTTGACTTTTCAATTTAGGATTTGAATAAACCCTTTATTTTGGACAACGGAGACACTTAGTACATGATGCAATCATTCCAACTTGCAATGACACATTCATGTACCCCTTCCCCTCCGGAGTGCCGGACATTCCGAAAGCTTCTAGAACATTCCCGATGAAAACACCGGAACCATTCCCCAACTCCGAAACGGGACTTTCCTTATATGAATCTTATTCTCCGGACCATTCCGGATCTCCTCGTGATATCCCGGATCCCATCCGAGACTCCGAACAACATTCGGTCTCTTTCTCATTATACCATAACTACTCAAACAACGTCGAATCCTTAAGTGTGTCTCCCTACGGTTCGTGAATTATGCGGACATGATCGAGACACTTCTCCGAACAATAACCAATATAGGAATCTGGAAATTCATATGGCTCCCACATATTTCTATGATTACTTTGTGATCGAATGAACCACTTACATACGATACCAATTTCCCTTTGTCTCACGATATGTTACTTATCCGAGGTTATGATCGTCGGTATCTCTGCATACCTAGTTCAACCTCGTTACCGATAAGTACTCTTTTCTCGTTCCCGTGATATGTGATCCCTTGTGAGCCAGTCACATGCTTGCAAGCTAATTGGATGACATTCCACCGAGAGGGCCTAGAGTATATCTATCCGTCATATGGATGGAAAAATCCCACTCTTGATCCATGTGTCTCAACCAATACTTTCCGAACACTCAATGCCACCTTTATAGCCACCCAGTTACGGTGTGGTGTTTGATGTCATCAAAGCATCCATCCGGTAAAGGTGATATGCATGATCTCATGGTCGAAGGAATTAGGTTACTATGTATCAGAAAGCATATAACAATTGAACTATTGAAATGACTTGATCTTTATGCTACGCTTATCTATAGGAGTATGTCCATTATATCATTCTCCTAACGATATGATCTTGTTGTTAATAACATCTCAATGTTCATGATAGGGAAACCACAATCATCTATTAACCAACAAGCTAGTATTATATAGAGGCTTTACTAGGGACTTCAAATTAAGTTTACAAATCACACAAGTATTAATGTTTCCTTGTTAATACTATTATAGCATGAATGTAAACATTTATCATAAACACAAAGATATAATAATAACTATATTTATTATTGCCTCTAGGGCATATCTCCAACAATAGCGCTCCTGGTAAACCAACCTCGCCTCATATCTTTAAGGACTGACTTTGGGATTTGACCCGGTACGGTGGAACTATCCTTATTGCGTGACTCATGGTCTCGGCGAAAGTAAGGTAAAGGTCGTGTCTAATCACCCTCTGCCGGCCTTCCAAGGAAGAGGGCTAATCATGTGGCATTAAGAGAAAGTTAGTACGTGTGGGTAAAGTTGTAGACCCCTGCAGGGTAATAGTCTTTTCAAAAAGCCATGTTCACGGTTATGAATGCTTGGTGACCAGATTCTAAGATCATAGAGAACTTTAACCTAATCGTAAAACTTGGCAGTTCAACGTATGCTTAAGGATGCTTCCTCATGGGTACGAGGGGGTGATCCTAGATAGGGTTCAGATGATGATGATTTGGTGGATATCAAAGATGATGATCAATGCTTTGGAGATGTTGCTCTCTTATCCTCTTTTAAAATATTCTGAATAGACGAGCTTCTTCTCTCTCTTGTTTTACAAACAAATATGGCTTTATGCAAAACAACTCCACCAGCCATAAGTCTTGCGGAGTACACCCTGTACTCACCCTTGCTTTGTTGATACTTTTGACAGAGTAAGTGTTCCCCGAAGATCAGTTTGGTACTACATTGACACCGACGAGTAGCTTGGGGTTTCCGGCCGGCAGCCTGGAATCTATGGATTGGGACGTCATCGTTATGCTTTAGGCCTCTTAGACCATTTGTTAAGTTTTCTATACTTAATAGCATAATTTGCCTTCCGTTATTTGATGTTTGTGGTTAGTGACCTCTGCTTATAATAATTTGGTTCTTTGCTCAGTTATGAGCTTGTTGTAATAATTTTGTGTCGTAGGGTCACTGTTGTGTTACCGATTCTTCACTGGATATTCTCGAGCTCAAGGTTAAGCTTATGTCAGAAGGAGGTTTAGGATTTGTTTAGCCCTGATCCCGGGGGTGTCATAGTTACACACCGGTCTGTCCAGTCTTTCTTTAACCTCTCCCCTCCTCCAAGTGAATTTATCACCGAAGTATCCCATGTCCTCCAAGTCACAATCCATCAAACAGTTCCTAAACTCTCGCATCATACGAAGAGTTCTAGGGTTGCCCCCTTCCTTCTCTTCTGAAAACAGGATCTAATTGAAATCACCAATAACAATCCATGGAAGCATCGGCCTCAAACTAAGATTGCGAAGGCATTCCCGTGAGAGATGTTTATCCTCCCACTTTGGTTCTCCATAAAAACCTGTAAATCTCCACCTCACACCATTACATGCCTCAAACTCCACATAAATGAAATTACGAGAGACGTACTCGAAAATCATTTCATTATCATTATTCCATAACAAAACCAGACCTCTGGCCCTCCCATCACTTTCATCGACACTCATAAACTCAAAGCCTAATTTACGACGAAGGGTATCAACACTATCCTTATTAAGGTGAGACTCAGACAAGAAAAGTATATCTGGCCTCGAATGCTCCTGGAGATCCAAGAGCGACCGAACTGCCGGTGGCAAATTTGCCCCCCGGCAGTTCCAATCACAGAGTTTCATTGGGACGGGCGATCCTCTTCGTGGGAGGCTGTCAAACCATCAGATGAAGTTGCTTCTTCTAACTCCTTGATTATTAATAGATTCAGTGAAATTAGAATTTTTTTTTTGGATCCATGACCACACGGTGTTATTTGATAAAAATGTTTGGAGATGCTTTACCCACTTGATATAAAATACCCTAATATTGCCGCGCTTTACCGCTAAATAAACGTGGGAATATGTTTCGTGTCCATCGTTTTATGCTAGCTACTGCTTCGGCGCCGGCCGAGTGAATCGGCGAGGAGAACATTCCCATCCGTCGTTCGTCCCGCACTGCCGACGATGACCCCATTCTTTTCAGCTTCTTGGTCAGCTTCTTCTAGAAGCTATTCTCGACCAGCTTCTTTCAAAATCTTATCTGCCAAAATCGTTTATATTTTTAAATTGATATTGAAACTACTAGCTAAGAAGTTTGAACGAATTTTAAAGATAAAATTCTTGAAGAAGCTGATCGAGAATAACTTCTGGCTGGAGAAAAACTGAAAAGAAAGGGGCCGACGGCGGCAGGGGCACCGCCGGCCGCCGCCCCATCCGACCAGCCAGCCCACCCCCCGCCTCTGCTCCGAGAGACGTCGTCTGAATCAACACCGAGCTCTTGGAACACGGAGTCCAGTCTCCGGAGTCCACGAATCTGACAGCCCGGCCCCACGTGCCTGCCCGTCTCCACCCGTCCCCATCCAGCGCTTCTGACTCTATCTCCTCTCTTCTCTTCTTATTAAAGTCGCCATCCTTCCCACGGAACCGCCGACGCCACCGCATCATCAACGGTTTCTCGCCCCGTGACAGCGGGAAGACAAGACACAGACCACCGCGCCGCACCTCCGTCCCCGTCCGCCTCCTCCTCGTCCTGCTCCTCCCGTGATGGCTTCTGCCGGCGCCGTCGACGCGGCGGCGGAGGGCGTAGCCGCGCTCGGGATCTCCGGCCAGTGGGCCGAGCCGAGCCCTCCGCTGCGGCGGAACCTGCGCCTCCTCTCCCACGACCAGGTAACCAACCATCCCCGCCACAACTTCCAGCAACTCCTGCTTACTACTACTTCCAGCGTGGTCGCTCGCAGTACGATGTAGCCGTTCCGCTCCAAATCCAGCCTTTCCCGTCCTCCTTTTCGGGTACTTTATAATCGCAAAATTTCAGTCAGTGCGAGTCTATGGACGGCGGCGGTGTTGCTGAATTTCTTAGGATTTGGCGCACTATATCCGATAAATAATTCGACGTTGGTACTTGCCAACTACCTCGGCTCGGCGCGCTGCGGTTTAGTTCCCTCACGTGGTGATGGTGATTGATTGATTGCTGGCCTTGCCCCGGCCCACTCCCACCTGCTGCAAAGTTAATACAGCTCCTTCCAAGTGCGAATGTTGTCCCTACTGTACTTCCATCCTGCGCAAATCTCAACATTGACTTGACAGATCATACGTTACGCTTTCTTGATTGTATATGAGTAAAAAGTGTTTTAAGTTTGGTAGTGCACGCACATTGTCTCGGTTTGAATTTTCTGTAATACTTGTTGCCTGGTGGTTGTAGGTTGAACTTGCCAAGATGCTGCTGAACCAAGGCCAGGGCCACCTGTTCGAACACTGGCCAGAGCCGGGTGTCGACGACGACAAGAAAAAAAGCTTCTTTGGCCAGGTGTGTCTATGGTTACTACTTTGTTGTGAGAAGTTTTAACACCCGAGACACTTGTCACCTACTAGCTTTCTGTTGGAAGAAACAGATTTCATAAGAAGAAGTGTTATGCAAAATGAAAGGTTGTTCTTTTCCTGCTAAAGTTTTGCTTTATATAGGTCGGTCGGCTTAATTCAAGCTATCCCGGTGGTCTGGCATCATACATCCAGAATGCCAAGAAGCTTTTAGCAGATTCAAAGGCAGGACAAAATCCGTATGATGGTTTCACGCCTTCTGTAAGTCTTGCGATGCGCCCTTTCCTTCATTAATTTGCTGGGCTATCTTCAAGGGCCCTTCCTTGTAGTGTATGGAATCTCAATTGTCAGTTCCAAATTCTTGATCGCTTCTTCTTTTTCTACTTTCAACCATTGTGTACGAATATGGCTCCTGTATTATCTGAAAGACGGACATGGTGTTAACAGAGTAACTGTATTTTCAGGTTCCCTCAGGGGAAGTGTTGACCTTCGGTGATAAAAATTTCCTTTCACTGGAAGAAGCTGGAGTAAAAGAAGCACGTAATGCTGCATTTGTTCTTGTAGCTGGTGGGCTTGGTGAAAGACTTGGTTACAAAGGAATTAAGGTAATGTGGCTTCAGTTCCTAATAGAAAACTTACCGCTAAGCTTAGCACTCCGCTATGATAAAAAAAATCAGCACTACCGCTAAGCTTAGCACTCAATTCTACACCAAATGAATTACTTTTAGTTAGCTTGTGTCAAAATTTATTTGAAAGAACTTAGCATCTGTATGTGGTGCCAACGACACACATCATGCCAAACATAGAAAATTAAAACGCTGTTCAGATCAAAATTTACGGAAGCACAATGAACAGTAAGAAATACAGAAATCCATCTCCACAATTCAACAAGGCGCGCCAACTTTAAGTTAGCATAGGACTAAGAATGCGAGTATCACTAGCTTTGGCCTTTGGAACCCATTATCGACTTTTCAGACTATCCAGCAGATAAACCTCTTAGGTCTTACTGTTTGGTTATGTAAATGGTTCACTATTGTTCTGTTGGATAACCTTGACTTCAAACAAGCTTCTGAAAGTACCATGTCACTGATTTCATTAGTTATTTCATTGTACAGGTAGCACTCCCCAGGGAAACAACCACTGGGAAATGCTTTCTTCAACATTACATAGAGTCTATTCTGGCTTTACAAGAGGCCAGCTGCAAACTGGAGGGTATGTAGACTATGGTGCATGTGCAATGGATTAGTCACTTGCTAGAATTTTTATGATGATTGTGATTGTTGATTAGTTTCCTCACCAAAGTGTGCAATAAAATTTGCAATGATAGCCATGTGCTAGAATTTACTATTTTTTTGACCAAGTAGTACTTGACATTGCTAATTTATGTTTAATACCAAAACTTTGTAATATCTTAGTAACATTGTGGTTTCACAGTAGGCACTGTCACTATTCCAATGTTTACCCATTTTTCTTTATTTTAAAATTCTCAAAATGAACCATTCAGTCTGTACAACAATGATCATGGGAGGATTTTCTGACTGGCCGAATGGGCATTAGCATGTAGAAGTAACTTGAATGCCTGTCGTTATCATGTAAAGAAAGGATACATATCACTGAGAATGTGAGGCTGAGACACAGAGTTGTATCTATACTCTAATTGATATAATTTACTTATATATACTAGACCAAGAAGAACTTGGGCCAAATTAAAGACATGAATCATATAAGTTAGTGTTAAAACAGTTTCCGTTGGTCTCTGATTTCTAATTCCATCCGCGAAGTGATAGAATAGAATTGTACCTCTCCTTTTCCCGCCCCGATAGAACTTTAGAGACATGTTGGACATAGAAAAATAAATTTGGTTTTCTTGTAAATGGCTCATCTGGCATGATTTTAACTGTTTATTTTCACTATTAGAAATTCTCTACACTGGCGGGTCTCAAGAAAATTCAGATATTGCGTTAACTGATTATATTTTCATTCTTCGAGTGTGCAGGGGAATGCCATATAAAGATCCCATTTGCCATTATGACTTCGGATGATACAAATGCACTGACCATCAATCTTTTGGAATCAAACTCCTATTTTGGAATGGAACCATCACAAGTGATAATTCTAAAGCAGGTGGCTTTCTATTTTTCCTTTTGTACGCTTTGTAGGGGCAAAATACATATAGCGGGTACTTTTGGTGCTGACTACATCTTACTTTTTTAAGGAAAAAGTGGCATGTCTAGCGGACAATGATGCAAGGCTTGCACTAGATCCAAATGACAAGTACAAGATCCAGGTGCAAATTTTGATAGATCGTACAATGATCATTAATATTGGGGTTTATAGTATATGACGTGTTTTTGTTTTTATCTTCTTGATTTTGCACTTCTCTTACTTATAGTTTTTGATTGGCAGACAAAGCCACATGGGCATGGAGATGTTCATTCTCTTCTTTATTCAAGTGGATTACTTGAGCAATGGTATGCCTGTTGATTCAAGAACTGTATTTTCTCATTCAAGAAACTTTCTCAATCAGACAAGTTGGCCTTCTGAAGAAAATTAACTGATATCTGAAATATTAGTATAAAATAATCAATCAAAGATCAACCTGTTACACATAAATCTTATGAATATTTTTTATGATACTACACATTCTTTTGACAGGAAGAGTACAGGACGGAAATGGGTTCTCTTTTTCCAGGACACAAATGGATTGCTCTTCAATGTTTGTACAATAAACTTTTCAACTGTATTATAATTAGGAATACTGCAGGGATCCGGGGACTTAGTTCTACCATCCTTTTGTAGGCAATACCATCAGCATTAGGTGTCAGTGCGACAAAGGGCTACAATGTTAATTCTCTTGCGGTTCCTCGGAAGGCAAAGGAAGCCATTGGTGGAATAACCAAACTTACTCATGATGATGGTAGATTTGTTAAATTCTCCTCATTTCATATGAGCTATTCAACAGTTTTGTTCTGTCGAATTTGACTTGTGTATGTTCTTATGTGTAGGTAGAACAATGGTGATCAACGTCGAGTATAACCAGCTTGATCCACTCCTTCGTGCAACTGGGCATCCTGACGGAGATGCAAATTCTGAAACAGGCTATTCACCGTACCCTGGAAATATAAACCAGGTAACAGATGTGTTAGAAAACTAGGGAACTTGTCAATTTGTCAACTTCGAAATGATTATTTGCTTCAGTAGGCCTCAATTACTGAAAACATGGTGCTTAACGTGGCCTGTTTATTATTATCATTAGTGTTATCTTTTAGTGTAGTATCAACACAACTATGAGATGCCGTCGGTGTTGCTGTCACAGAAATCATAGTATAACTGTTGATGAACATTTTACATGTTCTCCATTGTTCTAGTAACTTTAGTATGCATAATGTCTCGGAGCTTCGGGTTTTTATGTTTTATTATGCTGACCTTGTGCTGCAATTCTGCAGCTGATACTGGAGCTTGGACCGTACATTGAGGAGCTCAAGAAAACACATGGTGCCATTTCCGAATTTGTAAATCCAAAGTAATTATTCAGTCCATTTGTTCGGAGGACTCTTTTTTACAATGCTAATTATTGCATCAAGTATGTGTCCAATTTCCGTTCAGTTATGAAAGTTGTTTCTGTCAGTGGTCATTTTAGGTTGCAGAATGAACTTGCTCCTGGTTTTTCTCTTCTGTTTTCTGACCTAATTCATTGGTGTTCTTTTTTTTATGCAACACTTGCATTGGTTCCTCTCGTTGATATTGAGTCCATCGTTGTAAATAAGTTATCTTAACTGCCCAGTAACATGCATTTTATACTATCTTCCTAGATGCATCATTGATTAATGGTTCACAACTATTCTCAGAACTACTGTTTATAATAACTAACGGTGTCAATAAATCCTGATTTGATTGACCACAACTTGGAGAACTTTATTGTAATCTTATTCTATTTCCGGTTTTCTCAATTTAGGTATACTGACTCTACCAAGACAGCATTCAAATCCTCCACTCGTCTTGAGTGCATGATGCAAGACTATCCAAAAACATTACCTCCAACAGCGAAAGTTGGTTTTACGGTAAGGAACAGTTTACGGCTGAGGCCTCCCTTGGAAGAATGACTTCCGCTAGCTGAACAACTTTACAACCTTTTAATTTACATCTTGCACTAGAAGCATGTCGTTGCTTCCCTTCACTTCCTTCACTTTTGGTCTCTGAATCATACCATGTAGCATGTGGTGAATATGAATTTATTCTACCATAAGTGGTATTACATCTGTATAATCTTTGTCAAGACCATTTGGTCTTGAACCATAGAGTTGTGCCAGGAATTACAAATTTCCATACCTTCCATGAACAACAAAGAATAACATGCCCACATGCTTCGAAGAAGGTATTTGCAACTATGGGGAATCTATTAATCTGTAGCTACCTGCGCCCGCACCCGATGTTGAGAACTCAGTATGGGAGCTAGTTGCAGAAAATGCACATTGAATCATAGAGATGCCTTAGTTTTTCAAGGGAGGGCATCATCACTATAAATTGGTACTCCCTCTGTTTCACAATATAAGCCCTTTTAGAAAGCTAAAACAGCTTGCTAAAAAGTCTTACATTGTGGAACGGAGGTAGTAGATGCAAAAGAAAAGAAAATCTCGAGTGAAAATTTATATGTTTTACCTCCTTACTGTTTTCATTCACGTTCTATCTTCTAAATGTAGGTGATGGATACCTGGCTTGCCTATGCCCCTGTAAAGAACAACCCTGAAGATGCCGCTAAAGTATGATTTTGGTCCTTTCTAACTCCGAGTTAATATATTTAGCGTCACATATACTTTTAAAGTTGCACATGAAGCATTTATGCTTGGTAAGAAGAGTGCTCTTAGTTTATGTTTAGTTGCTGAATCATGATCCTGGTTGAAGTGTATGTCTTGATAGAAATGTTAGTTGTCAGTATTGACTTTGCCTTGTTTGTGACATGTTGAGAACTAAAGAGTTTCTCTGCACTTCTGAACTTGCACATGAAGCATTTATGATTGGTAGGAAGAGAGCTTGCTCGGAATTTATGCTCACATTGATGAATTATGGTCCAGGTTGAAGTATGTATCTCAATATCCATGTTAGTTGTCAGTATCGACTTTGCATGAGGTTACTATTATACAGAGATTATGCAAGAGTCGTAGTTCTGTTTCTAAGCAGTTAGATTTGGTATTTCTTTATTTGAGAAGTCCACAATACACCTGTTGTAGGTTCCAAAAGGCAATCCTTTTCATAGTGCAACCTCAGGAGAGATGGCAATATACAGGGCAAACAGCCTTATTTTAAGGAAGGTGATGACATTACCAGGCACTTGCTCCTTCCCAACTTGCTTGCGCTCCAGCTCAACAAGCTTCTTTTTCCCCTTCTTTTCCAGGCTGGTGCACAAATATCTGACCCTGCAATCACTACTTTCAACGGTCAAGAGGTGGAGGTTTGGCCACGCATAACCTGGAGCCCGAGGTGGGGCCTGACATTCAAGGACGTCAAGCAAAAGGTGCACGGAAACTCTTCAGTATCCCAGAGATCAGTTTTGGTTATCAATGGCCAGAACATCGTCATCGACGGTCTTTCCTTGGACGGTGCTCTTATTGTCAACTCCGTCGATGAAGCAGAGGTAACACAAAACACCGGATAACCGAGAGAAAACAACCAAATTTCCATGCTTACTGTCAATTAACGACGAATTCTTTGTTGCCGTAGGTCAAAGTCACCGGTCACGTAGAAAACAAAGGCTGGACTATCCGGCCTGTCGATCACAAGGACACCTCGGAGAAGGAAGAGACCAGGATCCACGGATTCAAGTTCGAGAAGGTCGAGCAGCTGGAGGTGAATTACACCGAGCCAGGGAAGCATTGCTTGAGCCCGTGAACAAGCATGCCCGGTTGACACATGGTCCCTGCCAATTTCAGTTTTGCAGCTGGGAATAGTACAAGCGTGGGTACCGTATCTTTCCTCCCAAATTGGGCGGCCTTCATTGTGTAATAATAGCAATAAGCTGGAACCATTCTTTGAACTTGCTAGAAGGGTAATAAGGAGCAAAGCTGCTTCACCAACCAGTCAGTCACAATGTAAATTTGTTGTAACTCTTATAGTGCCCATCAGTAGTCTTTGTACAGTAAAAGAGTTAAATAGTACTAACTCCGTTCCACAACGTAAGCCTTTTTAGATAGCTAGAACAGCTTGCTAAAAAGGCTTATATTATGAAACAGAGGTAGTACTTGCATATGGTTGGCATCTGCGGCCGATTTATAATTCGCCTACTCATGACTTTGAAATGAAGAAAATGAGGAATTTATTTTCCTGGCTGTAAATTTCGTGTGAACTTTATTGGTTCCAAAGCATGTTTTCCTTGGGCATTGCAGCTTAGAAAGATAAGATGGAGATCTGTGGCCGTCCGTGGCCATAGAACAAAGAAGACGGACCTTTCTTTTTTATTTAAAGAAGTGGGGGAAAGTTGGAATAGGACCATGCTTGCTTGCCATTCTCCTTTCTAGATTAGATTCGGATGTGTTTGTTAAAGCCATAAAGCGCCTGTCTCCTAATCCTCAAGATCAAATCGCCATTGTGCTGCCCTAGATATTTCCTCAGAGAGTTGGTGGACATGTTTGGTTCGATGCAAATATCGCGTGAATTAGGGATTCTCTGGCACCTCGATGATTTGTTGAGAAATAATATTGGCAGGCCAACTAGCGAAGAAAGGAATCATACTCCCAAAGATGCCAAGATGATTTTGTAGGATTGCAATCATTCGAAGCAATTGTCATTGAGCCAAGCAATCATGCCATAAAATATATGTCTAGATAAATAAATATAAACCATAAAATTCCATGGCATGTTTCTTTTAAGAACTTTTTTTGAGATAGCACCTTTTGTTTTGAGGGAATTGAAAAAAGCTTTTTGAAAAGGGGAAAGAAACAATAACAATGAACAAAAAAAGGATAGGGAGGTGTAGAGCGACACGGGGCCGAGGCCCTAGAGCCCAGGAAGGGCCCGTGGAGGGCAGAAACCCTACCCCCCGAGTCTCGCTCCACTACGCCAGGACCCGTTAAAAGGCGGCTCTCCCCGCCGCCGCCCAAACCCTCTGTTTCTCTCTCCTGCCCAATCCCCAACCCTCATCGCCTCCGCTCCTACGCCGCCGAATCCGAGACTCGATCTCGGATTCCTCGCAGCGCAACCCAGGCGATCCGCTCAAGCTCCTCCCCAACGCTTCAGGTTGAACCTCCCCCCTCCCCTTCTCCTTCTCCGTCGGGGTGCCGTGTCTCGCTTCTCTTCGTCGCCGGCCCGACCGATCTGTGTGTTCGTGTTCGCGTTTTTCCCGCGATTCGGCGGATCTGGGCCGCTCCAGGGCTGGATCTGCGTGTATTCGGTCGAATGGATTAGGTTTCCGGCGTTGGAGGCCGCGGTTTTAGGGTTTGCGTCCCCTGCCGATGCTTAATAGGGTTTCTCTGCGAATCGGTGGATTCGCTGTTTCTAGCGCGTGGCTCGGTTGATAGGGTGGTTGCTGTTACGCAGGATTTTGTTTATTTATTTGTGCACGCGAAGCGCTTAATTCCTTGAGCAAAAAAACAGAAGCTTGCGTAGATAGCTGTATCCAACTTGTGTCGAGCAACTTGATAGGGTGGCTGCTGCTGTTTCGATGCCCAGTTAGCAGCATGAGCTTGCTTGCTAGTCCCTGTTTGCTAAAATTGCGTATTTTATCCTGGCGTGGAAACACAGCTGTGCTCAGTTCGGATACTGTTTGTGTATCTTTACTATTGAAAAGGCCAATTTTTAACTATGTACACCTAAACATTAGCTAAATTAGTTTTGCAATGGTTAAACACTATCATCAAGTTCCTTTTTAGTCTCCTCCATTGGCAGAACCGAGTAGTAGCTATAGCTATGTTAGGTGTATTTATTTTTTTGTTTAGTCAATGATTTACTCTGCTGGTTGTGATCAAAATAGTTTTGATGTTGTCTTTGATGTGTCTTTGCCATGATATGTTTTGATTTATCTTGTTCTGTGGCTAAGTGATCAACTTGATGTGCTCAACTTATGTTTTGTAATGTGCCAATACTAATGTTGTATGCATTTATGTTGTGCAGAGTCTGATTACTAGTATGGGCATCATTGTTTGTACTGCAATTTTATTTACTTTTTTATAAAGCTAACTACTTTTTATTGTGCTTGCCTTCTCAGTTGATTGTTTTAGCTAACATATATATATTTTTTCTGCGGCAGCCATGGCAGGAATGGCACCTGAAGGTTCCCAGTTTGATGCTAAGAACTATGACTCTAAAATGCAGGAGCTGCTGTAAGAAATCCTAACTTGATTTTGTAATCTTAGCTGCTCATTGTTTATTAACTGTAGCTTGCGTTTAATCATGCACTGAATCTGTTTTTGCACTTCTATTTGTGTACTATCTTCTTACCCACACTAATTTCCACAGGAGCCAAGGTGAGACTGAGGACTTCTTCACCTCCTATGATGAAGTTCATGAGAGCTTTGATGACATGGGTCTCCAAGAGAACCTTCTGAGGGGAATTTACGCTTATGGTACGGTATCTGTCCTCTTTTGCTATTTTGGCCTGTTACATTGGTATTCACGTCTCATGGTAATCTTTTTTGTTCTATAGGTTTTGAGAAGCCTTCAGCCATCCAGCAAAGGGGTATTGTTCCTTTCTGCAAGGGGCTTGATGTTATTCAGCAAGCACAATCTGGAACAGGAAAGACGGCTACCTTCTGCTCTGGAATCTTGCAACAGCTTGACTATGGTTTGGTTGAGTGCCAGGCCTTGGTCCTTGCTCCCACCCGTGAGCTTGCACAGCAAATCGAGAAGGTCATGCGTGCACTCGGTGACTACTTGGGTGTGAAAGTTCATGCATGTGTTGGAGGAACCTCTGTTCGTGAGGACCAGAGAATTCTTGCAAGTGGAGTGCACGTCGTTGTTGGCACACCTGGTCGTGTGTTCGACATGCTTCGTAGGCAGTCTCTTCGCCCTGACAACATTAAGATGTTTGTTCTTGATGAAGCTGATGAGATGCTTTCCCGTGGTTTCAAGGATCAGGTCAATACTCTAACCTGTTTCTCTATAAATATACCACTTCTAATTTTATCTGAAACCCATCATTGTAATTACTTAACTCAACTGAAAGGAAGCATCAAGTTAGTTTTCAGTATTCCATGTTTTAACTTTATGTGATAGTTTCCTTTGTCTGTTGATGATACCTGAGAAATTTGTCTGGCAAGCTGAAGGTTGAGTTGTTAAGTATGTTTAGCTTAACCAGCTGCATATGATTCTTTTGTGTAACTTCATTGTCATAAGTTGTACCACTCTCAAATTGACTTCCTATTGTTGTTCCTTTTCTCAACTTTCTGTTCTAGATTTTAAGTTATTTGTCTTGATCTCCATTTTGTTGTATGTGCAGATTTATGACATCTTCCAGCTGCTCCCAGGAAAGATTCAAGTTGGTGTCTTCTCTGCTACCATGCCCCCTGAGGCCCTTGAGATTACCCGCAAGTTCATGAACAAGCCTGTGAGGATCCTTGTCAAGAGGGATGAGCTCACCCTTGAGGGTATCAAGCAGTTTTATGTGAACGTGGAGAAGGAAGAGTGGAAGCTGGACACACTCTGTGACCTGTATGAGACTCTTGCCATCACCCAGAGTGTCATCTTTGTCAACACCCGCCGCAAGGTGGACTGGCTCACTGACAAGATGAGGGGCAGGGACCACACAGTTTCTGCTACACACGGAGACATGGACCAGAACACTAGGGACATCATCATGAGGGAGTTCAGATCCGGTTCTTCACGTGTGCTCATCACCACTGACCTGCTTGCTCGTGGTATTGATGTCCAGCAAGTGTCCCTGGTCATCAACTATGATCTTCCGACCCAGCCAGAGAACTACCTGCATCGCATCGGTCGTAGTGGTCGGTTTGGGAGGAAGGGTGTTGCCATCAACTTTGTGACCCGCGAAGACGAGAGGATGCTGTTTGACATCCAGAAGTTCTACAACGTGGTGATTGAAGAGCTCCCAGCCAACGTTGCCGACCTCCTGTGATCAAGCTCTTGAGAACATATGGTAAGGAGCCTGACTGGGGCTTGTTTTTGTTGAAAACATCACCAACTTTCTTTCTTGGGGGGAAGTGATAAATGGTCGGGGGTTCTACTTTAAGGTCGTGGTCATGGACGATTTGGGGTTTATTATGCTGGCATGTTTTGGGAATTTTTGTAGTTGCTAGGCTGTGCTATGTGCTGCTGTGTTTAAGCTTGAGGATGGAGCTACTGCTGGAGTCCTCACTTTATTTGTTAAGACTATGTAATGACCGAATGATGTTATTTATTTGTGTCATCCTTGACTCTTCACCGCATGTAAACCTGCAATCGGTACTAGTACTTCCTACTACTATTATTATTATCATGAGTAAAAACTGTTTGCTCTTATTAGCAATGCCCTGTGATGGTTCATCTGCCTTTTTGTTGTTCCTAGTTTACTTATGACAACCTTATTGCTATGTTGGAAATTTATGCTGAGCAATGGCTAGCTTTTTTTTTTGCTTCAACTTACTGCGCATTTGCTGTTGTTCTTAGTTTGTCTAGTTCACCTATGTGACATTTAGGGTCTGTTTGGTAGCTTGTGTCAACCGAGAATCCCTTTCTCCACTCATCCATGCTGTCCTTAGACAAGCTCGACTCAGATTTCCTCATGTGTTTGGTAGCCCGGGTTTGCTAGAACAAGCTGAACTGAGATGTTGTTTGGTAGCTTGTGTGAGTTTAAACATGATATTGTCAAAAATTTACACATAGGTCCTTGTATAGAAAAGAAAAAGAGCAATCGGGCCCTTGTGTCATGGCGTTGCTGGTGCTCCTGCTGCTTCTAGGGCGGCGACCTGCAGGAGAGGAGGAGGATGTCCGTCGGGAGCTCCCGCTGCTTCTAGGAGCTTGTGCCGCCGGGAGCTCGTGTCGGGAGGTCGCGCTTCCAGGAGCTCGTCGTCGAGAGCTTGTGTAGTCAGGCGCTACTTCTAGGAGCGCTCCGTAGGGAGCTCGCTTCGCCGGGGGTCGCGCCCAGGGCCGGCCCTGATATGAGGGGCCCGGTGCGAGGCAAAAAATGGGGCCCTTCTGGAATTCTATGAGCTCATGTTTTCGCAGATCAAACATATAGTTTCTAGATAACATCTTAGAACACAAGCGGAAACACAAATACTACATTAATTAGGACATGCAATTCTAAGTTGAAACCAATGCACCTGGGGCAAGGATGAAGTGTGGATCGTTGTTTGCTGAAGCTTGCTTTCCCTAGGACCGCCGTGCTGGCTCCTGGCTGTAAAGTACCACTGCAGGACATCACCTTGCTGCTGACAGCTTGGCGCAGTCACCGTTGCGCCTGCCCCGCTGCTTGCGGTCTCTTTCTTCAATCTTTTGTCTCTCTCAAGGCTATGGGGATTGGGGTGAGGAAGAAAGCTATTCGGATGACAAGAACAGTCTAACGAAATCTTGATTGGAGAGAGCTGCATCGGCGGCTGTGATTGGGGACAAGGTTGATGGAGAACGAGGAGGCGAAGGAGTGGTCGAATTGATGGAATCAATGTGGCCGATCTCTTTTCCTTTAGCGATCCAGTCAATGCGCGCATGCAATATCTCCAAAGACCTCTCGTGGGCTGGATTTTATTGGAGAAAAAACATCTATCTAAATCCAAGATCCTATGAGATATATAGCAGTACAGGAGCGATCGGGGGCCCTGTGCTCCCGCACTGGTTGCACCGGCTCAGGGCCGGGCCTGGTCGCGCCGCCAGGAGGCCTTGGGTCATGTGAATCTCGCGTCGTCGGGGGGCCTTTCGTCGCGCTGCCAGGAGGCCGTCGGAGGAGCTGCGATAGCTAGTCATGCTGGTGCAGGTCGGGGACGAGGAAGGAGAAGGGAGGGTCTTGCCGGAGGAGAGGACCTCGAGTCGAGGAAGAGCTCCGCCCTGTGTTGCCGCTGCCATGCGCCGCCGCCAGGAAGAGCTCCGCCCGAGGCGAGAGAGTTGGACGTGGTACATCGGTCGGGAGAAGCTTATCCGAGGCGAGAGAGTTGCGTGTGGGAGTTTGACCCCTATCGGTTTGGAGCGATGCGCGGGATGGACTCGGCACTGCCGAGTTGCGAAGCTCGATTCGAGCTTCACAACTGGGCAGGACCGAGGGGCTATTTTCGTATCAGGTGGGCATTGCTAAGGAGAGCCGACCCGACCTATCAAACAACAAAAGGTAAGAAAAAGTGGGGTGATGTAAGATTTTCTGGGTTGCCCCAGGCTACCAAACACACCCTTACAGTAGAGAAACATGTCAGATGTGTTCATCCTCTGGAAACCTGCGAATTTGATGATTTCTGCATGAAGATCCAATTTGTTCTTCACAGTAAGATGTTATTTGAAACATATCAATGTGTTCATACCGAAACCAAAACCTTGTCCTTAGTACATAATAGAACTCTGAAAAAGAAAAACAGCACTGGAGATCCCCGTGCACAATGCTGCCCTTCCTTATCCACAAAGTGCCTGTTGGAGGAGACAATGGACCACTGTGCCGAAGGTTGAAGAAGCCCTTGCAGCACCGCTGCTTTTTGACTTACGCGAACAGCAATCCTCCATTTCCAATTCCAGTTCCAGCTCTCCTCGGTTGGGTCTTGACCCTGAACCTCTCTGACCCAGTTCCAGCTCCAATTCCACAATCAGGATGCCTGGAGAGAAATCAATTCCACAAGCTTGTCGCGCCAAGATGGGGCTGGAGCTGGGAACACCACCTTAGCGCCGTCTCCTCACATCCCAGTCCTACTCGGTGATAATTATGCTCCCTCTGGCCCGATTTAGATGACGCGGCCCCTGTGTATTGGGTATTTTGCGAAAACCCCTTACAGATTGAATTCTTCTCGAACGAAGTTCTCAAATCAAATTCAAAATCAGAAACCCAACCTGACGGAGGAGCTCTGTCCAGCGCCGGAGCTGGGCTCGAGTTGGTCGACGTCGGCCAGCCCCCCGCGCCCCCGCCAGCGCCCCCGCCAGCCGACCGCTTTCGCTCGATGAGCAGAGGAGGCGTGGCCTCCAGGAGCAGAGGAGGCAGGGCCTCCAGGAGTCGCGAGCTCCCCCGCCGGTCGCCCCACACCTCGAGCAGCTCCGGCGCCACCCCTCGCCGCTCAGCGCTCGCCATCGCCCCTGGACGCTCCGCACTCGCCGCCGGCCCTCGGGAATCCACTCCGTGCTTGACAAGCACCTGGACAAGGCTGCCGCCGCTGCTGCTGCCTCGCCCTCCATGTCTAGGGGATCGGCTGGTATCCGAGGTGACCACATCCTCCTCGTCGTTCGCTCCCCTGTCGCCAAGGACCACTGCCCCAAAGGTGACGCGATCTCCAATACTCCCCCACCTGAGATTTTAGAGTACATCAGACAGCAATATCATGAATCGCCATTTCTTGATGCCTGTGTTAACACGTCATTATATTACTCTGAGATTACATAGTAAATGATTTCTCGATCCAAAGTGTTGAGTCATTTACCTGCTATCATTGTCATTTACGAAGAGTGGAGCACAACTTGCCATTTCAACCACGTCGCTGGATAGAAAAAATTGGTAAAACACGCAAGCTCACAATGCACTCTACCATCACCACGATGCCAAACCAGAAGTAGTGTAAAAGAACCTGTTTCTTTCTAATCCAATAAGAAATGCAGCTTCAGCTAGAGCAGCTACTAGTGTTCCTCGACCAACATCATTTCCAATCACAGCATATTCACTAACAATTGCCTAGAAATTGATACAGGTATCAGTTAGTTGTAAGTATCAGAACTGATGTCAACAGAAGTGCAGACTGTACCTTGGGTCCACCCCGGGGTGTGCTGTCAAACATTCTAGATTTGGAGAACATATCGCCAGATGAGGTATAGACCTACCACAGAGAGGATGTCAAACATTGCCAACGTATTACTTATCTATAACTGAATATATACTTCATCAAAGTGAAGACCAATCAACAGTGCTTACATGAACATCATATAGATCAGCGGGATCGATTGGTGAAATGGTAGACCTATCACAACTTGATATGATCTTGATATCTGGGTAGGATGCTTTTATCGCAGAATAGAATTTGCGGTAGTTCTCTACAATACAGAAGAACACTCAAGATCTCTATAAGAAAAAAAAAACTCAGACCAAGATAATTTGAAGCGCCTCTTTGATAATGATTTCTCTCCAGTGAAATCATCCAGGAAAAAGATGTGAAGATACTTTAAGAGAGAGAGAGATATAATAAACCTTTATAATAGTGCATTGAGCATTCTTGATTCCCCATCGAAATATAGTTAAGCTGAAATGGCTCTGGATGTCCCATTGCTGCACGAACTGAACCCCATGAAGTCCCAGGGTCTCCCCTGGCAAACTCAATACCATCAACAACAGGTGTATACCTGGCAAACTCAATACCATCAATAACAGGTGTATACTGTTGGCAGATACTGAAACATGCAATTGACTGTTTTTCACAATAAAGTAACCTATCATTGCAAAGCACGCATGGACTACCATTGATGAGATATGAGTAATTGTGCATACTAGCATTTACAGTTAAGAGTTTCATATCTATACATGTTTTCATACCTTAAGAAAACTATAGAAGCACATATACGAATATACCCGAGATTTTGAAATAACAATACCTTTGTTCATCCTCTATGCTGCATGATTTTGTGGGAGTCTCATAGATAGCAGGCACACCTCCAACCTGACGGAGATAATACAAAATAAAATGTGTCGGCCATCCATATTTAGCTATAAAATTCAAGGAAATGATGCTCACTGTCTCACTGTCTCGCCTCTATGTTTTATTTGCTACCAGTTCAATATATACCATACTATACTAAATAAGAAGATATATACTTCAGTCTCTCTCAAACAAGCAATTCTCAAGGATACAATAGACTATTCTTGTTTTCACTTTAAATTCAATTGTCTGCTTAGTGGAGTAACTTTATTCACTTGTTTGTTCAGGTTCAAATGCCACGAGCTCTTTTGGATCTCAACTTGAGTCCACAAGAGGAAGAGGAAGAAGATGTAAAAATACAAGAAAAAGAAGATGCAGAAATACATGGTGACCAACATGCACAAATACAAGAAGATGCACAAATACAAGAAGAAGATGCACAAATACAAGAAGAAGAACATGAGCAGGCTGACCATAGAGAGCTACCTGATTCTCACAGATTCGCGGCATACATTGCATTGAAAGCTCTCGGTAAAGGCGGGAAAGTTGAGAAGGCGGATAAAAAACTTGTAGCTTCTCTTCTAGAGACAAGTCTCAGCACAATTGATAGAATATGGAAAAAGGCAACAGGTCAAGAGAAGGAAGGGCTACAGGTGGATGTTTCAAATCAAAAGAAGGGGAGGGTTGGACGAAAGAGAGCAAATCTTGATCTGTCAAGAATGACTTCCATTCCTCTAAACCAAAGGTCTGCACTGAGGTCCCTAGCAAGAGAATTGGGTGTCGCTTATTCCACCTTGCAGAGAAGGTTCCAATGGGGTAAAATAAAGCGCCACACAAGTACACTCAAACCAGCTTTGAAGCCTGAAAACAAGATTGAAAGGCTCAAGGTCTGCACTTCAATGATTGATCAAACAACGATAACCGAAGCAGAGCCATCGTTCCTCAGTATGGACAACATAGTTCATATCGACGAAAAATGGTTTGACATGACAATGCGGAGCAGAACGTATTAACTGCCTGAAGAACGAGATCCCGTGCGAACTATTCACAACAAGAATAGCATTGAAAAGGTGATGTTCTTAACAGCGGTTGCCAAACCAAGATACAATGAAAAAAGAGAAGTCACATTTGATGAAAAAATCGGAATTTGGGCATTTGTCAAAGAATCTACAGCCAAGTACAACTCCAATAATAGGGTCAAAGGAACGATGGAACTAAAGACAATAATAGTTACGAGAGATGTAGTGAGAGTGTACCTTTGTGAAATGGTAATTCCAGCAATTGCATATTTATGGCCAGACAATGAGGGAACCATCTATATCCAACAAGACAACGTAAGAACACACGTTCTTCCAAATGATCCAGTTTTCTTAGCTGTCGTGAAGGAATCGGGACGGGATATTAAGTTGTTGCAGCAATCTCCAAATTCACCGGACTTGAATGCCCTAGATCTTGGATTTTTCAGATCCATTCAATCCCTCACGGTTCGCTATGCACCAAACACACTGAAGGAACTAATTGAGTCGGTTGAGCAATCATTTGATGGGTATGACATGGACACTTTGCTCAAAGTGTTTATAAGCCTCCGGTCTGTCATGATTGAAATTATGAAAGTTGAAGGAGACAACACGTACGCAATAACACATATGGGCAAAGATCAGCTGCTAAAGGAGGGAAAGCTGCCTATGGTTCTAAGATTTGATGGTGAATGCTATTGGAAAAGCTTGGAGATTATAGAAGACCATGTGGCGGCATTGGCTCAACAAGAGGAGGAGAAGATGAAGGAAAAACAAACAACCAAAGCATCAAAGAGAAAAGCCCAAGTAATTTTGGATGATTACATAATTATCCCAGGAAGTATATATGAGACATGGTTGAATGACCCAACAAGCCTTATCCGTAAAAGGCGTCGATTCAAAGGTGTGGATACCGACACCACTATTTACAAAAAAATAATCAGGGTTGGTTCGACCATTTTTGGACCAAGGGAGTATCCAAACCAAAAGCAGAATGAGTGAGACTTAACAGAAAAAATCTCACCTCGGTACTACATAGAGATCATGTATTTGTTCCTATGTACTCCGTATACATTGTATTATAGACATGATGATGTGTGATGATGTAAATGTACATGTGAATATCTTATGGGTATATAAAGAGAGAGATATACATATCTCTGAATATTCATGTCTACCTCTGAATATTTACACTTTACATATTCAGGAGCATTACATATTCATGTCCACCTCTGAATATTTACATACAGGAGTAAGAATATTACCTCTAGCTATTTCTTCAGGTTAACCACATGCAAAATTTACCAACACCTGTAGGGTGTATTCACTGGTATAGTTTCCAAGATGGCCACCGCAAAGGAAACCACTGTAGGGTGAGTACTATATGTTTGTTAAAATGAACCAGCAGTTCTTGACATGTTTTTCAGAATGTTGTGGGTATTAGGTAGCACCTGGGATGTAGAGCTATCTTTCAAGGCATCTAATGTGCTCCATAGCAGTTTAAATGGGAGATGGGAAAACTAATGTGCTCCATAGCAGTTTAAACCTAGCAGCTTAAACTAGCATTCTATTAGCAGCTTGGATTTTCCAGGTCTTGCTTTCAAGCATAAGTTTGAATGACAGTATCCAGAGAATAAGGTACTCCTTTAGTTCAGTAACCACATCAAAAAATAAAATAAGGTACTCCTAATTTAGAACCTCAACTTGAGTATACATGAAGCACTAGCAGAATTACTCACAGAAGACAGCCTGAAGGGGCAGCATTTTGGTTTTCCTCTCTTGCCCCATTTCATTCTTCAGAGCAATAATGGTCTGGACAACAGAAAAAGGTAAAAAGTCAGATCACATTCTTGGTTCATCCAACCCAGGAATATGTGATTCGAGGATGATAAATTCAAGAACCTGACCAACTTCGAGGTGGTAGATGATAAAAAAACGCGAATCCAGATGAAGCATTTCAGGTTTGAGAAATGGATTGTGGAGAGGACTCAATTTCCAAACAAATTCCAAAACCAGTAGCTCAGCCAGCCACACGAAGCCCATCCCAAAATCCTCGAAATACAGAAGAGGGGCCAGCAGTAGTAGCGACACTTACTCTGCTAGATCCTCGAGCTGTCGGAGCACGCCGACGACTCCTGCCATGGCGATGCCCTCGAGCAGCGCCTCCGGGTCATCCTTCTTCTCTGACGCGTAGATGTCCGGATCCGCACGATCGCTCGCTCGCCCGTATCATCTCTGGTCCGCTAGCTCGCTCACCACCTCCGCTCCTCCCTCCACAAGAGTAAATTTTTAGGCACGAATCCGTACCCAAGAATCAATTTTCAGGCAAGAATCGGACCGGGGAGTGGACCTGGGGAGCTGCGCAGGGGAATAGACCGGGAGGAGGCGTGGGGGACCTTCGCGCGCGGGACTGATGGCGATGGCGGCGAGGGCGAGGACGCTACAGTGAAAGTGGCGGAGTAGGCCGAGCTCGAGGAAGGGATAAGGACGGTGCTGTTTGTCGGGAATTGCTTTATGACCTTTTTGCAAAAATCACGCCGCGTCATCTAAATTGCGCTATTTGTGAAATATCATGCTATATCGCGCTAAAACATCATAGCGTTAGTAAAAATAGCGCGCTATTTTTTTCTAGCTTGTTGAAATATTGATGTTATGCTTCTAGACGTCAATGTTATGTTGTTACATTATGGGATATTGATGTTAAGCTTATGTAAGATTAGAAAACTAATTTTGTATGTGGTTATGTATGTACTGTTCTAATTTTTTAAAATATATCTTTTATTTTTTCAATATCTTTATTTTTAGGATATATCTTGTACTCCCTCTGTATAAGAATAGATGTCTTAGGTTTTTAAAATTTTAGATAAATCTATATACTAAATAGTGTCTAGATTCATTTAATTTTTGACAAATTTGAGACATCTATTTTGGACGGAGGGAGTACTATTTTCATAATGCTATTTTGAAATATAGCACGCCATAGCGTGCATAGCGTTTGGAGAAGGCCAGTGCTATTTTTTCCATTGGTGATAATCCACAAGAAACAACGTCAGCTGCATTTCGTTTCCACCAGAAAAACAAAATAAGAATGTCAAGGAAATTTGGTGAAAATGTTACGCCTATAGTGCAGGCATCTGGCGTGTATCCTGGCGACTTGCTGTACTTATCTGCTTCCGCCGCATAGCGCCATAGCCGACATGAAGATTTTGAAGGACCCAACGAATGGAGGACTGTGCAACTCTGACCTTGCTCCCAAGTCCCAAGTCAGGGAGAGCTTTGGCAGACAAATAAACAGGAGAAGAAACAAGCTTCTCGTACTAGTAACGATCGTGCGGACTAGGAGCAACCTATCCTTATTTTTTGACTATATTCCCAAACAAGCCGACTAGCCCTTCCTGCAGACTACAATTCGTACAGCAGCGCCGTCCAATTCTCAAGCTAGCTAGACTCCGTACAAAACCAAGTACTCAAATATAAATATATATAAACGTCTTTAGGTTCACTCCGAACCTCTACGAATCTATACGCTAAAATACGTATAGATACATTCGATTCACAAAGTTAAAACGTATTATATTTCTGAACAAGAAGGAAGTACATACAAGAGACTGACAGCGAGAGTAACGCGAATGGAAAATGAAAAAATACTACTTCCTCCGTCCCAAAGCAGATGTCTCAGATTTGTTAAAATTTGAATGAATCTAAACACTATTTAGTATATAGGTTCATCTAAATTTTGAAAAATCTAAGACATCTATTTGAGACGGAGAGAGTATGAAAAAAAAGTTAAAAGTGCTTGAAATTAACTAGAGAGACCCAGATGGAGGCCGACAATATGCCCACCAACCATGTCTAAGATCAAACCCAACAGATTTGAGGAACTCCGCCGGCAATTCAACCCTATATTATTCTGGTCAATGCATCAAGGACGAAACTCTGTTCTACTGCATTCATGCAAGGATGCGCTTATATTTCGACAGTATATTGCAAGCCATCGGAAACAAACAGATCGGGTGTTCAATATTGTAGAGTATATTACAGACCATACACGAGACAAGTAAGCTCAGTGTTCAATCTTTCACAGCATTATTACAGGATATAAAAAAATTGGAATCCGGTGCTCACGTTAGCTGATTTAAGGATCACGCGGCTTGACGCATTAGGACGTCTCGGTGTCTTCTAGTGAAGACGTCTCGGTCTCTTCTAGTGAAGAGGCATCTTCTTCGCTTCCCATCTGCTTCGGGCCCTGTACAACAACTCCCATTTTCATCACGTAGTGTGTTCCTAGGTATTCACTTATATTGCAAGCCATCCGAAACAAACAGATCGGGTGTTCAACATTGTAGAGTATTTTTTGACTATATTCCCAAACAAGCCGATTAGCCCTTCTGCCAACTACAATTCGTACAGCCATCAAGCTAGCTAGACTCTGTCTAAAACTAAGTACATTCCTCGAAGATACGCCCATTTTATAAATAAAGCGGATCCATACAATATCCGCACACGCGACAAAGTTTAGCACCAAACACAAAGACCACGCAACACACTCAACACCCACAGACTAGCACACGGATACAAACGCCCAAGACGCTCAGACCGGAGGAGAAGCAAGTTGGCGTGCCGCCACGAGGTGCTCTATCATCCCGTCCAGCCGCGCCCTGTCCCGCTGCCTACTCAACGGGTACCACTGCTGCAAAAAAGCGAGAAATTTGAAGATCGAGTCAGAGGCACTGCGAAGAAAGACACGCTCGATGACCATCTTGTTATGGATGTTCCATAATGTCCGTGTCATCCTCATGACGAGGAACCAAGAGGCGCCTCCTCCTGCCGGTCTGGTTTGCATTGGCCTCCAGGAATTCCCCTAGGTCCGCGGCCTGCCACGACGGCCCCAGAGCCTCATGGGTAAAGTTCCAAAGGAAGCGAGCTGCGAGACAGGAAAAGAAAATGTGATGCCCCGTTTCCGGGACCGCACAAAGCGGACAAAGGCCATTCCCTGGGCCCTGCCGCTTGGACACTTCCACCCCTGAAGGAAGCCGATCACATAACAACTGCCAAAGGAAGATCTTAATCTTCAAAGGGAGGGGGGCCTTCCACAGAGGGGAAGTCCAAGAAGTGGGGGGGCCACCGAAGAGGGCCCGGTACATGGACCCCACAGAAAAAACGCCCGAGGGCGAAAGGTGCCAGGACATACTATCTGGGGATTGGGAGTGGGGCAATGGAAGACTGTCCCGAAGTCCCTCCCAGGTCGCTCGCTCAGCGCCCCCAAGGTTCCGGCGGAACGCAACGTGCCAGACTCCGTCCTGGAAGGCATCAGCCACCAAGAGCAAGGGATCTGTGCATATCGCGAACAGCTCGGGCGCCAGAAGACGCAGGGGGCTCCCACCCACCCAAGGGTCGAGCCAGAAGATGGTGCTTCTCCCATTCCCAGTGGAAATAACAAGCCCCTTCCGGATCGCTGGCTTGATGTCCTGGATGGCTCTCCAAAACTGAGAGCCCTCCCGACGATCATAGGCCAGGAGTGGGCACCCGCGCAGATACTTAGCTTTGATCAACTTTAACCACAGGCTCCCGTCGTCCGTCAGGATCCGCCAAACCCAACGAAGCATGAGGGACACATTCATGTGACACGAGGAAATGATCCCTATGCCCCCAAGATCCTTGGGGGCGCAAATGTCCGCCCACTTAACCATGTGGTACTTTTGGTGGCCATCATTTGCCATCCAAAAGAACCTAGAAAGCTCCTTGTCAAAGTTGGCGTGCACACCTTCCTGCAGGATATATAGCCCCATGATGTACATGGGGAGGCTGGATAAGCATGCGTCAATAAGGATGGTCTTGCTCCCTTTGGAGGTAAACCTGCCTTGCCATGGTTCGGATCTCGCCTTAACCCAACCCATAAGAGGCTCCAGGTCCCTAGACAGAAGCCTGGTGTCCCTGACTGGCATCCCCAGGTACTTCATGGGGAACAATGCCAGTCGACAATTCAAGTTATCAGCAATCCGTTGCTGAGATTCCACGGGATACCCCAACACCATCACCTCACTCTTGTCGAAATTTATTTTGAGGCCAGACATGGCCTCAAAACAAAGAAGCAAGAATTTCAGGTTTCTGATATCCTGCTCCGACCCCTCCACCATAAGCATGGTATCATCGGCATATTGGAGGTGAGTGACCCCCCTCCCGGGATAAGATGCCCCACCACACCAGAGATGTGGCCAGAAATCTTGGCTTTCTCCATGATTTCCGCCAGGGCATCCACCGCGGCATTAAACAGGATTAGGGAGATCGGGTCCCCTTGCCTAACCCCACATGTGGGTTTGATATAGGGGCCTACCTCCCCATTTATGTTAATTGCCGTGTTCCCGCTCATGACGATCTGCATGATCCACCCTATCATGCGATCATCGAGGCCCCTGCGTTGGAGGACTTGGCGAAGAAAGACCCAATCTAGCCTATCATACGTCTTCTGGAAGTCAAGCTTCAGGAAGACGCCCCGCTGGCGTCCCACCTTCACCTTGTGAATAATCTCATGGAGTGCCAGGATCCCATCATGGATGAATCTACCCTTAAGAAAGGCGAACTGGTACGGGTGCGTCAGGCGTTTCATTAGAGGCGCCAACCTACGCGCACATACCTTGGACATAATCCTTTGGATTACATTGATTACCGTGATCGGCCTAAACAGCCGAATATCCGTGGCCCCCACCACCTTGGGGATCAAGGTGATCACGCCAAAGTTTAACCGCGACATCACGAGGGTCCCGACGTAAATCTCCTGAAACATAGGCATACAGCCTGTATGCGCCTGCATTTCGAAAGAACACGACAGAAGGCCATCCGCCCGGGGCCGAGTTAGCCTTCATCTCCATGATGGCTTCCACCTCCGCTGGCAGAACGGGAGCGTGAGCTCAACGTTCTCCGATCGAAACCCGCCCTCTCGGACCGAAGTCACCGGCTAACGACCCGGTCAGGGGCCACCGAGAAAAGCCCCTTATAGGAGTAGATATGGGAGGTGATGTCTCGGCCTCCTCCAGAGAGGCGTCCACCATCCTGCAGGCGGGATGGAACTTTTCCTCGCTGCCATTAGCAATGGCATGGAAGTAGGCCGTGTTAGCAGATCCCCTTGAGGAGCCAGTTTTGGCGGCTCCTTTGCCCTTAAACGTCTCCTCGCCCCGAAAAATCCCCATGAGGGAATCCTCCAATACATAACGTTGGAGCCATTCCTCCATAGAGAGGCCTACCGTATCTGCAGCCCTATCTAGGTCCTGGATGGAATATGAGAGAAACTAAGTACATACAAGAGACTCATAGAGAGCAAGTATCTCGAATGGAATATGAGAGAAAAAACCTTTAAAAAAAGAGTTAAAAAGTGCTTAAGATCCTAGAGAGACCCAGAGGGAGGCCACCGATATGCCTGAACATCTTTTGCTAGCCCAGCACAACCATGTCTAAGATCAAATCCAACAGATTTGAGGAACTCTGCGGGCAATTCAACCCTATATATTCCGGTCAATGCATCAAGGAAGAAAATATGTTCCCAAGTCAGGGGTGCAAGCCATCGGAAACAAACAGATCGGGTGTTCAACATTGTAGAGTATATTACAGACCATACACGAGACAAGTAAGCTCAGTGTTCAATCTTTCACAGCATTATTACAGGACATAAAAAAATTGGAATCCGGTGCTCACGTTAGCTGATTTAAGGATCACGCGGCTTGACGCATTAGGACGTCTCGGTGTCTTCTAGTGAAGACGTCTCGGTCTCTTCTAGTGAAGAGGCATCTTCTTCGCTTCCCATCTGCTTCGGGTCCTGTACAACAACTCCCATTTTCACCGACTAGCAAAGAGACATAAACGATCATTAGCTTAGCATCTCTTGTTACAGGAACCAATAATGATGTTATGCAAACACACAAAAATGATACTAGTACACTTGATTTACCTATTAACGCGTGAGGAATGTGCTTAATCTTTTGCCAATCTGGATCTCCAACTGTGCACGAACTCGCCAACACCTCATCACTGGTACGCAGTTCGAAGCTCTTAATAGACTGAGGCAGTACTGGAAGCGACAGAATCTTTTTGCAGCCCCCGATCTTCAGGCTCTGCAGTGACGTCAGGTGCTCCAGGCAACACAAGCTCATCGACACCTCAGGGCAGTATCTCAGGATGAAGTGCTCAAGAGACCGCGGCAGTGCTGGTAGCGACCGAATATTCATGCAGCCAAAGATCTCCAGTCTCTGCAGTGACGTCAGGTGTTCCATGCAATCCGGCAAGGCGTCCCAGCTGCAGAACCAAATAATGAGCTCACGGAGATGAGCGCAAAACCGACCAAGTTCAGGACCAGGTTTTGGGCTGCATTCCAAGAGCTCGAGACGGTTCACGTGCTTTGGGCCACCTTCGTGCATCCAACTTGGATACCTCGGACCTTTGTAATTTCTGATATTAAGTGATCTAAGATCCTTGGGTGGGCAAAGGCCCTCTAGTACCTCTGCCTGAACTTCTGGACTCCGTCCATCACTCCACAACCAGTCCAGTTCCAGTGTGGTGAGCCCCTCCTTATCAGCCAGATTGGCCTCAAGAGCTTCTGCCTTGCTTTCAACCTTTTCCAGGCCCCTGATCACCAGCTCGCCGCGTAGCTTGTTTAGGTTCCCGAGTTGCTTTAACTCGTACCCTGGTTCCTTTCTCACATTGAAGGCTCTCATCGTTTGGAGTGACGTTAGCCTGCCAATGCTTGGGATATCCACATCTCCAATGGTGAACACCACATGACGCAAATTAATGAGATCTTCACAAGAGGTGAACACCACTTCCTTGATGCCACCAAAATCCAGAACCTGCATGTGGTATAGCTTGTTCAAAGTGGCCGGTAAAACCATCCTGATAGAAGTATATGCAGAACCATATTGTCCTGCCCGAAAAGCAAGGTACCGTAGGTGCCTTAACTGACCAATACACGCTGGGAGTTGCACATCTGAGGACAAAGGACATGCTTCTTTTGAAGGTATGGTAAGCACACGCAACTTCCTCAGCCTTCCAAACATACACTTGAGGACTTCCTCCTCAACTGTTTTCGAACCACTATCAATGAAGAGAGTGCGTAGGTTTTTCAATTTACATATCTTCTTAGTAATCAATTCTTCATTATAGTACTCAACAAAGACATGGCGGACGTCTGGAGGAACCTCTACTGCTGGGCATTTTCCATCCAATTTCCAACTTCTTTCGATTCTGAAAAAGTCACTTCCGGCGGCCTTCTCCGCTAAATCATGCAACAGATCATGAACTAAGTAGTAGTCCTTCTCACGGGGTTCTTTCTTTGCTTTAAGTTGAAGAAATGAGGCTGATACTAGTTCATCAAAGTATTTCTGGCAAACATCTTCCATTTCCTCCCCTTCATTACTGCATCTTGCAAACCCTTCTGCAGCCCAAAGCCTAACTAACTCACCACGTTTCAACCAACGTCTTCGAGGAAATAAACTGCAGTAAGCAAAGCATCGCTTGACCTGCTCATCAAGATGATGGTAGCTCCACCACAGAGCTCCCATTGTCTCGTTCAAAAGGTCCCGGTCTCGAACGCTTCTCCAGAACTCAACGCTTTGCCTTATACACAGCTGTCCTCCAACTATTCTGGCTGCTAGAGGTGACCCTTTCAGCTTTTTCGCAATCTCTTTCCCGATGTCACCCAGTATTCTACGAGCATGATCATCAACGGGTACGCCATGGAGTGCATAATGCATGAGCAAATTCCAGAAGACATCTTCATCTAGGACTGGCAGGGGAATACATCTCTGCTTTGCGGCACCCAGAGCTAACAATGCATCTTCAGTTCGACTAGTCACCAGGATCTTGCTTCCTGCCTCTCCATCCTTCAGCGGCGAGAGTATCTGTTGCAGATTTTCAGACTGCGTCACATCTTTAATATTGTACCAAATATCATCTAGTACCAAGAGAAAACGTTTTCCACGCAGTTTCTCCTCCAACATATCTTGTAAGGTGTCGCGATTTTTCAATTGAGGGCACGAAGTACCTGTAGCTGCCTCAAATATCTCCATGAAAATAGTATCCACACTAAAATCCTGAGAAACATGAACCCACATTACAAGGTCAAAATGGCCATCCTTTTTCTCACGGGAACAAACAAGTTGTGCAAGGGTTGATTTCCCAGAACCGCCGATGCCATGAATGCCCACAACAGAACAACATGGAGCACTATTGGTGTCAGGCTGATTATCTTCTTCCTTCTCATGAAGCATTGCTACGATCTTATCACAATCTTCATCTCGTCCGATTACCGTTGATAGAGGCCTCGAAGTAGTGACATTACCTCGTGAGTTGGCAGCAACAACATGGCTCTGGTTTGCAACACTAATGCTTGGCAAGTTCATCAGTTCCAAAACTTTGCATGCATCATTTATGACCTCTTCTATTCTGTCTAGCTTCTTTTTCAACTTACCTTTTGACATGCCACTCTCCTGTAAAACAAAATGACAAGTGAGAAATCGTTGTAGAAGCTCACACTAAAAACAGAAGGAAATTCAGTTTCTAGCTCTCTAAAGCTAGACGATATCACATATCACATGTTTGTTACGGCTTTTATTCTGAGTTTTCATTTCTCCTTGATGATAGTATCATTCTTTTCTGAAAGATGATAGTCTCATAGCATGTTATTTGTTGTGTTCTGCAGATCGGATAGAGAATGCAGCGAAATCGTAGAATACATGTGCCGGCGGTACTTGTAGATGGTAGATGGATTTGGACTATGTGGTTATTAAGATTTGAGGCCAATTCTCAATGATAACGTATTGATGCGCTTCAAATAGTACAGAGGAGACTGGAATAACCTTTTTGTTTCTTTACTGATGACATAAAAAATACTATGAAAGGGGGACATTTATGCCATGTAGATTCCCTTAGAACAGGGACGCCTATGCTAGCGATCAATACGGTGTATAGGAAGATTTAGTTTATACCAAGGTTTTAAATTGTTAGGTGTAGCTATGCTATAGCTTTTGTAGAGCATGAAAGCTATGCCATGGCACCTTATACCACTATATATTCCAGGTAGAATAGACCAAAAAACCTGCCATTTTCGTGATAACTATTTATATAACTATATGAAATCTTAATAGGATGTTGTCCAAACTCTTGCTGGAAAAGATGATTTTTTGACTGGTAACAACTTTGACTAATTCCATGCTTGCAGACCTCATAAATGGTGCTATGTAGATGTATTACTGCCTCTATATTACTATTGTTTTATAAAAGAAATTATTTGATATTTTTCTGCATCTGTATCTTACTTTTTTATACATTTATTCTTGAAATGCTAGCTCGGACCTTGCCGTGAAGTCGCAAAAAGCACAACTTTAAAACCTTGGTTTGTACCAAGCAAATTGTTTGCAGGGAAGGTTATGGTTGCTGAGTTGTAAAGCCAGTGTGCCCCCAATAAACTAGAAAGTTCAAGGGTTCCATCCCATGGTATTGTTTCTTAGCAACACTAACATCTGTTAATGTACTAACAGTTATTGCATAGAAAAACTTTTGGGACCAAGAGAAATACAAACACATGGGAGGCAGGAAAGGACCTGATCTTTTAGTGGAGAGCTCTTCGCCACGGAAGACCAGATCTGCTTCAAGCGACATGAAGGCCCGGCGGCCTCTGACTCTGACTTGAGCTTGTCATCTTGTATCTTCTTCTCCAGACGGTAATACTCAACATCATCCAAGATTTCCTCTGCTTCGTAGAAAGCAGATTTAAGCTTGCTGTACAGCCCCTCCAAACGAGGCCTGTAAGGGCTCCCCTCAACTGCTCCGATCACCCGCTCCAGCAATAAAATCTTGGGCTCAAGCTCACTCAGCTTCTCCGATGCATCAAAGCCAAGATACGAGGATGCTTTCTTGAACAGATCGGAGATGATGGGCGAGGCGACCCACCCTGCGGCTTTCATGCCCCATCCTATGGCGACAGCAGCAGTCACTGCTTCCGCCATTAGAAGCCCCAACTTCTTAGCAGATCTGAGCGATTTCCTGCAAGTGTTTCACGTACTAGGTTGTGAAGGGGGGCTTTCTTCGAATGGCTAAGGATATGTCCGGGCAGGGTGAGATCTTAGTGTAGCTCTGTGGTAATCTGTGAGCCGGAGAGGCATCTTCCTGGAAAGAAAGTAATAATGTTTAAGCAAGTTCTTCGAAGTTCAGGTCCAACTTTGACCGAGCTAGTGATGCTGGTGGACCGACGGATATTGAGATTAGTGTAGCTAGTAATAATGTTTATGCATGTTGTATTTGCGGGGAACCGACGGATATTGAGATTACTATGTCAGATTGATTAATGGTTCTGTCTTATTAATTCTATCATGTCTGTGTTGTTTGTGATCTTGCATGCTCTCTGTTGTTAGTAGCTATCTTGGCCAAGTAGTTGCTAGTGACTCCAAGAGGAGGTATTTATGCTCGATAGTGGGTGCATGCCTCTATTTACCAAGGGAAGCGATAGAAATCTCTATGGTTATAGATGTGCTATTGCCACTAGGGAGAAAACAACGGTCTCTTGTTTATGGAGCAAGTGGATTGTTTATATTACACACTTTGCTTAAAGCAGTTATCTATTGCTTGCAACTTAATACTGAACAGGGTTCAGATGATAACCTGAAGGTGGACTTCTAGTCATAGATGCAGTTGGATGGCGGTCTATGTATATTGTTGTATTGCCCAATCGAATCTCATAGGATCTTTTTGTCTAGTATTGTATTGTTATGCCTTGCTCAGTCCTATTCAATTGCCCTGCTGTAATTTGTTTACCCTGCATGCCATGTTTGTTTATCTAAGGAGAGCACCTCTAGTGAACTATGGACCCCGGTCCAATCTTTACCATTGATACATCTTCCACTGTTACTGTTTACTTGCTGCAAACCATCATCACCTTTCACACCATACAGTTAATCCTTTGTTACAGCAAACCGCTGAACCTGACAACTTCACTGTTCGTTGGGGCAAAGTCTTAAGTTTGTGTTATGCAGGTTTCCACGTTGCTTGCAACACCTTTGAGACGTTTCCTTCTTCCTACTGGTTCGATAAACTCGATTTCTTACTGAGGGAAGACTTGCTGATGTGCTCTTCGCACCTTGCTCTTGGAGTTTCCATCGAAGCGCTCCCACGTCAACACCGGCCATCATAGCGCTCCTACTAGGGCGCGCCGCTCATCGTCCTCGACGAAGAGGAGGAGGAAGCCAGACTCTCATCGCACTCGTGTTGCGGCGACGCCGGCCAAGGCAGCTCCCGGCCACCGCAACCGCCGAGCGACGATGATGGCACTCAGGACGCCGGCCACACATGCTTCTACCGCAACTTCGGCATGTGAGCGATGTGCCCGGCGGCGTCCGCATCGGCATAGGCGTAGTAGTATTTCTATGTCTTTTTTTTACTTTTTTTAGCCTAATATAGTCAAAATCCGGATATATATCCGAATTTGATACTCCCTCCGACCCAAATTAGTTGATTTAGATTTATCTAGATTCGTTTGTATCTAGATATGATTTAGTATTAGATTCATTCATATTTTAATAAATTTGAGTCAACTAATTTGGATCTGAGGGAGTATATTATATACGAACTTGTCTGTTTTTTAATGAAATTGCCTATATTCATCAAATTTTGCCGAGTTTGTTTGAATTTTGGCCAAACACAGGAGCTCGGTCTGGAAACGCGAGTGTGAAACTGGACGTTCCCATACCGAAAGTTACATCTATCTGGCGTTAAATAGCGCCGGATTTCGGCTTGTAAACAACCAACGAATGGAGGTGCTATTAGGTTATACATTCCCTATCTGGTGTGGCTCTAACGCGAATGTTGTTTCATCCGGCGAATCGATCGGATTCCACACGGATGGATCTATGAGCTCTCGGCGTGTCCTTAGCCATGGTGGTGCCCATGCACGCGGGCAACGTTGGTTGCCTTGTGGTTTACACGCGCGGGTTGACGTGATTTATCTCGATACGCAGAATCGGTCTCATTATCATCTATACATTCATTTCTAATTTGAGTATGCTCGTGGTGACATGAGCCAGAACACTAGGGCCATATCATCACGAGGGAGTGTGCTCATCACCACTGACATGCTTGCTCGTGGTATTGATGTCCAGCAAGTGCTCGGGGTTTTTATTTCAAGGTCGTGGTCATTGACGATTTGGTCGGGGTTTCTATTTCAAGGTTGTAGTCATTGACGATTTGGGGTTTATTATGCTGCCATGTTTTGAGAATTTTTGTAGTTGCTAAGCTGTGCTATGTGCTGCTGTGTTTAAGCTTGAGGATGGAGCTACTGGCCTACTGCTGGAGTCCTCACTTTATTTGTTAAGACTATGTAATGACCGAATGATGATGTGTCCAGTATAAATCTCCAACATAGCAACAAGAATGTCATAAAGTAAGTCAACTATGTAGCCTTTCATCCACCGAGCTTGCGCTGGCGGCGCGAGCGCACCACAGTCCATTCACACTCCTGCAGCACCACATCGGTGGTCAGGTCGTCCTTGCCAAGGACCAGTGGCGAGGTCGAGTTGCTGATTAGGGGCGCCATCACAGGGACCACAGGGCTCTCTTCGATTTCCTCGATCACCACAGACGAGCGGTTGGATTCAGCAGACAGACTGGAGGTGGACCAGAGAACATATTGGCCCCCAACGTTGGATTCCGCTCGCTAGCCCAGCGGGAGCTCGCCATGCGGGAGCAGCCTTTCATCCACGAGGACGTCACCACATCAGGCTGGTGAGAGAGGAAGATGTGCAGCGTGCGCCGCTGCCTGAGCCCAACCTGCTGGCCATGATCGTTGCTACTTGATTCGGTGCTGAGCACGTCTCCCCCACCAACATTGCTGCTGCTTTCGCCACGATTGGAGATGTGATTGAGATCGACCCGGTCTCTCTTCTGGGCCATGACATGTCCACGGTTAAGGTGGTCGTGCTGCTGGACAAGCCTGCTGCGGAGATCCCCTATGATCTGTGGCCTAAGCGGGGGCCGTGGGGCACTCGGATTATCAACCTCGACATCATCAAGATCTGGCCGTACGAAGACTCCTTGGTGATGGGGGAGTACCAGCAGGAGTTTGGACCTCCGCCGTCGCCGCCGTTCCGCCAATCCACGCTTCCGTGGCTCGGTCGCGTGGTGGGCCCTGATGGAGGTGTGTTCCCTCCTGCCGGACATGTCGATGCTGGGCAGCAAGTTGGACATGGTGGACCGGGTGGGCACGCCCACATGCTGCTGCGGGGGTCCGTGGCCGCGGCTCCACTTCTCATGCCAGCCATTCATGGCTCCGATTGTTGGAGGCCAATCTGTTCTCTGGTGCACCTCTAGCCTGCCTGCTGAATCCAACCGCTCGTCTGTGGTGATCGAGGAAATCGAAGAGAGCCCTGTGGTCCCTGTGATGGCGCCCCTAATCAGCAACTCGACCTCGCCACTAGTCCTTGGCAAGGACGACCTGAACACTGATGTGGTGCCGCAGGAGGGTGAATGGACTGTGGTGCGCTCGCGCCGCCAGCGCAAGCTCGATGACCAGGCCATCAAGGAAGCTGCTGAAGCTGATGCTCTGAAGGCCGAGGAAGCCAAGCTGCCGCGCAAGAGCGCACGGCTGGCAGGAAAGGAACTTGTCAACTTTAAAGACATGACAACAAAGGCTGTCAAGCGCCATGAGCTGAAAGACTCTCTCAAGGGCTGCTCCAAGCAGCTCCGTGATCATGTGGGCAAGAACAAAGTCATGCAGATGCTGAAGTCCCCAATGGAAATGAAGTCTGTGTCCGCTCTCCGCAACACAGCATTTGGAAACAACAACAACAAGGTGCCTCTAGGTGCTAATGTTTAGCTCTCTATCGGTGCCCCCTTGCAGCATAACGCATAGGATCATGTCGCCTTCCCCTCCCTCCCTAGTTCCCTGTATCCTTCATCTTGTTAATCAAATGGACGCCACTGTTTGGCGTGCTACCGCAACCCCCTTGTCCTCTGTAATGGTGTCGTCGGGTTTAATGGATAGTTTCTCCCTCAAAAAACTCCTCCTCGCTTCCTGGAATGTGTGAGGCCTGGGCGATGACGACAAATGTGTTGTTGTTAGAGATAATTTAACCCCTGTCAAACCCTCTATTGTCTGTATTCAAGAAACTAAATTCGCCTCTCTCGATCAGTGGAAGGCAAGGTCCTTCCTGCCTGTTCACTTGACCAACTTCTGCTCGGTCGATGCAGAAGGGACTCATGGTGGCATTTCCACTGCTTGGGACAAGTGACTCCTCTCCCTTTCCTCCTCTGCCAAAGTTTTCAGCCTCACCACGTGTTTTATCTCCATCGCCTCCGACACCTCCTTCACCATTACCAACGTGTACGCTCCGTCAGACCACTCCCTTACCTCTGCTTTCGTTGCGGAAATGATCGTTGTAGACTCTTCTGTCACGGATCCCTGGATGATCGTGGGAGATTTTAACTTAATTAGCTACCCGCATGAAAAGAATAATGACAATTTTGATCGCAACCTCGCTGCTGCTTTCAACTCCATGATCCATCAGCTTGGCTGGTTTGAGCTCCCCCTGGACGATTGCCTATTTACTTGGACTAATCAGCAAGCCAGCCCGTCATGTCCAGGCTTGATCTGGGTCTTCTTCAATTTAGAGTGGAACTCTTCCTTCCCCAACTCCTCCCTGGCCTCCCTTCCTCGCCCCACCTCCGACCGCCACCCTCTTCTTGTCACCGCTACTACCACCATCCTCGTCCCCTCTCAGTTCCGTTTCGAAAACTCCTGGCTCCTGGACCCCTCCTTCCTGCCATCCACCCTCCCTTCTTGGTCTCCCAGGGTGCTCTCCTTGGATGCTGCTCTCAATCTTGCTGCGTGCGTCAAGCGCTTCCGCTCGGCTGCCAAAGCTTAGCGGAAGAGACACCGGTACGTGCCCCAGTTCGACAACAATTGTCATTTCATTATTAACCTTCTAGACTTTGTGGAGGAGTCCCGCTCTCTTTCAGGTGATGAATGTGATCTGCGTTGTGACGCTCGGGACCAGCTGGCTTTCTCCGTGCGTCGAGCTGCGGCTCACTGGAAGCAGAGGGGCAAATTCAGGGCAATCAAGGAAGGGGATTCGAACTCGAAGTTCTTCCACGGGCGCTCCTCTCTGCGCTTCCGCCGCAACAACGTCCGGCTTCTCGACATCTACGACGTCTTGGTGGCCCCTCACCAGGAAAAGGAGGCTGCGCTCCACGCCTTCTACTCCAACCTATTGGGGCGGGAGCAGGTCGTCTGCTGGTGTTTTGACCTGTATGGGCTGTACAACGGGGCGCTGACATGGTTATACCCCACGGGTGCAATACCTTAGCATATCTGGTCCAACCTAAGGAAGGACCACAGGACTATACACGGCCCATGAAGACTTTTGGGTGGCCCAAGCCCATGACGTCTTCGGATTCTTGGAGAGCAAGACTAGATTAGATAGAATATTCAAAGGGGTAAACCCTAAACCTGTAACCGACTCGATCTGTGTCCGGGACCTGCCTATCTCTATATAAAGGCTAGGAGGGCATGACGAGGAGAGCACTTCATACCACCTAATACACACATCCACGCTAGATTGCATCTGTGCACCCTTGTAACTTTCGGTTCCGCCATAATCAAGAGCAGACAAGCAGGAGTAGGGTTTTCCCTCCGGGGGCCTGAACCTGGATAAACCTCGTGTCCCCGTGTTGCTTGTTTGCTAACCGTTTCGCGATCTCCAGCATCCCCATCTTCTCCAAAACCCAAGCTCATAACAATGGGCATTGACGAGATTAAACCTCGTCAATTGGCGCCGTCTGTGGGAACTGGGGACGCTGATTGTGCGATCGTGACGGTCCCAACCAAAGCGATCTACAACTCCTTGGCGACGTAGAGTCATCTCCTCTTCGGCGCTTTCGACTTCACCGCCCACTCGCCAGCCACTCTGAAGGACTTTGAGCCCGTTGGCGATGGGCTCGATATCATGTTCGGGAGCTTCTGCTTCCAGGTGGGGCAGACCAGCACTCTCCATCTCCCAGAGCGGGTGCCCCTACCATCGATCAGGCCTTCTTCGTGGGCTCCACATCCCGTGCTACGCACATCGCCATCGACAGATGAGTCTTATGACAGCAACTGCTGCAACTCAGATCTGTGTGATCCACCATCGGAGGAAGGGACCTATGATTCCGGATCCGAAAGCTGCGGCAGCAGCGATCCAATCTACGAGCGCTACCAATGCGCCGTGGTCATCCAGAGCGACGTAGATTAGGAGCACAACCCGCAGGGTAGAAACGGCGAGAACAGGAGAAACCAGCCCCCTCCCAACGAAGAGGACACCGATCCCAATCGGGCAATCCACCTCAGCGAGGAAGGATGGGCTCAAGCACGTGAAACCGTGGAAGGCAACAAGATCCTGCCTGTGGGTGCCTCACGGGACCTACTGATGGCGTACCACCTGCTCCTCGTCGAAGAGCACAAAAAGCAGGTGAGGATGCAAGAAGTGCTTGACAAGCGCAAGCAAGCGGCCTCGGAGTCTAGTGCGCGGCGAGCTGCGCTCTCCGCCATGGGTGGCTCCAGCTCGCACGACAACCATGGCAACAAGCACCATTCTCGCATGGAGAACATGGACCCCACCACACGTCGCGAGGTGACCCGGACCCTCAACACGTCTTTCATGGAGATGGATGCCGACGGCAACGTCATCCCGAAGACGCCGCAAGCTGCGATCATGGCGGACACCACATACCTTGCGTCCCATCCACCTCCGGTGGGGGACCCGAAAAGGGCCTTGCACAAATCCGCACTAGCCGGACTCGGGCTCATTGGAGCTGCGCTCCACGGAGAAGCTCCTCTGGAGCCCAAAAAGAAGGTTGCGATCAAGTTCAACCGCAGTCCCACACCTTCATCCGACGAGGAAGAACATGACCTACCTCGGAGGCACAAGAGCTCGCGACATCGCAGCCGCGATTACGACGCTCGAAGTGAGCTCACCCAACGAAAGATCGACAAAGCACGCGCCAAGCGCGTATGCTCGTCCGAATCCGAGGAGGACGACGATGAAGGAGAACTCTACCGAGCTCGATGCTTCAGCAGATGCGTCCGGTGGACGCGGATGCCGTGGAACTTCAAGCTTCCTTCGGACACTCCAAAGTTTGACGGCACACGGGATCCCAAGGCGTGGCTCAGCGACCACCTGTCGTCCGTCAAGCTACACGGCGGAAAGAAGAACACCGCCCTGCAATGCCTTCGGCTACAGCTGACAGGCGCAGCCCGGATTTGGCTCAGCAACCTATCCTCGGGATCCATCCGAAGCTGGGAGGAACTGGCGTACAGTTTCATCCGAAACTTCAAGGGCACCAGCAAGAGGCCAACCTCGATCGATGAGCTACGGGCCTGCACCCAACAAACGGGCGAATCCATTCGCTCGTACATAATACGCTGGTCCAACACCAAGAACTCCGCGGCGCACATCTCTGAGGATAGAGCGATCGACGCCTTCAAGGATGGCGTCAAACACCAGGACTTCAAGGAAGAACTTGGGCGCGTCAAGCCCAAGACACTCAACCAGCTCATGGACATCGCCAACAGGTGGGAAGATGGCGAGGACTCCGTCCACCGAGCACACTCGGAGGAGGAAGATGACTACGGCCATCGACGTGAACGCCGTAGCAAGAGAAGATCGCGCGTCTACGACGATCGCGACGGACCCGACATGGTCGCGGCTGGCTACGCCGACCGCCGCAGCGAAGGCACCCGCAGCAGCGGCGGATACCGTGGAAACAACTTCCGCGATGGAGGACGCCCAGCACAGTCATGGCAACGCCGCGGCCACGACGATGGACCCTTGGCATACGACAAATTTTCAGGTCCATGCACCATCCACTTCTACATCGACAAGCAGGATGGTAAAAAGAAGGCAAGCTACATGCTCAAGGACTATCGTGAGTTCCAGAAACTCAGCGAGAGCATGTCCCAGATGAGGCAACAAGCCCCGAACCCTGGGTACGGGAACGGACCCGAACCAGGTGACATCGCCCATGGAGCTCCTCTACCACCACCCGTGGGACCTTCGAATCATCCAATCGC